>CAJQZP010000341.1:0-1200000 GCA_907164705.1 Parnassius apollo | reverse complement strand
CCGGTTAATATGGTCACTTTTTTGTAACTTAAAAACTACAGCCTTGTTTGCATAGATGGCTTTGTGATACAATCGCTCTTCATGAGTCAATCAAATAATAAAGAGTCACGGTACGAAGACGAAGGGGAAAGGGACAAAGGACGCTGATTTATCGACGCCTTTTTGACAGTTGATATTATAGTTAATGTTTTAGTCGGTTTTAGTATGGTGTAGGGTGGTTAGTTTTTTTTAAGTTAATTTTCGAAGTGTTCATAATTATTGCCAAGGCTTGTTTGCTATTAGTTATAGCATACGACTTTGTGTTTTTGTCTCTGTCTTCCTCTCCTAGTTTTGGTTTTACAGGGAGGTAAAGCTTAAGGCGTCACTTTTACGTATCAAAATCCACTTTAAAACATTATTAAATGATAAAGCGGGAGCTTTATCGTTTAATAACGTATTCAAATGATGCTGGCATCTTTTCTTAACGGTCTCATTGTTGGGACTGCTAGATTGTAAGGCGTCGCGACGTCCTAATTGGCATCGATCGTACGAGCATACGATACAATTTCGTCGCACGACGAGATTAAACACACATTCCTTTAGTATCCTAATTGAAGCTTGTAGTACAAGACATGCTCAATAATCAAACCCAACAAACCCATCGTACGATCGTGTAATCAAAGATACAAATCTCTTTTGAGTGTCTAATTGGTCAAGCGACATTGCGCGAACGCAGAAACGCAAAGGATGTTCGAGGGATTTTTCAATGCTATTTGCATAAAACATTAAACTATAATCCCTATTTCCTTTATCTTTTATGCCTAGCTGTTTAGATAACAACCTCAATGTTATTATTGGTAAAAGTAATTTTCCTTTTCTTATTTTTACTTTTAGAGATGTTTTAGTGTTCCGCAACAAAATTATCTAAACGGACCACTTATCACTTCATTTGTCGTTAATTTGTTCATTTGTTGTCATTGTCTATGCATTTGTCACATCCATTTCTCTCAGAGACTTAGCGTAGCGTAGCTAATGGTTAGGGGTACGGAGTGCAGACTTTGAAGTCGTGGGTTCAAATCGGCCATTAGACTAATGTGGTTAACTACTTTTAACATGCATTTTAAGCGTAACTTTTCGAAATTTTCCTTTCTACCATAAAACAACCTAATCCTCGGCCAGTCCCCGAAGTTTTTTGTCAAACGGTTTACTTTGTCGTTCGTAATGCGTAAAGCAGAGGAGTGAAATAATTTGCTAGCATCTGTTTTTCCATTCGATTTTATTACAAGCATTTAAACTTACGTGTTTATTGAAATTAAGTATATTTAATGTTAAAAGTGTTACTGATCGTCTTTATAAAACAAATAATTAAAAAAAACATTCGTGTAGGTGGTCGAAGTAGTTAGAAATGAGGTCGTGATGTACTAAATTTGAATTTTAATCTATTTTTCCGCATATCATCCAAACTTTGTCGTTCGTAATGCGTAAAGCAGAGGAGTGAAATAATTTGCTAGCATCTGTTTTTCCATTCGATTTTATTACAAGCATTTAAACTTACGTGTTTATTGAAAATAAGTATATATAATGTTAAAAGTGTTACTGATCGTCTTTATAAAACAAATAATTAAAAAAAAACATTCGTGTAGATGGTCGAAGTAGTTAGAAATGAGGTCGTGATGTACTAAATTTGAATTTTAATCTATTTTTCCGCATTTATCATCCAAACTTTGTCGTTCGTAATGCGTAAAGCAGAGGAGTGAAATAATTTGCTAGCATCTGTTTTTCCATTCGATTTTATTACAAGCATTTAAACTTACGTGTTTATTGAAAATAAGTATATATAATGTTAAAAGTGTTACTGATCGTCTTTATAAAACAAATAATTAAAAAAAACATTCGTGTAGATGGTCGAAGTAGTTAGAAATTAGGTCGTGATGTACTAAATTTGAATTTTAATCTATTTTTCCGCATATCATCCAAAGCAATATTGGCCGACAGTAAAAACATGTGCATCTCTGTAAACAGCCACTGTTGTAATGGCGCCGTTTCTATCACCAACTAAAAATGAAAAAAGAAACTGCGGTTAGGTCTTCCTTCCTGCCTAGGAGTCCGTCTTGGTTTGCAAGTAGATATAGATATCATCTCATCTATTTCTGATAACGAATAGCAGTTTATTCACTGCTGTGTTCCGGATAATGAGTCGATATAACTAATTTTTTTATAGAATAGGGGTGACACACGAGCACACAGTCCACCTGATGGTAAGCGGATGCTGTGGCCCGTAGACATCTACATTTATGCTCGATTTATAATAATCAAAACGTAGATTCATTGTCACGCCTGAGGACTACGATGGAATGACTCGTTTCAAGTAAAAAGGTCTCCGGTTCTCTACACTTACCATACGAAACACAACAGTATTAAGCTGCTATTTTACGCTGGTATTCCGTGAGAGCGTGGTCCTTCCCCGGTCGAGTCGACCTATTCGTGCTACAACCGTAATATAGCTGCAGCCTGTCTACCACGTATAAAAAACCTAACATAACAACTACATAGTATGAGACATTCCACCTTAGTCCTCAGGTTTACAGATTTTATTTGACTTACTTATTTTTGACTTATTTATTTTAATTCCTGACGTTTTGGGTGCTTTACAGCATTAAGTATTTCAGGATACCGTCGTGTCGTTCTGCGTAGCCATACCGTTACTGTTACAGTATATCAAAGGTTCACTGCTGTACATAGGCCTCCCCCATAGATTGCCTCATAGGGGGATATTTGTCATAGTTGTAATGTTACTGTTGATTTAATAATTTCACCTCTCAGTGGGTCATGTGCTCCTGGTAGATTATCTTCAGAAATACATAGAGAAAAAAACATAAATAAAGATAGAATTGGCGGCCTTATCGCTTAGAAGCAATATCTACCAGGCAACCATTGCAGAACCAAGAGAACTGACCTGTGAGAAAGGGTAATGTAGTAGTAAAGTATGTAGCAGATTGTTGGAAAATACACACGACGTAAATATATTTATATAATCGATAAATACATTCAAAACATAATAAATAAATACATTTCAAATCTACATTTACACTATATATTCTTACAACGAGGAAAGACTTGTTTGTTTGAATTGAATAGGCTCCGAAAACTACTGAACCGATTTGATAAATTCTTTCACCATTAGAATTGTACCTTATTCCTGATAAACATAGGCGATAGAATATTTTCAAAAAATCTAGAGATCTGTATGAAAACTTCGTTAATATAACCCACGGTGTGAAAATATACCAAAAAAAAATCCTTATAATCGCGTACGCTGCGGAAACTATTGACAATACAGCAAAGTGATGTACTACAGTTTTATAGAATATTATGTCAATATCTACAAAAAAGTCCGCGATACTATATGTCTAACTTCTGTTACAGTTACGTCACAATAACCTATTTTTCATGTTAATATATGCAATAGTAACGCCGAAAAATCCATAAATCGCATGCGCTGCGGAAACTATTGAAAATACAGGAAAGTGATGTACAACAGTTTTATAGAGGAAGTCAAGATTCTAAATTGACTCAGGATGTTTTTAAAAAGACTTTATTTTAAACTTATTACTATTATTGTGCGATACATTACTTATATACTAAATAATTAATCCGCGATGAATTCTAACTTAAAGCTACATGTCCGATACATGTGAGAGCCTAACTATGATTATCCTAATTCTTATTCTAGATCTTTAAGCTAAAGAACAGTTATCGGTGTTTACACGAAGACCACCCGTCTTCCAGACGCAATTCAGCAATCTACGCCCACGCTTACGCTTGAATTGTTATGGTCTCCGGTGCAGTTCCGGGAATACCGGGATGCATAACTAGGACATCAATATTTATAAATAACACATAAGAAACATAGCAAGATACTCAATACGCTATATTTGGTAAAATCTTCTAATATCACAGGGAAGGTACATGCAGTTTTAAATAAGACCGAGAAGTTTTATAAACGACATCAATATCTACAAAAAAGTCTGAGATATCATATATCTTACTGTTACAGTTATGTTAAAATATGCAATAGTAACGCCGTTATAAACTAGGCCACATTAATTAAAGATAAAAAATGTTCATATTTTGTGGCAGAATGCGAAAAAACTATAAATGATATCGCTTTCGTATGATTAAAAGGTTGATACAAAATTCATCAAGGATTATTTCTTACCTCCACACTTTTCATGTACCGTGTACAGTTCTCTTTAAAACTGGAAAAAAACTGCCTTTTGGGGCACTTTCTGGGGCGGGGAGGGGGGGGGGTGATCCTCATCAAGGAGGAGAAGGCAAAGTGGATAAAATTTAACTTTGATGTATAACATACATATGCCGATAGATAAAAGTACTCCATTAATTTTGCCAATTTTTTAGCCAAAATGATTGAACTAAATGAGCAGTAAGTGGTTGCTGTGATCAATAGACATCTACATCTATTCTCTTCTATAAAATGCAGATGCGTTGTCACCCATGAGTACTAAGATGAAATGCCTAGTTTCCAGTAAAAAGGATTTCCGGTTCTCTACACTCACCATACGAAACACAGCAGCATTAAGCTGCTATTTTACGCTGGTATTCTGTGAGAGTGTGGTCCTTCCCCAGTCGAGCCGATTCATTCAAGCTACAACTATACTACTAATATAACTGCAGCGTGGCTCTGCGTATGAAAATGTATACGTTCATGTAGCTCATTAAATTATTAGTGTCATTGCGTAGGCGTCACATCGTGAATAGGACAGTGAAAATGAGTGTGCGACTCTGTTTGTGCAAATACTTCAACTAGGTACTTATAAATATTCCACTGAGTGCATTAGTGGGCATTGTGGATGAAAAGAAACGTGTGGTAATTTGAAGATGCTTATCTATATTTCCATCGATTGGAAGTTATAAGATATTTTTTACATAAAAATTAATGTATGCTTATTCGTATTTTATGCTCTGCCATACCGTTTATCAGATTTATTCAAAGCTTTGCCAACTTATTGCTTGCACTAGCGCAAAGGTTATAGGCATAGTACGATTAACTGATACTAGATGGCGCGCGTATCGAACCGACGAAGTTATTTGAAAGTTACTATACTCTATTTCAATGAATGTATTATCAACAATATAACTGTTATAAATTTAAAAGGACATTTCCACAATTATTACTTCTGCGTCAGCAACGCGCTGGGTACCAGCTAACTTTTTTTTTAAATGAGAGTGACAAATCACCGTCAGGTGTAATGTGTGCTGATTTGAAATCAGCACACATTACATCTGACGGTAAGTGGACGATCTGGACTTAGTATGGGTGACAAACGAGCACACAGTCCACCTGATGGTAAGTGGATGCTGTGGTTCAAAGACATCTACATTTATCCTCAATTAAGAATCAAAATGTTGATGCATTTTCACCCCTGAGGACTAAGATAGAATGCCGTGTACCCAGTTAAAAGGGTCTACGGTTCTCTACACTCACCATACGAGGCACAGCAGCATTAAGCTGCTATTTTACGGTGGTATTCTGTGAGACCGTGGTCCTTCTCGGACCGACCCATTCGTAGAACCACGCTGCAGCTGTAAAACTATAATACAGCTGCAGCGTGGCTCAACCACGTATACTTTGACTGCTATGGTTGTACTCATTAATTTATGTTACGACTAAAAGCCCAAGTGACTTAACCAGGTGTGATCAACCGCAGTTGGTTAAACTCTGTATTTAAGTTATACATGGTTAAACAGGTGTGATATTTGAGATAACACCACATGTAAGAAGATTTATTGACGTTTCCCATAGTCGATCATTTACTTTAACCATTCGTACGTATTTCACCGCTACTAAACGTTAAGTTGTGAGTTGACCTAGTCTCAAAAAATACACTTTCACGACGAACAGTTAAAATCACATTATAGCAACGCGATGAAAGCAAATGTCGAGAGTGCTTTCGAAATGTCATCAAAGTACTGTTAGAAAGAGGTAGAAGTAGTAGCAGGCATACGATTACGTATAGGGTATGTTCCGAAATGTTCCCAGTATACTGGCCTGTGATGCTAGCCAATGCAAATGACGTTATAAATCGACGCCATACTGGTGATTCGTTATATCGAATATGGCGATATATATATTATATATTTGTTAAAGTGTCGTTTCCATAGGTCATTAACGCATTCGAGATGCGAGAAATTCTAAAATACATGCCATGAGATTCAAATTAGAGTGAGGAGATATTTTTTATAGAATGCGGGTGACAAACGAGCACACACTCGCCCTGATGGTAAGTGGATGCTGTGGCCCATAGTGGCCATATAGTGTTGAGAATTTCATGGGCAGACAGTTAGACTTAGTATTATATACGGCAGTGGTATAACAGGTGTGATATTAGTGAGTGAGACTGAGGGTTTACAACCGATAGATGATTGTCATCCACCATTGATGGTCTGCCTGTCAGCGATGGATTTTGAAGAACACGCTACAATGGACAACAAATGCTCAGGTGACCAGAAACAATGGAACTTTTCTAAGGCAGACTTCAGTTTGTTATACAGTAGTATTTCTGTGATTGATTGGAATGAACTATACACCATTTTTGATTTAGAGGTTGCTCTAGACTATTTCTATCGTACTATAAATAATATATTTAATAACTGTGTTTCTGTTAAAAAGCATAGGTTAGCAAATAGTAGGTATAGCTACCCACAATGGTATTCGATGGAGGTCATTCGCGAAATACAACTTAAATACAAGTTACATAAAAAATATAAGGCCAGTGGGTCAAAAGATGACCATCATGCTTTTTCGCAATGTAGAGCGCGAGTTAAAAAAGCAATTAATGAAGCTCATGTACTTACCAGGAGCGAGTGCAGAATAGTTTTGTGAAAGATCCAAAGGGGTTTTGGACTTTCGTGAAAAATAAACGAGGTGGTATCAATAAAAATAAATTAATTAAGGATGGGCGTTTCTTATCAGAGAGCGAATGTGCAAATGAATTAGCGGCATATTTTCACTCGGTGTATAACTCGGAACCTGCCGTGTTAGACGTGGCGGCAGCGGCAAGCGCGGCTTGCGCGCCGGGTGGCGGTTACGCGCATCGTGTGCACCTCAACGAGCTGAGCCTTGCCGACGTGCGCCGCGCGTTAAACAAACTTAAGCCCAAACGCTCCACAGGTCCAGATGGTATACCTCCGTATATTGTTAGAGATTGTCGTGAGGCATTCGAGGCCCCGTTTCTCCATATATTTAATATCTGTCTCAACAGTGCAGTTTTTCCTAATATATGGAAGTTAACCAGGGTGGTGCCGGTACCCAAAGGCAGTGGTGGTACAAAAGTTTCGGACTATAGACCAGTGGCGGTTCTGTGTACGCCGGCAAAGGTTTTTGAGTCAGCATTACATCACTCACTATATACGCAGGTAAGCGCTCAACTTTCGGACGCGCAACATGGATTTCGCCCGGCGCGTAGCACCGGCAGTAATCTGCTTCATCTAATGTCAGAAGTGGTACCAGCAGTGGATTCGGGAGCACAGGTGGATGTCGCATACCTTGACTTCCGTAAGGCGTTTGACACGGTCGACAATGATATCTTGCTCACGAAACTGGCGCAGGCGGGTTGTACGCCGAAAACATTGTCATTTTTCGCCAGTTACATGAGAAACAGGAGCCAATTTGTAGACTGGGCTGGTCAACTGTCAGAACCATACCTTACCAGGTCAGGAGTGAGTCAAGGTAGTAATTTAGGCCCCCTGAAATTTGTCCTAATGATTAATGATTTACCCGATGTTGTATGGCAATCAACATGTCTTCTATTTGCGGATGACCTAAAATTGGTGTCAATAGTTAAGGACTCTGCTGACTGTGGCAAACTACAGGCAGACATTGACAGAGTAGTACAATGGAGTCATAGGAATAAGTTATTTTTTAACACTTCCAAATGCTCAGTCATGTCGTTCACATATTCACGCCAGCCTCACACATACAAATATAATTTATACGGAGTAGTCTTGCAGCGGGTAACAGAGGTAAAAGACCTTGGTGTTCACTTTACTTCAAAACTCAATTTTAGGGACCACATTCATAAGATTTGCAAGAAGGCGTATAGAAATTTGGGATTTGTGTTGCGTCAGTCGCGGGAATTTACAAATCTCGGTGCGCTCCGGGCCTTGTATGAAGCACTAGTGAAAAGTCACCTAGAGTGTAATGGCTTTATATGGAGCCCGCACGAAGCTAAGTACAAATTGATGGTGGAACGGATACAAAATAAATTTACTCGATTTCTTTATTTAAAATTATATGGAGTGTATCCGTTCTACCCATTAATGTACCCAACATTATTTGTTCTAGGCATGGTGGGGTATAACAAACTGGAGGTTAGAAGGGGAGTTAAGTTTGGCAACATATATGTTTAAATTGCTGCGTGGAAAAGTGTATAACGAGGCGATATTGCGAACGGGTAAGTTGTGTGTGCCGGACAGGTACGTGTGGCGCCGGAAGCGGCCGCCGCTGTTCGCGGTACCGCGCGCACGCACCAACCTTCTAAAGGAGGCCCCACTGACCCGAGTGCTGCACACTCTAAATAAAGTAGCACAGGGTATAGATTTATTCTGCTGTTCCTTGGGTGAATTCACAAAAGTGACATTATATGTATTGTGTTATAATAGTTATAAGTTGTGTTCTGTACTTATTAAATTAATATAGTTTTATGTGCCTACACTGTCGTATTAGGAATGCCTGTAAAGACAGAGGTAGAAATAAATAAATAAATAAATAAATAACAAAAATGTCATGGTTTCCGATCATTTAATATTTAATACGCAATTGTAGCTAACGCAGTAACAGAAACTATATTTCATTATTTTTGTAGGTACTGAGGTCGTAGAACATGAAAGTTCTTTGACCTCGATCGACTTAAACTTTTAAATACTTATATGTATGTTTCGAGTACGACTGGTTTACTTGTTAGCGAGCTGGGAATTATTAACGCATACTATCAATATACGATAGTGATGTGACTCTAATTTGCTTATAATAATTAACGACTTCTTTTAACGAAGAGGAGGCTAAAGGAGTAGAGCATCCGGCTTACCACATGGTTGGTTAGATGGTAATTTGAAACCATTACTAATGAACTTCTGCAACATCAGGAGAATTGTATGTGCGTTGTCTGCCTCTTAGAAACCAGTGGGCTCTTTTTTGGGGGTCCGTAAATAGTTTCGGTCCGGAAAAACTGCTGGCGACAGTACAGTGTAGTCGTGCGAGGCAGAAAATTCCGATAAAATCCCAAGTTAGTGGACCGCCAAATATCGAGCCTATGAGGATGGAACTTTCGAGATCTGTCGCAGTGTACGATGGTAGAATTCAGCAGGTGAAATGAATCCGAACAATGTATCTTCTATAACGGACATAGGAAGAAATATTTTTTGTTTTATATAGATTGATAACCTAATGTACGATATTCTACGGGGTTTGGCCTATCGCTACAATCTCTCTGGAACCACGAATGCAGGGGCTGGCTAAAGGAGCTCGTGGCAGTCGGCGCAATGATCGTAATATCAAAGTTCATCAGAGTGTATCGCACAAGGGTCCATAGGTTATAAGCACGTGATATATATGGTAGAAAATGCACAGAGATGAAACGTTTCTTTGCAAGACTGTGGTCGTCAACGATTTTTGGCCGCTATTCGTGATTGTTAAATTAAATAGCGTCCCAATTTCCAAGTATCACGATCTCTGCGGATGGTTCAGTTCGATTTTAATGTAGCATAAAATATGTAGTTGGACGTGGTCGATGAGTGGGTCTGTTTCGGCATTTCCGCTATGGGGCCTCTAGAGGCACCCGTCGACGCGCGGATGATCGTCGCTGACTACGCGCAGCCAAGGGATACACAGGTCCGTACCTTCTAGACTGCCGAGGCGTCGAGAACAGATACGTATACGCAAACTTCTCTGACATATATGCCAACCTTAGCCTTTATTAAAATAAAGTTACATCCTTAATAAGTCTCACTTAGAGATCTTCTCTTACTAATATGAGGGTTATGGAGCAAGGAATTCTCTCCATCTCCAACTCACTTTCCTACTTCGTGTTAGCAGTCTTGACATGACCTCGAAATACTTTTATTAAGCTATTGCATAGCTTCTATCGCGGGCCTTGAGCGCGGGGACCGAATCCAGAAATTCCGTAACGAAAAAACCTCACGCTCCCCACTCCGACGGGCACGGAGGTGTGGCGTTGAAAGCCGTGCATCGTCTAACGTCGTTTCAGTTCGGCAGACTTCGGCACGGTGTTTGTGTGCGTGCGACTAGACGTATGCGTGTACACTAGCTGCTAACTCAATGATAAAAATTCCTGAATAACCTACATGTACGAGTATTGTAAGATATTAAAAATATTTTAAACAATATTAACTTCTCATTTATTCAATAAGAGAAAAAAATTGTTTTCTTATCGGTCACCACGCTCAAAAAGTGTACCTAACTTGATTTAATATCAAAGACTTAAACTGCATAAATAAGATAAATAAATAATTATAATTGCATAAGTTGATAAAAAATGCTATGCAATAGCTTTACCGCGGCAGTCACCGAGTGCCACACGTATTTTTTTTTATTTCTACACATGCACATGTGAAAAAAAACGATTAACCTGTTAATTGGTACATCACTAAACGCTTTTAGTACATTGTACTTAAATCAACTCGGTCCGTTTGTCACTACGTGACTGGATTAAGATAATGTTTGTGTGCAATATGGAACAGTGGTGCTGTATCACTGCGCGATATAATATAATACAATCTAATAAAATACGCGCTAATTCTTGCTGATTTCTAGTACCTACGTACCTACAAATTACCTACAGGTTAAAGTATTTTATGGCTGTAACAAGAAAGGGTCGGCTCGACTGGCGTTCGACAAAACTCTCACATAATACCAGCGTTAAATAGCAGCTTAATGCTGCTGTATTTCGTATGGTGAGCGTAGATAACCGGAGACCCTTTTTACTGGAAACGAGGCATTCATTTTCAGTCCTCAGGGGTGACAACGCATCTCATTTTGATTCTTAATCGAGGATAAATGTCTATGGGATGTCTTTGGGCCTATGGGAGGGATAGATGTCTATGGGCCACAGCATCCACTTACCATCAGGTGGAACATGTGCTCGTTTGTCACCCTTATTCTATAAAAAAAACAGATAAACTTCATAATCGCCCACAAGACGAAATGGGGTGATGAATTCATTTATGCCACCTTTTTCGGCGTGTAATGTCTCACAATCACAAGGTTAATAACAAAACCTGGGTTTTGATAAAAAACCTAGGTTACCGCTAATTCTTTAAATAAATAAAAACATTAGATAACCTAATATTTAACCTTACCAAAGCTTTATTATGATACGGCTAAACAAGTTCTTGAAAGAAACTGAAATCTTACATTCTCCTAACAAATTATCTTCCTCGCTATAAAATCTGTCAAATAGGTGCCCTCATACCTACTTACAAGTTTTTGTGCAACGTCTGTAAAAGGCTACAATGTGATAAGAACACTTAGTGAGCAAACAAATACTTGAAAAATATTTTGAATGATGAAATTTGATATTATAGATAAATTTATATCAGCTTTGATTGTTACAAGTTTAGTGTTGTTGACTTCCTGTAGACATAAACAACAGTTTACGGACTCCGGGCCTAAAATGCCATTTTCGATTTTTAGTCGAGTCAATTTGTAGTCTAGATACATATTTGTATGGGTCACTACAAACAGTCGTTTTAGGTCTGAATGTTTGTCAATCTGTAATTTATATGCGAAACGTATCCACGAATCAGGAGTTTATGTCAATTTATTTAATCAATTTATAATAAAATATATAAAAATTAATATTTGTTTGTTCGTACTTTATGTGCCCTTCGGTTTATCAGATTGTTGTAAAACATTGTCAACTAATTGCTTGCACTTCCGCGAAGGTTGTAGGATAAGAGGAATATTTGGACCTGGTAGGTAACGCTGGTGTAGAAGCCAGATATCAACCGTATGAAGCCGGGGCAGATCTCCAGTTATTGATAAATAGGTAATCAATTATTAAGAAGATTGTGAAGTGATTGTGATATGCGGCGCGAGTAGATATTTTCAAAAATGCCATCTGTTTAGCCCCATTTACATTCAGCCACTGCCACTGCTCCTCGCGCTGCCGGCAATACTTCCCTAAATACTGCCGTAGCAGGATCGCGGGAAGTGTGTATTCACACTCTGCCCTACCACTCACATCACTTTCGGCTCTCGACTATGGTGGACGTCGAAATAATTACAGCGTCCGCGCTGTGTCTTCTTGCAATACAAAATTATGTTAATAATTTAAAAAGATATCAAGTTCAAAAGAAGATAGATAGATAGATAGAAAATTTATTTGCTTAAAAACATGGTACATAAGATGATCAATGACGTGGAACTGACATGTTTTGCCATAATTGGCATGGAAAAATGATATGAAATACAGCTAATTACACAAACCCGATGTTGCTTAAAAGTTAGGTACACACATTCTTTTTGAATTCAAATATTATGTACAATTAAATACTTATACAGATCCACTCTATTTGAATTCTTATACAGTAAATTGTTCATAAATTATTAATTGAATTATTATATTATTGTTACATAAATAATATTAAATATTATATGAGATTAGTTAAGCTATTATTATTTTATTAATTACACTTCAGTATAAACTAATTCGTAATTTTAATTACAATAAAATTATAATTTAAAAATCTCAGGCTATTATGCAAATATTACCTTTTAACTTATTTTACATTTTAATTAATAAATAATCAATATGAGTTACTAATCGTTTTTAGAAATAAAATGTCAATGTTCATTAATTCCTTAAACTAAATTTTATATTAATATAATAAATTTGACGAATTTATAATTAATTATGTACATAGGTACTATGTTAACTCAAAAAGGAAAATTCGTATTCGTAGAAGATGATGAATTGTGGTTTTTATCGTTGAAATCCCATAATATAGTTTTTTCTGATTCCAGCAGTTCTAAAAACTTTATTGTATTTTCATTAATCCACTCGAAAGGCATTTTGGTAGATCGTATTTATTTAATAACAGGACGGCACGCACGTCCGTTCATCCAGGCGCTTGTCGCGAAGTGAGCGATGGAGCTGAATGTGAACACACACTGCCGCTCGCGCTGCCCGTCCTTTGACTTCCGCACGAAAAACCGACATTTCGGGCAGTGTCAGCGGCAGCGGCAGTGTCAGCGCGAGTAGCCTGTTTACATACTGCCCTGCTCACTGCCCTGCTCACTTCCCTGCCCAAACGGGCTGAATGTAAATGGGGCATTTCACATCGCTCGCTCCGTATCGCAGTCTCGAGATAGAGAGAGTGGCAAATGTTGGAAGTAATTGCCTACATTTTCTATGTAAAATATTATTTCGAGCGATAACGTTTTCACCCCCCTAAACTTTACGAAATTAGACAATTTTGGTCCCATTAGATTTAGTATAATACCTTATATATAGGTATATATATATATATATATATATATATATATATATATATATATATATATATATATATATATATATATATATATATATATATATATATATATATATATATATATATATATTTAGATGCTAATAACTTATATCGTACGCAATATTTTCTTAAAATAAAACTTAAAGACCTAGTTTTTTATTATATCTAAGTACAACATTCCCAAAAATTATAAAAAATAAGTAATATAAACTATGTTTACGGGAGGGCAAACTTTTATCGCTTATTGTATGAAGATTTACAGCTTCACAATCCTCTTAATTGAGGCAATGACGTGCCGTGCATTGACATTCAATGATAGCACAAGGCAATCGTAATTTGAAGGAAATGCCATATTTTTATTTAACTTTATATACACATTAAATGTACATAGGCGGACTTAATGCCCGATGCATTATTTAGTAGTCTACCTTAGGACCTTAGAGTAGTGCAGAGATAAAGGATGTAGGTGTAATAATAAGTAGGTACATAAATTAATATTCACATATATATATATAAGTATTTATGTTTATACCTTATTAATTGTTATACTTCTTACTGTATATGAAAAGTAAAATAAATAGAATAAAAAATAAATAAATATAATATTAGTAAACACGATTAACTATGAACACTAAGTTAATTCTGCCATTTTATTGACGTTAAGGTCTCGCACTTTGGAACAAAAGCTGTATCTACGAGTCAATACCTGCGTGACCTACGCGACTCTTCAATAAAGTTCAGCTTCGCAAATGATACACTTTCCATTGGAGCTTCAATCGCCCCCGGAGGACTGGAAGAAAGGCAAAGTGATCGTCTTGCCGAAACCCGGGAAGGACAGGCGTAGAGCTGCGAGCTCAGGCCGATCACGCTGCTACCACACATAGCTAAACTGCTTGAAAGATTGTTGCTAAGACGCCTTCCCCGTGCATCCAACTTCGGGCGGAGCAGCACGGATTCAGGAGGGGTCACTCTATAGCAACACAGCTGACCAGAGTGCTGCACTTGCTTGCGGCCGAATACAACCGTGGCCGCACTACGTTGGGCGTCTTCCTCGATATCGAGAAGGCGTTCGACAGGGTGTGGCATTCTGGATTACTTTATAAACTAGAAGAACAGACCAGTGTCCCTCCTGCTATGTTGCGGCTAGTGGCGTCTTTCCTGGCAGACAGGAAGTTCTACGTCTGCGTAGAGGGCGCCGAGTCCGCAACCAGAACCATCAGAGCCGGCGTTCCTCAGGGCAGCTGTTTGTCTCCAGTCCTGTACGCCGCTTATACCAACGATATCCCTACCCTGGCAGGAAGGCTGCAAGAGTGGGAGGATGACGTGGAATTGGCGTTATACGCGGACGATAGTGCTTATTTCACCTCGTCCAGAAGAGCCCACATTGCCACTGCCAGGATGCAACGTCTCCTGGACCTGCTGCCACCATGGCTAGATGAGTGGAGGATGGTCGTCAACGTTGGTAAGACGACCGCTCTGCTCACTCGCCGCCTCAGGAACCTACCACCTCAGCTAACCCTCAATGGCCAGAAGATCGCGTACGAGAAGGCCGTGACCTACCTTGGGTGCCGGATCGACCGGGCGCTGCGCATGACTGCGCACGTCGACCTCGTCGTCCGTAGAGCACGATGTGCGCGGGCGATGCTCCGTCCGGTACTGGCATCCAAGTTACCACTTAGAACCAAAGTGCGAGTCTACAAAACGTACATTAGATCCATCATTACGTATGCTGCTCCGGTCTGGTACGCGAGCTTCTGAGCGAGCCTCTGAGGCGGCGATTGCAGGCCCAGCAAAATCTGGCGTTAAGAACCATCGTCGGTGCGGGTCGCTACGTCCGGAATGACGTCATAGCGGCCAACCTGAAGATTGACACCATCCAGGAGTTTGTGGCCCGGTTGGCGCGCGGACTGTTCGACCGTGCAGACAACGGGCCACACCTACATCTTAACCAACTTGCGCCGCTACACACTCGGCCTCCGGACGGGCGACCCTATCCAAGAGAACTCCTCTCTATATCGATTAGAGAGTCGAGTAACAACCCTCAATGCCGCTGAAAGGCCAACTCCGACTTTATATTAGATAACCTCTTTTTTCCGTAGTCGGTTAACTACGGGAAAAACTCTAACAATTACGGACAAATCCGTAGAAACTAACAACGCCAATAGAAGGCTCCCAGGACCGGTCCATAGTGGTGGATCGCGAGGATAACACGGGTAATGGGGGCATACCCCGAGGCCCGAACCCTACATGTCACATTGGGGCATGAAGACGACAATCAACGTTCAATCGCCCATCATTTGACACCTCCAATCACGTAATCATCATCATCATCAGTACAGCCCTTCACACGTCCACTCCTGAACATAGGTCTCCCTCACAAACCACGGTCCTGAGCCACCAGCATCTATCGTTGGGCTAAGTCAATCACTCTGGTTCTACTGCGGATATCCTCATTTCTAAGTCTATCACGCTGAGTAACTTCGAGCATAGCCCTCTCCATAGGTCGCTGAGCGACCTTGAGCTTCGTCATGCGGCCATAAATGATATATTATGTATTTTTGTGGTAATTATATTTTATTGCTTTTGTTTTTTAAAATAAATTACGTTCAAGTCTGCGACTAGAACGCCGTCTAAATAGTTACATTAAACAATTTATCTCCTATTTCTCCAAATTTAGGTGCGAAATTGTTTAATAAAATTTGGATCCCCCTTAGGTATAACCTAAAACATAGTTATTACTTACTATATACTCTTTGGAATAAGCTATTTAAAAAAGAAAAAAATATTAAAATCGTAATAAACGTTTTAGAAGAATAAATATAAATTAAAAAAAAAACATACGCGTCGAATAATTTTGTTTTTGGAACTCTATTGAAAAACTACGCTTACCAAACCACCCGTCATACTTTGCCTATGTAGGCAATCTATAGGCAAAGAATATATTATGTATATCATATTGTCTGTAGGAAATACTTTTGATGGGCTAATTTATATTAAATATTTATTAACAGAAAATTTTCGAAACTAACGTACCCTTTTAAGCAGCCCGAGGAGCCTCACAGCTGATCTGCTGGAAGGAAGCATAGCAGTGGCGCCACAATTAATTAAAAATACGTTTTTTATCGGCAAAGGTCACGCGAGCAATGAGCCTAGTGATATGACGACGGGTCGCATATCTTGTCTTATTCTGACCTGTCATTTTCTTGCTGATATGTTCTATAAATAACGTATGATAGTGTTATTTACTAAATAGAGCACCTGACAAAAACGCGGGTCACGATTTCGAATCCCATTTATGAAAGTTGTGATTCGAAGGCCTTAGGCTAACTGAATGAACACTAGGCTGACTGAATTAAGATGTTGAAAGAAAGTCAATAAGAATAACAAAGATGACAAACGAGCACACAGTCCACCTGATGGTAAGTGGGTGCTGTGGCCCATAGACATCTACATCTATCCTCATCAAAAAATGCAGATGAGTTGTTACCTCTGAAGCCTAAGATGGAACGCCTCGTTTCAGGTAAAAAGGGTCTCCGGCTCTCTACACTCACCATGCGATAATCAAAATGCAGTAGCGTAGTTTAGTTTATAAATTTGTAATTTAATTAATTTAAAGTAGGTAGCTATTCGCCCCGGCTTCGCACGGGTTATTTCTGGATCTCGACAACAGTGCCTAACCTACAGGGTCCAAATGTGAATCTAAGCCATCTAGGGACCCATTCAAACACGCAAAAAAAATTTCATCAAAATCTATCCAGCCGTTTTTTAGTTTTAGCAAGGCCGTGGCCGTACCGTGGCTTTTCTTCATATATAAACATTCTTATAAATATTTTAATATCGGATTTTTATATATAAGTTTATTTATGAATATATCGAAAATCCGATATTTTAAAAAATATCAGCAGTTTTGCTTTGAACTGATCAGTTGGAATGATCAGTTTGACTGACCGTGTGTGGCCACCATATCGGATAGTAATTAATCTAGATATCTAGAGCTTATATAACTCAATATCTAGAGATAAATTAATAATGTTTCAGAATCTATACCCTCTCGTCTGTGAGGTGGCAGAATTCATCCATTACTATACGGTCATATTTCGCGGCAAAACTCGTATGTTTATTTGTCTTTCTCAGTGCAATAATATTCACGATCTTGTTCAATATGAACTTAGCTGTATGGTATACATTAATACTAGCAATGTTTAAAGAACGTTAAAATATGGAGGTCACTTTTGTATACCCTCAGATTAGTTGGTTTAGAATGAAAGTTTTAAACATTGTTTTGCTGAAAAATTTGTATAAAGAACATTGTTTTTTTTTATAGATCTGTTCATTGTTCAAATTAAACATTTGTTTATTTTTTACATATAAATAAATACAATAAAAATATTATTATATAATAATTTATTATATTATTGCAGTTGTATGGTTTAAAGAAATAGGAACAGAAACTAAAACCTTAATTTAAAATAGAACTGGAGATATTATAGTTTTTATAAACATATATATAGGGCCAAAAATAATCAGCCACAGCACAGATAATGACAGTTTCCATTTTTAATTTCCTCATAGATGAGAGAAAAATTTTTTTACAAGTTAATCTTCTCCCGCTATGAAATCTGTCAAACATTTCACATCATTGGTAAGTGGAACCGCCTGGTGGCAGAAAAGGCCGTGGACGCATTTGTTGAGTAGTGTCAATTGTCAAATACCGAGTTGCGAATAAGGGTAATATGAGATGCTTACGTAATGCTTATCAAACACAATAGTCATCAGTCATGATAATACATATAAATAAAATTGAATTGTCCGTAGGTACGTAATATTTAAATAACTGGCTTATACAACGTGTAACAAAAACCCTGCGGTGCCCGTTATGTGCGTTATCACACTCATTATTCGAGCGTATAGAAATAATTAGTTTTCGAAAAAACACATAAACAAATTAAATTAAAAAATTAATTTGCAAATTGTATGTGGTTTTAAATATATAAGTTAATGGTTTTATTATCTCTGCATTGGCCGAGGAGTAAGAGGATTGTCATAGACCCCGCTTTACCGATGCTCGTGTCAGTCAGAGATAATAAAACTACATACAATTGGCAAATACTTTCTTTTAATAAGTTAAAAAAAATTATGGTCGAGTTTTCTGAAAAAAAAAAATTCTTTACGCTTGAATACTGATTCTAATGTTGTACTGATGTTGTATAAAAAAGTAAAGTTACAGCATATATACGTCCCACTGCTGGGCAAAGGCTCATTTCTGAGAGGGGCTTAGGGCAAGGAATTGCCCGCCGCCTACCCAATGCGTGTTGGCGACCTTCACATGTCTTCGAAATATTTTTTTTCTTATTTCTCTGACATGCAGGTTTCCTCACGATGTTTTCCTTCACCGCCGAGCACGTGGTAAATCAGCACATAAAATTGCAATTAACAATTTCATTGGTGCCGGCGGGGATCAAACCCGGTTTGCTCGCGTACTGTGAAATTTACGGTGAGCGCTAACCATCTGTACCCCGAGCACGAATAATAAACAATTGCGTCAAGAATTCGTATCGAGTCAACTAAGCGAAAACTTTTACCAAACTGTGGCTACAGTCGTCGGCAGCACGAACGCTTATCTCTTACTCACGTGTACTCGATACTATATTGTAACTATATGTAAACAAACCTTGTGACTCAATATTAAAACGAACGAATGAAAGGGAATGATTACGTTTATAAATTGATATTATTGTAGTTGTAGAGTCTTTTACTGTGTGTAAAAATAAGAAAAAAGTATTGAAACTTATTAATAATAGTGTGTTGATTAATTTAAAACAGTTAGTTAACAAAATACTGCTTGTATAATTATTTACGGAGGAACATTTTTATGTTTATAAAACCATGTTTCACGTCTTATGAATTGTGATTCCCGAACGCGACATTCTTAAGATAAACATATGACTTCGCACTTCGTGTTGTTTTAATAGTTTTGTATTTTAGATTGGTTTTAGTTAATTTTTGCTGAATTTCATAAAGATGTCGTCAAGAACTAGCCATACAGTTTACAATAATAGTAGATTTCATGTAAAAGTAAGTAACCATATTGTACATGAGTTTGGATTATTTTTCAGTCTGTGTATTCATTGTCTGTTGTTATTGATTCGTTCTGTTAAACAAAGATTATTGTTTATTTCTAGGGAATGGTGATTAATAGAAAGCACAGAATTAGTGCACGGACTACAGTGGTGTATTCAAAAGTACGAAGAGCTACGTAATTTGCTCCACAGCCAAGGAATCGAAGTCTCAGAGTGAAAAAAAGTAGCGAAAAGTAAGTTCTAGTTTTATTGTTCTAAAACCTTCAATACAAATCAAGAGCGCTTAAATAATAGTTTTAAATGCATAGTTCATTTCATGAATTTTGAGTTCACTGTCATTTTATTTGGTTTGCTTAAGGAGTGTGGAGTGATTTAAATAAAGTAGTGGCCAAAAATGAATAAAGCTGCTCAGCATTCATTAAAAATATTTCTCACATACTAAGAGAACAGGTGCTTTAACGTAAATAGAACTTTAGTAGAAATCAACTGACAAACTTTCGTTTTAACATGATAATATGATGACTTTACACCTTCTCAATGAAAATATATAATTCAGAAAAAAAAATGTATATTTGAATATAAATAACTTCAGTGTAAGACTAATAACTTATTATTTTACAGCCTATGTGGTTACTGGTTACCTATACAAAATTAATAAAACAGTGATACCTACCTGCAGAGCTACATACAGATTTAATGATTATACCACCTGAAATTCCTGCTATTGGTATGTCTTCAACTACACATGATGTAAGTACCTACATTTTTACTTAAATAAAATTAATAATAATAATTTCATAATTTAAGTATTAGTTGTGTGTTAGCATGTTAACTGTTTATTTGAAATTAAGATTAAAAAAATTAAATAAATAATAATAATTATTTAAAATTCAAGTTATTCATTATATCTTTTAACCTTTAAATATTTTAACGATATAATAAGGAAATAACTATGAAAGAAATATAAAAAATTATGTAAAAAGTTTTTCAATCGATCCTTTTCAGATGATGAAGACTATGTGGCCGATCATCATGTCGGGGTCACCACTGTAATAGTGGAGACGAACTGTCCACTATTAACAGACTCCGAGTGGTTTTCTTCAAGGTGGAGAAATGAAACTACTGTTTATGTTTATGAATGTACTGTGGAATGGGATTCGGAATGGAATATATATACTGTTTCTGATTCGGAATGTTGACAGCGTGATTTAGACTTCGGTGTATTTCGATTGTGGCGCGACGACAGCGCCGCTACATCACCCCCCTGCTCAGACCGGAGGTCGATAGTGCAGTCGAGTTGTCGACGAATGTGCAAGTGCCAGGAGATTGCCTTGTAGTCTGCGGTGAGTCGAGAAGAAGGCAAGTGATCTGCGAGAGTGCCGTGAAGCAGAGGCGAGCAGTAAGGCTCAGAGCCGTGCCGAACACTGTATAGCCCAGAGAGTAGCTTGAAGGAACAGGAAGCATTATTATTCCAATGCTGCGATGAACCTTGTGAAGCTAGATGGCTTGCAGGATATCAAGACTGCAGACGATATCTGGTCGGGAGCGATACGGTGGGGTATTATATGACGATGATGAAGCTTGAAGTTTCCGAAGGTTGTTTTTGGTTGCGTGTTCAGATCACGTCGGATGGTCACCACTGTAGCCGTGGAAGGAAAAGGGGAGATCTCCCGCCAGGCAAGGTGTTCTGCCTGGGGAGCGGCCGACACTCCTTGTGATAGTTTGGAGATGTTCTATATATACTGTTTCTGATTCGGAATGTTGACAGCGTGATTTAGACTTCGGTGTATTTCGATTGTGGCGCGACGACAGCGCCGCTACAACTAAAAACACTCCTGGCTGCAGCAAGGATCCAGTACTTATCTCCAACCAATCCTAGATTCCTAACGCAACCTACATCCCTAACACCTCCCAGATCCCAACAGCACTAAAATCTACTACACCGAAGACATTTCCAACTGTTCTCAATAGGCAACCCACTACCATTTTCGCGCCGTCAACCCAAAAAAAAACATTCAGATCATTAGAATAATGTTATTTTTAAGTGAGAAGAACACATAACGATAATAAGCAAACAAAGGATGTTTGTAGAATTAGAACAAGAGAGGATTCGACAGAGAAGACGTTGAGCTTCGTCAACATGATACTGAGCTGCAGTTTCGAGCTCAGTGTGATAACATATATTATAATAATCTGTACTTTTTTATTGTCCATGTTTTAAATAAAATGTCTCCTTGAAATTGTTGAAGTCATTTTTTTACTAGAATTTAATATTAATACCGATAAATATAGAAAACACCTATCATCTAAAGTCGTTATCCCAAATAACATGTCAAAACATAAATTCAAACTCTGTATTAATTCGTTCAAGCTCTGTACATATACGACACAGTAGAGAATCAAATTTTGGATTCAACAGTAACAGAAATAGATTTTTTTAAATTTAATATACATTATTAATAGTACTTATTAAAAGTCATTCTTATGTTTAATTTACCCCAATTTCGGAAGAAACCTGTGTCCAGGGATGAATTAGCACAAAACCCTGCTGGAAATTGAAAACAAATGTTTACAATCATGTGTTATGTTGTTTTACAATTAACTATACAAATCATATTGGAAATAGTTTAGTAGCGACTATCTCATTCCAAAGGGTTATTGTCATCCATAAATTTCTTAATACTTATATTCGTACGTGGTACAGTCATGCTGCAGTTATATTAGATATATAGTTGTAGCACGAATGGGTCGGTTCGACCGGGGAAGGACCACGCTCTCACATAATACCAGCGTGAAATGGTAGCTTAATTCTGCTGTGTTTCGTATAGTGAGTGTAGAAAACCGGAGACCCTTTTTACTGGAAACAAGACATTACATCTTAGTCCTCACGGGTGACAACGCATCTGCATTTTGATTTGTAATCGAGGATAGATGTAGACATCTAGGGGCCGCAGCAACAACTTACCATCAGGTGGGCTGTGTGCTCGTTTGTCACCCTACCCTATAAAAAAAACCATTTTTAAATTTAATATTCGCTTAATATTTTTTAAATTTGACAGTGGACTATATAGATTATAATATACAGCGGGCACACTTGGCAGGTGGGTTGTCAAACGCAGTTTTTTAATTTTTTAATTGTTATTGCGAGGAGACTGCTGCCCATCTCGAGTAGGGTAGTGGACATTCTTTCACCGTTAAACTTACAACTTGCACTTTAAATTATCATTCAAGAACTCGTCAATTTTATAATAACATTTGTCTATATTCATTACTTAAGCACTTTTTTAAATTTAAATAAGTTCATATTTTTTATTGTATCAGGTAGTTTATTATAAATTCGTGGGGCAATACCAAAAAAGCTTTTTCTCATTAGTAATGTTTCACATTTTATGTAACAAAACTTATTAACGTATTGGGTGCGTATTGGATTCTTTCTAATTATATTTGTGGTGAAATAATATGCGGAAATGTGAAAATGTGTTATTTTGTATGTTTTAATAAATCTGTAGAAAGTCACAAAAACACAAGTTATACTAAAACCGCCACAATAGGATTTATTCAGTGTCGTGGAGACAGTAATTACTTGTAGGCCATACAAATACTTCTTCCGTGCAGTATTCGAAACCGCGGCCCCCTGCGCTACAACTCCTTGCTAAGCCACTGCGCCATGGAGCCGTCAAAAATTAGACTTGAGAAATCAACACAGCTAAAAATAAGTATGTAAGTACTTTACATTGACGACGTCTCTCTCAGCTCTTGAAGTGGGCAACCTGATAAAGGTATTGGTTATTATTTATTGACTGTTAAGTGCCTCCGTAACTTGAGAGACACATTGGATAACACTTGTTTGGTCCAAGTTCTTAGCCATACCGACTAAACGTTGATAATAGCTTGTTACGTAAAATAATAAAGCATAAATAACCTGAAACACAAATGAAAATAAAAAACTGAGCTTAGTACATAATAACTACAGCAGGTACTTTAATTTTGTACATTATTTTTTATACCTTAAGCTCTAAGCTTATTCTTTTACTCCCTCTGAAAGTTTTCAGAGCAAAATTAACGGCAGAGTAATTTAAATGCATTTTTACTTAATCCGTATCTTTTTTTTAAATTCCAATTCAGAATTATCCGGAGGATCTTCCGTTTGCCGAATAGAAAATCGTTGAGTAATATCACTGGTATGATTTAGATATATTTAATTGAAACAGCTATCAAAATCTAATGATTATTAATCAAATAAATAGTTAAAATAAGGGTACATATATATGTAATATACTAATTAGTAATACTGTAAGTAGTAAATTTTGCGTACCTTAATTCTCATCTTTGCTTTCTTGCCTCGACAGCCAAATGCCACACAAAATAATAAAAAGTCGTAGATCGCATTCTACTTGTTGTTAATAAAAATATTTTAAACTTAAATCAACGAAAACCCCAGGAAAACTTAAAACTAATACTTCTCGATAGCGTTCTCACCGTAAAAATGTCGGTGAGAAAGATTTCGCAGTTCTCTACAGTGTATAGACGATAACGTACGTCAAAAAAAGATTCGTGCTGCCGATTCCCATACATTTTGTGTCTTACTATACGTTAAACTATACGAAAGCGATACGTAACGTAGCGTTAGATGTTCGTGCTTCTGAATTTTGGTTCCAAATACGCCCACGGAGCGCTGTTCGAATTCCCATACAAAATTTAACTGAAACTAAACTGTGGCGTAAACTATACGATAGATCAAAATGTTCGTGCTAGGGGTACTGAGCTACCACGGCTCTTGCACGGCTACATGTTGTATAATATAAGATAAATAACTTGTAAAATGTTTGTTCTTCTTGAATAAAACGGACAAACATTTCAAAAATTGAAGGTAGCTAGTGGAAGAGCTAACTATGACGTTGGGACGTCAAACATCTCAGTCTCCCTCGTGACCTTGGGTGATGTAAAGTAGCAGCAACATCGGGGATTTAAAAATAAGTTAATTAAACGTGATAAAATTCGTATAAATGGTATTATTCAATGTGTAGCATTCGCGTAAATTTAAGATATCTATAATATGTTTGTCCGTCTGTCTTTTTTTTATAGCGTAAGGATGAAAAACGAGCACACAGTCCACCTGATGGTAAGTGGTTGCTGTGACCCATAGACATCTACATCTATCCTCGATTACGAATCAAAATGTAGATGCGTTATCACCCGTGAGGACTAAGATGGAATGCCTAGTTTCCAGTAAAAAAGGGTCACCGATTCTCTACACTCAGCATACGAAAC
This sequence comes from Parnassius apollo, assembly GCA_907164705.1. NCBI lineage: Eukaryota > Metazoa > Arthropoda > Insecta > Lepidoptera > Papilionidae > Parnassius > Parnassius apollo. The sequence goes on along the minus strand of CAJQZP010000341.1, from coordinate 1,175,098 downwards.
AGCAGCGTTAAGCTGCTATTTTACGCTGGTATTCTGTGAGAGCGTAGTCCTTCCCTGGTCGAGCCGATCTTTACTAATTAAACTAACATTTTCTAGTTATTCTCCCTTAATTTTCTCCAGGTCAGATTTTGGTCACGGCTGCCTGCCTCAACGGAGGCTAGCCATCGGCGCTGGACAGGATTATAGTGCCAAAGTTTATGCGCAAGCACAGGTGCACTCTCTATTGCCTCACTCTCATAGCCCAATGAGACTGTAATCCGAGACGACTGGTGAGATATTAGGCGCAGGATCAATGAATTTACGTGCTTTCCGAGGCCCAGGGGTGAAATACCACTAGCTTCCCGACTCCGAACTGCTACTGCGAATTTCATGACAGAAAAACACAATAACTGATTTTTACCCGGCCCGGGATTCGAACCTGGGGCCACCAATCGGGTTTACGACCATTAGGCAGAGGAATTATATACTATGTGAGTTTACGGGTCAAGCCCAACAGTGAACCGGTTACGAGCTCATAAAATGAAGATTACTCAAGACTCCACTTCCAACTCTTAAAGCATCACTACATTTAGTTTTACTCGAGGTTGAGAGGTTGTTGACCCAATGTTTAAATATATAACGCAGACCCGGTTTCCTGAGATAAACTTCGAGGGTCAAACTATTCGGTGATAAAGGGTATTTCGCATTAACCGGCCAATGGCGAAGAAAATTTAATTGAAAAAAAAAAACTCAAACATTATGTTCTTTTATCTTTTTAATTCAAAATGCACAGTAATGCATTATTTTAACTGATTTTACTATTTTATTTTATATAGGATACGCTGACAGACGATCACACAGTTCCACCTGATGGTACATAAGTGGTTGCTGCTGCTAACAACAACAAACAGTGGTTTTTGAGAGGCTGTGATGGATGAACGATAAATCGCTACTCTCGTGCACTATATCCGCTTCCGGCGCATTAAGTACACTCACTGATTTTCTATCTCATTTATCGGCGAGGCACCACCTGGGAAGGACCACGCTTTCATAGAGAACCTTTTTACTGGAAACGTATGTAATGTAATTTACGTAATGTAATGTAATTTATAATATGACATTGTAATTTTTAATACGAATGTAATTTTTATTTAATGTATACTGTGCATGCCCGATATGGCTAAATATAGAACTTAATATATATAAATAAATAAATAAAATTGAAGTTTGTAATGATAAAACAACAGCTTTTTACTGAATGCATATGAAAGTATACACGGTACTGATAACAAAAACACAATTTTTAAAATGTTTGTCTGTCTGACTGTCTGTTTGTTTGTTCCGGCTAATCTCCTAAACGACTGGGCGGATTTTGACTGGACTTTCACTGGCAGATAGCTGATATTATAAGGAATAACTGAGCCTACTTTTATTTTAGAAAAATAATTAGGGCTCCGCGCAAAACATAAAACATTAAATTACACGCGGGCAAAGTCGCGGGGAACAGCCAGTATAGAATATTATAAATCGCCTTTGTTAATAACTGTATTCGCAAATAAAGAATTGATTGATGAATTGACCGATTGATTGATGAATTGACAGATTGATTGATTAATTGATTGATTGATTGATTGATTGATGAATCGATTTATTGATTCTTTTCTGCCTAATATTCAGTCTGGATAGTACCATCCTCTAATTTACATCTGCTGCAAACACCAGTGCTCGCGCCTTTGTGTTTTGGTTGGAAAAGTGTACAGCGGCCCATCTGAATGAAGACTAGCCATCGGCGCAGGACAGGATCACAGTGCGAGTGTATGCGCAAGCATAGTTCATAGCCCGATGGGACGATATCCGACACGACTGGAGAGAGATCAGTTTTCATGGCTGGTGCATATTTATGTGTTAGTTTTGTTGTTTTATTTTAAAAGAAGCACGAGAGTAGAATAAATTCTATAGAAATGCGGTCATTAAGGAGCATGTTGGAAATGAATGAAGAGTGTACGAGGAAAGAATGACAAAGCGAATGAATGTTGCAACATGAACGGCAGAATCGGGAAGGGACGTCCTAGGCGAAAGTTTATTGATCAAATTGGCGATATATTGAAAACGCGCTAAATTACGAATACTCTTACCGACGAGCATGTATGCGTAGGCGTGGATGTGGAAGAGGCGAGAGAGGTTTATCAGGATCGTGCCAAATGAAAGTCCATAGTCTCAGCCTACCCCTATGGGTGACAGGCGTGACAGTTTATATTATTACTTTTTTATAGGAACATGCATTTTATCTGATTCAAAAGTGAGAGACTCCCGGTATTTTAATCGTAAATCCTTATAGGAACTGCTGTTGCATTTTCGGCTTTTAGATAGATGACGACATATTTGTTTAAGGATTAAAGTCTACCGCGCCACAAAATGTTCACGAGTGACAGAAAATAGTTTAGATTTCAAAACATCGAGATGATGCATGTTTGTTGTTTAACAATGTAGTGATGTCATCGGAACGTTGTGTATTCAAATCACGCCAGGGTCACTACTTTACCATATTATATATAATTACATGATTCTCATTTTTCAATGATCCACCAACAAATTTGATAGGGAAATGTACGCAATACGCGTTTACAAAACAAAATTCCTCAAAGTCAAAGTTCCTCAAGTTGAAAGTTTGTCAATCAACAAGTTTAAAAAAATTATTAAAGAAAACCTGTACAATTTTTTTTGTTTTTAGGTTATTTGGGTTATATAAGGGTGGTTAAGCGAGCCACGCTGCCCACTCAAATCGCCTCATTCGCGAGGCAGCTGCCTACGCAGCCCCTCTTCACACTCGCTATAGTGTGCGCAGGCCGAGAAATTCTCTCTCGGACCCCCAACAAACTTTCGGCTGACCTGAACTGCCTCCTGGCGGCTCAGGCAGAGCCTACTTAACACATCTGCCTTAGTTAGGCACACTTCTAAGCGGCTATTCGCCGCTTGCGCTCTCCATTCTCCCAAGGAGGGTCGCGTCCGTTTACGGCTTAAAGATCTCTTGTCAGATCGTTAAGCCAATCCCAAAAGGTGGTGTTTAGTGGGTAAAAGTCTCTACATAACCACGCAGCCGGCTGTGTGGTATGCTATGAGAATTCACCGCCTCCCTCCCCAGTTACCGGAGGGTTGCCATTAATTGCTTCCGGCGCAAAAAAAGGCCACGCTGCAGCTATATTACGTTTGTAGCACGCATGGGTCGTCTCGACCGGGGTAGGACCACTCTCTCACAGAATTCCAGCGTAAAATAGCAGCTTAGTGATTTTGTGTTTCGTAAAGCATTCAATCTTAGTCCTCAGGGAAGACAACGCACCTGCGTTCTGATTCTCAATCGAGGATATATGTAGATGTCTATGGGCCATAGCATCCACTTACCATCAGATAGACTGGAAGCTGATTTTTTCACCATTAGTCTATAAAAATAAAACGGCTGTCGGCGGCGACTAGGGTTGCAATTAGGGTTGCCAGATGTTCGAATTTTGTCTGGATTCTCCCGACATTTCAAATGATCTCCAGACTCTCGACAATACTCAAAATCTCCACACAAACAGCTTCTCGAAAAGTTAACGTATGACCTTTGTTCTAATAAAAGCTGAATTAATATAATTAGACTGAACTTTAAAGTAAATTTTTTGAATTTTAAATCTTTTCTGAACATCATCATCACAGCCCTTCACAAGTCCACAGCTGAACATAGGCCTCCCCCAAGTAATGCCACAAAGCATGGTCCTGAGCCACCTGCATCCATCGACTTCCTGCATATCTTACCAGGTCGTCACTCCATCTAGTGGGGGGTCGCCCTACACTACGCCTACCGGTACGAGGCTGCCACTCGAGACCCTTTCTTCCCCATCGGTTATCGGTTCTTCGAGCTATATGGCCGGCCCATTGCCACTTTAGCTTACTAATCCGTTGGGCTATGTCGGTCACTCTGGTTTTACTGCGGATATCCTCATTTCCGAGTCTATCACGCAGAGAAACTCCGAACTTCGAGAATAGCCCTCTTCATAGCTCGCTGAGCGACCTTGAGCGTCCTCATACGGCCAGCAGTGAAGGACCACGTCTCAGATCCGTAAGTCATCACTGGAAACACGCACTGGTTATACAATCTAGTTTTTAGAGATTGAGGTATATACCTGACGAGAAGATACGTCGTAATTTCCCGAACGCTGCCCAGCCGAGTTGAATCCGTCGATTGACCTCTCGGTCGAAGTTGGAACGAAGTTTGAACTTCGAGCATAGTGCTTCCAACAACTACCGGCATAGGTGTGACATGGACATTAAACAGAATCTTTGTTTTGTCCATGTTCATCTTAAGACCTATCCGTTGGGAGGCACTATTGAGGTCATTGAGCATAGTGCTTAAGTCCTCCAGCGATTCTGCCATAAGGACTATATCGTCGGCAAATCGAAGGTGGGAAGGTGGAGTGATGTACTCGCCATTGATGTTAATACCGTATCATTTCCAGTCCAGTAGCTTGAAAACGTCTTCCAATGCAGCGGTGAAGAGTTTCGGGGATATAACTTTATAGCAGCTGGCCGACTTTATGGAGAAAGAGGGACTCTTTATGATGAACTCTTTCTTCCAGAAGCGGCCCCATAGGAAGTGGACCTGGTCGAGCCCCGACGGTTCGACAAAAAATGAGATTGACTTCATTATGACGACCAGACGCCAACTGTTCAGTGATGTCTCAGTGATCGCAAGGGTGAAAACTGGCAGCGATCACCGAATGGTTAGAGGCACACTGAACCTAAACGTTAAGTTGGAGAGGTCTCGTCTAATGAAGTCAACGCTCCGTCCCCCTCGTGCTCTAATCCAGAATCCCGAAAACTTTCAGCTCGAGTTACGTAACCGCTTTCAGTGCCTACAAGATCGCAATGCAGTGGACGATATGAATGACAAGCTCGTGGAAACTGTCCATGCGGTCGGAGCTAACTTCTGCAAGACCCGCCGCAGAAGAACACAAAAACTCTCCGATCACACTCTTAATCTCATGGCTGTTAGACGGGAGATGAGGCTGCAATCGTCAACAGATTTGACAGCATATAGGCAACTGAACAGACAGATCTCCAAATGCATGCTACGAGACTTAGGCAACTTTAATACTGCTCTTATTAAAGAAGCAATCGAGCGGAACCAGGGCTCCAAAGTCTTTGCCAGAGATCTGTCTGCCAGAAAGAGCCAACTGTCAAAGCTGAAGACTGAGTGTGGCAGCATCGTTTCCGGGACACCTGAGATTTTGAGTGAGATTGAGAGGTTCTATGGGCAGCTGTACACATCATCGTTGGAGCCACACGCAAGTGTGAGTAACGATCCAAGAGCAAGTCTTATCCGACACTATTCCGATGATATCCCGGACGTTAGTCTAAGCGAGATTAGAATGGCTCTCCAGCTCCTTAAAAACGGCAGGGTCCCAGGCGAGGATGGAATTACAGCGGAGCTTCTGAAAGCGGGTGGAACACCGGTACTTGAAGTCCTTCAGAAGCTCTTCAATTCCGTCCTCCATGGTGGCACTACTCCAGAGGCGTGGAGCAGAAGTGCGGTGGTCTTGTTCTTTAAGAAAGGCCCGCTCTCTTGAAGAACTACAGACCGATTTCCCGTCTGAGCCGCGTCTACGTGCTGTTTTCGAGAGTCATTACGAATCGTCTCGTACGCAGACTCGACGACTTCCAGCCTCCCGAACAAGCCGGTTTCCGAAAAGGCTTCAGTACCATAGACCACATACATACCCTGCGGCAGATTGTACAGAAGACTGAAGAGTACAATCTGCCACTTTGCCTGGCGTATGTGAACTATGAGAAAGCCTTTGATTCCGTCGAAATTTGGGCGGTGCTACAGTCCCTTCAGCGGTGCCAAGTTGACTGTCGGTATACCGAAGTGCTGAATTGTTCGTACAGTAGGGCTACGATGGCTTTTCTGAACACTACTAAAAAATCCAAAATAGTGGACTAATTCCAACGTCAAATACATGTGGCAACCTAAAAATTATGTGTACTTAAATTAGTTTCTTCAAAGTACCTTTTGTAGCCTACTCTCAAAAATAAACTTTTTATTTTTAATATTTATTTCTTCCGACAAAACCCCAAAGTTCCGACATTTTCAAAATTTGCCCAGATATTTTGGTCTTCCGATCTAGCAAACCTATATGCAATGCCTATCTCTGGTTGTTACCCTTTATAGAATATAGTATACATATTTATTTACGTGATAGCGCCACGCCGCAGCTATATTAGTTGTAGCACGAATGGGTGTGGCGTGTACAGCTGAGAAAATAGCAGCTAAAGGCTGTTGTGTTTCGTATGGTGAGTGTAGAGAACCGGAGACCCGTTTTACTGGAAACGAGGCATTCCATCTTAGTCCTCAGGGGTGACAACGTATCTGCGTTTTGATTCTCAATCAAGGATAAATGTAGATGTCTATGTGCCACATCATCCACTTAACATCAGGTGGACTGTGTGCTCGGTTGTCATGCTATTTTGAAAAATACTTATTATATCAAATAACAAAGTAAACAATCTAATCAATTTTTCAATTAATTAATCTTCAAATACTACAGAAAGAATATCCATAAATTATAGAATATTCTAGGTTCCTGAAAAATACATAGAGACATTCCTCGCTCCCGATTTCAGGCTCTCTGGGGTAGTGTTTCACCAATACAGGGACGCACCAAAAAAGAAAGTTCCCTTGATAGTGTTATGTTTATATTTAATATATATTTTTAGGTTAAGATATATATTGATATGGCCTAAGTCCTTGATACCTGAAACAAAGTTATTGTATTGTATAAGGTGTATGGAGAATACTAACTTACATTCCCTATTTATCATATTTTGTTATGATTAAAACTACTTTATTATATTACTAAATATAAGAAATCATTATATTTTGTTATTTCATTTCGGAAGGTTATGTTCACAGAAATCGTAATAATATTGTCTTATTATTACCATTTCTGTGGTTATATTATAATTTTTACATTTAAAATTTTGAAAGTGAAGGTCTTGCGATGCAAGACCTTCACTTTCAAAATTTTCCTCCTTCATCTCTTATTTGAACAGTTTATGGAGTGGATTTGGAAAACTGGCTTATGGTTACTGGTGGCTATAGGTGGTACTTTCTTAGGGTTTAAAGCACATTTCGTACCATTTTTCAACCGACTTTAAAAAGGAGGAGGTACTCAATTCGACTGTGTTTCTTTATGGGTGTTACCTCAGATGTTTTCTGGGTGAACCGATTTTGATGATTCTTTTTTAATTCGATTTCTGGCGCTTCTCGTGTGGTCCCATATAATTTTTATCAAGATCTAACCAGTAGTTTTTGAGTTATCATTACTAATGCGTATTTAATTGACATTTTATTTATATTTAAGTCGGTTGTACAAAATTTTTAATTTTACCACTTGTCAACAAAATCGATTTAGCTGTTTAGCTTTGAAAACGTTTCAGAGTAACTGTCGCATTTATAATATTAATAATTAAAATAAATAAAAATAAAAATTAAAATAGTATGGAAATATTTACGCTATTAGAGCTACCTATATATTTTCTTTATTTACATTTAACTTAGGCATGTTTATAATCTATGACAATCACTATGATATGTTTAATTTTTTCTTCTTTGGTAATGGCATACTGTAAGAAGTACGAATACGGTTTCATAATTGTTAATTGTTTTACACATAATTTATTTAATCATTATGCTTTATTTGCACACCAAGTACAAAATAGCGGACTTAATGCAACAAGCTATTCTATACCTTAAGCTTTTCCGCCCTATAAAACCTAAACTGGGGAGAGGACAGAGATAAAAACGCAAAGTCGTACACTATAACTAATTTATTAAGAAGAAAAACAAACAAGCCTTGGCAATAATTATGAACACTTCGAAAAATCAACTTAATAATTAAACGATTAATGTCTCATTTGATCTCTATTTCATAAATAACAAGTAAGTACGTATAAATAATGTAACAGTGAACGGTTGTCAGAGCAAATTAACTTTTAATAGAAATACGTCAACAAAGTTTGAGATAAAGTGTTGAAATATTTTTCGATTTACACGTGCGTTACTGCCGGATATTCTGGCTTTCTAGCACAAGATTAGGACCGTGTAATTTATTTTATTTAAGTATTTTAAAAAATCAACAGCGTTTTAACCAATTTAAAATTTTTAAGTATACCAGTTTAATGTAAGGCCGACTAATTTTGGTTTTTCAATATGGATGGAACTATTTAACTGTTCTTCAGATTTAAAATATGTGGATATGTACTAATCTAATTATATATGTGTATGTTTAAAGATATGTACCCATTAGTTAATTATATAAACTAATTATATTTTATTGCATTGGGAGACAAATGCGTTGTCACCCAAGATCGTACTTTAGAGAACCGGAGACCCTTTTTACTAGAATAATGTACATTATATACAAATCATATACTTTTATGTAATATATTTTACCAAATCAATATAAATAAATATATGGATTCATTTACTTCCTTTGTATTTTAAGACAATTGTTATTCTGGAGTAAACTCAGATCCAATTCAAAAAAGGGTTGACAACCGCAGTTTATTTTATATTTTTAGTCGTTATCAGGAAGACGCTGCTGCCCATCTCCTGTTTAGTTTCCCTCTGTCGCCTCTTACGTCACCCACGGGAGGATATGGGCTAGTGGATATTCTTACACCGCAACTAAACTTTTCACAAAAAATGAATTACTTTTTTTAATGTTTTTTTGGCTGAAAGCCCTGTAGCCGATTCCATGGCTAGTGGGCAAAACTATACCATTTTCCTATTATTTAAATAAATTTGAGGTAAAAATCTTTAGAAATACTATTTGTAAAATATGAATTAATATCTAAAATTATGTCGCGAATTTACTAAATTGTCACACCATGCAGTATTTTTAAGACATAAAATATATTATTCGCACACTTTTGTATAGATGTATATATTTGCACATATTATTTAAAAAAATATGTTACAAAACGTAACCAGTAAAAGAAAATCATTACGTGTTGTAATTAAACGAACTGCACACACCACAAAGCAACAAGCAACGCTTGAGATGTCCGTAAAAAAAATCAAAACCTTACCTTTATTTTGTGTTGATTTTTTTTTATTCACCCAACAATGGCCGACCTTGAGTTACGAGTAATTGAACACTCTCTTTAATGCACAATTCAACTGTACGCGTATGTTCTTAACGCGGGCCGGGCATTGACTGAGGATGAGGTCAGATTAAGCGGAGCTAAGCTATACTCGATTTCGCGTGTAGTTAAATCGCACTCATACAATACGATATGTAGTGACGTTATCAACGAGTACAATTCAAGATGCGATTTCATGAAAATGTGGTCTCAAATGCAGTGATTCCATTATTTCTTATTCCTTAGCCCGTAACAGTGGGCTGAAGATAAGTTTACCAGACGGAAAATTGAAGTCCCGACAAATAACCTAATTTCCATAGAAAATCCCTGACATTTGTTGAAAAATAATCAACAATCAGAAAAGTAATTAATTATTCGAGTTGTGCACTCGTAATTCACGGAGCAGATTCCACCGCATCCACGCAAAAACCTACTGTATTTTATTGAAAATTACTGACATTTCTAAAATCCAATCGCAATCCTGACAAGTGCCAAGAGCCCAAAAGTCCTGACGTGTCAGGTCACAAATCCTGAAATATGGTATCACTAACTGAGGGCAAATGTTATTCCAGAAACTTTCGTGTCAGGATTCGATACATTTATTTCCTTTTCCCTGTCCATGAAATTAGAAATCGAGTAAACGTGTAAAATACTTACATGTCGGTGTAATATAGAAAACAACTGTGGCGGCGCTGTCATCGCGCCACAAGCGAAACGCACGGAAGTCTAAATCACGCTATCAAAGTTCCGAAGTACTGCAATATATATAGAATAGCTCTGAATAACTCTTAGCTACCACACAAATCATTAGATCTCCCCTTGCTCTTAACAGTACCAAGAGTACTTCTGAATGCTGCTGCAAGCTTTCAAATACACAAAAGAAATTATGGTTCAAAAAATGTACTAGAGAAGGGTTGTACTTGCAAAATCGGGTACCAAGGCTTTCAAGTACGTCCACCTTCAGATACCAGGGCCAAAAACTAGGGCTCGAGATACTTTCAAGTATTTCCTTTCTGCATCGAAAATTTATCCGTGAGATCATATGTATAAAGAGCGCAATCGCATATGCTAAACAAATAACCTTCAAAACTTGTTTTAAGAAAAGTACTTGCATAGAACATTGACCCGTAACGGTATACAAATAAAAAGCACAATCGCGTTTACAAAAAAACTTCCAATTCTTTAAAGCAAATATACCTTGATAGAACATTGATTCGTAACATAATATATATAAGGAGCAGAATCGCGTCGAGTGTCGACAGAATGAGAATATTTAAATACATTGAAGTTTTGCGAGTATTTTGGATCAGCACTTGGTCGGCGTACTTGCACGTAAATACCTGGTATAAAAACCTGGTCGCGTAAATACGCAACTTCCCTAATATGTACACACATAAGCACACATTCCTGATTTTTCCACTCAATGGGGAAGATGTTTTTTTATATTTATGTAGTACTACCCTCGAAGTATAAGTTAATTAATAAAATAAAGAACTATTAAAATATGCTCACAATTGACGAAAATATCTCAGTAACATACACACAAAAACAGAACGTACAGGTGAATTAAGAACATCCTTCTTTTTTGATTTCTACTAAAATGAGTCACATCTTTAATATGCCTAGAAATAAGGGTGACATACAAGTATACTCTCCACCTGATATTCTCGTAGATTGAGAATTAAAAAGTATATGCCTATGTAATGCCTCATCAGTAAACACGGTCTCCGGCTCTTTGGATCTCTACACTCACCATATGAAACAAGGCAGCATTAAGCTGCTATTTCAGGCTCGTATTCTATGAATGCGTTGGATAAAATACTGGCTGTTCGATCTGCAGCATATATTTTATTCTGCATAATATGTATTTTAAATTGTTCTTCATATAATGTCGCTATCTGTCTCATACTTATTTTTTTTTTCATAGAATAAGGGTGACAAACGAGCACACAGTGCGCCTGATGGTCAGTGGATGCTGTGTCCCATAGACATCTACATTTATCCACAATTAAGAATCAAAATGCAGATGCGTTGACGCCCCTGGGGACTAAGATCGAATGCATCGTTTCCAGTAAAAAGGCTCTCCGGTTCTCTACACTCACTATACGAAACACAGCAGCATGAAGCTGCTATTTTACGCTGGTGTTCTGTGGGAGCGTGGTTCTTTCCCGGTCGACCCAACCCATTCCTGCTACAACTATAATATAGCTGCAGCATGGCTCTACCACATATAAAATCTATTCCTATCCATAAACTATCGCGTAATAAATTTATATCTGTCTTTATTTTAGCTTAATATAACATACAATCTAGGTTTTGACTATTATCTTTTATCAATTTATTAAACTATGCTGCTATTTTACTCTTCGAATATATAAAATTAACAAATCGGATGCAAATCGTATCGCATCGTGTGGTTACCACTTAACATTATTATACTATCAAGTGCGGGAGTGTCTCAGACGCTAAGCTGTGCGTTAAGCATCTCGAATTTATGGGACTAAATTCACGTATAATAAGTGATGTGTATCCAATAGATATCGATATTCGCAACTCATTCGCAAATTGCTTATTTACACACTGACTGCTTATTTACAGCAAGAACTTCTGCTGCTTATAATGGTGTTAGACAGTTACCGTTACAGCCTATTAAAGTCCACTGCTGAACATAGGCTTCCCATGGGGAGGAGGGGAGGTCTGTTAAAAAAATAAAAATCTTTGATTTACGTCAAACTGTGATTTTAAGTGTAAGTGATCCTTTTCTAACAACATTTTAATATTCGGAAAAACGTGATAGAATCTTACGTAAGAAGAGGGAGGGGGGGGCTCAAGAAATCTTCTGTACGTGGGGGGTAGGGGGGTTAAAAATTATCGTTACGTAATTAATGAATGGTCCCTAATCTAGGATATATATAGATGTCTATAGGCCACAGCAACCATTTAATAATAGGGGGGGGGGATGTTCGCTATAGTTTAGTCACGATTGGCAAACGAAGTGGCAAGCGCAGTTTTTAATTTTAGTCTCTGAAACCCACGGCATGATATGGGATAGTAAATATTTTTACACCGCAACTACACGGTATGTATAGAATGGTGCTGGAAGCTTTCGTTAGTAGGTAAATAAAAGAAAAAGAAAAGCTCACTTATTATTATTTTTATTGGTTTGAGCGGGACATAAGTACAAGTATTAGTATAAATTATAAAAAATAATAACTAAAAGAACAACAGAATTAAACATATGACTATATCGAAAGCCTAACAAGAATAAAAAAATTATGCATAATGTAAGACTACGAAATGGACACGCCTCAATATCCACTGAATTCAACACGGCCACATTTACTTTGGCTCACAACTCGGTGTTTCAGTTACGGTTCACATTTACTCATGGGTGTCTAATTTGGTCCCAACTCCGTGATTATAGCAAAACTTCATCTTATAAGAGATGAGTACAGGTAATTTTATAAGGGCTATACCCTTGGATAGATCAGGTATTCCCAAATTGGTCGATATCGTCCCCTAGGTGTCTGTTTTAAGTCTGTCTGTTAAGTCTGTTTTCCCAGGGGTCGACATAAACGAAAACTGATAATTTGTAACTGTAATTTGCTTAAATAATTATTAATTACACTTGATATTTGATGAATTTTGTGTCTATTTATTTTTTCAAGCTTACTCACTTAACCAACCGCAAAGATTTTAAATTGGTAAGTATTTTCTAACAATAGAAAAAAATGAGCCGTGAGGGGATTAACGCTCGCTGTAAATTTTACAATACGCGAGCAACCAGTGTCCGATCCCTGCCGGCACCAATGAAATTGTTACATAATTGCAATTTTAAGTGCTGATGGTAAACGTGCTCGGCGGTGAAGGAAAACATCGTGAGGAAACCTGAATGTATGAGGAATAAGAGAAATATATTTCGAAGACATGTGAAGTTCGTCAACACGCATTGGGGCTGCACGGCGGACTCTTCCTTGCCTTAAAACCCTCTCATAAATGAGAGGAGGCCTGTGCCCAGCTGTGGGACGTATATAGGCTGTAACTTCACTTTACTTTAACTTTATGAAAAAACTAGAAACAGGATTTTAAAAGTAATATGGTCTGAGGTATCATTTTGGAAAAGCGGTCTCTAGCCTTAAATAGTTTGGGAAACCTAGATGAATGATTGTTATGCATTCGCGAACACTTTTTCAACATTTCTAATGTTGTAAAATTAAATCTTTTTCTGAAAGACTCTCTCGATTTTTGATTGTAAATAGCATCTTATGAAAAACAAAACTAGTTTCAGTTAGTTAGTTTAATTCAGCCAAGTTTTCCCATGCACATTGTCTTGGAAAAGTAAAGATATCGATAAAATTTAAACAAAAACCAGACAGCACGTCACTAATGATTTGCTTCTATTTACTGCGTCGTACACACGTACATGCGTTAATACTAGTAGGTACTTGTATAACTTGTTCACAAAGTACATTGTAAAGTTGCTTGCACACTATCGGCTGAAACAATCACATTACATAGCTTAGTTTTTCCACGAAGTTTACATTTTCGAATTACCAGGAACTCAGGTGTATACATGTATACATATCGATCAAAGGATAAGAAAATAATATAATAAGGCTTTACTTTGCGGAAATTCGTTATAGTAGAGATGTTAAAAACTAATTTCCTAAGATCCGCGCAATAAAATAAAATGCGGTCAACGATCGCAGAGTTCACTTCACCTGAGGATGCCTCGTGTGGAGACGAAGCACGTGTCGTGTTACCGACGATGGTGCGTCTTGCCTAGCGTAGTGGTGCTGGGATTAGTGGTGACTGGGATAGTGCGCGCAATTGAGGGAGGGCGGGAGGTGCTCTCAAAATAGGTAAGATAAATCATTTTATTTATGTGTAGATACTTCAAAATAATTTGTCGGAATGGGTCGAATCGACCTTGGAAGGACCATGCTCTCACAAAATACTAGCGTAAAATAGCTGCTTAACGCTGCTGTGTTTCGTATGGTGAGTGTAGAGAACCCTTATTTACTGGAACCAAAACTGGAGACCTTAATTACTGGAAATGAAGCATCTTATTTCTCAAGGGTGACAACGCATCCGCATTTCGATTCTTAAATAAAGATAGACGTAGACGTCAATGGCCACAGCATTCATTTATCATCAGGAGGACTGTGTGCTCGTTTGTCACCCTTATTCTATAAAAAATATCGAGCGATTAAAAAGAAGTTAAATGAATTATGAATTCTTATCCATTAATATTTATAATTATAATAATGAGATAATCCCGGTCTGTCCCTCAAGTCATTAGAAGCTACTGGAAAGTTGTGTAGAACCGCTCTGATACCGCCGCTATCAGATCAGATACCGCCCGCGTAGTCCACCGATTTCTTTCCCTTTCTCCCCAACTCTTGGCTGTTTGGCTTTGGTTTGGGATTCGAACACGCGGCCCTCAACGCAACAACTCAATGATAAGACACGAAGCCGTCAGATATTACTTTACTACTTTTTAATTAATTTAAATTCTTTTGATCCATTTGTTGTTTGTCGTGTTTCAGATGTATGTCGTTCCCGAAGTTAGACATGTGTCAATTGTGAAAGATTCGTTCATTTGATCCAGATCTCATAAAAGTATTGATGATTGCAATACTTTTGACGTTCCTGATCAAACGATTGACAGTACTTACGAGCAAAGAGTCTATTAATGACTGACGACCAACATTATCGAGCGAGTCTCACAGATCACAGAGAACTGAAATTCGAAATAATTCATTTGTATGTTCGACCCAAATGACCGGGTGCGTAAGACGAATCCATACTTGAAGGATCGGGTCATTAGAAATGAATGACTAGTTAGCAGACTATTAGTTAGTTGGGCTTAGAATTTGGTATATGTGTAATGTGTATACAGCTTACACCAAGAAAACATTGTATAACGTAGCCAAAGCCTTGGTGTTAAATATTAATTACTTTACAAATCTATTCACATAATAAATCTGTAGAAAAATGATTTGTTCACGATTCATGCAAAAAACTACTAGACGGATTTTCCAAAATTTGGCGTGTAGGCAGTAAATAATTGTATATAACCTAGAAGAGCTATGTTTTCCTTTTTAAAGTATATTCGCAAGTGTATAAAGTAGTCTAGTATCGTAAGTGGTAAAATTGAACATTTTGTACAAACGAATTCAACATAATGAAAATGAGAACACCATCAATGTATTCGAAGTCAATTAAAAACTCATTATTAAAGATAACTCAAAAATTACTGGTCAGATCTTGATTAAATTATAATACAGTACCCGGATGACAGAGCTTTGCTCGGTTTTTTTTAAGTTACATTTATATACAAATTACATGAATAACAGTTTTTGATCTTATTGACATAATAGAAAAAACTGAACTGGTTATTTGAATAAAAAATCATGTTGCTCTTTGAACAACATCCCATCTGAGCTATTACGATCGTTAGTAACCTGTCAAAATTTACCTTCTTATATTGTAGCAGTTTTTTTTATTGCCTGAAAACACGGACAAAGGGACATTTTCTAGAAATAAATCCTAGCTAGATAGATTTATTGCCCCCGAAACTCTCTGGACACTAAATTTTATGAAAATCGTTGGAGCCATTTCCGAGATTCCGATTATATATATATATATATATATATATATATATATTTTAGAATTGCTCGTTTAAAGGTATAGGAATATAATACATACATTATAATACACGAGAAACACCAGCTTTCAGATGCAGAGTTGTTTCCTTCGCAGTGTTTGCGGTAGATATGGGCACTTGCGTCGTCTACCATCATACGACTCTCGACTTAAGTTTTTTAATGTCCAGCGATTACCTTTGAGGAGAGGAGACAATATGCCGAGCATTTCATCAAGTTTTTTTTCACAAGATTGTGCATTCTCGTATAGAGTGCCCAGAGTTACTAAGGCTAATTAACTTCAATTCCGGTATACGACAACGTGTTCAAAGAATTTTCAGGTTACACGTAGACCTACACAAGAATAACAAACACTTCCTTTTTCAACCCTGTTGTCAAAATGTGCCGTGATTACGACGAGATTAAGCGTAGTAACGTACATCTAGATATATTCGATAGCAGCCTAGTTAGCTTTAAAAGAAATTTACGTGTTTCTGTTAACATTTAATGTATTATACTAAGATTATACTACAGTTATATGATTATGCTGTATACACTTTTTTGGATTGTGGTTTAGATCAACACAAATATACTTTTAATTTTAGACCTTTATATAACTACTGTCTATTTGTGTACCTTATTAAAAAAAAAAAATAAATATAAATAAGACAGAAATATCATATCATCAAAATCGGTTCACGTAGAGAAAAGTCATTAGATAACACACATTAAAAAATATATACATTCCATTTTGAAGTCGGTAGAAGTGGGTGCAGATGGTCATATTACACATAAAGAAGATTAAGCTATATGCACAATAAGTTTAAAGAAAATTGTGTGCATGAAAATGGCAGTCACATCGTGGCACCAACCAGTAGAGGCTGAACAACGTCTACCGGGCCAGCTAGTAAACGAATAAATCTATTCAATAATGTCCAAGGCGTTGGTAATGTTACAATACAGAGCCAAAAATACACAATTAAAGAGGAAAATCCCACAGATTAATACCTGTTTGGATAAGTTCCAAACAGGTATTAATCTGTGGGAGATAGCAAACTCTTTGCTCTATTTCACTCCAGTAAGGGAGCAAATACACATGTACGAGTAAGTTGATGATGTAACAGCAGAAACTAGTCAAACTAGCTGCAAGAGAAAATACGTTCCTCGAACCCCCATTGCAGCTGAGGATAGCCGTGGCAGGTCATTTACCAACGATTGATAACGAGTCAGGTGAGCACAGATGCCGCTTGCCAGGTTGCAAAAGGAAGAAAGCAAAGGTATCTTTTTTATAGAATAAGGGTGACAAACGAGCACACAGTCCACCTGATGATAAGTGGATGCTGTGGCCCATAGACATCTACATTTATCCTCGATTAAGAATCAAAATGCAGATGCGTTGTCACCCCTGAGGAAGTTGAGTAAGGTTTCCGGTTCTCTACACTCAACATACGGAACACAGCAGCATTAAGCTGCTACTTTACGCTGGTATTATGTGAGAGCGTGGTTCTGCCCTGGTCGAGCCGATCCATTCGTGCTACTGTGATATAGCTGGAGCGTGGCTCTACCACGTACGTATTATGTAAGAGCAATAATCAAGAAATATAAAAGTAACTTGTGACAGAGATCTACAACTGAGACACTCAAATGTCAATTGTACAGATGTAGAAGTTTGTGGGACACCAAGAATAAGGAACGTGATTTATTGCTAAAAGTAATTGCTAAATCCCATAGTTATGAGAACCATTGTAGCATAAATTTCTTAATTCAGAATGTTAGACACCTCTCTATAAATTTCAGTTTAAAAAAATTGTGATGAAGTTAAAGTTACAGCCTATATTCGTCCCACTGTTGGGCACAGGCCTCCTCTAATTTCTGGAAGGGTTTTATGACAATAAAATGTCCGCCGCGCTGCCCCAATGCGTATTGGCGAACTTTGCTTTAGTCTTCGAAATATTTTTTATATACTTATAAGATATGCAGGTTCCCTCACTATGTTTTCCTTCGTCGCCGAGCACATGGTAAATCGGCACTTAAAATTGAAATTATCAATAATTTCAGTGGTGCTGGCGGCGGCCCCAAACAAATATTAATAAAAAAAATAATTTCATTAATTGAAGAATAATGAAACTGTAATATTCTCCACTGGGAATGAGGTGATCGCTACCAAGCCATTTCTAATTTGTTTTGTGTTGTTAATTGTATAACAAACATGAATGTAAGCTGTTATTTTAAAAAAAAAGTCCCGCTAGGTTTCTTACTGGTTCCTCCCAGAGGTATTTTCCGAACCAGTGGTAAATTCATAGATTTAGTATAAACCGACGTTAAAATATATCTATGGGTACATTAAACATAAGAGTTACTTTCAATAATTATTATTTATAATCTATATTTTTTATAGAATAAGGGTGACAAACGTGCACGCAGTCCACCTGATGGTAAGTGGATGCTGTGGCCCATATGCATCTACATTCCCCGATTAAGAATCAAAATGCAGATGCGTTGTCACCCCTGAGGACTAAGATGAAATGCCTCGTTTCCAGTTAAAAAAGGGTCTCCGGTTCTCTTCACTCGCGATACGAAACGCAACAGCATTAAGCTGCTTTTTTACGCTGGAATTCTGTGAGAGCGTGGTCCTACACCGATCGAGCCGACCCATTCATGCTACAACCATTTTTGTTAAAAATTTTTCAATATTCATATCCCCAAAAGAAGCCCCACCTTTTTTTTTTTTTAGTGGGGGGGTTTTTTTTTTTTTTTTTTTTATTATATTTATTATTAACGATAATTTTTTTTTTTTTTTTTTTTTTTTTTTTTTTTTTAATAATATATTAAAAAAAAAAAAGAGATTTTTTATTTATGTGATTTTTTTAAAAAAAAAAAAAAGAGAAGGGGGGGGGGCTTGGGGCCTCAATAATATAACTGCAGCGTGGCTCTATTACCTATAAAAAAGCTATTGAAATAAGAATCTTCTATTTCTATTTCTATTGGAATAACATTGACTTTCATATTACGCAAGCTTACAAATAATATAACTATAACTAACCATCGAAGCGTGCTACAATTACTTCGCAGTTAAACCGCAAGCGAGATTAACATTCGAATAAAGATTTAGGTTACTGATTTGCGATTGCCGCAGGTTGTCGCAATATTTTTTTTTTTATAAAAATGTAGTGACAAATGAAAGCGCATTTTACAGTCTATCTGTTGGAAAGCTGCTAAACTGTAGCCCACGTACACCTCCATCCCAAATTAAAAAAAAAAAGATTGCAGATGCGTTGTTATCTCTGAGGACTAAGATGGATGTGTTGTTCGCATCAATTCCAATTGCTAAGTTTTACGAACGCATATCGCGACAAAACTCACGACCCCCCATTCTCTCTATCTGAATGCTTGGCGGTCCACCACTGTGTGTTTTACTAGGAGTTGTCTTCATCTTTGTGGAATCGTTTACCACCAGCGGTTTTCACGGACCAATACTATTTAAGGAAAAAAAGCTTATACTCCTAAAAGTCTAAAAGGTATTGCAACCTGGTATTGCAATTGTTCGTGGGCGGAGATAGTCACTTACCATAAGATTAGCACCATGCTCGTTTACCCACTTTCTATAAAAAAAAAACTCAATGCCTTACATCCTCAAGTACCTATCCAGGCTGACACCCAGGTAGAAAGGTAGTCTAAATAAATTTCAATACTAGAAATTAGTACTATATAATTTCAAATACTCGTATATCTCTCCAAAATGGCGGCGTTAAATGATACAGAAAAAAATACCGTAGTTTGACCGCGCGATCCGCAAGTTCAAGTACCAGGCTTCCATAAATTAGAGGTATTAACATGCGAACCACGTTGAGGATGCGACGCCGTTAGAACCAGACGGTTACTGACTGTCGCGTAGCTGTCGCGGTGAAAGGCAATTTCGATAACGGTGTATTTAGCTATTTATTGACTGCTTCGTTGGTTCACTGATCAAAAACGCGAGTGCTAACCATTAGATCCCGGGTTCGAATCCCAGATCGGGCCAAAACCAATTTTGAGATTTTCTGTCTCTGTCAAGAAGTTCTCAGTAGCAGCCCGGGGTCAAGAAGTTGGCGGTGATTAACCCTCGTGCCCTAGAAAGCACGTAAAGCCGTTAGTCCTACCCCGGCTTTCTCTCCGGTCGTGTTGGATAACGTCCCATTGGACCTATGAGTGTGAGGCAATAGGGAGTGCACCCGTGCTTGCGCGTACACTCGGGTAGTACAATCCCGTCCTGCGCAGATGGCTAGTCTACGTTGAGATTGCCGACCTAAACTTGGTTGGAACGTAAAAATATAAAAAATAGCAGCAGTAGATAACAGTATGTCCATATGTTCAATCTGATAGACCACAAATCCTGGCAAAAGAACACCGATTCCTACCAAGGATGATACTCGAGGCTATTGATATTAAATAAGTCCAAAGGTTAAAAGGTAATATAATAAACCCTACTGCGAAGAGAAAACTTTTACAAAGGTGACCTTTTTTACCGTCTGGAAAAAAAGGGTGTAAATGTGAACCGAGTAGAAAATACGTACGTATTTTTTATCGGTTCAATTTACAGCTTTTTTCCGTTTATGGCACCCTTTTTTTCATATTTTACAAAAAAATAAAAACAAAAAAATTAAATTAATTGATTAAAATCTATCGAATTTCAAACCTACTTTACGAGCAGCAATAATTTAGTAGGCATCTTTGACCTTGTCACTTCCCAGGGTCACAGGCTAGGGTGGATATGATTTGAATTTCAATAGATGATGAATTTACTTAATTTATTAATTTAATTCAATTTTTTTTGTAAAATATCAGTGCCATAGACCTACTCCATTTATATGTTACAGCCTATTTTTTTCCAGACGATAAATAAGGTCATCTAGTATGTTATATGTCACTTCTGCAACTTGACAATTCTAACGATACTCCATATTATTTTAAGATCTATCAACGCATTTAGGCTAAAGAGCCTGCCAAAGAAATAGATAAATACATACATACACACATACATACATACACACATACATACACACACATACGTACATACATACATACACACATACATACATACATACATACTCTCGAAAAACATTACCTTCTTTCTAGGGCATTGAAGTAAAAAACATCCTAATTTCAATAGAGAAGGCTGAGTGCTACCATGTACTTGTGACCCCAAAATTAATAAAATTAAATCCAAACCTAAACATACTGCAAGACTTCAAGATACTGTAAGTTCGTTCTGCGTAGATTTGAATAAAAAGGAAGGCTTCGTTAACTTATGACACCAGGATGCTTAACATTCCAGTCCACCCCGTGACCATGGGTGCTGTAAAGTGCCCGAAACGTCGGGAATGAAAAACGATAAAGTTGTAGATATAATTAGTTTCATTCCACAGTACCATTTAACAAAACGTACTTTGGGACATGGTTTCCAGCTCTGAACACTATAAATTGGCTTTTCTTAACATTGTATACGAAACCAGGTATAACAGCATTATCCTTAATTTCTATGAGCACAGATAAACTGGGCGAGCATAAGTATGATTTCAGGATGTCCTTGTAAGTGCAAAAATTACCTCAAATGACTTATTATTTTTCTTTGGATTCTGTCAACGTGCCTCGTTCTTCTGAATGATATAAGTTTACCAAGATACACATTATGCGTCTACATATTCTAGTTAAATGTTGTTCACAATAATAGGTGTTTGGGATTTATTACTTTGGGTTTAATAGTATTAAGAGGATACCTTGAAAATTAATCGTTGTTTTGGGGACGTGGCTTATTCCTTTATCGGCGAAGCTCGCGGACGACTGAGGGAGTGTCAAAATGAAAGTGATGAAACTTCATAATACGCAAATTATGAGATAGCCATACCGTTGGCCGGAGGCCCAATCCTCCCCCCTCCACTTAACATGGTAGCGGTGTTAAATATAAAACTACCCCAGAAGGTACCTGCACCCCCGGTGACGGAGAATCCCTCGCTGTGCCCAAGCTACCCTACTCTTCCTGAGCGTAGGTACTCAGGCTGCCCCACGAATTCTGGGGGGACCCCTTAAGTGCCCAGCCCAGCGCATATTATAACAGATGACAATATTGCTCTCACGTACTATATTATTACAGAAAGAAACATTATTACCCTTGTATTTTCCTAACTAATCGACTTTCCCGCCATGCAATCTGTCAAATATTTCACTATATTCCTCAGCGGCGCCGCCCCTGGTAGCGAAAACAGTCATGGATGCCCTCATTGATGTACTTCTAAAGCAATTAAAATGCTATTACTAAAAAAGGTTAATTGATTTGTACGAATGTAATTATCGAGTAATATTAGGCTGCACTAAAAGTATCGGGAATGGAATATTACCACTGTTCCTGTCATATTAAAATCTTTTTTAATTGAAAACTCCTTGGTTTTAAAAATCGAATACCATTTATTTATTTAAAAAAAGATTCTCGGTCTTGTCACAAGGTTTTGTCAAACTTGTTTAGTCGTTGAGAAAATGGAATTGACTCGAGAAAATTCAAGAGCGATGATTTATTATGACTTTCGAAGTGGTTTAACACAAAAACAGTGTGTTGACCGGAAGATTTCTGCATTTGGTGATGAATCCCCATCCAAAACCACAATTTATCGCTGGTTTGCTGCATTTCAACGTGGACGTGTCAAGCTCAGTGATGATCCCCGTCAAGGACGTCCAAAAACTGCAGTCACCCAAGAAAACGTTGATGCTGTGCGTAAGCTTATTGAGGAAGATCGACATGTGACATACCGCGAAATTCAGGTAACTTTAGATATTGGCATGAGTCAAATACAAATAATCTTGCATGGACAATTAGGTGTAAAAAAGTTGTTTTCCCGATGGATACTGCATTCGCTCTGTGAAGAGTAAAAAGCGGCTCGCGTTACTTGGTGCGTCAGAAATCTCTAAAGATTCCACGCACGACCCTCAAATGCTGTATACAACATCATATTAGGTGACGAATCCTGGATATATGCGTATACGAACCCGAAACAAAAAACCAGTCACGAGTTTGGGTGTTCGAAAATGAGTTAAAGCCAACAAAAATTGTTCGTTCACGGAGTGTTGCAAAAAAAAATGGTGGCCACGTTTGTCTCCAAAACCGGCCATGTTACGACTATTCCTCTTGAGGGACAAAGAACGGTTAATGCAGAATGGTAAGCTAGCATTTGTTTGCCACAGGTCGTTTCTGAACTCCGTAAAGAGAAATGCAACCGCCGCATCATCCTCCTATCA
Source organism: Parnassius apollo (assembly GCA_907164705.1). Classification (NCBI taxonomy): domain Eukaryota; kingdom Metazoa; phylum Arthropoda; class Insecta; order Lepidoptera; family Papilionidae; genus Parnassius; species Parnassius apollo. The sequence goes on along the minus strand of CAJQZP010000341.1, from coordinate 1,152,026 downwards.
CGACAATGCGAGTTCTCACACCGCACACAGAACAAAAGAGTTTTTAGAGCAAGAAAACATAGAATTATTAGACCATCCGCCGTACAGCCCCGACCTAAGCCCTAATGATTTCTATACTTTCCCTAAAATAAAGAATAAATTGCGTGGACAGAGATTGTCATCACCTGAAGAAGCTGTGGACGCCCTCAAAACGGCCATTTTGGAGACCACAACTTCCGAATGGAATAGTTGCATCAATGATTGGTTCCATCGTATGGAAAAATGTGTCAAATTTCGCGGAGAATACTACGAAGAGAAATAAATACATTTTTAAATAGTAACGTTGTGTCACTTCCTTGATTCCCGAACTTTTCAGTGCCGCCCTCGTAACAGGCTATTTTGTTTTTTTTTTATTTTGTCACTTGTACATATCCAGACGGATTTGTAAGCAGCAAAGGATTTCTATCAAAAAGTAAAGTAAAGTTATAGCCTATATACTTCCCACTGCTGGGCACAGGCCTCATCTCACTTCTGATAGGGTTTTAGGACAAGGAAACGTCTGACGCACTGCCCCTGTGCGTGTTGGAGAATATTTTTTTTTCTTATCTATAAGACATGCAGTTTGTTTGTTTGCCACGATGGTTTCCTTCACCGCCGAGCACGTGGTAAATCAGCACTTAAATTGCAACTAACAATTTCATTGGTGCCGGCGGGGATCGAACATTGGCTGCTCGCGTACTGTGAAATTTACAGCGAGCACTTAGCCCCCGAGCTGCCACTAAGTCGGTGTACTAAGTAAACATTAAATTGCATGAAGAACAGAATGGGCTATAAAAGCCCATTCTGTTGTTCAGTTGCATCTTAAAAAAACTACACTGCTGGACATAGCCCCCCCTCCCCCTATATTGTCCCGAAGGGGGGATTTTGCCATTGTTGCCACGGTTCGTTGCGGGTTGGAAATCGCGGTTTTTTTAATAGGATAGGATGTGTGGCCGTGGAAGGAAAATGGGAGATCTTCCGCCGGGCAGTGTGCAACCCGGGGAGCGGCCAACGCTCCGTGTGATAGTTTGGAGATGTTCTATATATACTGTTTATGATTCGGAATGTTGATAGCGTGATTTAGGCTTCAGTGTATTTCGCTTGTGGAGCGACGACAGCGCCGCTACATCACCCCCCCTGCTCAGACCGGAGGTCGATAGTGCAGTCTCGTTGTCGACGAATGTGCAAGTGCCAGGAGATTGCCTTGTAGTCTGCGGTGAGTCGAGAAGAAGGCAAGTAATCTGCGAGAGTGCCGTGAAGCAGAGGCGAGCAGTAAGGCTCAGAGCCGTGCCGAACACTGTATGGCGCAGAGAGTAGCTTGAAGGAACAGGAAGCATTATTATTCCAGTGCTGCGATGAACCTTGTGAAGCTAGATGGCTTGCAGGATATGAAGACTGCAGACGATATCTGCTCGGGAGCGAATGGGTGGGTTATTCTATGACGATGATGAAGCTTGTAGTTTCCGAAGGTTGTTGGTTGCGTGTTCAGATCACGTCGGGGTCACCACTGTGGCCGTGGAAGGAAAATGGGAGATCTCCCGCCGGGCAAGGTGTTCTGCCCGGGGAGCGGCCAACGCTCCGTGTGATAGTTTGGAGATGTTCTATATATACTGTTTATGATTCGGAATGTTGATAGCGTGATTTAGGCTTCAGTGTATTTCGCTTGTGGCGCGACGACAGCGCCGCTACAGATGACAAACGAGCACACAGTCCACCTGATGGTAAGTGGATGCTGCGGCCCATAGACATTTACATCTGTCCTCGATTAAGAATCAAAACGCAGATACGCTGTCACCTGTCACCCGTGAGGACTAATATGGAATGCCTCGTTTTTAGTAAAAAGGGTTTGTGGTTCTCTACGCTCACCATACGAAACACAGCAGCACTATTGCTATTCACGCTGGTATTTTGTGAGAGCGTGGTCCTTCCCCAGTCAAGCCCATTCGTGCTACAAGTATAATATAGCTGCAGCGAGGCTCCACCAAGTAAAAACAATTGATTAATTATTAAGAAGACGCTGCAGCCTATCTTCTTCTTCCGTTTTAGTTTCAGTTTTACGAGATGATATGGGGTAATGGATATTCTTACACCGCATCTCTACGGCAAATTGTGTTTAACTTGAGATTCATAAGTTATCTTCACTATTGTTCTCTTTGATATAAAACTTTCGGTTTGAGAAATTTATTTCCCATAAGAATAATACGAGTACATTCATTTGTCTGAGGAACACAAGATTAACTTAAAATAGATAAGTATGGTTTACATCTGAACAAGTACTGGAGCGATATTATTAGATCATTGAATAATTCGGAAAATGAATAAGGGCGCTTGTACACGCTAAGAAAAGTCGCCGGGTCTATGCAAAAATTCTTGTCGTTTTTACACACGAACTGTGTACTGTGTATACAATGCTCCGGCGCCGACAAAGAAAAACATCTTGTCTGCGCTAGACAAGTCGAGCTCCGTGTTGTTGCGGTGAAGGGAAGGGCGGAGTAGGTGAGTTGCTTCAGATAATTTGAGTACTTTTGTACATGCGTGGGCGTGACGTGGACGATAATCATTTTTTGCTTCGTAGTTAACATGATTCTATTCATTACAAACAAACTTTACTGGTTACACCGGCAATCGGACTGCACTATCAACCTCCGGTCTGAGCAGAGGGGTGATGTGGCGGCGCTGTCGTCGCGCCGCAACCGAAACACACCGAAGCTTAAATCACGTTATCAACATTCCGAATCATAAACAGCATATATAGAACATCTCCGCACACGGAGTGTTGGCCGCTCCCCGGGCAGAACACCTTGCCCGGCGGGAGATCTCCCCTTTTCCTTCACGGCCACAGCACCATACCCTTACACGACCGAAAACAATCTCATCGTGTACAAGTCTCCATTTATCTTGTCTGGAGCAGACATGACAAATTTTCGTGGCTAGATCCGACAAAATTCCTGTCGTATATATGATGAATTGGTCATAAATGCCGTAGACACGGTAAAATTTCGTAGAGTGTACAAGAGCCCTAACACTTACATATTATTATCTATGTGTTGAACTAGCAACCCGCCCTTACTCTGCGTAGGATTTATTATACTTGATAGAGCCATGGTTGTAGCACGAATGGATCGGCTCGACTGGGGAAGGACCACGCTCTCAAAGAATACCAGCGTAAAATAGCAGCTTAATACTGCTGTGTATCGTATGGTGAGTGTAGACATCCGAAGACCCTTTTCACTGGAAAGAGGCATCCCATCTTAGTCCTCAGGAGCGACAACGCATCTGCGTTTTGATTCTTAATCGAGAATAAATGTAGATGTCTATGAGCCACAGGATCTACTTACCATCATTTGGTCACCCTTATTGTATAATAAAATGCCATAGTTGCACACTTGGCGAGCGGTTTGGCAACCGCATTTCCTTTAGTTTTAGTTGTTATTAAGAAAACGCTGCAGCCCGTCTCCTCATTTGTTTTCCTCTGTCGCCTCTTAAGACATCCACGGGATGATACGGGGTAGGGGATATTCCTACACCGCCAATACTACACTTTCAATACTTATCATCATCATTACAGCCCTTCACAAGTCCACTGCTGAACATAGGCCTCCCCCAAGATATGCCACAAAGCACGGTCCTGAGCCACCTGCATCCATCGACTTCCTGCATGTCTTACCAGGTCGTCACTCCATCTAGTGTTGGGTCGCCCTACACTTCGCCTACCGGTACGAGGCTGCCACTCGAGAACCCTTCTTTCCCATCGGTTATCGGTTCTTCGAGCTATATGGCCGGCCCATTGCCACTTCCGCTTACTAATCCGTTGGGCTATGTCGGTCACTCTGGTTCTACTGCGGATATCCTTATTTCTGAGTCTATCACGCAGAGAAACTTCGAGCATAGCCCTCTTCATAGCTCGCTGAGCGACCTTGAGCGTCCTCATACGGCCAGCAGTGAAGGACCACCTCTCAGATCCGTAAATTCAAATTGAATACTTAACCGAAAAGATATTAAAATAAAACACAATTATTTAACAATAAACGTTTATTTATAACTTAATAACTAATTTCACTAATAAACTATTACCACTACACAGCAATAATGTCTTCTGGCCATAGCGGCCACACACCAAATTTTATATATTTGCAAAATTTTATCACTGTAATCAATTGCCGCTAATTTGTTGCGCATTGCTAGTGACTTCTCTAACGTTTAAGTCCACTTTGGCCATGATGGCCATGTGGTCAGGGTGGCCAGAAGTTCAGCTCGAGTCAGCAGCACAGACTGCCTCACCGTTTACATCCACTTTGGCCATGGTGGCAATAGTGACCAGAAGTTCGGATCGAGTTAGGAGCTCGGGCGCGGAGTACCCAACGCGTTTGCTTCGGTACAATTCATACCGAGGCGGCTGCTCGGTGGTGGAGCGTCCGCAAACTACAATTATAGGGTAGCCCATTCTGGAATGAAATTAAAAAAAAAACATGAGTGCGGTAGAAGTCATACGCGGTAAAAGTGAAACCTTCAGAGAACTAAACTTCGGAGAATGAGGCGTATGCAGAGTATCAGGAGTAGGACAATTATAGGGTTTATGTGTAATATAGAGCCGTGGTAGCTCAGATGGTTCGCTGTAAATATAAAAGAACGCGAGTAACCCGGGTTCGATCCCCTCCGGCACCAATGAAATTGTTAATTGTAATTTTAAGTACTGATTTACCACGTGCTCGGCGTTGAAGGAAAACATCGTGAGGAAACCTGCATGTCTGAGGAATAAGGAAAAAAAATATTTCGAAGACATGTGAAGTTCGCCAACACGCATTGGGGCATTCCTTGCCCTAAAACCCTCTCAGAAATTAGGGGAGGCCTGTGCCCAGCAGTGGGACGTATATAGGCTGTCACTTTACTTTTTTTATGTGTAATATAAATAAATCACCGTCTACTGTATGTATTTTGTATCCTATCCAGTGATGGGCCGAACATGGATTTCACCGAAACCGAATATTCGGCCGAACATTATTCGGCAGGATCACTTCGGTGCGTAACCAATTTCTGTCGAAACTTGTTACCGTAAAGCGCGCGGGATTAGCGCCGGACCCTGCCGGCGCCGGTTTTTGGGCAAAAAAAAATCGTAGTGTTATTCTTAGTGAAAATTGATAATTATATGATAAAAATGAGTGGCAAGAGATCTACTATGTGCATTTATTTCAGAGAAACTGACGACCAAAGTAAAGTGAAATTTACTAATGTAATGTAACGTTACTTTGTTTGATTCCAAAAACATTTTATCAAGCTTTCTATTTGCTATAATTGGAAATGAATCTAAATATAAATGGAATTTCCGTAAAGCAGATCTCTGTGGCTTGTACACTGATATAAATGACTTGGACTGGACGGACCTAATGCACCAACAGGACGTAAATGTAGCTTTAGAGATCTTATATAATAAGCTTAATAAAGTCATTAGTAGACGAGTTCCCAATAAATCCTTAACTACCAATCATAAATATATATATCCAAAATGGTATACTAAAGAAATCATAAAATACATAAAATTGAAATATTTTAATTTAAAAATGTTTAAAAGTCGTGGCTTGGAATTTAATAAGGCGTTATTTAAATATTATAGAACCAAAGTAAAAAAACTTATTAATACAGCATCTATAAATTATATGATAAAAGTTGAAAATGATATAGCACGCGAACCTTCAAATTTTTGGAAATACGTGAAAGAAAAACGAAAGAATAGACAACAGAATAAGGAATTTGTGTATAATAATAGAATTTTAGAAGGGCAGCAAGCTATTGATGCATTCGCGCAGTATTTCAGCTCAGTTTTTCAACCTGATACTCCATTGTTAAATGTAGAGGCAGCGGAACGCGATGCAATGTACGCGGACTGTGTAACCAAAGTCAGTATTAATATTATTAAAGCTTCAGATCTACGATGGGCAATACGCCGTCTTAAGGCATCGGCAGCTTGTGGCCCTGATAACATACCTTCGTTTTTAATAAAGGACTGTATGGCAGTTTTAGAGGAACCATTACTGTATGTCTACAATCTCTCACTTCAACAATGCCTCTATCCCAATGCATGGAAAGTGTCCAGGGTAACTCCTGTACCTAAAAGTGGTTCGTCCACTGATGTAACTAACTTCAGGCCTATCGCGGTGTTATCAGTATTTGCCAAGGTGTTTGAATCCATTGTAAACAATTCCATTTATAAACAAATAGGTGGGCTTCTAGATAACTGTCAACATGGATTCCGGCCGGAACGTTCTACTTTGACGAATCATATACAGTTTGTGGACTACGTGACCACTCGGGTTAAGTCAAGTTGTCAAGTCGATGCAGCCTATTTTGATTTTAAGAAGGCGTTTGACCTTGTTGATAATGATATCCTTTTATTGAAATTCGCCATGCTTGGATTCTCTACACCACTTTTAAAATTTATGGCAGATTATCTTAGAGACCGAAAGCAATTTGTTAAGCTAAGAGGTTATATTTCTCAAGAATATTACACACGCTCGGGTGTGAGTCAAGGTAGTACGCTCGGTCCAACTCTATTTCTAATAATGATTAACGATCTGCCCAGTAATATCTCAAGGGCAAAATGTTTAATGTTCGCTGATGATATAAAACTTTTCCATGCAGTGACCGGAGCTGAGGACTGTATGGCATTACAGCGCGACATTGACGCAGTGGTTGAATGGAGTGTAAAAAACAAGTTGCCCCTTAATAATTCAAAGTGTAAGACTCTAACTTTTTCTCGGTCACGCAATCCAATCACAGCGACATACCAGCTAGCAGGCACTCCATTAAGACGTGTCTATTCAATTCGCGATCTAGGCCTAATCATGGATAGTAAATTGAATTTCCATGAACATATTATTAAAACGTGCAAAGAAGCGAATAAAAGTCTAGGTTTCATAATAAGAACTTCGCATCAGTTTAAAAATGTCCGTGTGATAAAACTCCTGTATAATGCCTACGTGCGAAGTAAGCTAGAGTATAACGCCCTAGTATGGAACCCCCGAGAAATCATGTATACAATGATGGTGGAAAAAATCCAACGTAAGTTTGCCAGATATCTGTATAAACGCCAGTATGGATACTACCCATTTCTATATCCGTCAACATTTGTATCGGGCATGGTTGGTCTGGATACCCTACAGTGTAGGCGGGAACTTATGCATATAATGCATTATTATTTCTTGTTAAGTAACAAAGTAGATAATCCTGCAGTTCGTGAGACCATACATCTTTATGTACCGGACCATTATGTGCGAGGTGTTGGTAGACGTAAGCGTAGACTCCTCTCCTGTCCGCGTACGTGGCGCTCCCCACACGTAGATAACAGTCCCACTTCCAGAGCCGTTAGACTAATAAACTGTTTTCTCAAGGCCAATCCAGAGCAGATATATTTTTTGACAAACCCAGCGTAATGTATAAAAACGTATTAATATTCTTAAACAACTTTGTAACATAGTAGAATAGTATATGTTTAGGTAAATAAGTTTAATTTATGATATAGTAAATAGATCTCATTATACTGTTGTGGCTGTAATTTATATTGTGTATGGAAATTTAATAATTGGTGATTTTTATTCTTGTGTATTTTATCTTACTTATATAGATATAAGCGATTTGGTTGTATATACTGTAAGCTTATATTTTATCAATAAATGAATATGAATATGAATCTAAATATATAATGTATCTAAAAATAATCCAAGTACATTTAACCCATTACTTTCAACAATAAAAGACATCGCATTACTCAATTCGTACATTTCAATACAGTGGACACTATAAATACAAATGTTCGGTGGTTTAGCCGAATATTCGGCCTAATACGAATATTCGGTAAAGCTGCCGAATATGCCGAATACCGAATATAAAACGAATATTCGGCCCATCTCTAATTCTATCTCATTCTCTTGCAGGCTTAATTCTATAGATAATTATGACTTCTTATATTTACGTGAAAACTACACATTCATTATCATCATTATAGCCCTTCATAAATCAACTGCTGAACATAGGCCTCCCCCAAGTATCCATCGACTCCATTTAGTGGGAGGCCGTCGTAAACTTTTTTACCCTTACGGGGTTGCGACACGAAAACATTTTCCCCCATCGGTTGTCGGTTCTTCGAACATTTGTGATGATTTATATAGAAACGAGAATATCTGCAGATAATCTGCGTATGATTATAAGATGGTTCAATGGATGGATCATCTTATAATCATTTATAAGTTCTATGAGATATTCTTTATATATAAATCACGCAGATAACCTCGAGCATTGACGACCTCTCCATAGCTAGCTGAGCAACCGTGAGCTTTCTCATATGGCCAGCAGTGAAGGATCACGTATCAGATCCATAAGTCATCACTGGCAACTTGGCATGCTCAGCAGAGCGGGACAGTATTCTATACGGGCTCATCGCCTGCAACTTTACAAGACGCAGGTTCGGCCGCACATGGAGTACTGTTTCCATCTCTGGGCCGGGGCTCCACAGCGCCAGCGCCTTCCATTTGATCTATCATGGCGAGTGTTCTGAGGAATTCTTCGGACTAACTCCAGTCGCACAACTTCACCATCGCACATCGCGACAAAACTCGCGATACCATCCATACCATCTGACTGGCGGTCCACCACTGTGCGATTTAAAAGAAGTTTTCTTCCTCGCAGAACTTCCTTGTGGATTCGACTACCACCAGAGGATTTTTCTGGACCGATACGAATTAGGGACTTTAAAGAAAAGAACTGCTTTTTAAAAGGCCGGCAGCGCATCTGCAACTCCCCTGGCGTGGTAGCAGTTCATGGGCGGCGGTAGTCCATTTAACATGAAGTGAGCCGTATACTCGTTTGCCCCGTCTCCTATAAAAAACTCACTGGTTGTATAATCTTGTGTTCAAGTTTTGAAGTATACCTGATGAAAACACAACTAAGAATTAAATATTTAAGTGTACCTGTCAGCAGCTTTCATCCTCCTGCCAATAGTGTGAGTGTGTCGATCGTCCAGTACAACGTCTGAATGTAGCCCGGCTTCCCTCTCCAACTCCTCGCCCAAACCTTGGACCTCTTCCCAACCGTGGACCGCCCACTCTTTCGAACCCTCCTGTTAAATTATTATTTTTCAAATATTCACGTGTAGAGTCACATTGCGGTTATATAATAATTTTAGCACGAAGGGGTGTTTCGTATGAGTGTAAAAAACCGGAGGCTCTTTTTATTGGAAACGAGGCATTCCATCTTAGGCCTTAGGGGCGACAACCCATCTGAATTTTGATTCGTAATCGAGGCAAGGTGCAGATGTCTATGGGCCACAGTATCCACTTACCATCAGGTGGACTGTGTGCTCGTTTGTCACTCTGATCATTTGATAAGTGATGATAAATACAGTTAAAAAGTTAAAGTTACAGCCTAACGTCCTACTCCGCTAGGCACAGGCCTCATCTCACTTCCGATAGTGTTTTAGGGTAAGGAAATGTCCGCCGCGCTGCTCCAATGCGTGTTGGCAGACTTCACATGTCTTCGAAATATATATTTTTTTCTTATTTCTCAGACATGTAGGTTTCCTCAGGATGTTTTCCTTCACCGCCGTGCTGGTGGTAAATCAGGCGCTAAGAGCTCGCTGTGAATTTTACAGCACGCAAGAAACTCTTGTTCAATTCCACCGGCCCCAATGAAATTTTCAATTGCAATTTTAAGTGCTGGTTTGACACGTGCTCAACGATGATGATGAATAAAGATCTCAATTCGTCTTCTATTTTCATGGGTGGCAATAACTACAACCTTTCTTACATTTTTATAAATTGTTATGAGTTATTCGTATATAACAAGGGCACAAGCTTTACACTTGAGAATACAGATACAGAAGCATAGCCTTACAGATGGCCTAAGTTCTGAGTCTCAAGGTCGTAATCCAAACTATGCCATAGATATTTAGCTATTTTAACAAACAGTTAATCAAATATCTAGGATTATGATTTTTCGAAGAAAACGAACACTAATTATTTCCCCTGTATTGTGGAGATATTTTGCAAACATAAATTGCACTTACAGCTTTACAAACAGCGCAAAATAAATTATTAAGAGCTTTATTATTTATAAATTCCGAACACCGTCAAAAAAATTTGATGATACTAAAATAATAAACATTACACAAACTTATAAATACTACACTTGTATACTAATACATAAAATAATCAATAAAGACATTCATACATCATTAAACTTTATTAGAAAACAACAAATACAAAAAATAAAATTACGCAATGCAAACTATATAGTAACACGTCGACCCAGAAGAAACTACGGAAAGAAGAACATTGAATTTGAAGGTGTCATCATGTACAATAAATTACCGATTAATATAGAAGAAGCATAAAGCATGTCCCATTTCAAAGAGTTGCTTAAAGCATATTTCTTAACGGCCTATACTATCTCAGCTCAAATTCTAATTTCGCCTCCACGTCCCCGCGCGTCGTATTCTCTCTACCGACATGTTTGTAATCACTAATACTGTAAATAGATAGGTCGTTAGATACCTATTTCATTTGGTTTATCATATTAGTGCCCGTTTTTTTACGCCAAGCCAGTCGCTTCTTATTTTTATTACGGTTATTACCCATTTTAATTTTACGTCGTCCTGTTGCGTAATGTGAATTCTGATCGTAAGCGACACAGCCTTCCCGTACGAAAGCCGAAACGAGACTGAGCAGGAATATCGGGCGGCAAGGAACAAGCTTCTGGACGCCGGTAGTTTAGGTAGTTTCTTTTGACAGTGAAAACAATGGTATTTAAAAAAAATAAGCCCCGCTTTATAATTAGTTCAGTTAGTGTGCAAAGTTTCATGATCTAATTTAAAGTATTTTGTGAATATCAGCGGTTTATTGTCTGGTTTGGAGGTAACTTTGGATTTTTTTTTCTATAGAAAAAATTTACAGAATCGTGTTTTCGTCTAACATACTTAACATCAATCCTCAATTTACCATAAACTTATTTCAAAATTAATGCTGCAATATTTTCGGCATAACGAAGGATCTTGCTAAGTCATTTTAGGTAGTATATTAAGGTCACATTAATGAATAAAATTACCAAGCATACGCATAAACGTTCGCTCTGATTGATGCCACTTCTAGCCAATTGCATTTCTTAATCAAGATCCGTGTTTGCTCGGTTGGTGTTACTAGTTTGTTAATTGTTGCAAGATTCGAAGACTACCTATATCCTACATTATATTTTATTGTACCTATTTAATATTCAACTGTACGCTCAATAGAAGTACGTTTTTCTAAATTTAGTTTCTCAATAAGCGAATTATTGTAAATTCTTAATGAGAAATAAAATTCTTAAACTATATAAATTATACATGAAAAAGTATCATACATAAATACATAAACACTCACGCCTGTCACCCAGAGTGGTAGGCAGAGACTACAGACTTCCATTTAGTACGATCCTGACACACCTCTCTCGCCTCCTTCACATCCATATACCTAAACATACATGGTCGACGGTTAAGGGTACTTCTAATTTGGCCCGTTTTCAATAAATCGTTAATTTGGTCGATAAATTTTCGCCTAGGACATCCCTTTCCGACTCTGCAACATAAATTTTCTTTGTCACTCTTTCCTCATTCATTCTTTCCACATGACCAAACCACCGAAATACTCCTTTCTTAATCCTGATCACAACATCATCTTGCAAACCACACTCTTCTCCTATCCTAAGTAAAAGAAAAAGTATCCTCTAAACTAATAGATCAGATGTCTTTTAACATATTAATCATACCTTATGGTGTAGATGAATGTAGTGGTGGTGTAAGCATATCCACTAGCCCATATCGTCCCGTGGGTGTCGTATGAGGCGACGGAGGGAAACAAAGCAGGAGATGGGCAGCAGAATCTTCCTAATAACGACTAAAATAACGACTAAAATAGTACAAAACTGCAGTTACCAACCCGCTTGCCAATCGTGGCTACTACGGCAAAATCCCCCTGTGTGGTATTTATACGTGGTAGAGCCATGCTGCAGTTATATTAGTAGTATAGTTGTAGCACGAATGGGTCCGCTCGACCGGGGAAGGACCACGCTCTCACGGAATACCAGCTTGAAATAGTAGCTTAATGCTGCTGTGTTTCGTATGGTGAGTGTAGAGAACCGGAGACCCTTTTTACTGGAAACGAGGCGTTCCATCTTAGTCCTCACGGGTGACAACACATCTGCATTTTGATTCGTAAACGAAGATAGATGTAGATGTCTATTGGCCACAGCATACACTCACCATCAGGTGGACTGTGTGCTCGTTTGTCATCCTATCCTATAAAAAATGTAGGAGGCCTATTTTCATGTATGGAGTTTTATAGGCTAAGCTGTAATGTATACCTTAGGTCCTATTATGAGGACGCGGTAGGGAGCTATGGCTTCAGGCCATCTCAAGGCCTTATCATTAGCCAGGGCTTCCACACTTGCTGCGAGCAATCTGAAAATAAAACAAAAGTTGCATAAGATTTAACAATAATATTTAAAAAGTGATAAAATAATAAATGAATAAATATTTGTTTAATTACTACACTAATTTTACATCATAACTTACACATATAAATCATATATATTATATAAATCATGAAGCGACAGTATCCTAATGGCAGGGCGCGGATTAAAGCGACAGTAGCCTAATGGCAGGGAGCGGACTGAAGCGACAGTAGCCTAATGGCAGGGAGCGGACTGAAGCGACAGTAGCCTAATGGCAGGGCGCGGACCGCGAACTCAAAAAGGTCGCGGGTTCGCATCCGCTATTCGATTACTGGCGTGAACCACTCGTAACACAAGCAATTTAAGCTTACCACGAGTGGTTAAGGGGAACGTTAGTAACGTTTATAGCATTGTTAATACTATTTAAAAAAAAGAAAATAAAATCATAGAATACTATAATACATAAATAATAGAACGGGGGGAGTAGGCGGAGCCCTTGTAGCCACTAAAATGTCACTAACACCTCAATTCACACGTATAAATGTCAACACGAGATATGTTGTAACGTTACAATCGTTTCCAAATTTCGCATGCAAATTATTTAAAAAAATGCCAAATTGCACCCTATTTACAAATAAATATGTATTAAAATTTAAACGATTTTTTAAATGATGATCATGAACATTAATCAAAAGTCCAAAATGTGTAAATTTATTCAGTTTATCAACACAGCGAATCGGATTTGGTGACGCCAAACCTCGTACAAAATAAAGTTGACAGCCATTCTATTGTGTATTATAGTATTCTATGATACAAATAATAAGTTTCATTAATTACAATGAGAGGTTAACGTCGGCAGCCGTACTTGTATAAACTGTGCCACGGCTGCCTGCGCCTCCCACTCTAGGAATTAAGATAATATATAGTACGTGAAGGTAATATGGTCACCTTAAACTTTGCCGCCCTATGAAACCAAAACTAGGAAAAGGACAGTGATTAAAACACAAAGCCGTATACTATAACTAATATATTAAGAAAAATTTGGTACGTGATAGAGCCATGCTGCAGATTTATTATGGTCGCAGCACGACTGGGTCGGCTCGACCGTGGTAAGACCACGTTTTCACAGAATACCACGTGTAATAGCAGCTTAATATTGCTGTGTTTCGTATGGTGAATATAGAAAACCGGAGACCCGTTTTACTGGAAACGAGGCATTCGATCTTATTCCTCAGGGGTGACAACGCATCTGCGTTTTGATTCTTAGTTGAGGATAAATGTAGATGTCTATGGGCCACAGCATCCACTCACCATCAGGTGAACTGTGTGCTCGTTTGTCACCCTTATTGTATAAATAACAGTTCATTTTTGTATGTGTTTTATTTATAGAACAAACTTAAAAACCAACTAGACTATTATATTATGTCTAAATACTGGTGATCCATGGCAAAATGTTCAGAATCGTCCCAAACATTATATCAGATTTGCCAAAAACGAAGGCTACCTTCAATTTTCAAATATTAATATTTGAAAGTTGAAGGTAGCCTTCGTTAACTATCACATCAGGACGTCAAATACCTCAGTCTCACAATAACCATAGATACTGTTAAGTACTCGAAACGTCGGGAATTAAAAAAGTTAAAATTAAACGCGATAACATTCGTAAAATTATATTTATTCCAAGTCCACGACAAGATAAACAAAATAGGTTAAATGATCCCTCGTAACTAAAATGTTCAGAAGCACTACTGTAAGGCGCGACTTTGGTGTTTTCGTGTGTGTATACCATGGATTATAGAGGTAAGGAAGACAATATCCCATAGGAGAACAATTGAAAATGAGTCCGTCTGTAAGCAGTAAATAACAGTTCAAAAACTCTCCACAACAGCGCTCGAGTAGCTACGGGTATGAAATGAACTTAGCAGTTGTCGGCGGGGTGAAGTGTGCTGAGTTGAAGAATAGACTAGTTAATGAAACTGCAGTAATTAAAACCTCAAGTACTCACGTTGTCTAAAATAATTTAGTAAATATAACCTAAAAAAAGTAGCCGTGAAACACGTTGAGTAATTTTGAAAATATAAATTTCCAAAACAATAAAATAATTATTATAAAAAATGACGGTGAAAGTCTATACAATAAAAAGTTATAAAAAAATTCTTTAAAATTTTACCCTCTAGCTACAGTGGCGCCACCCTTATTTAGGACTTTCCTACGGACACTTTTTAAACAGAGACGGTTCTCCTTATCTCTACACTCCATAGTGTCATACCTTGTGATGCCGATGCCGTAGCAGGACATGTGTAGCGGCGTAGAGGCGGCGTCTACGGCGGCGTAGTGCGCGCGTAGCGGCTCGCTGTAGCGCGCGCCCAGGACGAACGTGTGTCCCACCTGCACGCGCACACATCTCACCAGCATGATATGTCAGAAGGTTCAGAATAAGTAATATAGGCAAAAGTTGAAGAAAAATTAATTTAAAAAAAAACAACTTAAATATTCCGTCCTTTTTATCTTTTAAATTCAAAATGCGTGGTGATGCAATATTTTAACTGATTTTACTGCGCACACACACATTCGTAAGGGTCGATCGGTAGGTAAATTGGGATAATTTCAAATAAAAGTAGAAGCCATATTTGCTCGTACTTTCAAAAACTACAAAAACGGTATATCATTATTTATATATTTGAACTTAAATTTAAAATTTGGCTTCTCTTTGAAAAATAACTCTATATAATTATACTAGCTGGCCTGGTAGACGATGTTCTGCCCTTTCCAGCCTCCTTCCCTTCTTATAAAAACCCTTAAATTGGCAATAAAAAAGATATTTAGGGTCACTTATCGCGATAAAATAATCCTACCTTTCAAGTTGGAGTGAACTGCACAGTGTGCAAAATTTCATTTTTTTATATACCCGACGTTTCAAGCACTTTACAGCACACATGGTCACGGAGGCACTGAGTCAGTGCTCGAAACGTCGGGTATATAAAACAGTTCATATACGCGATAAAATCCGTAACAACCAGTATTATTTCAACAGTTCTGTAGTTTACGAGTTGATCGCGGACAAACAATGACAAACGCGTAAGTTTTATGTAAACACTTCAACAGAATCTAGGGATACATTAACCCTAAATTATTTACAACTTTATAGTTTAAAAGCTTTTTAGTTTTCATTAAAAGTTTAAATACAGATTGAAACTTCTTTTATTCTCTTTTCAAAATTTAAAAATGTAAATAAAAGAAACAAAAAAAAAAAAACAAAATAAGGCGGCGAAGGTGTAAGTAATTCGTTACGTCAAGGAAAATTAAAATTGTTCTATCGATATAAATGAATAGAAAGGGATCAGATTGTTTTTCTTTTTTAATTTAACGTGCCGTGTGAGCCCGACTTAAATCCTATCGAGCAAGCCTAGGACATGTTACAACGAAAAGCTTTGAGAGATTTCCTGCCAAATTTGACGTTGGAACAATAACGTTACGAACATTTGCAAAGAACATGGGACCTCATACCGAAGCAAGACGACGGGTGCGTTTGACAGAAAAAAGCGCTAGCAAGCGCTTGTAAGCAAAATGGAGATCGTAAGCGGTAAGCGCTGTCAAATCGTAAGTAGCTATTTTCCTCCAGGACACGATGTTAGTTTTAACCGGGGAACCTAACCTAATTTAAATATATGTTTGTAAAGTATTCATATTAAAAACTTACCGATCATGAATTTTTAATAACATGTATATGTTTATTCATGTCAATATATTACTTAAAACTAATATTGCACAAAACAATTTATAAACTCTACTTCAAAACAAACAAATTAAATAAACAAAATGGCGGATTGTGTCAGCGCTTCTGAAGTAGCAATCGTGTCCTGGCCGAAAACTATTTCAGCGCTTGTAAGCGCTTGCTAGCGCTTTTTTCTGCCAAACGCACCCAATGACCATTCAATTTTAACTATGAACAATCCATGTCGATGTGTAATTAATGTAGGAGGTGGCAGCATTATTAATAATTAGATTTTATAGGATTTTTTTTTAATTTTAATTAAAATTAGTAGTTTTATAAGCAGAAATGAAGATTTTTTTTGTCATACTAATTTTCTACAGTAATTAAAAAGTGACATTTACCTACGATTTTTTTTTATTTTTATGAAAAACCTTTATATAACATATCGTTCTTTCATTTCCTATATCAGATTTTATTGGCGTTAAAGGTTTGTTCGCTTACCAGCAGCTAGTGGTCCTCCTTGAGTCTTTGTAGTAGTTACATCGCTGTGACATCGGGTTCTCTTCTGGCGGTAATTTGGAGAAATCGATCCTGTCTCTACGTAGTAACATGATATCTGCCCGTGTGCCGTCCAGCCACATCCCCAGTATTGCAATACGGTGACCACAACCTTGATATCACGTTTTGGCTGGTGTGTAGGGCCTCAGCAACTACACGTTGAATAGCACCATTTTCTAACATGCCCACGGCTCGTAACATTTCATCTCGCCTCAAATGACGTCGTGACATGACTTAAAGCTCCCACGGCACGTTAAATTAAAAAAGAACAACAAAACAATCTCATCCCTTTTTAATTAATTAATATCAGTAGAACAATTTTAACCTTCCTTAACGTAATGAATTACTAACAATTTTGCCGCCGTATTTTGCTCTTCCTTTGTTTTTTTTTTCATTTACATTTTTAAATTTTGAAAATAGAATAAAAGAGGTTTCAAACTTTTTATGGAAGGTTAAAAGATTTTAAACTTTAAAGTAGTAAACAATTTACGATTAAGATATCCCTAGATTTGGTTTATCTACACTAATATTATAAAGAGGATAAATTTGTTTGTTTGTATTGAATAGGCTCCAAAACTACTGGACCGATTTGAAAAATTCTTTCACCAATGGAATCCTACATTATCCCTGATGAACATAGGCTATAGTATATTTTCAAAAAGTTAGGGATCCGTATAAAAACTTCGTTAATGTAACCCACGGCGTGAAAAAATACCAAAAGAATCCTTATATCGCATACGCAGCGGAAACTATTGACAATAGAGCAAAGTGATGTACTACAGTTTTATAGAAGATATCATTATCTACAAAAAAGTCTGTGGTACCATATGTCTAACCCCTACAGTTGTGTCAAAATAACTACTTTTCATGTTAAAGTAACGCCGAAAAATCCTTATATCGCATACGCTGCGGAAAATATTGACAATAGTGCAAAGTGATGTACTACAGTTTTGTAGAAGAAATCAATGTCTACATAAAAGTCCGCGATATCATATGTACAACTATTACGGTTATATCACAATAACTACTTTTTTATGTTAAAATATGCAAAGCCGCAGAGTATGTGCAATGGGATGAGGCTACTTATTAAGCTATTGAAGGAAAATTAACTGTAGCGACCATCATCACCGGCCTATCAGCTGGTCAACTACCTCATATACCGAAGATATTTTGCTGCCACAAAATAAAACAACATCAAATATAGTTTACAGGGAAGCTCTGAAATAATAAATTTATGTTTTGTAGATATGAACTTTTACAAATAATATAATAATATCTCTAATAAAAATAAAATTATCAAAATTAAAAAAGAACAAAAAAAGTGAAAAATATTAACAAAAAAATCATCATCTATACCTTAATATTATGAATAAAAAAGATTTTTTTGTTCGTTTGTACCAAATAAGCTCCAAAACTACTAGACAGATTTTAATAATTTTTTACCAATAGGAAGCTAAATTGTCACAAAGTAACATAGGCTAACTTTGCCTGGCGTATGTGGACTATGAGAAAGCCTTTGATTCCGTCGAAATTTGGGCGATACTTCCGTCCCTTCAGCGGTGCCAAGTGGACTGTCGGTATATCGAAGTGCTGAAGTGTTTGTACAGTAGGGCTACGATGGCTATCCGAGTACAGAACCAGAGCTCGAAACCTATCCAACTGCAGAGAGGTGTAAGACAGGGTGACGTTATATCCACGAAACTCTTCACCGCTGCGTTGGAAGACGTTTTCAAGCTACTGGACTGGAAAGGATACGGTATTAACATCAATGGCGAGTACATCACTCACCTTCGATTTGCCGACGATATAGTCCTTATGGCAGAATCGCTGGAGGACTTAAGCACTATGCTCAATGACCTCAATAGTGCCTCCCAACGGATAGGTCTTAAGATGAACATGGACAAAACAAAGATCATGTTTAATGTCCATGTCACACCTATGCCGGTAGTTGTTGGGAGCACTATGCTCGAAGTTGTTGACGAGTACGTTTACCTGGGACAAATAGTCCGACTAGGTAAGTCCAACTTCGACCGAGAGGTCAATCGACGGATTCAACTCGGCTGGGCAGCGTTCGGGAAATTACGACACATCTTCTCGTCAGGTATACCTCAATCTCTGAAAACTAAAGTGTACAACCAGTGCGTGTTGCCAGTGATGACTTACGGATCTGAGACGTGGTCCTTCACTGCTGGCCGTATGAGGACGCTCAAGGTCGCTCAGCGAGCTATGGAGAGGGCTATGCTCGGAGTTTTTATGCGTGATATATGAGAAATGAGGATATCCGCAGTAAAACCAGAGTGACCGACATAGCCCAACGGATTAGTAAGCTGAAGTGGCAATGGGCCGGCCATATAGCTCGATGAACCGATAACCGATGGGGAAGAAAGGTTCTCGAGTGGCAGCCTCGTACCGGTAGGCGTAGTGTAGGGCGACCACCCACTAGATGGAGTGACGACCTGGTAAGACATGCAGGAAGTCGATGGATGCAGGTGGCTCAGGACCGTGCTTTGTGGCATTACTTGGGGGAGGCCTATGTTCAGCAGTGGACTTGTGAAGGGCTGTAATGATGATGATGAACATAGGTTATAACTTACTTTCAAAAAAATTGGGGATCTTTAATAAAATTATAACTAAGTATAATTATAACAAAGCAGCAAAATTTTGCCTATAAAATTCATTATTTGGCATTAGCTGAGAAAACTTGATGATATATAGAAATTATGTGCTACATGATTAAAGTACTCATTATTATCTTGAAAAAAGTCCGCGTAAGGAATATATCTAACAATCATAATTAAGTCACTTTTGTGTTCTAAAATTTAATTAGATCACCGGCCGAAACAAAAGTCGGTTACAGTCGTATCGTAGTATTAATTCTTCTTCAAATAAGTAGTTTTATCATAATGAAAGATTTAGGAAATAATTTGTACGTCTTTTTAAAGATCATATTCTATTCTTTACTATAGTCATACATATTTTGGTGGTAAAGTTGGAAATTTTAATATATCTAAACTTAGAGCAAAAAAAATCGAATAGAAAAAGAAATGTTCATATTTTGTGGCAGATTGCGCAAAAACTAAATATGATATCGCTTTTCGTATGTATAAAAGGTTAATAGAAAACTCATCGTGGATCATTTCATACCTCCACACTTTCCATGTACCGTGTAATCTTTAAAACTGAAAAAGAAAAACGCGTTTTGGGGCACTTTCTGGGGCATTCATCCGGGAGGAGGAGAGAGAGTGGATAAAATTTAACTTTGCTGTATAACATACATATACTGATAGAATAAAAATACTACATTAATTTTGCCAATTTTTTTGCCAAAATGATTGAACTAAATGAGCGAGGTGTCATGTCATGTAGCACTGCGCAGACACGTGATATACGCGGGTGAAACCGCGGGACACAGCTGTATAAAATATTTTTAAAATAAAAACAATTTTTATAATTTTTGTGTCTGATTTTCTGTTTGTTCCGGATAATCTCTAAAATGGCTGAACCAATTTTGTCAGGACTTTCACTGGCAGATAGCTGATGCTATAAGGAGTTACATAGTCTTATTTTTATTTTAGAAAAAGAATTGGAGTCATTCGCAAAAAAATCAAATACATGGAATTCAATCGTAATAAATTTCACGCGAACGAAGTCGCGGGGAACAGCTAGTGTGTTTATATTCTCACCTCGATACTATTGACTAGTTGCGTCTCGCTCGCACATCGCGCGCACTTTTTAGAGGAATCTTCTTCAGAGCGCATCGCAGAGTTACATTCAGGACACAGTTCCAGTGTATCCTCCCCAGCGTCGGCGAGCAACTGCCACTCGTGGGATAGAGACCCACCCATAGTCCCACTAGGAGCCGCCACTGGAATTTTTCATGTTGGCAACACTTACAATCGAACTTTAGGGAACTTTAATAATTTATTTCGTTTAAAAAAACATTACCGGCACACTAGAATTTTCTCCTGTATCGTTGAGGCAGTTTACATACATACATTTCACGCCGTGACATTTTTTGACATTCGTGTAAACTTTTATTATACTTTTTTTATAAGAAAAGGGTGACAAACAAGCACATAGTCCACCTGTTGGTAAGTGGTTACTGTAGTCCATACACATCTACATCTATCCTCGATTACGAATCAAAATGTAGATGCGTTGTCACCCGTGAGGACTAAGATTTAATGCCTCCTTTCCAGTAATAAGGGTCCCCGGTTCTCTACACACACCAAACGAAACACAGCAGCATTAAGCTGCTATTTTACGCTGGTATTCTGTGAGAGCGTGGTCCTTCGAGCCGACACATTCGTGATACAACTATACTGCTAATATATCTGCAGCGACTGCCTCGTTGGTCTAGTGGTTGTAGTAGTGCGACTGCTGATCATGAGGTCCTGGGTTCGAATCCCGGGTCGGGCCAAAAATTTATTATTGAGATTTTACGTAAAGAAATTCTCAGTAGTTGCTCGGAGTCAGGAAATTGGCGGTGTCTCACCCCCGAGCCTCGGAAAGCACGTAAAGCCGTTGGTCCTGCGCCTGATCTCTCTCCGGTCGTGCCAGTTTACCGTCCCATCGGCTTATGAAAGTGAGGGAAGAGAGAGTGCATCTGTGCTTGCGCATACACTTGGGCACTATAATCCTGTCCTGCGCCGATGGCTAGTCTTCGTTGAGGCTGGCCGCCGTGGCCGAAATTCGGTCGGGAGGACATTATTATAATTATAGCTGCAGCGTGGCTCTACCACGTGAAAGACTTAGGTCAAAGATAATTAATGATTTCTTAAATTTACGCGAACACTACACATTGAATAAAACTATTATTTACGGATTTTATCGCGTTTAATTCAACTTTAATTTATTTTTATTATCCCGACGTTTCGGGTGCTTTACAGCACCCATGGTCACGGGGGAGACTGAGATGTTTGACGTCCCAATGTCATAGTTAGTCCGGCTACCTTCATTTTTTGAATATTAATTTTTGGTCCGATTTACGCCAAATGAGCTTATAGTATCATGAAGTCTTGCAGTGGTATGCTTGGGTTTGGGTTTAATTTTGTAAATTATAGGATCCCATGAGCCGTGGTAGCTCAGATGGTTAACGCCCGCTGTATATATAAAAAAAGAACGCGAGTAACCCGGGTTCGATCCCCGCCGGCACCAATGAAATCGTTAATTGCAATTTTAAGTACTTTGTCAGATGGTAAAATTGTGAAAGTGTCGTCTACGTACCGCTTGTAGAACCTTGGATTTAAAGTAACTGCATTTTTAGACCACCTTAACTCCATAAACTCTAAAATACAATTCACAATGGAGTTAGAGGCAAATAATTCTTTAGCCTTCCTAGATGTTTTAGTCATCCGAAATCCTGATAACACTATTGGTCACACTGTGTATAGAAAAAAGACCCATACCAACCGATATCTAAATGGTGAATCTCACCATCATCCTTCACAGTTAGCTACCGTGGGTAAATCTTTGTTTGAGAGAGCACGAGGGATCTGTGACAGAAAACATCTGGCCGCCGAACTTCAGCATGTCAAGCAAGTATTGCAAGACAACAAGCTTCGGGTCCCGTGCCTACGTCACAGTGAACGAGTGAAGCCGGCCACAGTCGAGCGTGCGCCTACTGTACTACCGTATGTTAGAGGAGTCACAGTCAAGATTGGCTACATCTTGAAGCGAGCGTCCATTAAAACATACTACAAGCCGCCGAAGAAGATTAGTCAATTTTTACCATCCATCAAATGCAATATTCCTCTACAAGATGCAGGTGTGTACAAGCTAGATTGTGAATGTGGTCTCTCTTACATAGGTCAAACAAAAAGATCTATTAAAACCCGCGTGAAGGAACATATAGCTGACGTGAAGCACCGACGCTCCGGGAAGTCTGCAGTCTGCGAACATGTTCAGGATCGTCCCCACCATTACATTAGATTTAATAAACCACAAATCCTCGCAAAAGAACACCGATTCCTACCAAGG
The DNA here is from genome assembly GCA_907164705.1 of Parnassius apollo. NCBI lineage: Eukaryota > Metazoa > Arthropoda > Insecta > Lepidoptera > Papilionidae > Parnassius > Parnassius apollo. The sequence goes on along the minus strand of CAJQZP010000341.1, from coordinate 1,129,285 downwards.
ATTATACGCGAGGCTATTGAAATTAAAAACCATCAAAATTTCAATAGAGAAGATGGATGGGTGCTGCCAGCTGCTTGGGATCCTATAATTTACAAAATTAAGCCCAAATCCAAGCATACCACTGCAAGACTTCATGATACTGTACGCTCATTTTGCGTAAATCGAACCAAAAATTAATATTAAAAAACTGAAGGTAGCCGGACTAACTATGACATTGGGACGTCAAACATCTCAGTCCCCCCACCCCGTGACCACGGGTGCTGTAAAGCACCCGAAACGTCGGGATAATAGAAATAAATTAAAGTTGAATTAAACGCGATAAAATCCGTAAATAATAGTTTTATTACACACTAGCACTACGTCCATTACTGGCAAAGTAAATACTTACCTACTGAACATAGGACCTTGCCATAGATTACCTCATGGGGAGGATTAAATAGTTGCTACATTTGGGAGACGGGTTGCCAATCGCAGTTTTTATTATTTTTAGTTGGTATCAGGAAGACGCTGATGCCCATCTCCTGATTTGTTTCCCTCTGTCGCCTCTTACGACACCCACGGGAGGATACGGGCTAGAGGATATTCTTACACCGCAACTACACGCACTAGAGATATGTATAGATATATTTAATAGAATAAAAATATAATTTATAATCACTCTACAATATTTATTTACTTAACTGGCTCGCTATTCGATTTAGTTTCATTCTCTAAGGCATTTACGTCAAAAGTCACCCCCTCTCTCTTATCTTAATACAGCAAACCCTCGTTAATGCGAACACGGTTAACACGAATTTTGGTTTAAGGCGAACAAAAATTTGCTCTAGACAATAGTTCCATAAGCTTCAATGTAATTATATTCGGTTAAGACGAATCCTCGTTAATCCGAACTTCGAATAACTTTTTCGTCCCTTCACGGTTAATTATCGGATAATACGAACTGTAAAAATTCCCAAATCATGTATTTTGTATATTTTTGTCCTTTTTCGGTCAATACAAATACCGGTAAACAAATGCTGCAGAGATTAGAAAAGTTATTAACTCGAGTTTCTAAAAATAGACAAATGATTAGTATATTAAACATTCACTCGAGTACCTAAAAATAGAAATAATACCTCAAATTTTCTTTCCGTCTTACAAAAGCTATTGGAAAGGTTGTAAACTTTTGAAAACTAATTAACAAAAGCAAAGGCTTCTTAACAATTTGGCTTTTAAAAATTATTGTAAATATAAAATAATAAAATCAAAGTTATTAATAAAAATGTTTCTATGATGAATCATAAATATTGAATTTAGAAACACGAATTCATTTTTTGCATTGTTCGGATTACACGAACTCCTCTGTAACACGAACTATTTGTCTGTTTTTTCGTGTTCGAGTTAACGAGGGTTTACTGTATAATAAATTACGTGTCACGTTGTTTGTCCGAGATGGACTCCCTAAACTACTTAACTGATTTTAATCAAATTTGCACACCGTATGCAGTTTGGCCCAACTTGAGAGATAGGATAGTTTTTTTGCCCATGAGTGACCCACAGTTTTGTTTGCGAAAATAAGGATTTTTAATAGGGCATGACAAAGTGTCGTCGAAAAGGGCAGAACAACGTCTGCCTGGCAAGCTGGTATTTTATATTTTAAAATTGTAAACCTGTAAATATATTAAATATTTAATCAGACTCCGTGTTTTCAATTATGTTAATACGAGACACTGTTACATTAACAATAATTTTGACATTTTTTACATAACTTGAAGCCAACGCGTTCGGCAATGACAACTTTTTCCGTCACCAGGGCGGCGCCACTTGAAATGAGGTGTAACATTTGACAGATTTCATAGCGGGGAAGTTAATTTGTTCGAAAATTGTAAAGGCTAATATTTCTTTCTGGACCATTAGTTATATTTTATATTAATTAGATTAAAAATAAAAATAAAACGACGGGTTGCACTCCGGGAGTGCCGGCAGAAGTGAAAACTTGAATATTAACGTTGTGCATTTTTGATATTTTGGAATGGTTAGGGAATAATTTTGCACGAATTGTTTTAATTATCAGTATAAAAGTACTATCATTTATGTGGTAGAATACAATATTTATTTATTGCGCTATCGTACACAATTAAACAACACAGCAGGCGCAGGCATACATTTTCGCAGCGCCGTAGAAAAAGAGGGGGGGGGGAGGGCGCCGGCTGTCTCGTTCTCGCCATTCGTCTTACGCATTTTCGATCAGGGTCACGTGTCCTGACGCGAGGTTAACATTTTTTACCCATTACAAAAAAAGTGTACAACGCCGCTAAAGAAGTTTTCACTTCAAAAAACAAACCACAGATATTCATAAAAGTAAAAAAAAAAGACTTAAAATGTGCAAAAAATTAAAAATCAAACCACTGAGGCATTGTTGTGTGCATTATATAATACTCTAGAAACTTAACTTTAATTTAAAACTAATTTCCCAATTAAATGACATTGTGTAACAAAAAACTTCATTTCAGAGTCAGCTAGCGACATCTGGTGAGCGGAATATTATTGGCCCTCATTGAAGTGTTGCTCCCCATTTAAATGATACAGGTTTTTATTTTTATCGCGTATATTTGCTTATTTTATATTCCCAACGTTAAGTTTAGAGAGACAGAGAGAGAGAGAGTTTTTCTTTATTAGTTCATATGTATGTTCTCTATAACGGATAACATGCTACCGTCCACGTGGTAGATCCATGCTGCAGCTATATTATGGTTGTAGCACGGGGTCCGCTCGACCGGTGAAAGACCACACTCTCACAGAATACCAGCGTAAAATAGCAGCTTAATGCTGCTTTGTTTCATAAGGTGAGTGTAGAGAACCGGAGACCCTTTTACTGGAAACGAGGCATTCCATCATTTTTTTAATAGAAAAGGGGGCAAACTAATACGCGGTTCATCTGATGGTAAGTGACTACCGCCGCCCATGAACAACCGCAACACCAGGGAAATTGCAGGTGCGTTGCCGGCCCTTTAGTAAGGAGTAAGCTCTTTTCTTGAAGGTTCCTAAGTCGTATCGGTCCAGAAAAATCGTCGGTGGTAAACTATTCCAAAGAGAAGTTGTACGAGGGGGAATACTCCTAGTGAAACGTACAGTGGTGGACCGCCAAGCATCCAGATGGTGAGGATGGTATCGTGAATTTTGACGCGATGTGCGTTCGTGAAATTTGGCGGCTGGAACTAATCCGAACAATTCCACGTGGTAAATACGATAGAAAACGCAAAGGGATACAACATCCCTACGCAGCAAAAGAATTCGGTCGACGATTCTAACCGCTCTGCGCTGGATGCGGTCAGGTGGAAGGAGATGACTCTTTGTTCTCAGAGATGATGTATGAGTTCCCCACCGAACGGTCGCCATCTCATTAAACCAGTGTACAATTAACTAGCGTGTCTAATCGACGTATCGCCCTCGTCACTCCCTAAGTACATCAATATCCAACATCATCAGACAAACTGTGTGCTCGTTTGTCACCCTTATGCTACAAAAATAAATATCCGGTTCTTACTCACTATATGACAATTACTGCACGTAGAATGAGATTAAATTATTAGACTATCTTTATCAGTTTATAATTTCATTTACTATAGTTAAATTCATTTAACTTTCCGTAACTTGTGTTCAGCCTTAAGACAAATCCTTATTACGATACAAAAAAAGGCATTTCATCTTAGTCCTCAGAGACCTGCAGTTTTCTTTAATTGGCTGCAGATGTCCACAGACTGCACGGCGACAACAAGTTCGATTGTTACTTTTGTATATAAAAAATAAACTGTAGCAGCCCCTTTCAAACAGTATATATTACAGGCCTCGTTGGTCTAGTGTTAGTAAACACTACCACTTATCGTGAGGCCCTGGGTTCGAATTCACGTTCTGGCCAAAAAAAGTCATTTATTAAGTTTATCTATCAAGAAATTTTCAGCAGCAGCCCAGAGACAGGAAATTGGCGGTGTTATTCAATCGGAAAGCATAAACACGTCCTGCGGCAGATCTATCTCCGGTCGTGTCGGTTTACCGTCCCATCGCACTATGAGAGTGAGGGAACTGAGAGTGCACCTGTACTTGCACATACTCTAGGGCACTATAATCCTGTCCTGCACCGATGGCTAGCCTCCATTGAGGCTGATTGCCATGAACGAAATTCGGTTTGGAGAACATTAATACTACAGTTTAATAAAGAATGAGAAATTTACTTTATTAGTTTATGTGTCTTCTCTGTTACGGATAACGTACACCCACTTACCCCTGTAAATCGGCAACTCAAGGGTCTGGAACAGTTTCCTATAGGCATTAGTTACCCTCTCGTATGTTTCCCTCGCACATTCAGGCGAGGGATGCGCACCATATGCGTCTAGCATAGAAAATTCCCTAGACCGGAGCAAGCCATGCTTTGGCCGCGGTTCATCTCTGTATTTGTTACCGATCTGTTGAATTAATCATTGATTTTACATTAGTAACCGTTAATGTAGGTACAACAAACTTGCATGGATAGATGTATTGACAAAGAGAATAAACCATAACATATACAGATTTAGAAAAAATTATATAAAAATGTCATTTGTATATAATAGAAATTAATAAGGACCAAGTTCTATAACATGAGGAACCCCTAGAGTTTTTGTCCAATGCTGAACAGAGGTTTTTTTACCTTTTAACCTCGGGGGGGTTATTTGAATTAAATATTATTGATTAAAAGGAAAATAAGGATTAAAAGGATTTTTTTGGCTGTCTTTATGTCCAGGGAGATCTTCAAATTGGCTGAATTGATTGTGATGAAACTTTACCAACAGATAAAGAGCACTGCCAGGAGCGATCTAGACAACTTTATCCGACAAAGTTGAAGATATATTTTTGAATATACAAAAAAAATGATTACACCTTAATATCTCCATATGAATATATTCTATCCTTTTTTATAGAATTAAGTGTGACAAATGAGCACACAGTCCACTTGATGGCAAATGGATGCTGTGGCCCATAGACATCTACATCTATCTTCAATTATAAATCAAAATACAGATGCGTTAACACCCCTGAGGACTACGATGGAATGCCTCATTTCCAGTAAAAAAGGATCTCTGATTCTCTACACTCACCATACGAAACACAGCAGCATTAAGGCGCTATTTTACGCTGGTGTTCTGTGCTACAATTATAATACCTAGTGCGGCCATAAGTTCTGGCCAAATGAAAATGCATTTTTTATTGAAGTTATGTAATATTACCAAAACTTATATGTACATTTATTAAAGCCTCAGCAAAAAACAAAAACAACATTCTTCAAAATGGCCACCTTTGGCTTTTATACAGGCCTTTAATCTGTCTGGCCACGAATCTATGGATTTACGCACTGTTTCCATGGGAAATTTCGCCACTGCTTGCTCCAGAGATTTTTTAAGAGACTCAATGTTGTCGTGTCGTTTAGAGCAAGCCATGTCCTCTAAAACCGACCATAATTTGTAGTCTAAAGGGTTGAGGTCTGGGCTAGATGAGGGCCAGTCTTCAGCTCTTATAAAGTCCGGAACGTTGGTTTCAAGCTGGGCTTGGGTAGTTCGTACCTTGTGACCAGGTGCAGAGTCCTGCTGGAAAGTCCACGGTACATTTTTAAAAAGTGTATTGCTGAGAGGTTTCACAACACGATCCAAGACTGTCTCTTGATACACTTTGGCTGAAGTTTTCACTTCTTTTTCACAAAAATGTAGCTTTGTGACGCCTTGAGACACGCCCCACAGGCCGCAGGATGATGACCACATTGTACCTTTGCGACCACTTGAGCAGTTTCATTAGAACTATGAGCATACACTGTATCATTTTGCTTATTGTAGTGCTCTTATATATATTGTTTGCTTCTAGTAAAGAGGATATTTCTGTGCCCTTCACTTGCGTTTCTTGACAGAAGGCGTTTTGATCGATCCACTCTCTTTAATTGTAAAGACTGATTTAGGGCATGTCTGTATATCGACGATAAGCACCGAGCTTTAGGTCCTGTTTCATAATACGCGACAGAGTCCTAGCGGGAATCTTCATTTCTCGCGATAAGATTTTTTGCTTCCTAATGGGATTTCGACGAATTCTGGCTTTAATAGCATTAACAGCCTTTGTATTTCTAACAGCACGCGACCGCCCCTATCTTTTATGTTCCTCGATAGAGGAAGTGTTGTTGTATTTCTTGATACCCACTTTGTGCAAGGCGATCACCTCAATCCTATTTTCTTTAACACCACATACCATATTGTAATTTGATAATGAACACGAAAAAATATGTGAAACGGCGCGAAATTGAAAGAACTTTAAAAATAATGAACGCGTTCCAAATTCAAAATAATTAAAAAGTTAAAGAAAAGAAAAGTTTTTATGTAACAGTACTTATGGCCAGACTAGTTATAGCTGCAGCATGGCTCTACCAAGTAAAGAATCCAGGCGAAGACAAGGCGGCTCGCTAGTCAGGAAATAAAGCTAATAAACATAAAAGGAAAAACTACTTACTTACTTGATAGAGCAATAGAGGTAATTGTTTATAGGAGAGTGGTCCAACATCTGCCAGCAGATCTGCCACAGCTTCTTCGTGCGTCTGAAACAGACATTAATTTATTTGAATTAAAAATGTACTGTATAATGTACCATGTATTGGCAGTGTAAGCATATCCACTACCCCACATTATCCCGTGGGAAGGAAATCAGGAGATGAGCAGCAGCAGCTTTCTAATAATGTCTAAAAATGAAAAACTGCAGTTGACAAATTGCTTGCCAAGCGTGGCAACTATGCCAATAGGGGGAAACCTGTGAGGCAACCTATGGGGGGGGGGGCTAATATGAATAAACTGAATGGATAAGATGATAGAGAAGAAGATAAATGAATATTAATTAAAAAAAGAACTTAAAATTAATAAAAATTAAAGAATACACCATATTATGGCTTTTAGACATTTAAAGTATTTAGATACACTAGAAATGTATAAACTTATAATTAAATCCACAACTTTTCAATGATGATGAAACTGTGTACAGGTGAACTTATTTTTAGACTTCCCTTCTGGTGACGATATAATACGTGACTCCTTCATGTCAATTATTTCTTTGGACGTCAATAAGACTAAAAAGATAATATTCGTTATCTAGCCATTATTTCCCACCAGACTCCACAAATTAGCACACTACTGACATCTGGTGTGCTTAAGATTTCTAGCCCTCATGTTTCTAGTCCTACAGGGCAGAAGGTGGTCCTCTTCTAACTAGGTAAGACATATTTTATTTTTCATGCGGGTATTGGCTTTTTTTATAAAACTGATCCTCGTCATCCTTTTTTTTATTTTATTTATTTATAGAATAAGAGTGATAAATGAGCACACAGTCCACCTGATGGTAAGTGGATGCTGTGGCCCATAGACATCTACATTTATCTTTGATTAAGAATCAAATACCAGATACGTTGTCACCCCCGAAGACTAAGATGGAATACCTGGTTTTCAGTAGAAAAGGGTTTCCGGATCTCTACACTCACCATACGAAACACTATAGTATTAGGCTGCTATTTTACGCTGGTATTCTGTAAGAGCGTGGTCCTTTCCCGGTCGACCCAACCCATTCCTGCTACAACCACAATATAGCTGCAGCGTGGCTCTACCATCTATACATTTTGGAAATATTGGTATTTTGTGGTTGTATTTTTTTTATTAAGGGATTACAAAAAGACTCAAAACATTGTTGACACATAACTAATATAAGTTCACTTAATTTTTAGGTCACCACATGTATTTTTCATTTGACTTTACTGAGTCGACCAATTCGGATCCTTTAGTAGTATTGAGAAAAGATTTAAAATTCAAACAATTTATTGATTAAAACTACTTTTATCAATATATTTTATTAATTACAGGATCTCAAGTGGGTGGTAGTACCCAGTCCCTATTATAATTAGGATGTTTTATAATTTCAATAGCCTCACATATCATCCAATTAAAAAAAAATCTTTCACGAGGATTCATGGTCTATCAAATCTGATGTAATAGCTAGGGCCGTCTAGAATATGATTACAAACTGCAGACTTCCCGGAGCGTTGGTGCTTCATATAGCTGACGTAAAGCACAGACATTTCTGCAATTAATAAAATTAAAACTAAACCCAAGCAAACCACTGCAATACTTCAAGGCACAGTAAGTTCATTATGCATAGATCGGACCATAAATAATAATTTCAAAGCTGAAGGTACTCCGGGTCAACATTGACATCAGGACATTAATCACCACAGTCCCCTGTGACCATATGTGCTGGAAAGCACCCGAAAATAAAAAATCAAGAAATTAAATGCGATAAAATCTGTAAAAGTAGTTTTAATCAATGTGTAGTGTTATATAAATATAAGAAATCATTATTCAAACAATTTACTTCATACTTTAGTCTAATAACTAAGTCATCTATTAAATCAAAGGCCATACGTTAACTTTCTGTGAAGTAGTTTGTCTGGAGATTTTGAGTTTTGTCGGTAGTCTGGAAATCACTTAAAATGTTGGGAAAATCCAGGTAAATCCCGACCATCTGGCAGCCCTAGTACTACCTAGTACTTAGTATTAGTATGATATAATGGGGTATTATCATTTTGATTTTCAAGCAAATATTGCTATTTTACTTACTGGTGACAAGATGTATTTCTTCCCATGCCGATCTTCAACCTTCAATAATTCCGCCCCCACATCCTGCAACCTTCCAGTCCTTTCCCACAGCCTTGCCGCCGTCAGCGAAGGCAGTGACATTCTCTGTGCACCAGCTTCCTCTATACAGCGGATGACAAGAGCCTCAAGTTTGTTAATAACTCTCCGAGCTAGAGGCAGTAAAGTGAACAGACCAGAACCTGTTGGTCTGACTAGACCACATTCTAATAGAAGCTGTAATGTAAAGATTATAGATTTATTAAAATACATCAATATTTAAAAGAAGCACCAGCATGTATACACAGATACATGTGTATGCGAAAAAGAGATAAGGGTGTGTCTGGAAAGTCAGAAAATCTAAAATCAAATGGAAGTTCATAGTCTCTCTCTATACTTCTGAGTATTGGGCATGAGAGTTAATGTTATATTGTAAGTTATTAAAAGCAAAATAAAGCTTTTTCAGCAGGTTTACTTAGTATGGCTTAGAAAATAGTATGTAGAAAATTGCAAGCTCTATAGAGCTATTACTATATACACCCAAATTATGAAAATATACTAGAATATTAAGTAGGTATTTATAGACATTTATAACCACGGACTAAAACACAATGTAAGCAAAAGTGAATATATGATCTTTCAGGTCATAAACAAAAGTCCATTTAGTGTTCCTCTTATTAAACTCAATGGAATCCCTCTGAAGAGAGTAGAACATTTTAAGTATCTTGGACATTTGGTAACCTCTGACCTGAGAGATAACTTAGATATTAATAGAAAGTGCAAAGAACTCATTGCACAACAGTAGTTAAGATTACGCTGTTAAAGTCTATTGTGCATCCCCCTACATGAGCAGCCTCTGGTTGAATTACACTCAACAGCAGTACAGAACTAATGGTACTGCCTCGATTCTGCAACGCATTGGGGATGTTTGGATTGCTTCTACAAGAACATACCTACACAATGTACATCCCTGGTACATAGGATTCGGACCAGCTTCAACCACATCCTAGTGATGTTCTCGAATAGAGTTGACTAACTGAACCTGAACCATTGTTGTATGATGCATATACTGGCAAATAAATTATCCTAACATTTGTTAATTTCAGTTTGATAGATTTTTATTTATTCTCTTATTTATTTATTTTTATTCAACTTTTCTTTGAATATATGAATTGTAATTATTTTATTCATTAAAACCTATCAAAAGTCCACTTCCGATCATAAGCCTCTCTAATAAATAGTCCAAAGGCTGAAATATTTGCAGCAATCATGTTAGCAATTAGTTTTTTATTATTTCAAGTTGTTATCAGAAAGATGTTCATCTCCCGTTTCAGTTTCCTTTCACAACAAACATGGTGATGATATGAGCTCATAGATATCTACCTCTATCCTCAAAAATAAAAATTCTGATGGGTTTGAAAAATTCTGAGGGCTAAGAAGAAATTCCTTGTTTATAGTGAAAAGGGTCTCCAATTCTCTATACAAATGGCAGTAGTCGTAATGGTAAGTGTTACTAGTAGGTACTCTTTTTTACAGAAATAAGGTTATTACCTTAGATTTAAGATTTTAAGACAGAATTAAGATAGGTTATACCTTGTAAATACAGTTGAAAATTCGTTTCATCCAAACGAATTAACATTCTTAAGGACTTATCTCTAATAACGAGATTATAATATCCATATTTCTGTTTCAAAACTCACCTTCTGGCTTTTACATGTAATTTCAGTGTTTTTAATAATAGCATCCTTTGGTATTGTAAGCACTGGTTGGAAAATTTGAGAGAGGTATCGCATTTTTTTTCGAGTAAGTTGTATTTAATACTAATCGGAAAACGTACACTTGTGTAATATAATTTTAAAATATATTTATTACACTTTTTTTTAAGATTTTATATTTGTTTTTGTACGCAACGCTAATTTTAGGTTAGAAAGAGAATCAGCTGATTGTCAGATTCAGATGTCATGTCATGTCACTCATGTCCATGAAGGTTAGAGAACAGGAGAACGATCACTATGAATAGCCTGCCTCAGAGTATAGTAAATATATAAGGAAAGCCCGCCTGTCCTTTAAAATTGTAGAATGTAAAGCGGCACTGACGTCGTTGAATAGTAACTGCGAAGTTAGCTATTTATGAGTACAAGTAGATGAAGTTAGTTGAATAGACTAACAGCACTAACATCTTGATAATAAAGTAGTGTACAAATTTTCATTTCATTTTTAATGAGAAAATTTTCATGCTCCGTAATTTTGTAATTTTTGATAAAAAGAAACATTAAAAATGGAGAAATATTTTATTGTGCGTGGATGTGCAAGTGATTTAGCATCTGATCGGTAAAATAGACTGAAAATGACTTTTATTGACCGAACCTCAAGCGATCGCAGCGCTTCACTTATTTTGTCCATATTTCTGGTACACTATTTTCTACGGCGATCGTTCTCCTGTTCTCTAACCTCCATGAACTAATTGTTTGCCGCCATCTTACTGTTTATGGCGAATGTCAAGACAGTTTGTTAGGTGCCGTGTTTTTATTCATTTTTGCAGTATATAATTGTTATCATAATGCCGAAAGTGATTTAAAGTGCATGCGGGGACATTATATTGAAGGTCGAACGTGCTTGTGAAGAAAAACGAGACAATAACGGGCCTGCAGTACGTTTTCCAAAGTTAGAGCCCGCGTTGCATATTTAATTGTGGGTCACTCATGAGCAAAAAAAAACAAACTATCATATCTCTCAAGTTGGACCAAACTGCACACGGTGTGAAAATTTGATTAAAATTGGCTAAGTAGTTTAGGATCCGTCACGGATAAACAACGTGACACGTAATGTGTATATATATATATTATACTTTATAAAGATGTACCATTTCTTTTTTTAAAATTTATTATAGAAAGAATAAATTAGTAATGGCCGTTTGTAATACGCTAATATCTTCACCTGTGATTATGTAAAAAAAAATTGGCCAACTTCTCGTTTTTCGATTGAGCTGAAATTTAGCATACACGTTTAATTTGGATGACAATGAATGGTTAGCTAAATGACGTCATTTCAAATCAAATATGATGGACTCCTAAAGATGGAGGACTAGTTATTTTAAGCATTCCTATGATATGGGTATCCAACAAAAGCGCGTATTTTAGTTTTTTTTTTGGAATAATACTTTTTATTATAGGAGTCCCTCATATCCATCCTAAAATCCATCATAAAAACAAACAAAAAAAACTTATTTTGTTCCTAAGGACCAGGATACCACAGACCCTAGCAAATACCGCTCCATCACGTGTCTACCGACTATATACAAGATATTAACATCCATTTAGAGCGCGAGAATCACTCGTCACCTGGACTCAAATCAGGTGATGTCGCGCGCTCAAAATTTATGTCCGGGCGGTGGTCGTGGAACCAAGCAACTACTTCTCATTGAAGCGGTCATTGGCAAAGTGGTGAAACGCAACCGTCGGAACTTCTCCGCTGCCTGGATAGACTACAGAAAGGCATTCGACTCAGTGCCCCATACATGGCTAAAGAGGGTCCTCGAGCTGTACAAGATTGACTGTACAGTTAGAGACTAAGTAACTAGAGACTAAGTTAATAAAAAATAATTCAGAATATCTAGTTCTTAGAAAACGACCTGTAAATCTACGAAATATACCGTATAAATCCAACATCTTTGTACTTCCGAAAACTAAGAATGTCTATGGAGCAAGAAGGTCCACCCATCTTGTACCTACTTTTATTATGAATTGCCAATAGAATCACAAAAAACATACGGTAAATCCAAACTGTTTAAAAGTAAACTTAAATCATATTTGTTAAATCAACCATACTTATTGCAGTAGGTACACTTCTGTTAGAATAATGTGATTTAATATTAATACATTTTTGTTTATGTAAGACGACTCTCTAGCGTAGATTAACCTTTAGAGATTTATATACTAGCATTGTACTGGATAATGTAACAAAATTGTAGATAATAATTTAAAAAAATAGACTTCCTCGTGCAGTGTATGAGGCAGTGGAGTGCGATTCTTTGTCATCTGGGCGAGCGGATGGGCTGCGCGGAAAGCTATATAAGGATAAGAAGGGGTATCTTCCAGAGCGATTGTCTGAAACCAATCTGGTTCTGCCTCTCTTTGAACTCTCTCAGTACTTGACTGGAGGGCTCCGGGAGGGGTTTTCAGCTTCGGAGAGGAGGTACAAAAGTGACCCACATTTTGTTTATAGAAATTGCTAAATATTACTTGTGAATTTAGCAATTCTATTGGAATAGAGCTGGGGACGGATAAGTGTGCGGTCCTCCATTTTGAAAGGGGAAGGGTTGCTAACTCTGAGGGCATAGACTTATCTATACCCATCAACTTAAGGACCATTTCCGAGGCTAAAACATACCTATACCTGGGTGTGTCACAGAACATCGGTATCAATGAGGCTGGTATGAAAGTCATTTGCGACGTTTTTTATGCACGCTTGACCAAAGTGCTTAACAGCCTTTTATCTGGTGTAAATAAGATACACGTACATAACGGTTGGGTCTTGCCTGTCCTCATGTATACCTTTGGCATACTCGGGTGGACTTAGACTGAACTTAACGCCCTGGATAGAAAAGTCCGCACTACTATGACGTCCCGTAGGATGCATCATCCGAGATCGTCGGTAATGAGGCTGTACTTGCCACGAAAGCATGGTGGGCGTGGCTTTTTGAGCGTGCTCACCACGCATGATCGCGAAGTGTGCAGCCTCCGTAATTATTTCCTGGGGAGATCCGATGATCCATGCTATAAGGACGTCATTTTTTGTGATAAAGGACTTACCCCTCTATCCTTAGCCAACGAGCAATGGCAAGATCCAGCAGTGCAGAGCATTTCCGACCGGGAGATCGTATGGATGGAGAAGGAGCTCCACGGGAGGTTCTATGAGACTCTACATGAGTCTTTTGTAGACACAGTAGCCACTCTCTACTGGCTACGCTTTGGTGACCTCTTCGGGGAAACCGAGGGTTTTGTCTGTGCAATACATCCATCTGGTTGGACTTTTATTTATTTATGTATTTATTATTTATTTATGCTAGTATATGAAATATATATTTATGTGTATTTATCATTTTATTTTATATATTTATTCAGCCCAACCAGATGAGAATACACTACTATTACCCCATAATAATAATAATAATAATTTCGTTTTTTTTTTAATGATAATATTCGCTCCAGCGTCAAGCCCGCGCGGCTGTTGTACCCTTGTACGTCCGGATACGCGTGGCCCTGATTCGGCTGCTACTGCGCTTGCATGTTGTAACATAAAACCCATATAGCTAATAGATAGAGTAGAGACAAAAACTACGAAAATTTGACAGAAGAATGCAAATTAAACCTATGTATGTTTTAAAACCCAAACATTTTATTTAAGATATTAAAAATAGTTGTGAACATTGAATTTGGAGAAAAATAAACGTATAAATTTTATTAATTTACACCTCAACGAAGAAATATTGATTTTTTACCAATAAAACAAAGTCACAACAAACTAGACGTATTTAACTTTTTTTATGATGCATATATGTTAATTTTTAAGTATTGTTTAAGTGTTGTTTAAGTGTTGTTGTTTAAGTTAGTAAAGTTTAAGTTGTTCTCGCGAGACGCAAAGCGAACGGACGCTTATGCGAGTAGTGTCGACTAATTATTACGTATAAGTTATTTTTTTTTAATAATAATATGGATAATCAAATGGAAACAAAATGTAGTGGGTGCAATGAGTTGATTTTTGATATTTTATGCATAGAGTTTTCTCAAAAAACATGTAGAAAAGTGTATCATCATATGTGTGTATCAATAACGGCTGAGCAGTACCAAAATTTTACTGAAGAAGAGAAAGGTAAATGGGTTTGTCCAGAATGCCGGTGTAATATTCCGAAAGTAGACAACACCAATACACCGATTCGGGGAGTTTGCGTAATGGACAAATCGTTTTCACCGTCTTTTTATGTGAACAAAGAACGAAGAGATTGTCAAAATTACCGCGAAGTATGTAACGATAGTAGGATTATAGAGGAGATCTGAGAGTTCCGCATGGAAATGATTTCTCGGCTCGACGATCAAATGAAGGAATATAAACGGCTAGAAAAAAGATTTATTAATACCGAAACTGAGCTGCGGGAATTAAAAAATATTATGAATGTAGTGCAGCAAAAAGCAAATAAGGTGGATGAGTTGGAGGAGCGTATTAAAGTACTTACAGAAATAAATGAACGTTTGGAAACTACTTTAACAGTAAAAAATACTACGAAGGAAATATTACAAACAAATGTGGAGCAATTAGTGTCATTTGCTAATATAACAAAGCAGAATAAAAATAGGGTAGTTAAAAATAACGGCCCAAATAAGGAGGGGTAGTCGCAAAATCACCATCTCATTGTAATAATAGTACAAGACAGAATGATAGATGTACAATATAGTGAAAAAACGCCGAACTCGAGCTCAAATAATTTTAATAATGAATTCAAGAAAGATTGTGTGGCCACGAAATCGGCAAAATTATCTAGTGTTCATAAATGCTCAGTTTCAATTAATGAAAACCAAGTTAATTCAGTGTCAATAAATTCAACTAAGAACGCGAAGGACACATTGGAAAAAGAAGAAAACTGGACAGTAGTAAAAAGAAAAAACAATAGGTATCCTAATAGTGAGGTAAAAAGAGGAGGTAACACGAGTCTATCGGGTATACAAGGTACTGAACGTAAAAAATATTTACATGTCTGGCGACTGAAGAAGGACACTACGAGAGAAAGCATAGAAACACATGTTAAAAACATATGTGGGGCTGAAGTTCAAGTTCAGGTTGAACAAATTAAACATAAG
This sequence comes from Parnassius apollo, assembly GCA_907164705.1. Lineage (NCBI taxonomy): Eukaryota > Metazoa > Arthropoda > Insecta > Lepidoptera > Papilionidae > Parnassius > Parnassius apollo. Next base: position 1,113,768 of record CAJQZP010000341.1, on the reverse strand, counting down.
ACTGAACGGGATTATGCTTCGTTTGTAATAGGGGTTCCAGAAAGTCACTATAAAAAGATATGTTTACCAGAGAATTGGGCATTAAATATTGAATTTTGTGAATGGGTGTGGTTTCGTCGATACACCGAAAAACCAAAAAAGCTTTAGGAGAAATATTGAAATTTTTTACCAGAACGTAAGAGGACTGAGAACGAAATTAGATGAATTCTGGGTGGCCGTTGCTAGCTCGAGTTCCGATTTGTTTGCTATTACGGAAACCGGCTTTAGTGAATCTATTCAAGACTCTGAAGTTATTCCACCTGGATACAAAATGTTAAGATGCGATCGCGTAGACGGGCGGAAACAAGGCGGCGCTTGTCTAGTGGCCACACCGCGCTTCGAACTGCAGTTTGTACCTATATCGAGTGACATCAACATGGATTGTCGCGTATTTGAACTGGTTTGTGCTAGGGTATATTTAAGAGAAAGATTTATATTTTTCATATGCGTTGTTTACATTCCACCAGGTAGTTGTGATAACGAATATATGTTATTATTTAAAATAATCGAGCAATGTTGTAGTAAATACAGTAAAGTCATAGTGCTAGGAGATTTTAATTTGTATTCATGCTCCACTGCTATACGTAATTATTATGAACATTTTGTAACATACTGTCAGTTTTCTCAGAGCAATAGAATAGGAAATTGTAATGAACGACAATTGGATTTAGTGTTAAGTACATTTGATGGTGAGGAATCGGTGAGGGTGTATGCGGCTGATTTGGAGCTTGTGCCAGTGGATGCGCACCATCCCCCGCTTGAGGTAATAGTGTGGTTGCAATCCGCCGCAGACGAAACCTCTTCTGCGCAGGGCCCCATTGACAGCGAATGCTACGAGAGACCCGCTTGGAAGTTTAGCAAAGCTAACTTTCCTCTCTTGTATAAAACTATAGAGGAAATAGACTGGTCTCCAATATATGGTCTAGATTTAGAAGCAAGCCTTGGTTTTTTTTATTGTACTATAAATAAGATACTAGATAATTGTGTACCTAGGAAAAAGTGAGTAAGGTAAGGTCAAAGTATATTTATCCTGAGTGGTATACAACTGAGATAATACGCGAGTTAAAATTAAAAGCAGATCACCATAGTTTAAATCACAAAACGATTATGAATTATTTTCTAAGTGTCGAGCGAAAGTTAAAAAAATGATAAAACTCGCGCAGGAGCAACATCAGCGTCGCGTCCAAAGCCATCTCGTAAAAGATCCAAAAGCTTTTTGGAATTACATACGGTCCAAAAGAGGCTGCCTAAACAAAAAACAAATTTTGAAAAATGGACAAGTATTGAGTGGTAAGCAATGTGTAGAAGAGTTTGCTCAGTACTTCCATTCAGTGTAAAGGACGGAACAACCCAACCTAAGCGTCACCGAGGCAATAATAGCGGCTGGTGGTGCCAACGCAGCTGCGCGGGTGCATATAGAAAGTCTGAGTATTCAGGATGTGCAACGTGCCTTAAAAAAGTTGAAACCAAAAAGGTCCGCAGGACCGGATGGTATTCCACCATATATTCTCAGGGACTGCCGTTTCGTGTTAACTAAGCCGTTAATGCACATATATTCCAAATGTCTGGACAATGCTGTTTTTCCCGATAGATGGAAAACCACACGGGTCGTTCCGGTTCCTAAAGGAAAAATAGGATCGCAAGTACACGAATATCGACCTGTGGCCGTGCTTTCATCAGCAGCTAAAGTGTTAGAGTCGGTCATGTATGACAAAATATTCGTGCAGGTGAATCAGCAGCTCTCGGAAGCACAGCATGGGTTTCGCCCAATGAAAAGTACTACTAGCAACCTTCTTAGCTACATGGCTGAAGTTGTGCCCGCAGTGGATAGGGGGTGCAGGTCGATGCCGCCTACTTTGACTTTAAAAAAGCGTTTGACTTAGTGGATAACGACGTCTTACTAAAAAAGTTAGCGGCAGTTGGCTTCACTCCACATTTATTAAAATTATTTGCCGGCTATATGACAGGTAGAAAGCAGTATGTGGAATATGCCGGCTATACGTCGGACCCATATATTACAAAATCTGGAGTAAGCCAGGGCAGTAATTTAGGGCCACTCCAGTTTTTATTACTGGTTAACGATTTGCCGGAGGTAGTTAAGCAATCTAGGTGCCTTCTTTTTGCTGACGACCTCAAGTTGTATCGTGTCGTAGAAACATTGTCAGACTGTGAAAAGCTACAACAGGACGTAAACAGAGTAGTGGCATGGAGCAATAATAACCGTTTACAATTTAACACCTCCAAGTGTGTTACCATTTCGTTTACTAGAAAGCGCACGCCCATTGAATATAACTATGAAGTCGATGGTTCGCCAATGGTAAGAGTTAAAGAAGTTAAAGATCTGGGCGTTCGGCTAAATAGTGAATTATCATTTAGGGAACACATTCTCAATTGCTGCAAAAAAGCGTATAGAAACTTAGGCTTCATTCTTCGCACAGTTCACGGTTTTACTAACATTAATTTAATCGTTACTATGTATAATACACTAGTAAGAAGTAATCTGGAGTGTAACGCCGTAATATGGTCACCACATGAAAAAAGGTATAGCACAATGCTAGAACGGGTGCAAAATAAATTTATTAGATACCTATATATGCGCCATTATGGGGTATACTCTATGTACCCATTAATGTACCCAACCTTATTTATTCTGGGTATGTTTGGCTACAACGAGTTAAGGGTAAGACGAGACCTCGCCTTAGCCCTATATATTTTTAAAGTACTGAGGGGAAAAATATATAATAGTGACATATTGGCGCGGATTGGGTTGTGTGTTCCAGACGGGTACGTATGGAAACGGCGGCGGCCGCGGCTGCTCTTCGTTCCGCGCGCCCGAACCAATTTACTAGATAAAGCACCTTTAACGCGAACGTTACGCATTCTTAATAGAATGGCTGAAGACATTGACCTATTCTATTGCTCCTTGAGTGAATTTACTAGGGTGGGATTGTTTACAATTAGTTACAGTTAATTTCTACATTTTTTGTTATGCAAAAAAAAGAACTACACTGTCGCATTAGGTTATTCCTGTCATGATAGTTGTTAGTTTCAATAAATAAAAATAAAAATAAAAAAAAAATAAAATAAAATTAATTAGCGTTAAGTAATTACATAAATCGAAACAAAACACCTACTCCTCGTAATTTTACCGCGATGCCTTGAGTGATTTGGACTCGCTCGTGGCAAGCGTAAGCGTGGCGTAAGCAAAATGGCCGCCTATTTAAGGTTTCATAAATACTTTGTAATTTACGCAACTTTAAAAAAGGTAGTAAAAAAATCTCATAGTTTTTTCACATCATCACATCAACACATCAATAATAAAATAATGTACAGTTTATTGAAATAATAAAAAAATATTTTACAAATAATATTATTTTATTTAAAACTAAAAATTGATTACAAACCATATTAATTATATTATATAATATATATTTACAAAAAAAGGACTAAATGAAAACTAAAATAAATAAATAAAACATAATAAATTATATGTGGTACTGCGTAAAACAACCATCGATACATAGGTTTTTGTTACATTCCAGGCACTTCCAAATCGTTCTGGATGTAACTTTTCACTGGGCACACAACCAACAGCGACTTTGCTTAAAGTCGGGTTTGATTAAGAAATGTCGATGCTCAATTTTAGGTCTGCTGGTCGTAGTTGTCGTTGGCCTTTTCGTCAGTCCAGTTCTTGAATTTATAAGTCATGGTTCCGTCGTGAGGTCAATAAGTCGGTGTAACTTTAGTAAGTCAAATCAAAATGCAGATGCGTTGTCACCCGTGAGGACTAAGATAGAATGCCTCCTTTCTATTAAAAAGGGTCTCCGGTTCACTACACTCACCATATGAAACACAGCAGCATTAAGCTACTATTTTATGAATGTATTCTGTGAGAGCGTGGTCTTTCCCCGGTCGAGCCGATCTATTCGTGCTACAACTGTACTACTAATATAACTGCAGCATGGCTCTATCAGGTATAAAAATATTATATGAGATGAGAAAAACAAAATATACGAAAGTAGTTTTTATAAAATACAAAAAATCTAAAATACCTCCTAACTTGAGATGGTCCACTTCCACCTGCAGTACCTCCCTCGGCTTCTATGACTTCCACGAGCGAAGTTAGTTTCGGTTGGTGATCTAAAATTGTACGTATTAATTTAAACCATTAATATAATCAAGGAAAAAACAATAATAATGTGATAAAGAACATTAAAAATTACGATTACGATTAAGAATCATTACAAATTATTAAGAAATAAAACTCAAAACCAACACCACCCAAGACCAAGACCGTAAAAAATAACAAAGCAAAACATCTTGCAAACATATTTTGCTATTTGTACCGACCCTTATTTAGAACTATTGTCGTTACGTCCATGGATATTAAACTAGCCACAACAAAAAACCTGAGTAACCCACTAACATTTTTAACGAATCTTCAGTGAATATAGTTTAATTCTGTTTGTAAAGCGCATTATTATGTTTATTACGAACTAACTAACTTAGCGATTGCAGTGTCTCACTTATTTTGTTAATATTTCTGTACACTATTTTCTACAGCGACCTTTCTCCTTCTCTCTAACCTCCATGGTACTTCTTATAGTTCCTGGAGGTTAGAAGACAGGAGAACGATCGCTACGTGCTAAAGCATAGCCCGATGTCCCTGAAAATTAGTAGAATTTATAGCCACGCTGCCGTCGGTAAGTAGTATCTGAGAAGTAATTTTTGACAAAAAGAAACATTAAAAATTGGTGAAATATAAATAAAATAATAATAATAATAAATCAATAAATTATATTTGTAATAATTTATAATATTTATAATAGTTAAAATTATAAAAAACATAATTTATAATTTATTTATTAATAAACACCAATAATAATTTTTAAAGCGAGTACTTACCTAATCAATGTTACCTATAACTAGGTATCGATAGTAGTAAATTCATACAGTCCGCTTAGAAATGTTATCTGTAAAGTCAGTGCAAAATAACCTCGTATCGTCCTCAGGTCTATTTATTACAAAATCCTGCTTAATCAAAAATCATGGTACTAGTCAAAGAAAAAAATTATCAATGGCTGAATTTGAATTACGAACATCAGCAACACAAACTAATAAGAGTACTAACGTAATAAATGTTAGTAATAATAGTAAAAATATTTAGAAACTTAACAAATCAACGTGTAGATAATAAATAATATTACATTATCACTAATAATCCCATTAATCAATTAATCCTAATGATTTCTTATATTTACGCGAACACTACACATTGATTAAAACTACTTTTACGGATTTTATCGCGTTTATTTTACTATTTTTTTTTAATTACCGACGTTTCGGTGGCTTTCCAGCACCCATGGTCGCGGGGGACTGAGATGACTGACGTCCCGATGTCATTGTTAAACCCGGAGTACCTTCAGCTGTTTTTTAATTATTGTTTATGGTCCGATATATGTACAACTATGGCAAATATCCCCCCATGAGAAACAACGCAAGCAAACAGCCCCCAGTTCCCGGCGGCCCCGCTATTCCTAGCTACGGTGGCGACCATGATAACGGCGGGGCAGGTGGTGCTAAGAATCTCCAGTGGAGGTCCGGTTTCCACCTACGACGACTCGACCTGGCAATATATACCGCACGAACCCTGAAGACTGACGAGAAGATACTGGAGTTGGAAGAAGAGGTAGACAAGTTGCGCTTGCATATTATTGGATTATCCGAGGTCCGAAGAGAGGGGGAGGACACGGTAATCCTCGAGTCCGGCAACTTGTTCTATCACCTGGAGGGCGACCATCTGTCCCAAGGAGGTGTCGGATTTATCGTCCACAAGTCTCTCGTCAACAACGTTGTATGTCACGTACCTGGTACTCAGAATCACCAAACGGTATTCGCTGAAGGTCATACAGGTTTACGCACCAACCACGGCACATCCCGCTGAGGAGGTGGAGGAAATGTATGAGGATATTTCTAGAGCCATGCATTATTCGAAAACCCACTACACGGTGTTGATGTGAGACTTAAACGCAAAATTAGGCACAAGAGAAAGCGGTGAGCTGAAGTTAGGGAAATTTGGAGTAGGGCAACGGAACCGTAGGGGCCAGCAGCCGGCCGACCTTATGGAGAAATAGGGACTCTTTATGATGAACTCTTTCTTCCAGAAGCAGCCCCACAGGAAGTGGGGCTGCTTCTGGAAGAAAGAGTCGAGTCCTAGTCGAGTCCCGGTTAGACAAAAATGAGATTGACTTAAATATGACGACCAGACGCCAACTGTTCAGTGATGTTGAAATAATAATAGTTTTTACGGATTTTATCGCGTATATTTAACTATAAATACCTGACCTTTCGAGCGCTCATAGCTGATGTGAAGAATCGACGCTCAGGGAAGTCAGTCAGAAGGCAGTCTGTGAACACGTACAGGATCGCCCCCGTCACTACATCAGATTTGATAGACCACAAATCCTCGCTTAAGAATACCGATTCCTTCCAAGAATGATTTGCGAGGCTATTAAAATCAAAAAACATCCTAATTTCAATAGAGAAGATGGCTGGGTGGTACCATCTGCTTGGGATCCTATATAAATAAAATTAAATCCCAACCCAAGCATACAACTGCAAGACTTCAAGATACCATAAGTTCATACTGTGTTGATCGGAACAAAAGTTAAATTTTAATCTATGGTAACCGCGGTTAACTATTACATCTGGACGTTGAACATCTCAGTCCCCCACGTGACCATGGGTGCTGTAAAGCGCTTGAAACGTCGGGTATTTATAGTTAAATATACGCGATAAAATCCGTAAAAACTAGTATTATTTCAATGTGTAGTGTTCGCGTAAATATAAGAAATCATTATGTTTAGTGATGTCTCAGTGATCGCGAGGGTGTAAACTGGCAGCGATCACCGAATGGTTAGATGCACACTGAACTTAAACGTTAAGTTGGAGAGGTCTCGTCTAGTGAATTCAACGCTCCGACCCCTCGTGCGCTAATCCAGGGTCTCGAAAACTTTCAGCTCGAATTACAAAAACATAGACCACATACAAACCCTTCGGCAAATTGTACAGAAGTCCGAAGAGTGCAATCTGCCACTTTGGCTGGCGTATGTGGACTATGAGAAAGCCTTTGATTCCGTCGAAACTTGGGTGGTGCTACAGTCTCTTCAGCGGTGCCAAGTTGACTGTCGGTATATCGAAGTGCTGAAGTGTTTGTACAGTAGGGCTACGATGGCTATCCGAGTACGGAACCAGAGTACGAAACCTGTCCAACTGCAGAGAGGTGTAAGATAGGGTGACGTTATTTCCCCGAAATTCTTCACCGCTGCATTGCAAGACGTTTTTAAGCTACTGGACTGGAAAGGATACAGTATTAACATCAATAGCGAATACATCACTCACCTTCGATATTCCGACAATATAGTCCTTATAGCAGAATCGCTGGAAGACTTAAGCACTAAGTTCAATGGCCTCAATAGTGCCTTCCAACGGATAGTTCTTAAGACGAACATGGACAAAACAAAGATCATGTTCAATGTCCATGTCACACCTATGCCGGTAGTTGTTGGGAGCACTAAGCTCGAAGTTGTTGACGAGTACGTTTACCTGGGACAAATAGTCCGACCGGGTAAGTCCAACATCGACCGAGTGGTCAATCGACGGATTTAACTCGCCTGGGCAGCGTTCGGGAGATTACGATACATCTTCTCGTCAGGTATACCTCAAAACCTGAAAACTAAGTTGTACAACCAGTGTGTGTTGCCAATGATGACCTACGGAACCGCGACGTGGTCCTTCACTGCTGGCCGTATGAGGACGCTCAACGTCGCTCAGCGAGCTATGGAGAGGGATATACTCGGGGTTTCTCTGCGTGATAAATGTAGAAATGAGAATATCAGTAGAACCAGACAATGGGCTAAAATGCTAAATGGGAAAAAAGGGTCTCGAGTGGCAACCTCGTACCGGTAGGTGAAGTGTAGAGCAACCCCCAACTAGATGGAATGACCACCTGGTTAGACATGCAAATTATAGATTTATTTCAAATCGTATACACAAAATGGCTCAAATATTACTCTAAAAATTAGTCGATTTTAAAATGCGACCTAGTGGATTTCAGAAGATTTTAGTAGTGCCTTTGCTAGATTCCCTCTCATTCTCTGTCTATGATTCCCTGCAGGGAGGTTAGAGAACAGGCGAACGATCACTGTAGAAAACAGTGTCCCAGAAATATGGACAAAATAAGTGCGATCACTAAGTTGTCTCAATAAAAGCGGGCTGTTGTGCTTTAATTGAAACGATCATTTAAAGAAAAAAAGAAGAAAATAACGAAATGATTATTATTTATTAAAAATAAATTATAAATAATGTTTTTTATAATTTTTCGCGTCTTACATTATATATAAATGCAGATGCGCTCTCACCCGTGAGGACTTAGATGGAATGCCTCGTTTCCAGTAAAGAGGGTCTCCGATTCTCTACACATACCATACGAAACACAGCAAGCATTAAGCTACTATTTGACGCTGGTATTCTGTGAGAACGTGGTTCTTCCCCGGTTGAGCCGACCCATTCGTGCTACAACTACTCTCTCGTAATATAACTGCAGCATGGCTCTACCACATTAGAAAATTTGCTTTGGCCAGCGAAACATTTATATTTTATTATTCCATAAGATTTTTATTATTTTAAGACTAAGATGACCTATAATTTATTATATTTTAATTGTTGTTTTCTATATTAAGTACTGATTTTTAGTTAAAGACCAAGATTTTAATATTTTAAGACTAGACCTAGTGCTAATAATTATATACAATTGTTAACTGGTGGATAATTATGTACCATTTGTTGATTTTTATAATAATTACTGATTTTTTATTCCATGACCAAGATTTTAATATTATAAGACTGATTTTCCTAGTGCGAATAATTATATACAATTGTTGATTGGTGTATAATTATGTACCATTTGTCGATTTCTATAATAAGTACCGATTTTTTATTCCATGACCAAGATTTTAATATTATAACACTGATTTTCCTAGTGCGAATATAACAATATAACAATAATAAAACGATATACAATTGTTGATTAGTGAATAATTATGTACCTTTTTTACTTTAATAATATAAAATTACAAATAATAAATGTTTTTTTTATTTTACTTAAGGTACGAAGAGCAATTTTTCATTTTGTGTTGTGCGATTTTCTTTCTCAATCTCAAAATCATCTAGCAGCATCAGCATCATATGAAACCCCCATTGTCATAAGAGCGTAAGATTTTTCTTCTGTGATTCACTTGGCCTACGCCTCGCCATAAAATATTTTGAATCGATGTCTGTATATTTTGGTTAGATCGATTTTGAAATCGATACACAACGTGCAACACGGGTACATCTCTAAGAAAGTTTCAAAAAGAAAGGTCAGCTACGCCGTTGTCGTCCAGTCGTGACAATGACGTCATCACGATGGAGAGTAGTGTTGTGGTTTACTACTATTTTATTGTTATTATTTGTTTTCTATTTATGTACAAAGTAAATATATAAAAAGAGTGGAAGACAGCATAAGATTAAATTTATTTTTTATTTTTTTATAGGATAGGGTGACAAACGAGCACACAGTCCACCTGATGGTAAGTGGTTGCTGCGGCCCATAGACATCTACATCTATCTTCCATTACAAATCAAAATGCAGATGCGTTGTCACCCGTGAGGACTGAGATGGAATGCCTCATTTCCAGTAAAAAGGGTCTCCGGTTCTCTACACTCACCATACGAAATACAGCAGCATTAAGCTACTATTTCACGCTGGTATTCTGTGAGAGCGTGGTCCTTCCCCGGTCGTGCCGACCCATTCGTGCTACAACTATACTACTAATATAATTGCAGCATGGCTCTACAACGTTAAGATATAGATAAATAAAACATACACGATTATAAAGACTCATTTATTTTATAAAAAACCAACAAAAACAAGTTATTTTGTGTTATCGATATATCAACTCTTGGCAGCACTGTTTTTTTCGTAGGTATTTTTGTTTACTTTTCGCTTTGGCGTACAGGACACGGTATTCAGTTTTTGGCGTGGCGCTCAAAAGGTTAATGTTTCTTTTTGTCAAAAATTTAAATATTACGCAGCACGATTATTTTCTAACCAATGTCGCGAAGAAAATTTGTACATTATTCAACTTACTTCATTTACTTGTACTCATAAAAAGATAACTTCGCAGATACTACTTACCGACGGCAGTTCAGGGACAGGCAGCTATGCTTTAGCACGTAGCGATCGTTCTCCTTCTCACTAACCTCCATAAAGATTACTAACGTACTAGTCACTACCAGCGTGACCAGTTTACACAAGTACACAAGACCAGTTTCAAAAGTACATTTATATATCCCTTATTATAAGGTGTGTTTAAAAGATGAAACAAGCAAATAAAATACTAGTTGGTACCGTTAACAAAAAGCTGGCTGTGACAAAACATGTAAATACAATAGTACAAAAAGCTTAAAAAGTCAAAGGTTTGTTCTACGTATTTGCTGACCTTATTCAGACAAAAATTGCATCAAAAATGCTTATTACGCTAGTAGTTTTTGTTCTCCCTATAAATTACGCATAAACAACAAAGTAAAAGAATTCAGACAAAGTTTATAAGGCATTTGAATCATTACATTCACGCGTCATCATCATCATCATCATCATTACAGCCCTTCACAAGTCCACTGCTGAACATAGGCCTCCCCCAAGTAATGCCACAGGGCACGGTCCTGAGACACCTGCATCCATCGACTTCCTGCACATCTTACCAGGTCGTCACTCCATCTAGTGGGGGGTCACCCTACACTACGCCTACCGGTACTGCCACTCGAGAACCTTTCTTCCCCATCGGTTATCGGTTCTTCGAGCTATATGGCCGGCCCATTGCTACTTCAGCTTACTAATTTGTTGGGCTATGTAGGTCACTTTGGTTTTACTGCGGATATCCTCGTTTCTGAGTATCACGTAGAGAAACTCCGAGCATAGCCCTCTCCATAGCTCGCTGAGCGACTTTGCGCGTTATCGTACGGCCAGCAGTGAAGGACCACATCTCAGAGCCGTAAGTCATCACTGGCAACACGCACTGGTTGTACAATCTAGTTTTCAGGGATGAGGTATATCTGACGAGATGGGTCGTAATTTCCCGAACGCTGCCCAGCCGAGTTGAAGCCGTCGATTGACCTCTCGGTCGAAGTTGTACTTACCTAGTCGGACTATAAGTCCCAGGTAAACGTACTCGTCAACAACTTCGAGCATAGTGCTCCCAACAACTACCGGCATTGGTGTGACATGGACATTAAACATGATCTTTGTTTTGTCCATGTTCATCTTAATACCTATCCGTTGGGAGACACCATTGAAGTCATTGAGCATAGTGCTTAGGTCCTCCAGCGATTCTTCCATAAGGACTATATCGTCGGCAAATCGAAGGTGAGTGATGTTCTCACCATTGATGTTATTACCATATTCTTTCCAGTCCAGTAGCTTGAAAAGTCTTCCAATGCAGCGGTGAAAAGTTTCGGGGATATAACGTCACCCTGTCTTACACCTCTCTGCAGAAGGATAGGTTTTGAGCTCTGGTTCTGGACTCGGATAGCCATCGTAGCCCTACTGTACAAATACTTCAGCACTTCGATATACCGACAGTCAACTTGGCACCGCTGAAGGGACTGTAGCTCCACCCAAATTTCGACGGGATCAAAGGCTTTCTCATAGTTCACATACACCAGGCAAAGTGGCAGATTGATACTCTTCGGTTTTCTGTACAATCTGCCGCAGGGTATGTATGTGGTCTATGGTACTGAAGCCTTTTCGCAAACCGGCTTGTTCGGGCGGCTGGAAGTCGTTGAGTCTGCGTGCGAGACGATTCGTAATGACTTTCTAAACCAGCACGTAGACACGGATCAGAAGGGAAATCGATCTGTAGTTCTTCAAGAGAGCGTTGTCTCCTTTCTTAAAGAACAATACCACCGCACTTCTGCTCCACGCCTCCGGAGAAGTGCCACCATGGAGGACGGAAATAAAGAGCTTCCGAAGGACTTCAAGTACCAGTGTTCCACATGCTTTCAGAAGCTCCGCTGTAATTCCATCTTCGCCTGGGGCCCTGCTATTTTTAAGGTGCTGGAGAGCCATCCTAATTTCGCTCAGACTGACGTCCGAGATATCATCGGAATAGTGTCGGATAAGATTTGCTCTTGGATCGTTACTCACACTTGTGTGTGGCTCCAACGATGATTTGTACAGCTGCCCATAGAACCTCTCAATCTCGCTCAAAATCTTAGGTGTCCCGGAAACGATGCTGCCACACTCAGTCTTCAGCTTTAACAGTTGGCTCTTTGTGGCAGACAGATCTCTGGCAAAGACTTTGAAGCCCTGGTTCTGCTCGATCGCTTCTTTAATACGAGCAGTATTATAGTTGCGTAAGTCTCGCCGCATGTATTTGGAGATCTTTCTGTTCAGCTGCCTGTATGTTGTCAAATCTGTTGACGATTGCAGCCTCATGTTCCGTCTAACAGCCATTAGATTAAGAGTGTGATCGGAGAGTTTTTGTGTTCTTCTGCGGCGGGTCTTGCAGACCTTAGCTCCAGCCGCATGGAGAGTTTCCACGAGCTTGTCTGCTTGTCACTGAAAGCGGTTACGTAACTCGAGCTGAAAGGTTTCGGGATTCTGGATTAGAGCACGAGGGGGACGGAGCGTTGACTTCATTAGACGAGACCTCTCCAACTTAACTTTTAGGTTCAGTGTGCCTCTAACCATTCGGTGATCGCTGCCAGTTTTCATCCTTGCGATAACTGAGATATCACTTTAACAGTTGGCGTCTGGTCGTCATTATGAAGTCAATCTCGTTTTTTGTAGAACCGTCGGGGCTCGACCAGATCCACTTCCTGTGGGGCCACTTCTGGAAGAAAGAGTTCATCGTAAAAAGTCCCTCTTTCTCGGTGAAGTCGGCCAGCTGCTGGCCCCTGAGGTTCCGTTGCCCTATCCCAAATTTCCCTACCTTCAGCCCACCGTTCTTTCTTGTGCCCAGTTTTGCGTTGAAGTCTGCCATTAACACCGTATAGTCAGTTTTGGAGGAATACATGGCTCTCGAAATGTCCTCATACATTTCCTCCACTTCCTCATCGGGATGTTCCGACGTTGGTGCGTAACCTGTATGACCTTTAGCGAAAACGTTTGGTGATTCTGAGTATAAGGTACGCAACCCTCGTCGATACACACCCAATCTTTAAAACATTGTTAACGAGAGACTTGTGGACGATAAATCCAACACCTCCTTGGACAGATGTTCACCCTCTCGGTGATAGAACAAGTTGCCGGATTCGAGAATCACCGTGTCCTCCACCTCTCTTCGGACCTCGGATAATCTTATAATTTTGCAGCGCAACTTGTCTTTCTCTTCTTCCAGCTCCAGGATCTTCTCGTCAGTCCCCAGGGTGCGTGCGTTAAATGTTGCCCGGTTGAGTCGTCGTATGTGGCAACCGAACCTCCGCCGGAGATTCTTAGCACCCCCTGCCCCGCCGTTACCATGGTCGCCACCGTAGCCAGGAATAGCGGGGCCGCCGGGGACTGGGAGCCGTCTATTTGTGTAATTCTTCATGGGGGGTATATTGCCATAGTTGCCACGCTTGGCGAGCGGGTTGGCAACCGCAGTTTTTCTTTGTTGTATAGTTGCTGTTATCGGGAACATGCTGCTGCCCATCTCCTGCCTGTTTCCCTCTGTCGCCTTTTACGACACCCACAGGAAGTTATGGAGTAGTGGATATTCTTAACCGCCACTACACGCCTTTCAGGCAAAAATACACGTAAGATATGATGATGTTACTGCGTTCAACATAAGTATTTTCTTGTTTCCTAAATTTTCTTTGTTTAGGGTCTCTTGCAATCTATCATTTAAGGTTATGTTTTTCTTTTTTAAGCTTTTTAATCTTTGCTGGGGAGATTTGATTATCAGTAGACATTTTTTTTTAAAAGCTTCTGAGCTTTAGTTTATTTTTGTTCCCACTTATGTATACATAAATTATCTAAAGCGCAATTTGAACTTGTGGATGGAGTTAAATTTTCACTATTGTTCATTGATTCTGGTTGTAGGTTGTTAATATCGGTATTAAGTTTAGAAAATACCTGTGAAGTAATAATTGCAAACTTAGTTTTTCGTTTTATACAAAAAATTATTATTATTTAATAGTTCTCAGCCAGTTATTTTTAAAAGTGCTTACACTATTCTCACATTCAATTTTTCACTTCCTGTGAGGGGCAAAGTATTAATAATCTCCCCGGATTCCTAAAACATTAAACATATTTGGAGTTTCAAAAGGGATGTAATGATATTATTATTAAAAAATGTTTGGAGAAGTGTTATGAGCAAATGCGGCTATTCTTTTTTCAATGGTTTTGTGCCCGTTGAATTACTCTGATCCAGTTTTTTTTTCCAATTCTTTATAATTTTTAGGCATACTTAAACAACGAAAATATAAAGAAGAATGTCGATATGAGGTTGTCGACTTTGCCGATATGCCCTAAAACCGCATCACTATTGTTTTAAATAAATTTCATATTTAAATGTATTTTAGCGATTATTAACAACAAATACAGTCTCATTTTTACAAAAAATCGACTTGTTATTTTCAAAATATTGTGCAATAAAGTTTACTTACAGTTATAATGTAATTTAATTCTAAAATAATAAAACCGTAGGTACACACCGGTGGAAGCTTACGAATCCTGAACCATGTTCCTTACAGAAAGGCTCGGATTTTCATTCTAGTATAAAACAAGCCATCTCCACTAATATATTTTATTTAAAGATATAATTTTATAATAATATTTATAGTAAAATATTAAAGACAACAGACGTCAAACATAATAAATAATACGATTTAATTAAAATTACATTTGTCAAATTAAGCAGCCAGTACGATCTTGGACAAAATAAATACGATCTTATTAACTTTTTTTAGTTAGTAGTGCAAAAAGAGACCAAAGATGACCACTTGACATTATCTTTTTCCACGCATGAATTAGACGCAGCGTCTTTGAATATATTTGTCACTTCTTGACCTATTTGAAAATTAAATTAGAAAAAGCAAGACAAGTATATTGACTCAATTTATGTAGAATTGTAGGTTCTCTCTTTGCATACGTATGTATGTAATTACTCCTTTGGTAGATTCCTTCTCATTCTATGTCTGTGACTCCTTCCATGGAGGTTAGAGATTCCCTCATTAAAAAGAGGTCACTGGACGTCAGGGTTACCGTTCTATAAATTTTAAAGTCCCTAGACTAACAGAAAAAATCCGCCAGAAACAGCATTTTTCTCTTTCTTAAAATCCGCTAGATGTACCTAGGTACATTTTCGTAGGTACTACCATTGGGCTAACTGAAAATTCTTGCCAAATCGTATACAATGAATAACTTACTGTTTATAAATTTAGAAAAACCTTAAAAAGAGCGGACTCTACTTCATATAAATCAGTTATTTATAGTGTAGGTAAATAACATGACAACCAAAACAAAAATCATTTATGTACAAAATAATTTTTTTTTATTTTGTACATAAATGATTTAAATCAATCTTTACCACGTTTAAACATTAGTCATCTTATTAAATATAAAACAATTAGCACAGTACATTCTTGTACCTTAATTTCAAAATCAATAGCGAAGTATGGATCCAGATCATCAAAAGGAACTTAAGCGGAAGTTGAAGCCAATGTCTCCAGTTCCCATCTTTGGTTTCCCTTTACCGACTTGGTTGACAAAATTTTCAGGAATATCATACGATGCGCAATTCTTTTTTTTTAATCCCTAACTGATTTCTAATCAGAAGAAGGCAAATTGATCTATGTTCAGCAATGTACAAAGTGCTTTCAGCTCTTGAACAACCTTTGCATATTTTCGTTGCGGTGGAAGAAAATGTCAATTGTTTATTTTGGGAAAGCAATTCGGATTGTTTTTTTGTGTTTCTTCGTTACCAAATGCTTTTTAAGTTTGTTTAATTTCGCGTACATATCAGAGCGACAGGAACTACAAAATGCTTTACTTGAATCACCTGGTAACGTGAGAAACATTGGTAACGTGAGCAGTATTTTTATTTCACTCATTAGTGGTTATAATAAACGAAACAGATGATAAGTAAACGAACGACATTGAATTGTTATTTTTTATTCGTGAATTCTCGTAAAATTATATTCCATATACAGTGCTACCAGCAGTAGATTACAAAATTGGACATAAGATAAAAGTAAATAATTTATTTGAAATGAATTACTTTATAAAAAAGTCGCCATCTCAAAAGTCCAAAAGTCGCTAGAAGTCACTAAATAATTATTTCTCGCTAAAACGATTTTTTTATCCGCTAAACATTGTTAAAATCCGCTAGATCTAGCGAGAAAGTCGCTAAAAATATTTACTATACTCTTTGGTCAAAGCAGTGTTGCCAGATCCAGAGGTTTTTCCTAAATCTAGGGGTTTTTGGAGGATGTTGAGTTTTTTAAAGATTTTAATATCATGAAATTAATCTAGAGGTTTTTCTGCAGATTTTTTTACTAGTCTTACCAACTTCCGAATTCTTTTTCAAAACAGACAATGCCGACAATTCATTATCGATATGGTAATATCGATCGATATTTTATCCCCCTACAAAGGGAAACTAGGGGTTTTTTGGAAAAATCTGGGGGGGAAGGTGAAAAGAATCTGGCAACACTTGGTTAAAGAAAAAAATTGTCAATGGCTGAATTTGAATTACGACGGTCAGTTTTATAAAGTCGGTTGAAAATTGAAAACGACGACTAGACGCTAGACGAGAAGTTTTTGTTTTGTAAATTATAACGAAATTGAAATCTTTTACTTTCCGTAACATTATATTATTATACTATAACCATGACTGATCTGGGCGATGTGTTGGAACTCGAAAACAAAATAACTAACCATGAAGCTTTCGGAAAACCGTAAGGAATATTTATTAATTTTTTATTTTTAGATATTGTAAATATCTGACGAGCTACATGAGTAAAAATTCATTTTCAGGTACAAGTGGTCACCGAGAGACTTCGAGCTAGGTTCAGCACTTGGACGTGGTAAATTTGGAACTGTACACGTTGCAATAGAAAAGAAAACCGGCTACATGGTCGCCATTAAAACTTTATTCAAGTCACAGCTTGTAAAGTCAAAATGTGAACGACAAGTACTGCGAGAAATTGAAATTCAGTCTCACTTAAAGTAAATAAAATACATCATACATTTTCACATGAATATAGTAATAAACATTTGTGTTAAATTAAGTATATTAATTTATTTTCGTGTCATTTATTATCAAAAGTTTCTGTATTGACTTTGCAGACATCCAAACATTTTACGTCTGTTGACTTGGTTCCATGATGAGAGACGCATTTACCTTGTTGTGGAGTTTGCTGCTGGTGGAGAATTATACAAACACCTCACAAGCGCACCTGGAGGCCGTTTTACAGAAGCAAAGGCTGCTAAATACATTTATCAAGTAATTGCCCTATACCTAACATAATTTTGAAAATGTCATTCAGATTAATAAATAGTTGTGTAATATATACGAAACTATGACAGAACAATGTCCTCAATAATTCTTATCCATGGTAATGTTAACACCTTGTACTGCTCGCACAATCTAACTTGGCCGGGCTGAAGTTAGTCACATGAGGCTGCGCGCAGATATAGTTTTTAGGAACAAAATGGTAACAAGAGGTGTGGGAGGATGGACAATAGCTAAAACTAGAGATGCGAAGACACATATTCCACGGTTACAACTACCACAGATTAAAAAATGTTACGTAGAATCGATTACCGTTATTATCGAGTATGATTCGATTTTATTTTATTAAGGTGAAAACTTTTTAGAATCGTCGTGATTTGAAACTGTGAACGAGAAAGCGACATTAATAAGAAACAAATATATAAATATATCTATAGGATTTAACCTGCAAGAAAATGATTTTATTCTAGTACATTATACAATATATAATAGTTTCCATTTATCTCGGTACAGCGCACCACATGGATGGATGAGGTATATAACTTTTAACTTTAAAAAAAAAAATTTACTAATTTGTTAAATAAGATTAACAATATTGAATAAAATTATCTTAATCAATCCATTCATAACAATCCACAATTTTATAACTTACCGATTTATATTAAATTAGTAGTATTTGACGTACCACCTTGAACCAATCAATTTTTGTTCAATAAATGACTTTACCTATTAAATTAAGTAGGCTTTATGCTATTACAAAGCAATTTTTCTCGCAGTTTACAAAAGGTTTCACTTCTTTCGCGTGTGAACTACACACATGATTTTTTTATTGTTTATTGGTGTGTAAATTCAACATCGTTTTAAATACAGTCATCAATTTATTATATTTTTTAATTTTAAATTTTTATTACATTCCAGTAGAAAAAAGATACAATGGGTGAACTTAATGCCTAACAGCATTCTCTACCAGTCAGTCAATACACATTATATTTAACAAAATATATTATGATATTATATTGCAAGTAAATACATAAATATCCATATTGTATTTACATATCTTAATGCATAATTATTATCTATAAACGTACACACACACACACACACATACAAATATGTAAATAAAATATCAATACATTCATATAAATACAACTATTTAACAATATTGCAATTATATTATTTTGGTGGTACTGAAAAAATTTTTAGTCCCTGCTAATATCGTGTAGTATATATTCAACATGTTTATCGTAATTCTTTATTAGATTTAGATATACTATTGTTTTATTGAAATACATAAAGATATTTTTTATAATAATCAATTTCAATAATTGATATAATCAATGTAAACTAAACAAATGCTTCCGATGTTAGGAACGAATATGAAGTGGCACATCTCTATTGACTAATGTCTTTACATGCGCAAAACCAACTTCAGCCCGGCAAAGATAGAGTGCGCAGACAATATATTAACTAAGTGATATGCTATACATACATATATATACTACTTTACTACTATGTGGCCACTTACTTAAAAGAGATATTATATAATTACCAATGTTGCCAAACCACTTGCTAAGGGTACAATTATGACCAGTATTACCACCGTGAGGCATTACCAATGTTGTTGCCAAAACACCTGCCAAGTGTACGAGTATGACAAGTATTACAGCTGTGAGCCAGCATCTAGGCAGTGTAGGTTCAGCAGAGGATTTTATATTGACTGTAATAAATTAGTTTACTCTAATGTGGTAGAGCCATGCTGCGGCTGTATTATGGTTGTAGCATGAATGAGTTGGCTCGATGGGTGAAGGGCCATGCTCGTAGGACCATGTTCTCACAGAGTACCAGGATAAAATAGCAGTAATGCTTCTGTGTTTCTTATGGTGAGTGTTAAGAACCACAAGACCCATTTTACCAGAAACAGGGCATTCCATCTTAGTCTTCAGGAGTGACAAGTGTCACTTGTCACACCTGAGGACTAAGATCTAAGGACGCATCTGCATTTTGTTTCTTAATAGAGTACAAATGTAGATGTCCTATGGGGCACAGCATTCCATCAGGTTGACTGTGTGCTCTTTTGCCACCCTTATTCTATTTTAAAAAATACTTACATTTTCTTGTTTACCAGCCTATATAAATCAACTGCTCTGTCTGTTTGTTACTATACAGTGGACCCCCGGTAATTCGACAAACATTTTGCAGTACAGTGTCGGACTATAGAATTTATCGGATTATAGAGTACTGCCTAAGACCCCCGGAATATATATTTTCCACAATATATATATATATATATATATATATATATATATATATATATATATATATATATATATATATGTATTCTAATGTACAAATCATAATTCATTATGTCAAATTCAAACTAAACAATCAGAATCGAAACAATACTCTATGCATAGAGCACAATAGTGGTGGTGCTTAAAAGTTATATATGTTGGTAAATATTTATATTTTGACTGTAAATATTATTGTAATTAATCACTTGCAGAACAATAGCAGCAGCAACCTTTGTATATTTGTTTCTCTTCTGGAACTTCATTAGGTGAGAGTATATGTGGTCGTACTCGGACACAAGCCTCTTGCTCCGAGGTTTCTTGGGATCTACCAACAGCACTCATGCAAGAGTGACTACTGCTATTACACATTTTTGTTTTAGTTTAGTCTCTAGTTGTGAAATCAATAAAATTTCAGGTTGCGGATGCAGTTGAGTATTGTCATCAGCGTCATGTTATACATAGGGATATTAAACCAGAAAATATTTTAGTTGCCTTCAATGGTGATCTCAAACTTGCTGACTTTGGCTGGTCAGTGCATGCTCCTTCGGAAAGGTAGGTTAATCTACATTTTATTTATTGTAAAATGCAATTGTTTTCTGGTCTCTGACACTAAATTCTAGCCTACCTCCAATTATTTTATCACTATAAATTTTATATGTGGGGGACTTAGAATAAGTGATGGCCCCTGTATTTTTATTTGCACTTGAGGTGTACTTTAACATTATTTGAGGCATTATTAAGCTTCTGACTTGAATCTTCATTATCACTTATGTCGAAATTTACGAGGGATACAACATTATAGCAGTCAATAATCTTAGTATTCTTTATCTTTTAGACGAAAGACTATGTGTGGAACCTTAGACTATCTCCCACCCGAGATGATAAGAAGAGAAGTTTATGATGTATCAGTTGACCACTGGTGCATTGGAGTGTTGTTATACGAATTCCTAGTGGGTAAACCACCATTTGAGAGTGAAGGCCAGGACAAGACATATGCAAGAATTCTTGCTGTAGAAGTGACATACCCTGAACATATCTCAGAAGGTGCTAAGGATCTAATATCTAAGGTATTAATATAACCACAAAATTCCAAGTTTTAAAGCAGCAGGTGGTGTTGATAACGGCTTTTAATTGTTCATAACTTCTTAAAAAATTTCATTTCTTGAGATAAAATGACAAAAGCTTAAAAGAGATTTCTAAGTTCTATATGCAATCAGTGCCTGCATTATAAACAGATGTTCTCAACCATTTTCATTTGGAGAGTTTAAAAGAACCCTAATAAGTAGTATAAACAATGAAATACAAAATCTAGGTAGAGAGGGTAAGCCTGGTGGCTAAGGAAAGTAATTGTGCAGAGCATGAACTTGATTATTTTTCTTTAGGATCTAACATAAAATTAAGTGTTAATGTTTCTTTTTCAGCTTCTCCGCTATCAAAGTAAAGAAAGATTATCGCTGGAAGCTGTGAAAACACATTACTGGGTACAACATAATTATGAGGCAGTCATTAACAAGGAGTAGCAAATACATACATGACAGTGGGAACAATTGATAAAGCAGTAAAATTGAGTAAAGATTTGTGTGTGATTGAATAAAGTTGAGTTAGGACTTTCATGTTGTGTCAACTGCCCAACCAGGAGTCTGTATTGAAGTCTCGTAATCTTTTGGCTTGTGGCTCCACCCACACCTGAGCCATCCGTTGCTGATATTACATTCCGAGAACTGGCGACCAATATAACTAACTGACTAATTTTACTATTTATTTATTATTCTACTATTTATTTTTGTTCTGATTAAATTATATAATAAATTACTAATTAAAAAATAAATAATAAATTAAATTAATGAATATGAAATAATGTTTATTTACAGCTATCAGACAATATAAGATAATAAGCACAGTAGTCTTAATTCTTTAGTATATAACTATAAACTATGATCTTATCACACCAACTCAGCTGGAGTGTATAAACAATGGAGTATAGTTCTGTGGTCCTTACACTCAAATTGACTCTGGGGTTGAGTATGATTATTAGATTATGTGAACTTTTTTAAATAAAGTATAACAAATTAATATATACAGTATTCAAACTTATAGAAATAAATTAGACATAAGAATAATCATATTAAATTTTAATTAAATAATATTTGTAAATTTTATGTCGATTGATTATTATGCCTGGAATTATCAAGACCGGATACAAGCAGCGGCTGCCGGCGGCGGCGTACATCAAGGCCCGGTTTCCACCAAAGCAGAGAGGAGACGAGAGATGTGTTTGAATAAACCAATCCGATTTCGCTATTTCCATATCACTTCTCCGCTTAGCTTCGGTGAAAATGGATCAAGCGGAGAGGAGAGATGTCTCATTTTTTATAGAATTTTGAGCGGCTAGCGAGCAATATATAACATACTATACTTAAACTGTTATGCTGCTGGGTTTTTCAAAATCTACTAATAACCATTTTTTATCGGCCGTCGATAAACAACCAATACTTATTTTTATTTGTATTCCTGACTACTGAATTGTGACAAAATGTTACGTTTTAAACTTTTCAGGTTTTTAAATATTACTACCAAATATTAGCACTGAATAAATAATATATATTAGGTAGATCAAAATAAGTTAGTCGGCATATTATAGTAGACGCTACCTATGATCACTCGTAATAGTGGAGTTTTTTTGGGTTTATTCCTATGTATACCTAAGTCCTTCGTTGGCCTACAGTTTTGACTTTAAAGAGCGCGCGAAACCCGGCGTATTTTATAGTAATTTTGTTTTATTACTTTCTTGTAATAAACAATAATATGAATTTATTTAAAAATAATTCCTGTTATATATTCTCTAGCGAATAAAATTTCATATGAAAAATACGTACTAAATTTCTCCTACAAATAGTTGCAAAGTTGGAATGATTCACGATATTTTATGCTTGCAATAACCTTTTTAAATTATTTTACCCAGATCTATTTAGCAATAAAGTAGAAACTATATCTGTCGGGCAACCAAAGCGTGATGTTCAACCACTCAGCAAAGCTTTAGCCACGCCACGGTCTCAGCTGTCATATTAAGCAGGGGTATTGCCTCAGGCCATCGCGTGAAGCGGTCAATGGCTGTAAAGCAATAGCGGTAGCCTTGAAATATAGGAGGCCCGACTAAGTCAATATGCAAAAACGCGAATCTTTGGCAAGGAATAGTTGCCCGAGAAGACGGGACTGCTTGTTTAAGGGTGCCTGAATTCCAGGCCAAGCGCACCTTTCGGCAACGAGTTTTACTGTGGCACTACTGCCTTGATGGCTTAGTGAATGCAAGTTTTCAAAAACCAGTTGACGCAAACTCTGAGACAAATTGTCTCAAGGTGTTGCCATCATCGTCACAGTATATCTCCACATCTGAGACAGGTACTCGTACTTTTAACAGTTGGAGGGAATTCTTGGATTCCAACAATTCATAAAGTGCCAGCACATTATTAAAAAAATATAATTCACTAGCTTGCCAGGCAGACGTTGTTCTGCCCTTTTCGACGACAATTTGTCAAGTCCTATTAAAAATCTTTAAATTCACAAAAAAAATTGTGGGCAAAAAAACTATCCTATCTCTCAAGTTGAACCAAACTGCACACGGTGTGCAAATTTGATTAAAATCGATTAAGTAGTTTAGGGAGTCCATCGCGGACAAACAACGTGATACGTAATTTATATATATTAAGATTAATATTTCCATTATTTTTAAATTTATATTTTAGGAAAATATCTTTGCCTACACCTTTCCTTTTTTAAAGATAGGTATAACGATTTACACAAAAGTTTAGGGAAGCTGCTTTGTGGCGGCCGTGTCAGTGAGTAAGTGACCTCACATCGGCCGTAGATTCGTTCGAATCTGCGTGTACTATTATTTATTTTGTGTCTGCGTTCAGAAGCAGATAACTTTTTAGAAATAATAAATGTAGTAAATTATCTAGTTAGAAACTAAAACCCCAATTAAAGCAACCAATTTTTTTTTAAATATCGTAATTGTCATGCCTATGTAACTATATATACACCTATATATCCCTGAAACGAACAACTGGATTTTTGTTACATACTGTATATATTAGAAACTCCTATACCTAGGCTGCACTAAAAGTATCGGGAATTGAATATTTCCACTGTTCCTGTCATATTAAAATCTTTTTAATTGAAAACTCCTTGGTTTTAAAAATCGAATACCATTTATTTATTTAAAAAAAGATTCTCGGTCTTGAAGGTTTTGTCAAACTTGTTTAGTCGTTGAGAAAATGAAATTGACTCGAGAAAATTCAAGAGCGATGACTTACTATGACTTTAGAAGTGGTTTAACACAAAAACAGTGTGTTGACCGGATGATTTCTGCATTTGGTGATGAAGCCCCATCCAAAACCACAATTTATCGCTAGTTTGCTGAATTTCACGTGTTGGAATTGGACGTGTCAAGCTCGGTGATGATCCCCGTCAAGGTCGTCCAAAAACTGCAGTCACCCAAGAAAACGTTGATGCTGTGCGTAAGCTGTTTGAGTAAGATCGACATGTGACATACCGCGAAATTCAGGCAACTTTAGACATTGGCATGAGTCAAATACAAATAATCTTGCATGAACAATTAGGTGTAAAAAAGTTGTTTTCCCGATCGATACCGCATTCGCTCTGTGAAGAGCAAAAAGCGGCTCGCGTTTCTTGGTGCGTCACAACTCTCGAAAGATTCCACGCAGGATCCTCAAATGCTGTATACAACATCGTATCAGGTGACGAATCCTGGATATACGCGTACGAACACGAAACAAAAAACCAGTCACGAGTTTGGGTGTTCGAAAATGAGTTAAAGCCAACAAAAATTGTTCGTTCACGGAGTGTTGCAAAAAAAATGGTGGCCACGTTTGTCTCCAAAACCGGCCATGTTACGACTATTCACGACTATTCCTCTTGAGGGACAAAGAACGGTTAATGCAGAATGGTATGCTAGCATTTGTTTGCCACAGGTCGTTTCTGAACTCCGTAAAGTGAACTGCAACCGCCGCAATGCGAGTTCTCACACCGCACACAGAACAAAAGAGTTTTTAGAGCAAGAAAACATAGAATTATTAGACCATCCGCCGTACAGCCCCGACCTAAGCCCTAATGATTTCTATACTTTCCCTAAAATAAAGAATAAATTTCCTGGACAGAGATTTTCATCACCTGAAGAAGCCTACAAAACGGCCATTTTGGAGACCCCAACTTCCGAATGGAATGGTTGCTTCAATGATTGGTTCCATCGTATGGAAAAATGTGTCAAATTTTTGTTTTTGGATGAATATTCTGCTCAAATATATAAACGTAAAAGAGTAATTATTATTGGTGATTTTAATTTCAATCTACTTTCCAATGATCATGGAACCCTTGCTTATAAAGAAACTTTGCAAGAAAATGGTTACAAAATTATAAATAATAATAAAAATAGCTGTATTATAAGTACCTAAAATATCGCTAGTCCGTGACCGGACAATGTATATATGAGTGCATATATATATATATATATATATATATATATATATATATATATATATATCTATATATATATATATATATATATATATATATAAGTTTTATTGTATAGGGATTTATATGTACGAATAATTTCGTGTCTCAATAACTGGTATAAATAAATACATAATATCTAAGTTAACAGAAACAGAAACAAACTTTTTTATTCAATGTAGATTATAACAATACTTATTGAAAGTCACTTTTTTCATTTACTACTAGTTCGCAAAAAAAACCTCTGTCCTGGGAAGAACCAGCAAGAAACCCAGCGGGACTATTTATTATTATATTCATACATGACAGTCAGATTTTTCTTGACCCAGCAGATGCATTTGAATGTTACATACTGTATTCATAATTTTTTTATAAGTAAATTTAAGATTTGTATTGAAGAAGCGATTGAGCGGAACCAGGGCTCTAAAGTCTTACCAGAGATCTGTCTGCCAGTAAGAGCGAACTGTCAAAGCTGAACACTGAGTGTGGCAGCATCGTTTCCGGGACACCTGAGATTTTGAGTGAGATTGAGAGGTTCTATGGGCAGCTGTACATATCATCGTTGGAGCCACACGCAGGTGTGAGTAACGATCCAAGAGCGGGTCTTATCCGACACTATTCCGATGATATCCCGGACGTCAGTCTGAGCGAGATTACAATGGCTCTCCAGCACCTTATAAACGGCAAGTCCCCGGGCGAGGATGGAATTACAGCGGATCTTCTGAAAGCGGGTGGAAAATCGGTACTTGAAGTCCTTCAGAGGCTCTTTAATTCCGTCCTCCATGGTGGCACTACTCCGGAGGCGTGGAGCAGAAGTGCGGTGGTCTTGTTCTTCAAGAAAGGTGACAACGTCCTCTTGAAGAACTACAGACCGATATTTCTTCTGAGCCGCGTCTACGTGCTGTTTTCGAAAGTCATTACGAATCGTCTCGCACGCAGACTCGACGACTTCCAGCCTTCCAAACAAGCTGGTTTCCGAAAAGGCTTTAGTACCGTAGACCACATACATACCCTTCGGCAAATTGTACAGAAGTCCGAAGAGTACAATCTGCCACTTTGCTTGGCGTATTTGGACTATGAGAAAGCCTTTGATTCCGTCGAAATTGGGGCGGTGCTACAGTCTCTTCAGCGGTGCCAAGTTAACTGTCGGTATATCGAAGTGCTGAAGTGTTTGTACAGTAGGGCTACGATGGTTATCCGAGTACAGAACCAGAGTACGAACCTATCCAACTGCAGAGAGGTGTAAGACAGGGTGACGTTATTTCCCCGAAACTCTTCACCGCTGCATTGGAAGACGTTTTCAAGCTACTGGACTGGAAAGGATACGGTATTAACATCAATGGCGAGTACACCACTCGATTTGCCGACGATATAGTCCTTATGGCAGAATCGCTGGAGGACTTAAGCACTATGCTAATGACCTCAATGTGCCTCCAACGGATAGGTTTAAGATGAAATGGAAAAACAAAGGTCATGTTTAATGTCCATGTCACACCTATGCTGGTAGTTGTTGGGAGCACTAAGCTCGAAGTTGTTGACGAGTACGTTTACCTGGGACAAATAGTCCGGCTAGGTAAGTCCAACTTCGACCGAGAGGTCAATCGACGGATTCAACTCGGCTTGGCAGCGTTCGGGAAATTACGACACATCTTCTCGTCAGGTATACCTCAAAACCTGAAAACTGAGTTGTACAACCAGTGCGTGTTGCCAGTGATGACATATGGAACTGAGACGTGGTCCTTCACTGCTGGCCATATGAGGACGCTCAAAGTCGCTCAGCGAGCTATGGAGAGGGCTATGATCGGAGTTTCTCTGCATGATAAACTTAGAAATGAGGATATCCGCAGTAGCACCAGAGTGACCGACATAGCCCAACGGATTAGTAAGCTGAAGTGGCAATGGGCCGGCCATATAGCTCGAAGCACCGACAACCGTTGGCGAAAAAGGTTCTCGAGTGGCAGCCTCGTACCGGTAGACGAAGTGTAGGGCGACCCCCACTAGATGGAGTGACGACCTGGTAAGACATGCAGGAAGTCGATGGATGCAGGTGGCTCAGGACCGTGCTTTGTGGCATACCTTGGGGGAGGCCTATGTTCAGCAGTGGACTCGTAAATGAATGATGATGATGAAATTTAAGATAAAGATTTTGGTTTAATTAGGTTTTATGTACTATCGTAACTCAGAGTAAGTAACTATTTTGTTATGGCTCTTTTAGCGCCACCACTGATTTTTATTTTATATCGCAATTCTTAAGGACGGAGTTGTACACTTGAGTTCTCGCGTATTGCCCAAAATGTTTAGATAAAGCAGAGTTGAGCAGGAGTTGGCAAGCGGAATACTCTTCGTTTCAACAATATCTTAACACTCTGAAGATGCCAGAGTAGACTTATGAATAGTTGAGTAGGTATTCAATATTAAAAAAAATTGTTTTACATTTAATAGTCCACTGTCCTTATATAAGCAAGCCTTCCCTAATTCTGCCTTAGCCAGAGTTAGCGAGCTTAAAATCATTTTAAAATTTGTTTTAACTTATGATTTTTTTATTTTTAACTAACTGTACGCCCGTTCTTGATTTTCCCTTTAAAAAAAAAACATCAAAACGGTTCCTTGCCTTTAATAAACGCGTGTATTCGATTTTAATGTCGTGTCAAAATTTCATGGCAATCATTGAAAAACTGCCCTTACTCCAAACATTACGGAAAGTTTCCGGAGGGCCCGTAATGTTTTAATCGCACCGCCTTTTCCGATAGATTCCGACTAACCAAATGTCTTAGTATGTCTATCGCCGGCTAGTCACAAACACACAAACACTACCTACACACTCACCTAGTGCAACAAAACGCATTTAGTACATTGGACGGGACGCAGCGAGTCCGCTGACGGGCGCGCCGCACACCCCTCTACACCGTACACCTGCGTCCCTGGGCGGTCCGGCCTGCCCAGAACATCGAACGATGCGAGTTCGCCGTCAGGGCCGGGGCCTGCCACCCCGTACGGCCGTTAGATAACTCATTTACATGCCGGTGAACATCATTACATGTAGGTGAAAATCGTTATGCGAGTAACGATGCACGATCCAGAAATATTTATTTTTACCCCTTTTATTTTAAGCTATCTAGTACGCGAGCTCTGAGACCGATAATGTTATAAAAGCCAAAAGGCTAACACAGCACTAACATCATCAGAAACCAGAAATTATGGAGATTTATGTTTTTGAACAAACATTTAAATTAATGTTAAAATTAAATACATATTGTAGTGACTCATTCTTTCAACTTTTCTATCTACTTGTTTCTAACTATCATCATCATCATTACAGCCCTTCACAAGTCCACTGCTGAACATAGGAATCACCCAAGGAACAAAGCACGGTCCTGAGACACCTGCATCAATCGGCTCACTGAAGTTAGCTTTTTATTTTTTATTTTTCAAATTTCGTTATCACGTATCGTTAGTTCGTGGTTTGTTCTTGATTGTTCTCTATCATAATTGTTTGTTCGTCAATAATCTTAATATATATATATATATATAAAAAACGTGTCACGTTGTTTGTCCGCGATGGACTCCTAAAATACTTAACCGATTTTAATTTTTATTATTATTATTATTATTTTTATTTATAATATTTCACCATTTTTTAATGTTTCTTTTTATCAAAAATTAAAAAATTATTTCGCAGATACTACTTACCGACGGCAGTGCGGCTATAAATTTTACAAATTTTCAGGGACAGGCGGGCTATGCTTTAGCACGTAGTGATCGTTCTCCTGTCTTCTAACCTCCAGGAACTATAAGAAGTACCATGGAGGTTAGAGAGAAGGAGAAAGGTCGCTGTAGAAAATAGTGTACAGAAATATTAACAAAATAAGTGAGGCACTGCAATCGCTAAGTTGTCTCAATAAAAGTCATTTTCAGTCTATTTTTCCGATCAAATGCTAAACCACTTGCACATCCACGCACAATACAATATTTCACCATTTTTTAACCTTTTGAGCGCCAAAGTCGTCTATACTTGACCAGCACCCGCGGGCACTGAGCGCCAACGACGTCTATAGTTGACAAAAAACCCGGCCCACAAAAATATGAAATATAGACGTTGGAAAATTATTACTGGTATTTTAATTCTACACCCCTCAAAAAAAGAATAACCCAGCAACATGTGAGTATAAAATACAAGTCTCCTAGAGCCACAAGTACTAAGAAACATTGAACTAAAAAAAATGGATTTTTATCTAAGCAAATACTATGTCCAGCACGCCAAAGTCGTCTATGTTTGAGGGCCGCTAGTGTTGTAATGCGTTAGGCATAAATTTATTGAAAACTATTCAAAATTAAGCTCAAACGTGTTTTTTTTTCTATTATTATTGATATTTAGATAAAACAAAAGGTTAGAAATATAAAACTATAATTAGCTACATGAATTTAAAAAAATATATCAAATTATCTTCGCATAATAAATCTAATATCTCAACTCTGGCGCATCCTTAGCGCGACATCGAAAATCCGTTCACTGGGCGCCGTCGTCAAATATAGATGACACGCTGATGACGTCATAAGCGATTAGCGGGAAAATTATTGCAGTGCAACATGAACGATTCCTCAGAACTCATTCGGATTTTGGAAAGCGTCGACGATGATGAATTTTCGGAATATGAATCATTACCTGAAGATTTAAGTGAGGTAAGTTTGTCTTAAGTTCCTAATAAATTAAACTTATTTTAGTAACATGCATATTGCCTGTTTTATGTAACTATTATTTTATAATATTTTGTTTAATTTTAAATATAATAAGTTCGATACAAAATGACTGTTTCCCGGGCGACTCTTGTGAGCACATTTTTTATGTTTTTGTTTTCGAGTTTAGAATAACTCATCATGTTCGTTTACTTTTATACTGCAACTAGTAGATTTTTTTCTGTCAAAAAGCGAATGGTAATATTGTTTAGCGAAATAAATATCTTAAACCATATTTCACCATAATCCTTCCGAAAAGTAGGTACCGTGAGTAGACCATAAATCATAAATCAACCTAATGAAAAAGCATTAAGGTCCAAAATAGTATATCGACTTTCTACCTTTCGGAATTACAATCGTTTCGAATAGTATTGTGAGTAGACTAAAAATCAATGTAATGGTAAAACATTAAGATCTAAAATAGCGTGTCGACTTAGTACTAAATTGCTCTTTTGTTCTCGGCGGCGACGTTCTTTTTTTGTTACTAACACTTTCGCGTCTTACAGTATATATAAATGCAGATGCGCTCTCACCCGTGAGGACTTAGATGGAATACCTCGTTTCCAGTAAAGAGGGTGTCCGATTCTCTACACATACCATACGAAACACAGCAGCATTAAGCTACTATTTGACGCTGGTATTCTGTGAGAGCATGGTTCTTCCCCGGTTGAGCCGACCCATTCGTGCTAAAACTACTCTCTCGTAATATAACTGCAGCATGGCTCTACCACATTAGAAAATTTGCTTTGGCCAGCTAAACATTTATGTTTTATTATTCCATAAGATTTTTATTATTTTAAGACTAAGATTACCGATAATTTATTATAATATATTTTAATTGTTGTTTTCTATATTAAGTACTGATTTTTAGTTAAAGACCAAGATTTTAATATTTTAAGACTAGACCTAGTGCTAATAATTATATACAATTGTTAACTGGTGGATAATTATGTACCATTTGTTGATTTCTATAATAAGTACCGATTTTTTATTCCATGACCAAGATTTTAATATTATAACACTGATTTTCCTAGTGCGAATATAACAATATAACAATAATAAAACGATATACAATTGTTGATTAGTGAATAATTATGTACCTTTTTTATTTTAATAGTATAAAATTACAAATAATAAATGTGTTTTTTTTAACTTAAGGTACGAAGAGCAATTTTTCATTTTGTGTTGTGCGATTTTCTTTCTCAATCTCAAAATCATCTAGCAGCATCAGCATCATATGAAACCCCCATTGTCATAAGAGCGTAAGATTTTTCTTCTGTGATTCACTTGGCCTACGCCTCGCCATAAAATATTTTGAATCGATGTCTGTATGTTTTGGTTAGATCGATTTTGAAATCGATACACAACGTGCAACACGGGTACATCTCTAAGAAAGTTTCAAAAAGAAAGGTCAGCTACGCCGTTGTCGTCCAGTCGTGACAATGACGTCATCACGATGGAGAGTAGTGTTGTGGTTTACTACTATTTTATTGTTATTATTTGTTTTCTATTTATGAGCCATGCTGAGTTATATTAGTAGTATATTAAGGTTAATAAGTGAATAGTACTAATTGCTGTATTTATGACCCTTGTACTGGAAATGTATTTGTTGTAATGGAAGATAGGTAGATGCTTCAATTAAGGTGTTTTTCTCCTATATAAAAAAAAATTTAAAAAGAGTGGAAGACAGCATAAGATTAAATAAAACAAATCCGATTATAAAGACTCATTTATTGTATAAAAAACGAACAAAAACTAGTTATTTTGTGTTATCGATATATCAACTCTTGGCAGCACTGTTTTTTTCGTAGGTATTTTTGTTTACTTTTCGCTTTGGCGTACAGGACACGGTATTGAGTTTTTGGCGTGGCGCTCAAAAGGTTAATGTTTCTTTTTGTCAAAAATTAAAATATTACGCAGCACGATTATTTTCTAACCAATGTCGCGAAGAAAATTTGTACATTATTCAACTTACTTCATTTACTTGTACTCATAAAAAGATAACTTCGCAGATACTACTTACCGACGGCAGTTCAGGGTCAGGCAGCTATGCTTTAGCACGTAGCGATCGTTCTCCTTCTCACTAACCTCCATAAAGATTACTAACGTACTAGTCACTACCAGCGTGACCACTTTAACAAGTACACAAGACCAGTTTCAAAAGTACATTTCTAAGTTTTTAGTAGATTCGAAGCAAATAAGACGATAATCTAGTGGGATAAAATGTCTTAGTAGAACTTAGTAGAAATGAGAAACACATCGGTAGGTTTTGGTATTAATTCGCTGTCAAAGAAGAACCAAGCATCCATGTTCAAAAAATTTATGAATTGAATGAACTATGGAGTGTAGAACTAAGGAGTACAGACTCTGTATAAAAAAGTGTCCGTAGGAAAGCGCTAAATAAGGGTGGTGCCACTGTAGCTCAATTTCAAAAGGAAGGATAGGCCCTTCTAAATATTTTACTAATAACTTTTTCATAAAAGAAAAAGTAGCGCATCTGTCTTAATACAAACGTCATATCAAAACACGACGTAACCAGGGTCGGATTTCGTTGAATAAATATCCTAATTGTATCATTATTTCATAGTTTGTATGTATTATCGTAATAATACAAAGCGAAAATGCCATAATTTTACCTAAAGGTCGACTTGTATTATTATTTGGTCCTTTTAAATTTTTATATTAACCCTACGATATCGAGAATTTTTGTATTGTACATGAGTACCGCGTTTCTTTTAATAAAATTAGAATTAGCTCCCTTTCTGGTCAATCGATTTTCGATCAATACATACACCAAGATAAAAACTCTATACTCCGGAAGCAATCGGTTTGAAAACAGAATTTCAAAATATTTTATGAATCAGATTTTCAGGTTCAATTAAGCAAATATGGTTTCTGTTGTACTCTTTTCGTTTTACCCCAATTGAATATAAAATATATTAGTTGTCAATATTCAAAATTTTACTTATACTAAGTTCTTTAGACAAAAATTAAACATAAATAAAAATAAAACCGTCAATAAACGAAACGTATAGATAAACTAGACGCGTGACGCCAAAATCCCGGTACATGGGAAGAAAGAAACATGAAACGTAAATCGTGATATAATTTTTTTTAAAAATAGTATAATTTTAATTTCCATGTACAATATTTTTGAGGGTCTGAATCCAGCCCTGGCCTAATTTTCGTAACGTTACTAAACTAACTGTAAAATAAAACTTTAAAAACAATAAAACTTTAAATGTGGCAGGTATAATTTAAAAATTATACCTGCCACAGTTTCTCAAATCGTCCTGGGTTAACTGGTATAGAATGCCATAAGGCAATAAGTCGGCATTATATATCCCTTATTATAAGGTGTGTTTAAAAGATGAAACAAGCAAATAAAATACTAGTTGGTACCGTTAACAAAAAGCTGGCTGTGACAAAACATGTAAATACAATAGTACAAAAAGCTTAAAAAGTCAAAGGTTTGTTCTACGTATTTGCTGACCTTATTCGGACAAAAATTGCATCAAAAATACTTATTACGCTAGTAGTTTTTGTTATCCCTATAAATTACGCATAAACAACAAAGTAAAAGAATTCAGAAAAAGTTTATAAGGCATTTGAATCATTACATTCACGCGTCATCATCATCATCATCATCATTACAGCCCTTCACAAGTCCACTGCTGAACATAGGCCTCCCCCAAGTAATGCCACAGGGCACGGTCCTGAGACACCTGCATCCATCGACTTCCTGCACATCTTACCAGGTCGTCACTCCATCTAGTGGGGGGTCACCCTACACTACGCCTACCGGTACTGCCACTCGAGAACCTTTCTTCCCCATCGGTTATCGGTTCTTCGAGCTATATGGCCGGCCCATTGCTACTTCAGCTTACTAATTTGTTGGGCTATGTAGGTCACTTTGGTTTTACTGCGGATATCCTCGTTTCTGAGTATCACGTAGAGAAACTCTGAGTATAGCCCTCTCCATAGCTCGCTGAGCGACTTTGCGCGTTATCGTACGGCCAGCAGTGAAGGACCACATCTCAGAGCCGTAAGTCATCACTGGCAACACGCACTGGTTGTACAATCTAGTTTTCAGGGATTGAGGTATATCTGACGAGATTTGTCGTAATTTCCCGAACGCTGCCCAGCCGAGTTGAAGCCGTCGATTGACCTCTCGGTCGAAGTTGTACTTACCTAGTCGGACTATAAGTCCCAGGTAAACGTACTCGTCAACAACTTCGAGCATAGTGCTCCCAACAACTACCGGCATTGGTGTGACATGGACATTAAACATGATCTTTGTTTTGTCCATGTTCATCTTAATACCTATCCGTTGGGAGACACCATTGAAGTCATTGAGCATAGTGCTTAGGTCCTCCAGCGATTCTTCCATAAGGACTATATCGTCGGCAAATCGAAGGTGAGTGATGTTCTCACCATTGATGTTATTACCATATTCTTTCCAGTCCAGTAGCTTGAAAAGTCTTCCAATGCAGCGGTGAAGAGTTTCGGGGATATAACGTCACCCTGTCTTACACCTCTCTGCAGAAGGATAGGTTTCGAGCTCTGGTTCTGTACTCGGATAGCCATCGTAGCCCTACCGTACAAACACTTCAGCACTTCGATATACCGACAGTCAACTTGGCACCGCTGAAGGGACTGTAGCACCACCCAAATTTCGACGGGATCAAAGGCTTTCTCATAGTCCACATACGCCAGGCAAAGTGGCAGATTGATACTCTTCGGTTTTCTGTACAATCTGCCGCAGGGTATGTATGTGGTCTATGGTACTGAAGCCTTTTCGGAAACCGGCTTGTTCGGGCGGCTGGAAGTCGTTGAGTCTGCGTGCGAGACGATTCGTAATGACTTTCTAAACCAGCACGTAGACACGGATCAGAAGGGAAATCGGTCTGTAGTTCTTCAAGAGAGCGTTGTCTCCTTTCTTAAAGAACAATACCACCGCACTTCTGCTCCACGCCTCCGGAGAAGTGCCACCATGGAGGACGGAAATAAAGAGCTTTCGAAGGACTTCAAGTACCAGTGTTCCACATGCTTTCAGAAGCTCCGCTGTAATTTCATCCTCGCCTGGGGCCCTGCTATTTTTAAGGTGCTGGAGAGCCATCCTAATTTCGCTCAGACTGACGTCCGAGATATCATCGGAATAGTGTCGGATAAGATTTGCTCTTGGATCGTTACTCACAATTGCGTGTGGCTCCAACGATGATGTGTACAGCTGCCCATAGAACCTCTCAATCTCGCTCAAAATCTTAGGTGTCCCGGAAACGATGCTGCCACACTCAGTCTTCAGCTTTAACAGTTGGCTCTTTGTGGCAGACAGATCTCTGGCAAAGACTTTGGAGCCCTGGTTCTGCTCGATCGCTTCTTTAATACGAGCAGTATTATAGTTGCGTAAGTCTCGCCGCATGTATTTGGAGATCTTTCTGTTCAGCTGCCTGTATGTTGTCAAATCTGTTGACGATTGCAGCCTCATGTTCCGTCTAACAGCCATTAGATTAAGAGTGTGATCGGAGAGTTTTTGTGTTCTTCTGCGGCGGGTCTTGCAGACCTTAGCTCCAGCCGCATGGAGAGTTTCCACGAGCTTGTCATTTATATCGTCCACTGCATTGCAATCTTCTGGGCACTGAAAGCGGTTACGTAACTCGAGCTGAAAGGTTTCGGGATTCTGGATTAGAGCACGAGGGGGACGGAGCGTTGACTTCATTAGACGAGACCTCTCCAACTTAACGTTTAGGTTCAGTGTGCCTCTAACCATTCGGTGATCGCTACCAGTTTTCATCCTTGCGATAACTGAGATATCACTTTAACAGTTGGCGTCTGGTCGTCATTATGAAGTCAATCTCGTTTTCTGTAGAACCGTCGGGGCTCGACCAGGTCCACTTCCTGTGGGGCCACTTCTGGAAGAAAGAGTTCATCGTAAAAAGTCCCTCTTTCTCGGTGAAGTCCGCCAGCTGCCGGCCCCTTAGGTTCCGTTGCCCTATCCCAAATTTCCCCACCTTCAGCCCACCGTTCTTTTTTGTGCTCAGTTTTGCGTTGAAGTCTGCCATTAACACCGTATAGTCAGTTTTGGAGGAATACATGGCTCTCGAAATGTCCTCATACATTTCCTCCACTTCCTCATCGGGATGTTCCGACGTTGGTGGGTAACCTGTATGACCTTTAGCGAAAACGTTTGGTGATTCTGAGTATAAGGTACGCAACCCTCGTCGATACACACCCAATCTTTAAAATGTTGTTAACGAGAGACTTGTGGACGATAAATCCAACACCTCCTTGGGACAGATGGTCACCCTCTCGGTGATAGAACAAGTTGCCGGATTTGAGAATCACCGTGTCCTCCACCTCTCTTCGGACCTCGGATAATCTTATAATATTCCAGCGCAACTTGTCTTTCTCTTCTTCCAGCTCCAGGATCTTCTCGTCAGTCCCCAGGGTGCGTGCGTTAAATGTTGCCCGGTTGAGTCGTCGTATGTGGCAACCGAACCTCCACCGGAGATTCTTAGCACCCCCTGCCCCGCCGTTACCATGGTCGCCACCGTAGCCAGGAATAGCGGGGCCGCCGGGGACTGGGGGCCGTCTATTTGTGTAGTTCTTCATGGGGGGGTATATTGCCATAGTTGCCACGCTTGGCGAGCGGGTTGGCAACCGCAGTTTTTCTTTGTTGTATAGTTGCTGTTATCGGGAACATGCTGCTGCCCATCTCCTGCCTGTTTCCCTCTGTCGCCTTTTACGACACCCACAGGAAGTTATGGAGTAGTGGATATTATTAACCGCCACTACACGCCTTTCAGGCAAAAATACACGTAAGATATGATGATGTTACTGCGTTCAACATAAGTATTTTCTTGTTTCCTAAATTTTCTTTGTTTAGGGTCTCTTGCAATCTATCATTTAAGGTTATGTTTTTCTTTTTAAGCCTCCACGATCTTTGCTGGGGAGATTTGATTATCAGTAGACATTTTTTTTTAAAAGCTTCTGAGCTTTAGTTTATTTTTGTTCCCACTTATGTATACATAAATTATCTAAAGCGCAATTTGAACTTGTGGATGGAGTTAAATTTTCACTATTGTTCATTGATTCTGGTTGTAGGTTGTTAATATCGGTATTAAGTTTAGAAAATACCTGTGAAGTAATAATTGCAAACTTACTACAAAAAAATTATTATTATTTAATAGTTCTCAGCCAGTTATTTTTAAAAGTGCTTACACTATTCTCACATTCAATTTTTCACTTCCTGTGAGGGGCAAAGTATTAATAATCTCCCCGGATTCCTAAAACATTAAACATATTTGGAGTTTCAAAAGGGATGTAATGATATTATTATTAAAAAATGTTTGGAGAAGTGTTATGAGCAAATGCGGCTATTCTTTTTTCAATGGTTTTGTGCCCGTTGATTTACTCCGATCCAGTTTTTTTTTCCAATTCTTTATAATTTTTAGGCATACTTAAACAACGAAAATATAAAGAAGAATGTCGATATAAGGTTGTCGACTTTGCCGATATGCCCTAAAACCGCATCACTATTGTTTTAAATAAATTTCATATTTAAATGTATTTTAGCGATTATTAACAACAAATACGGTCTCATTTTTACAAAAAAATCGACTTGTTATTTTCAAAATATTGTGCAATAAAGTTTACTTACAGTTATAATGTAATTTAATTCTAAAATAATAAAAGGGGGGGGGGGGGGGGGGGGGGGGGGGGTGGGGGGGGGGGGGGGATAGGTACACACCGGTGGAAGCTTACGAATCCTGAACCATGTTCCTTACAGAATGGCTCGGATTTTCATTCTAGTATAAAACAAGCCATCTCCATTAATATATTTTATTTAAAGATATAATTTTATAATAATATTTATAGTAAAATATTAAAGACAACAGACGTCAAACATAATAAATAATACGATTTAATTAAAATTACATTTGTCAAATAAAGCAGCCAGTACGATCTTGGACAAAATAAATACGATCTTATTAACTTTTTTAGTTAGTAGTGCAAAAAGAGACCAAAGATGACCACTTGACATTATCTTTTTCCACGCATGAATTAGACGCAGCGTCTTTGAATATATTTGTCACTTCTTGACCTATTTGAAAATTAAATTAGAAAAAGCAAGACAAGTATATTGACTCAATTTATGTAGAATTGTAGGTTCTCTTTTTGCATACGTATGTATGTAATTACTCCTTTGGTAGATTCCTTCTCATTCTATGTCTGTGACTCCTTCCATGGAGGTTAGAGATTCCCTCATTAAAAAGAGGTCACTGGACGTCAGGGTTACCGTTCTATAAATTTTAAAGTCCCTAGACTAACAGAAAAAATCCGCCAGAAACAGCATTTTTCTCTTTCTTAAAATCCGCTAGATGTACCTAGGTATATTTTCGTAGGTACTACCATTGGGCTAACTGAAAATTTTTGCCAAATCGTATACAATGAATAACTTACTGTCTATAAATTCAGAAAAACCTTAAAATGAGCGGACTCTACTTCATATAAATCAGTTATTTATAGTGTAGGTAAATAACATGACAACCAAAACAAAAATCATTTATGTACAAAATAAAAAAATATAAAAAATCAATCTTTACCACGTTTAAACATTAGTCATCTTATTAAATATAAAACAATTAGCACAGTACATTCTTGTACCTTAATTTCAAAATCAATAGCGAAGTATGGATCCAGATCTTCAAAAGGAACTTAAGCGGAAGTTGAAGCCAATGTCTCCAGTTCCCATCTTTGGTTTCCCTTTACCGACTTGGTTGATAAAATTTTCAGGAATATCATACGATGCGCAATTCTTTTTTTTAATCCCTAACTGATTTCTAATCAGAAGAAGGCAAATTGATCTATGTTCAGCAATGTACAAAGTGCTTTCAGCTCTTGAACAACCTTTGCATATTTTCGTTGCGGTGGAAGAAAATGGCAATTGTTTATTTTGGGAAAGCAATTCGGATTGTTTTTTTGTGTTTCTTCGTTACCAAATGCTTTTTAAGTTTGTTTAATTTCGCGTACATATCAGAGCGACAGGAACTACAAAATGCTTTACTTGAATCACCTGGTAACGTGAGAAACATTGGTAACGTGAGCAGTATTTTTATTTCACTCATTAGTGGTTATAATAAACGAAACAGATGATAAGTAAACGAACGACATTGAATTGTTATGTTTTATTCGTGAATTCTCGTAAAATTATATTCCTATACAGTGCTACCAGCAGTAGATTACAAAATTGGAACATAAAAGTAAATAATTTATTTGAAATGAATTACTTTATAAAAAAGTCGCCATCTCAAAAGTCCAAAAGCCGCCAGAAGTCACTAAATAATTATTTCTCGCTAAAACGATTTTTTTATCCGCTAAACATTGTTAAAATCCGCTAGATCTAGCGAGAAAGTCGATAAAAATATTTACTATACTCTTTGGTCAAAGCAGTGTTGCCAGATCCAGAGGTTTTTCCTAAATCTAGGGGTTTTTGGAGGATGTTGAGTTTTTTAAAGATTTTAATATCACGAAATTAATCTAGAGGTTTTTCTGCAGATTTTTTTACTAGTCTTACCAACTTCCGAATTCTTTTTCAAAACAGACAATGCCGACAATTCATTATCGATATGGTAATATCGCAATTCATTTGTCCGTCTTATACTCATAGCTTTTTCTATATTGATGTATTTAACCTACGTGTGTACATAAAATGTAATAGTTTTTTTTTTTTTTTTTTTTTTTGGGGGGGGGGGGGGGTGTTTGTTTTTTTTTTTTTTTTTTTTTTTTTTTTTTTTTGTTGGAGATTTAGATTTGTGTGTGCCTAAGTGACACAAAATTTTATTAAGCAGGTGTGCAGTACTGTCTAGGTAGTGTTTCTTCCCCCGCACCAAAAGTGACCGACTTTTTTATTCGTAGCATTAGACGCACTACTCGTCCATTGGGTTGAATGGTCTAAGTACGTAGCTCGTATGTAGTAGAAACTTTTCATTTTTGATAAATCTGATTCACACGAAACTTATCCGAATAAAAATTCAGAGGTTTTTTATCCCCCTACAAAGGGAAACTAGGGGTTTTTTGGAAAAATCTGGGGGGGAAGGTGAAAAGAATCTGGCAACACTTGGTCAAAGAAAAAAATTGTCAATGGCTGAATTTGAATTACGACGGTCAGTTTTATAAAGTCGGTTGAAAATTGAAAACGAGGACTAGACGCTAGACGAGAAGTTTTTGTTTTGTAAATTATAACGAAATTGAAATCTTTTACTTTCCGTAACATTATATTATTATACTATAACCATGAGTGATCCGGGCGATGTGTTGGAACTCGAAAACAAAATAACTAACCATGAAGCTTTCGGAAAACCGTAAGGAATATTTATTAATTTTTTATTTTTAAATATTGTAAATATCTGACGAGCTACATGAGTAAAAATTCATTTTCAGGTACAAGTGGTCTGCGAGTGACTTCGAGCTAGGTTCAGCACTTGGACGTGGTAAATTTGGAACTGTACACGTTGCAATAGAAAAGAAAACCGGCTACATGGTCGCCATTAAAACTTTATTCAAGTCACAGCTTGTAAAGTCAAAATGTGAACGACAAGTACTGCGAGAAATTGAAATTCAGTCTCACTTAAAGTAAATAAAATACATCATACATTTTCACATGAATATAGTAATAAACATTTGTGTTAAATTAAATATATCAATTTATTTTCGTGTCATTTATTATCAAAAGTTTCTGTATTGACTTTGCAGACATCCAAACATTTTACGTCTGTTGACTTGGTTCCATGATGAGAGACGCATTTACCTTGTTGTGGAGTTTGCTGCTGGTGGAGAATTATACAAACACCTCACAAGCGCACCTGGAGGCCGTTTTACAGAAGCAAAGGCTGCTAAATACATTTATCAAGTAATTGCCCTATACCTAACATAATTTTGAAAATGTCATTCAGATTAATAAATAGTTGTGTAATATATACGAAACTATGACAGAACAATGTCCTCAATAATTCTTATCCATGGTAATGTTAACACCTTGTACTGCTCGCACAATCTAACTTGGCCGGGCTGAAGTTAGTCACATGAGGCTGCGCGCAGATATAGTTTTTAGGAACAAAATGGTAACAAGAGGTGTGGGAGGATGGACAATAGCTAAAACTAGAGATGCGAAGACACATATTCCACGGTTACAATTACCACAGATTAAAAAATGTTACGTAGAATCGATTACCGTTATTATCGAGTATGATTCGATTTTATTTTATTAAGGTTAAAACTTTTTAGAATCGTCGAGATTTGAAACTCGATGAAACGAGAAAGCGACATTAATAAGAAACAAATATATAAATATATCTATAGGATTTAACCTGCAAGAAAATGATTTTATTCTAGTACATTATATAATATATAATAGTTTCCATTTATCTCGGTACAGCACCACATGGATGGATGAGGAATATAACTTTTAACTTTTAAAATAAAAAAATTAACTAATTTGTTAAATAAGATTAACAATATTGAATAAAATTATCTTAATCAATTCATTCATAACAATCCACAATTTTATAACTTACCGATTTATATTAAATTAGTAGTATTTGACGTACCACCTTGAACCAATCAATTTTTGTTCAATAAATGACTTTACCTATTAAATGAAGTAGGCTTTATGCTATTACAAAGCAATTTTTCTCGCAGTTTACAAAAGGTTTCACTTCTTTCGCGTGTGAACTACACACATGATTTTTTTATTGTTTATTGGTGTGTAAATTCAACATATCGTTTTAAATACAGTCATCAATTTATTATATTTTTTAATTTTAAATTTTTATTACATTCCAGTAGAAAAAAAGATACAATGGGTGAACTTAATGCCTAAAAGCATTCTCTACCAGTCAGTCAATACACATTATATTTAACAAAATATATTATGATATTATATTGCAAGTAAATACATAAATATCCATATTGTATTTACATATCTTAATGCATAATTATTATCTATAAACATACACACATACAAATATGTAAATAAAATATCAATACATTCATATAAATACAACTATTTAACAATATTGCAATTATATTATTTTGGTGGTACTGAAAAAATTTTTAGTCCCTGCTAATATCGTGTAGTATATATTCAACATGTTTATCGTAATTCTTTATTAGATTTAGATATACTATTGTTTTATTGAAATACATAAAGATATTTTTTATAATAATCAATTTCAATAATTGATATAATCAATGTAAACTAAACAAATGCTTCCGATGTTAGGAACGAATATGAAGTGGCACATCTCTATTGACTAACCAACTTCACCCCGGCAAAGATAGAGTGCGCAGACAATATATTAACTAAGTGATATGCTATACATACATATATATACTACTTTACTACTATGTGGCCACTTACTTAAAAGAGATATTATATAATTACCAATGTTGCCAAACCACTTGCTAAGGGTACAATTATGACCAGTATTACCACCGTGAGGCATTACCAATGTTGTTGCCAAAACACTTGCCAAGTGTACGAGTATGACAAGTATTACAGCTGTGAGCCAGCATCTAGGCAGTGTAGGTTCAGCAGAGGATTTTATATTGACTGTAATAAATTAGTTTACTCTAATGTGGTAGAGCCATGCTGCGGCTGTATTATGGTTGTAGCATGAATGAGTTGGCTCGATGGGTGAAGGGCCATGCTTGTAGGACCATGTTCTCACAGAGTACCAGGATAAAATAGCAGTAATGCTTCTGTGTTTCTTATGGTGAGTGTTAAGAACCACAAGACCCATTTTACCAGAAACAGGGCATTCCATCTTAGTCTTCAGGAGTGACAAGTGTCACTTGTCACACCTGAAGACTAAGATCTAAGAACGCATCTGCATTTTGTTTCTTAATAGAGTACAAATGTAGATGTCCTATGGGGCACAGCATTCCATCAGGTTGACTGTGTGCTCTTTTGCCACCCTTATTCTATTTTAAAAAAATACTTACATTTTCTTGTTTACCAGCCTATATAAATCAACTGCTCTGTCTGTGTGTTACTATACAGTGGACCCCCGGTAATTCGACAAACATTTTGCAGTACAGTGTCGGACTATAGAATTTATCGGATTATAGAGTACTGCCTAAGACCCCCGGATCATATCATATCACGCGGAATTTTTTACAGAAGAGTACCTTGTAATCCGACAAATTACGGATCCAATGATAAGATTCTATATGTTATATATATATACATATATATATATATATTAGGGTGGAGTGATAATGTAAGAAATTTTTTTTTTGTTTTTTTTTTTTGATTGCATAGCGATAAAAATTTGCCTTTCATTGAGTAAATCCTACATACAAAATATTATTTACTTATCATGATGTCTTGAGGTGCCCCAACACAATTGAAAATTTGAAAAAAGCGATGAATGTCGTAGCACACCAGGCGGGAACAAAGTTCCTTACGCTACTCTATATATACCTATGTGTTAGTGTAGTAGACACCATCAACAGAGTAACAGCTTAGGAATCGGTTAAATAAAGTCTGGTTAAATATAAAAAATACATATATTAAAAAAATAAGGTAAAACTAAGTAATTATGATAGATTTGGATATCGTTCAGAAACACAGTAATTAAATATTAAATTGTTTTTTTGTATCAAAATTTGGCATTTG
This sequence comes from Parnassius apollo, assembly GCA_907164705.1. NCBI lineage: Eukaryota > Metazoa > Arthropoda > Insecta > Lepidoptera > Papilionidae > Parnassius > Parnassius apollo. Next base: position 1,069,957 of record CAJQZP010000341.1, on the reverse strand, counting down.
CTGACGTGATAATAATCGTGCCCTTATGAAACCGTCTCGTTTATTTTCTCCACAAACTGCACTTGAAGCTTCAGTCACCAATTTTATGCAGCGCTCTACGTCTTGGGTGTGGCATGGGAAATCTTTTATACTCTGACATGTTCTCAAACCGCATTTGACAATCTCTTTCAAGAATTCATCAGATAAATTGTAAGTCAGAGGTGGCTCAGTTATTTTACAGTCTTGCCACTTAGTGAGGTCGGTATAATCTTCAGCATCGAAATTTAAAGGAGGCACTTTGAACGTTCGAAGTCCTTGATCATTCTCTGCTCTAGCTTTCAAAATTTGTTGACATGCTAGTTCTCGAATGATTTCTCTGTCATCTCCAAGCATAGCAATAAGAATATTTTCTGGGTGCCCGAAATATCCATTTCGTATGAGTACCTTATCAATGACTATCTTCAAATCCGCGCTCAAATAGCGAGTCAGGCTAATCGTTTGCCACAGGTGCTTAGCTCCATTTATGCATGATGGATTACACTTTATAGTGAACCACATCGGACCATAAACTTTTATCACGTATGTGGCTAATATCATTAAGTTTTCTAGGGGGTCTGTTTTAGTAGCATATAATCTTAGAATTCGATTTGCTGTTGTAAGCCATCTAGAATGGCTAAGGGGTCCAGGTTCGATATTAGCCAAATCGGAAGTAAAGACGCCAGTGCTGATAGCGTTCATCACATCATAAAGATATTTTTGGTCGGTGCTCAAATCATTTCTAGGAATTTCAGGTAATGTTGAAGGAATGACGGTAAATTCGACAATTGGCATTGTTTCACATTTTTGTAATTCAGAGCCGATAGGACCTGAAAAGCATTTAGGCCCTGTGGTTTTTCCATCCAAATGTAATAACAGATGTCGCAGTGGTAACTCATTTGAATGCAATTGGCAGATAAACCACTGTAATGGTTTCTTAAGTTCTTCTTCCATCAAACGAACAACACCACCTTTGGAACCTGTGTTCACGACAGTTCCATCGCAACCAACAACAGCTATTTTATTCAGATCCACCGATTTCATTTTCAGGTGACGTATAATTGTACTTTGAATACCTTTAGCGGTTCCCAACTCACACGTAACATGCCCGAAATAATCACTTCCTGGCTCCGATAAAATCACATAATGGTCTTCTGTTACTCTTTTTCTGTAAAATTTGCCTTCCTTCTTAATACTTACTAAACTCTTATCCTTTCTGCCATCAAAATAAATACCGCGTATGATTTTATTACGATCTGCGTCTTGTAAAGATCGTTCTTTCAGACGCGTTGATAATGACACCGCTTGGATCCTTCGTTGAAATAATGCCAACATCTTTTAACACAGAAGAAGCTATAATAGCAGCGGCTCTGTCGGAGACTCCAGTACGATCGCAAGCGAGGGCTAATGATGATAAATTTAACTTCTTTTTTTTTGGTGGTGGTGGGGTTTTTGGTAGTCTCGCTACGTGTTTTGGCGATTGATAAGGACTAGAAGCTACGCTATTGCTTGAACTGGTGCTTTCGATCGTCAAGTCATCATCATCAGGCAACGAACGAGAACAACACGGTTTGTTGGGATCAAATATCTCTTTGTTACGCAATAAACTTTTTTCTTGTCTTTCTAGTTTTCTCTTATTTTTTACAGTTGTAACCAAATCTACACCACCTATCATCATTTTTCTTGTTGTCCTTTGGTCGAGTAAAAATTTTATTTCTTCCTTGGGAACACGACTGTCTTTTGAACAAGTGCAATCTGAAATAAGTTTGCATTTGCAACTGCAAACATCAAATAATCTATGAGACTCAGTTATGAATGTATTTATCTTCTGTTGATATTTTTTGTTTAATTGACGGCCTCGATAAGGTTTCATTAAGCTTCTATATTTGTCATGGTAGGATCGAATAAGTTGTAATACTCTCTTAAGACTGACTGTTGGCAGCGACGCTTTTCGCCAAATTTCTAAAACTTCCTGAGCCAATCTTTCGGATATGTCATGAATTGTCGGCTCTTTTGTTTTTTTGTCAGGCTTTAATTCATATTTAATGAATAAATAATTTTTCATTACATCATTATAAGTTGGTAATTGAGCTACGGGTAACTTCTCTGGTAAATCAAACACAGGACAGGATGTCTTTTGTCGTGTTTTTACTTGCGACATTTGACTGTAATAAAGAGAAATAATAGGTATGAATTCAATCAATTTTGATCTAAATTGCATTAACTATGAGCAGGAAATTGAAAATACTACTTACATGAGTCTTACTTCTTGATTTAAGTCGTTAAAATCAATGCTTTTCACAAGTGTAATAGTATTAAATCGCGCGCGCGGGTGCACTAAAAGGCATTCGAACGACGTTTGACGAGAGTAGTGTATTCACCTCCCCCGTGCCCCACAACCCCCGCTCTACCGCACACATTTCAAGGTCAAAATTGAATGTCTTGTACCAACAGGGTGACACTCTCAATATGACTTAGCGTTAATTAGACATTCGTGTGTTTTGACAAAATTTCGTGAATTTCTCTAAAGTTCATGATGTTGGGGGCACCTCCAAATATATCATATGTCAACCAAAATTTTGTGAGAATATTTGTAAGCTATAAGAGCAACTTTTTACAGGTATTACAAAACAATTACGAAAAAAAAATTTTTTCGCTCCACCCTATATATATATATATATATATATATATATATATATATATATATATATATATATATATATATTTATATATATATATATATATATATATATTCTAATGTACAAATCATAATTCTTTATGTCAAATTCAAACTAAACAATCAGAATCGAAACAATACTTTATGCATAGAGCACAATAGTGGTGGTGCTTAAAAGTTATATATGTTGATAAATATTTATATTTTGACTGTAAATATTATTGTAATTAATCCCTTGCAGAACAATAGCACCAGCAACCTTTGTATATTTGTTTCTCTTCTGGAACTTCATTAGGTGAGAGTATATGTGGTCGTACTCGGACACAAGCCTCTTGCTCCGAGGTTTCTTGGGATCTACCAATAGCACTCATGCAAGAGTGACTACTGCTATTACACATTTTTGTTTTAGTTTAGTCTCTAGTTGTGAAATCAATAAAATTTCAGGTTGCGGATGCAGTTGAGTATTGTCATCAGCGTCATGTTATACATAGGGATATTAAACCAGAAAATATTTTAGTTGCCTTCAATGGTGACCTCAAACTTGCTGACTTTGGCTGGTCAGTGCATGCTCCTTCGGAAAGGTAGGTTAATCTACATTTTATTTATTGTAAAATGCAATTGTTTTCTGGTCTCTGACACTAAATTCTAGCCTACCTCCAATTATTTTATCACTATAAATTTTATATGTGGGGGACTTAGAATAAGTGATGGCCCCTGTATTTTTATTTGCACTTGAGGTGTACTTTAACATTATTTGAGGCATTATTAAGCTTCTGACTTGAATCTTCATTATCACTTATGTCGAAATTTACGAGGGATACAACATTATAGCAGTCAATAATCTTAGTATTTTTTTTCTTTTAGACGGAAGACTATGTGTGGAACCTTAGACTATCTCCCACCCGAGATGATAAGAAGAGAAGTTTATGATGTATCAGTTGACCACTGGTGCATTGGAGTGTTGTTATACGAATTCCTAGTGGGTAAACCACCATTTGAGAGTGAAGGCCAGGACAAGACATATGCAAGAATTCTTGCTGTAGAAGTGACATATCCTGAACATATCTCAGAAGGTGCTAAGGATCTAATATCTAAGGTATTAATATAACCACTAAATTCCAAGTTTTAAAGCAGCAGGTGGTGTTGATAACGGCTTTTAATTGTTCATAACTTCTTAAAAAATTTCATTTCTTGAGATAAAATGACAAAAAGCTTAAAAGAGATTTCTAAGTTCTATATGCAATCAATGCCTGCATTATAAACAGATGTTCTCAACCATTTTCATTTGGAGAGTTTAAAAGAACCCTAATAAGTAGTATAAACAATGAAATACAAAATCTAGGTAGAGAGGGTAAGCCTGGTGGCTAAGGAAAGTAATTGTGCAGAGCATGAACTTGATTATTTTTCTTTAGGATCTAACATAAAATTAAGTGTTAATGTTTCTTTTTCAGCTTCTCCGCTATCAAAGTAAAGAAAGATTATCGCTGGAAGCTGTGAAAACACATTACTGGGTACAACATAATTATGAGGCAGTCGTTAACAAGGAGTAGCAAATACATACATGACAGTGGGAACAATTGATAAAGCAGTAAAATAGTTGAGTTAGGACTTTCATGTTGTGTCAACTGCCCAACCAGGAGTCTGTATTGAAGTCTCGTAATGTTTTGGCTTGTGGCTCCACCCACACCTGAGCCATCCGTTGCTGATATTACATTCCGAGAACTGGCGACCAATATAACTAACTGACTAATTTTACTATTTATTTATTATTCTACTATTTATTTTTGTTCTGATTAAATTATATAATAAATTACTAATTAAAAAATAAATAATAAATTAAATTAATGAATATGAAATAATGTTTATTTACAGCTATCAGACAATATAAGATAATAAGCACAGTAGTCTTAATTCTTTAGTATATAACTATAAACTATGATCTTATCACACCAACTCAGCTGGAGTGTGTAAACAATGGAGTATAGTTCTGTGGTCCTTACACTCAAATTGACTGGGGTTGAGTATGATTATTAGATTATGTGAACTTCTTTAAATAAAGTATAACAAATTAATATATACAGTATTCAAACATATAGAAATAAATTAGACATAAGAATTATCATATTAAATTTTAATTAAATAATATTTGTAAATTTTATGTCGATTGATTATTATGCCTGGAATTATCAAGACCGGAAACAAGCAGCGGCGGCCGGCGGCGGCGTACATCAAGGCCCGGTTTCCACCAAAGCAGAGAGGAGAGGAGACGAGAGATGTGTTTGAATAAACCAATCCGATTTCGTTATTTCCATATCACTTCTCTGCTTAGCTTCGGTGAAAATGGATCAAGCGGAGAGGAGAGGAGATGTCTCATTTTTTATAGAATTTTGAGCGGCGAGCGAGCAAGCGGCGCGGCAGAGCGGAGAAGTGTCTAGTCGGGCGGCTGGGCGGCGTACAGAACTTGACTGGTTTCGATCTCTCACAGCTCACATCTCTGCTTTACAAATCTCACATCTCCTCTCTACTACACTTATCCTCTCCGCTTTGGTGGTAATAACCTGCCAGCTTTGCAGCACATCTCCTCTCGTCTCCTCTCTTCTCTGCTTTGGTGGAAGCCGGGCCTAACACTGAGGTCGTAACCTCGTCACATCATCAGCTGTTATCAATTTAGTAGTCGATTATTACAACACAAAGATGTTCAATGTGTCCGCCTTGTACCTCTATACATTTGCAATACCGGTTTATAATGTCTGAACTTCTGCATAATTGCAGTCACAATTCCCGAGACACATCAACATATTAAAATATGCCTCGTTTGAGTAAGACATCGCACACAAGTCACTGTACGGATACTTAATTTCGCAATATAAAAAACAGATCCGTCCGGAAGTAATCTACGCGGGTGGTAACTGATAACACAGCTACCAATATCAGCGCTAGCACCGTACTAGTGGTTTTCGTTTGTTGTGTATGTGTATTTTCTGAATCGAGGAAATTTGTTGTGATGTTTGATGTAATTTTTTAATAATAGTTATTATTCATTTATTTACTTCAGGCAGAGCCCGTAAGTGTTAACAAATTAAATTATAGCTAGGATTACTAAAAATACGTTAAAACACTACAATAACAAGAGAATTTTAAAAATTGTGGGATTAATCCACACAATAACATATAGGTACTTAACCCTTAAGTGCATGATTTGTTCTTATTACGTAGGAAAAATATATGTAGTAGACATGTACATGCCTAAGCAGGGAAAAATAATAAAAATAAAAAATCATTTTTTATAGGTTTTTATTTAAAAAAAAAAAAGACGTGTGGCACTCGGGGACTGCCGCGGTAAAGCTATTGCATAGCATTTTGTATCAACTTATGCAATTATAATTATTAATATAAGGACTACGTAAATATTCAGTACAGCAAGATTGGAAGAAAAATGACGTCTAAATATTTTTTCGTATTTAGTAAACGAATAACTAGTTGGTAAATTAATCATGATATATATCTTTTTTTTTCGCCGGAGACTAAAATGATATTGCTTGTTTTCGTAACTGCAGATTCTGTGGATTTATTTCATTATTTTGAACAATATACGAAATTTAAGTGACTAAAATTAAATCTAATCTGAACCAGAATCATAAAAACTGTATTATTCGTGCTAAACGAATCTAATAAATATCTGTTATTTTTGTCTCCTGCGAAAAAAACAGACTATAGGAATCTATCGAATACCTACATAAACAAAATATCACCTATAAATAAAATATTACAAAGCGGAATAACTAATAAGAGTGGCAACGTCGCACTATACAAAGGAATTGCGTAGGTGGCACAAGTCGCGGGCTCGAACTCATTGGTGGGCGCGGCCCAAAAGCACGTTGTCTCACCTGGCATCGTGCCACTCGTACTAAATTATTAGTTTTTTTTTTTTGCGCCCGAAGCAATTAAAGGGCTACCCTATACGTAGGGAGGCGGAAAATGCATTACGCATACCACGATAGCCGGTCTATCGTGGTTATGAGGGGCTCACTGTCCTACCGGGGACCCTAAGTGATATCCTCTAAAAACCGTCTTTGGGGACAGGCAACCGGCTGATTAAGCTCTATTGTGCCTTATCATGAGCGACCCTCTTTTGGGAAAAGAGGGCGCAGGCGGCTAAGAGCCGCTGAGGGAGTGCCTACGAAGGCAAATTAATGTTAGTTAATACAATAATTTAGTTTAATTAGAGTTGGCCTGAGCCGCCAGGAGACAGTTCAGGTCGTTTGACAGTTTATTAGGCGGGTCCGAGAGAGAGTTTCTCGGCCTGCGGACACGATAGCGAGAGGGCGGTGGGGCTGCATAAGAAGCTGCCTCACGAATTAATTGATTTTGATTTGAGAAGTTCTCAGAGAGTTTTTTAAGGAATTGTTGCATTGTTGGGAGCTCTAAGTCCCGATGAAGGTCGGCATTACGGACGTACCAAGGTGCGTTCGCAGCTCGACGGCAGAAGAGGTTCTGAACTATTTGGAGTTCATTTATAATGTTAGGGTTTGCGTGGGCAAAGAGGGGGCGCGCTTAGGACATGACTGGTCGTATACAGACCTTGTAAAGGGTACGCTTGTTTCGAAGGGACATTTTACTGTGTCGGCCCAACATACTGTTGAGCCTACTCAGATAAAACCGTGCGTGACGGGTTACTCTTTTGACGTGGGGCCTGAAAGTAAGCCCTGTGTCTAGAGTGACACCTAAATATTTGGCGGTCGTATGCCAGGGGACAGGGGTCCCTAGCATACGTATTGGTGGAGTGTTTTTGAGACGGCGTCGTTTATAATCGAAGTGAACGGCGGAGCTCTTCTCCGGGTTCACATCGATGCGCCATTTTTTGAACCAAGCTCCTAGGTCATCAACTGACTTTTGGATCTTGTTCCGTATGAAGGGTAGTGAGACACCTTTGCAGTAGATGGCAGTGTCGTCTGCGAAGAGGGAGAGTTGAACACCTTTCGACGGGATGGGAATGTCGTTGGTGAACAGGATGTACAGCAGAGGAGCAAGTACTGAGCCCTGAGGGACACCAGCCTTGATAGTTCGCTGTGAAGAAAGCGTGCCTTCGTGTCTAAAACGAAAGGTACGATGTTTTAAATAGGAGGCCACGAGACGAACTAGACGATCGGGGAGACCTATTTTGTAGAGCTTGTAGATGAGCCTCTCAGGCTTGCCTGGCTTGGGAATTCCAATCACAGTAGCCTCTTTCCACGTAGTGGGGAAATAACTGAGGTTGAAGCAGGCGTTGAAGATAATAGATAGAAAGGTTAACACCTGCTCAGGAAAGTGTTTTAGGGCTTGGTTGGAGATGCCATCCGCGCCCGGAGCCTTTTTGGGCTTAAGTCCTTTGATGAGGGATGAAATCTCATCATTGGACACAGAGATAGGTTCGGAGGCCGTAGGGGGTGAGTTCCGGCGGCGGACCTCATCCTCCACTGCCTGGACGTGAGAGGGGTCGACGGGTTGAGAGCTAGGAGAGCATTGAGCATTCGATCTCTAAATTTTAGTTTGCGAGGGTAACGGGGATCTATCAGCTCCGGCAAAACACATTTCTGATAAAAGCTATCTAATTTTAAAATTTTGTCTGCCGTCCAAAACGCATCATCTCTTTCAATAATATCAATTTCTATGCCAAACAGAGTAGTATCGAAATCCAAAGTTCAAGCAGGGATTAATGTAGCGTAGTAATTTAGAGCGCAGGTATAGCTATAGTCATACGAACGTCACAGGCCGCAGCTGACTGAGTCGAATAAAACTAGAATAAGCGCGCGTCACCGCGCATGCATGTATGTGTAAGAGTCGTCCTCCCGCACCGCACCGGGGGAAACATTATTCAGTGAGATGCACGATAATTCATATAAACACGCGCGAGTAAAAAAATACGAAAAGGCCTTTGGAAGAAGGGGTTTTATGAAAAAACCACTGCATAAATCAATTACAAATAAAATTTATTGAATTCTTCGATAATTGAGCTGTGTCGGTACCGACTTTGTCTTGGAAATTTTACACTGCTTTTATTACTAATTTACGCCCAAAGTTGTGTTAATAAAACACTTGTGTGGGCAATAAAAACGAATCTTTGATAGCTCGTAACTTTTTAATGACTTTTTATTTTACTATTCTGTTTCCGTACAGACAAAATTAATAATGAGACAAAACGATATCATGTTTAACTGTCACTTGTATGTACTGTTGATGTACACTGTCAAACAGCGGAGTAAAACCCCTCCGAAATTTCTATGGAAATAATGTCGACTAGTGTCACCTTAAGCAGGAGAATGAATTAAAAACTATATATATTACGGGGATTCTGGATAATTTGTAATATGGAAGGGAGTCCTGATTGGTTTTCCTCCGTCTGGCAATATACGAATATTTGTATATCGATATATGGTAAATTTTCAAAGAAATGAGTTAAACACTATCTTTGAAATTGTTTAATGGACCAATATTCGCAGTCATAATGTATTAAAATTGCTTACAAGTGGTGGACACTACAATAATGCGAAATGAAAGGACGTAGAATCAATATATATATATATATATATATATATATATATATATATATATATATATATATATATATATTAGAGATGGGCCAAATGTGATTTGAACCGAATCCGAACTTCGGTTCGGTTCATTTTCGCACGCTTTCTCGAGAGCGACGCGTCGTGACTTGTTTACGCATTTACTTCAAATACCCCGCCCGCACACCGCAGGAAACATATACCTAAAAAAAAAACGTAACAAACTTCTGTCAGATAAGGCAGATCTTTGGTGTTTTTGCACCATAACCTGACTCTGGTAAATTTTAAATATGACTAGATAGACAAGAAAAGTTGGTTTAATATGATTGTTGAAAACAAATACCCTTTAATTGTAATAAAAAATACTTGAGGTTAATGAATGTTGAATCAAAAACATTATTTTTTTATTTTATTTAATTTACGGACTCCTATCCAGATGTTTACTAGGAGAATACAAAGTTTATTTCATTTTTGTAATATGGCCAATTATTAATTAGGCAGGGATTTCTAAGATTAATAACTAATTAACTAAGATTAAGGTTAAGAACTAAGATTAAGATTAATGATCAGATAGGAACTGATTTAATATAAGGTTTACATTTACAATGTTCCGAAATAAATAAATAAATAATTGACCATGAATGAGTAAAAATAATATCTTTTATTTTACAGTATCTAATGTTGTTATATAAGGTGCTTCTAAAATATATGCCATGGTTGTTTGTATGGAGACTTGGCCAATCAGCTGACCGATTTCCATACAAAGTGCAATTTTTTTTGAGAATTGACTATGGGTTCCTTGGAGAAAGTGGTACACTATCATGAGTATAACCACCAGTTGCAGCCATGGCATATTGTAGTTTAGAAGCACCCTATATTTCAGTTAAAATAAGTGCAAGTAGGTATTATTTTTCTTGTACCGAATTTCGGCCCATCTCTAATATATATATATATTATATATATATATATATATATATATATATATATATATATATATATATATATTAGAGATGGGCCGTGTTTTTATTCATTTTTGCAGTATATAATTGTTATCATAATGCCGAAAGTGATTTAAAGTGCATGCGGGGACATTATATTGAAGGTCGAACGTGCTTGTGAAGAAGAACGAGACGATAACGGGCCTGCAGTACCGTTTTCCAAAGTTAGAGCCTGCGTTGCATATTTAATTGTGGGTCACTCATGGGCAAAAAAACAAATTATCATATCTCTCAAGTTGGACCAAACTGCACACGGTGTGAAAATTTGATTAAAATTGGCTAAGTGGTTTAGGAATCCGTCACGGATAAACAACGTGACACGTAATGTGTATATGTATATATATATATATATACATGAAAATCTAAATTGAGAATTTAAACTATACGCGTGTTTGTGTGTATATATAGAGGGCTACTTTTAATATCGCTCATTTTAATATCAAAAATTTAGATTATCTTTATAGCAGTATTATATTTTCAATTCAAAATTAGTACTGCATTTGTGATAATAATAAAATGTATGTATATAGAGTACTCACTCATTTTCTTTCACTATTATTTCGTGACTTTCTTCATTAATAATAAATGCACTTTGTTCATTCATATTCAAAACACTTTATACACAAACACCGTGTCGAAGACTGCCGAAAAAAGAAACGACGTTAGACAATGCACGGCCTTCAAGCCACACCTCCGTGCCCGTCGGAGTGGGGAGCGTGAGGTTTTTTCGTTACGGCGGAATAAATTTCTGGATTCGGTCCCCACGCTCAAGGCCCGCGATAGAAGCTATGCAATAGCTTAAAAAACAACTGTTGCATAAATACAACACTATGCATTTACTAGAAATAATTACATATGAAAGTTTTTAAAACAATTTCTAGATTTAGTGAGGCAAAGGGTTACTCCACACTTCTCACACTTTGTTTGTGTATATCCCTTGCACCCAGGCATTTTGCATCTACTGCGGGCGCAATCATCAGGCCAGTGACCAACATTATCTGTCCTGATATCTTTAGGTGGAACATGCTGAACTGGTCCTCTACTTTTCTTGGCTTGTATTGCCATTTCAACGCTGTTACTGGTGCTGGGCCTTCCTCGTTTGTTACAGAGTTCAGATGCATTATTTATATTAGCTAGAACCTCAGCTAGTTCCAGTCTATATTGACACAAATTCAGAACTGATGAAGCTGTTTCAGTACCTTTTTTTTATAGAAGAGGGGGCAAACGAGCATGCGGCTCACCTGATGTTAAGTGACTACCGCCGCCCATGATCAACCGTAACACCAGGGGAATTGCAGGTGCGTTGCCGGCCCTTTAGAAAGGAGTAAGCTCTTTTCTTGAAGGTCCCCAGGTCGTATCGGTCCGGAAAAATCGCTGGTGGTAAATTATTCCACAGAGAGGTTGTACGCGGAAGAAAATTCCTCTTGAAACGTACAGTGGTGGACCGCCAAGCATCCAGATGGTGTGGATAGTATCGGGACGTATGCCGCGTAGTGCGTTCACGAAATTTGGCGGCTGGGATTAATCAGCACTCTCCATGGTATATGCGAAAGAAAATGCAACATCTCTTCGCAGTGCCAGTGAATCGAGCCGATCGGAAAGCACTCGGTCGTCGACGATTCGAGCCGCTCTGCGCTGGATGCGGTCAAGTGGATGGAGCTGGTACTGGGGAGCCCCAGCCCAGAGATGGGAACAGTATTCCATGTGCGGCCGAACCTGCGCCTTGTAAAGTTGCAGGCGGTGTGCCGGCATGAAATACTGTCCCGCTCTGCTGAGCACACCAAGCTTTTTAGAGGCCAATTTGGCCTTCTCTTCCGAGTGACCACGAAACTGCACGTCACTCGATATGTCGACGCCGAGGATTCCGATACTGGCTGAGGCAACAAGGGGAGTGCCTTGAAACTGAGGAGATACGACAAAGGGGTTCTTTTTAGCGGTTAACGCGCAAACTTGTGTATTCTGGGGATTAAACTGGACTAGATTTAGTCGCCCCCAATCCGAGACTCTGTTCAGCAAAGACTCGACTTCAGACACAAGTGTGTCCCGGCACCCGGAGACGTTTTCCCGAGAAATATTGGCTCGGCCGGTGGAAAGAGCATCACCAGTGCTGTCGTCATCTGCATAGCAATGAATGTTACGAGTTTGCAACATATCATTGATATGCAGAAGAAACAGCGTTGGCGATAGCATGCAGCCTTGTGGAACACCAGCGTTAATAGGATTGCAATCGGAGCTTGCACCGTCTACAACGACCTTGATGCCCCGATCTTCAAGAAAGCTGGTTATCCAATCGCACAATTTCTCGGGAAGCCCATAGGAAGGGAGCTTCGAAAGAAGCGCTTTGTGCCAAACCCGATCGAAGGCCTTCGCAATGTCCAAACTAACGGCCAATGTCTCTCCCTTGGACTCTACTGCCTCCGCCCATCTGTGAGTTAGGTAGACCAGAAGATCACCAGCTGACGGACCACGGCGAAAACCGTATTGGCGGTCACTAATCAGCTGGTGATCCTCAAGGTACCTCCTGAGCTGGCGGTTTACAAAGGACTCCATTGTTTTGGAGAAAAAGGAGGTGATGGCGATAGGCCGGTAGTTGGACGGGTCTGAGCGGTCGCCTTTTTTAGGGATCGGGTGGATGAAAGCCGTCTTCCATGATTTTGGGACTACGCCTAGGGAGTAGGAGTACCGGAAAAGACGCGTTAAAACCGGTGCCAACTCTGGAGCACACGTCCTCAGCACAATTGGGGGGATTCCGTCAGGCCCACTCGACTTGTGGATGTCCAGGGAGAGGAGTGCTTTGCGAACCGAGCGCTGTGTGAACTGCACTTCCGGCATGGAGCACTCACACCGCGGAATGGTCGGCGGCGTACTCCCCCCGTCATCGAGGGTCGAGTTGGACGCAAAGAAAGAGCCTCCTTGTGCAGAGATGGAAGAGATGGCTGACAGAAATTCCCCTGGACAGCCTTGGCGAGAGACCAGAATGCACGGGTTCCAGAAGGAAGGCGAACTAGTTTCTCGCCAATTCTGCCTATTATTATTATTATTATTTATTTCATTATTCAGGAAAGTACACCCATTTTGTTAGTACACTTAAAACTTAAAAAAATTTAAAAACTAGGGGTTAGTAGATTCACAAAATACATAAATTATTACTACACAAAAATTATTACTTATTATTAAACATATTGGGTCTGGAACCCATATGCATTGTGTTCCAGTACCTCATCACAGGGCAATCTTGCCTTCCATATATGGAAGCTAGGAGGCCGTTGGTGCTGTCTCGCACGCGACGCATTAAGGAGGCTATTCTTTTGCGTAATATTGCTGCAAAACTGTCCACGCGTGCCTCAGAAAACATACGCGATGCGCTGCAAAAGCGTGGCAGCCCCAACAACATCCTGAATCCATTGTTGTACTGAACACCTAGCGCATTGAGAATTCGGCGAGTACACTTCGTCCACAGGCTGCAGGTGTAGAATGTCTGACAGTAAGCTTTGAATAACGTTATCTTAACTTCATTCGTACACCTAGCAAACCTGCGGGCAAGCATATTACACCTCACTGCCAACGCTCTACGTTCCCGTTCAACATCTAAATTGTCAGAAAGGTCCTCGACGACCCACTGTCCCAGATATCTGAATTTGGTGACTCTACTCAGTGTAACTCCTCCAAGTTTAACATGAGGAACAGACTTAGGTTTTCTATTTCCAGCCTTAAACACGAGTATTTCACTCTTATTACAATTATATCTGAGACCATGAGCCGCCGCGTACCTTTCACAGATGCCCACTAGCGTTTCGAGGGCCCTGATCGAAGGACTCAGCAACACCATGTCATCGGCATAGTTTATATTATTAACAAAAAGACCGTCAATTGAGCAGCCGACTCCGGCATCACTGAGCTCCACGATCAGACCGTTGATGTACAGGTTGAAAAGTTGAGGGGGAGCTAAGGCCGCCCTGCCTCACCCCGCACTCCAACCTGTACTCCGACGAATATGAGCCAGCCCACTTCACACAGTTAGCTTGGTAGTGACACCAATACTTGAAGAGGTTAATTACCTCTTTGGGTGTGCTAGTTTCCCGGTTAAGTTTGTCCCATAGCACGTTGTACGAAACCAGATCAAATGCCTTCGACAGGTCCAAGAAACACGCGTAAACCGGCGTTTTTCGCGTAGTGTATACGGAAGTATGCTTGAGTCGCAGTATGGCAGTTTCAGTTGAAAGCCCCGGCCTGAAACCAAACTGAGCCTCATGTAGGTGAATGTGTTGGCTGAGTTGCTGATCAAGCAAACCGTCCAGAACCTTCGCAACTACGGTAGCCAAAGATATTGGGCGATAATTGGACCCAACGGAGGCATCACTAGTCTTATTTTTTAATATTGATACAACCATGGTTTTTATAAGCTCTCCAGGTAAGTACGCATGTCCTAGACATAGGTTAAACAATAGAGTTAACACCCTTGGCAAGTGCACACCCGCATGTTGCAAGTGCTCAATGCTGAGGTCGTCGTGACCAGGAGACTTACCCCTAGTCATCCCATTTATTACACGAGCTATATCCTCAGTTTTAATACGGTGATATTCACCACTTAATTCTTGTTCAGCACTAAGCACCTGCTGCGTCGACGCAATCGAAGATTGAACCTTAAAAATATCTTTAAATAATTCAGCTATCTTACCTGGCTCATGTTGGCCCTGGACGCTAGCTGGGACACATAATTCTGTATTAAACTTTTTAGTGTGTTTCCAGAACGCCCTAAAGTCTTTTGACCTATGGTGTTTGGCCAAAATGTCCTGTTTAATTTGTGTCTCATTATCTTGACACCACTTAAGTCGAGACTTAAAACGCTTTCTGGTCTCACACATGTTGTCATACAAAACGCCAGATGTAGGTTTACCGTGTAGGATCCACATCTGGTAACAGAGTCGAGCTTCATTATGTTTCTTCATCTCCCTTACATGCCTGTTCCACCCCGCTATATTTTTTCTTTTATTACAACGTACTTTATAACTATCTACTGCAGCTTCCTTTAATACGTTAATAATGGAGCTATAAAAAATATCAATATGTGCTTTATGATCCACATTACTACATATTTGATCAGCGCAACATCTAAATACCTCAGGGAGATCGATAGTTTTTTAATTTTCTGTTACAAATATCGTGATAAAAATTTATTTGTTCGCTGTTCCGTTCTCCCCATCTTATCACATTACAAGGCTTTGTATTACATATCACTTTCATTTTAGGAGACAACCTAGCTAGCTCACAATACACTTCTAATGGTAGATGATCCGACCAGTATACGTCATAATTAACCTTTACTTTATTTACACATTGCCAAGCTGCCTCAGTAGTGAGACAATGATCAAGCCATCGCGTACATTATACGCTTCACTAACATAAGTGTGAGTATTAGAAGATAATCCCAACTTGATCACATCAGCACAGAGCAAACTTCGCTCTTCACAAAAAATCATTAATTCAGTGAAAAACTGTTCTTTCGGATGAGCGTTATACGTTATACGTGGTATACGTGGTGGTTATACGTGGTAGAGCCATGCTGCAGTTATATTAGTAGTATAGTTGTAGCACGAATGGGTCGGCTCGACCGGGGAAGGACCACGCTCTCACAGAATACCAGCGTGAAATAGTAGCTTAATGCTGCTGTATTTCGTATGGTGAGTGTAGAGAACCGGAGACCCTTTTTACTGGAAACGAGGCATTCCATCTTAGTCCTCACGGGTGACAACGCATCTGCATTTTGATTCGTAATCGAGGATAGATGTAGATGTCTATGGGCCACAGCTACCACTTACCATCAGGTGGACTGTGTGCTCGTTTGTCACCCTATCCTATAAAAAAAAAAAAAAAAAAAAAAAAAAAAAAAAAAATCTCCGAGAATGAAAATAGATTCTATTTCACTACTTTCGATTACTGCATTAATTTCACTTGAAACCTCCGTAAATTCACTCAAATTATCCACACTATCAACCGGCATATATACACAGAAAATACTAATGAACATCGATCTGCTACACTCAATTTGATCGCCGCAAGTCTCACGCTGTTACATGGGACGACTTCCACAGACAAAAATAAACCCTTCCTCCACATTATCGCGACGTCGCCGTACGGACGCCCGCGTAGAATACCGGAAGTGTTACCAGATTTGCTTGTGGATTCATAATCTTCGTCAATGGTGCCAATAAATGTGACATCATGGGGCAAAAGCCAAGTCTCTTGCAAAGCAATCACATGTGCAGACTTACATAACTCTCTTACCCCATCCACTGACCTCATGACAGATTTACAGTTGTAACTAACTAGTTTAATTTTCTGATCGGAAGAAAAAACCATATTATTATTATTTCTACGTCTATGCATATGATGAATATTGATATTGATATTTATAATTTTATACTGTAAGTGTAATATAGGTATTTATATTACATTTACTTTAAAATTAGTGTTATTTTACTTAATTATATTATTATTATAATGTATTTTAAGCTTCAGCCTCTGTATTTTTACTCGGGCTTTGTGACCTGTTAGCCCTGAACTCAATAAATTTACGAAAAGAAATTCCTTCTGGCCACAAGTTTTCATCCAAAAAAATATTTATCTTATGCTTTGGAACAAAAATTTTATATGCTTTGTAGTCTTTCTGACGTTTCATTTTAATCTCAATTAAATGAACAGCCACGTTTGTTTTGACTTTTATATAGTCCGTTATATCTTGTATCGATGCCCCTTTATCCACGTTGTTTATAAACAATGGTATTTTTATGTCCGCTGCCTTAAACTTACCAGCAGGGTCTCGTGATTGTCCTTGCGTACCTACTCGTATAAATTGGTTTCTATGCCTTCTTCTCTGTGCCGTAATCCAATTTTCATCTTTAGGGTATTTAAAAACGCCGCGCCGCCCGCTCTCGCTACTTGTGCAAATGATTTACGCTCATTATGATTCATGGTAACTGCCGCGTTCGTCGATATACGGGACTGCGTACCAGTTGTCTGAGTCATAGGTGGGGGGACAGAAGACGTAGTGCACAATCGCATCGCCTTTTTCACACCTGTGTTAGACGCATCGCAATCTCGTTCAATGGTCTCATTCGTCAATTCGTCGTTATTCTCGTGTATAAACTGTGTGCAGGTAATAGTAGTAGACGGTCTCTTATCGGGCTGTATTGCGGGTGACAGAGATGGTGAATGAGTTATTATATGGCACTGTGATTCTTTCCGAGTAAATGAGGTCATATTATTATCAGATATTTGTGCCCGCTCTGGAGTTTTTTTTACATTGCGCTAAATTCAAAATTCCAAACGGTCCACTGCCACCCTCATAATTTTCATATTGTAATAAGTTACGAAAACCGCCTCTATTAGTATTGACCCAGTTTTCGGGTTCAATATTGTTAATTAGTGTAGCTTGTCGTAGATTACATACTTCCATTTTTAGCTCCTTTAGTTCTTTAGCCGTCACACATTGTTCTCTTAGCTCTTGTACTTGATCTTTAAGAATAATTATATCTTTTAATAGCCTTGTGACGTCTATATGATCAAACGTAACCGGTGGCAATTTCCGAAGCTCCTTAGCCACAAAAATAGGTAAATGCTCTGCTTCAGTACATTTAATGAGCGAGTCGCCTTGGCCTTGTTGCTCCGTTTGCCCCGAGCAGTTGTAGTCTTGAGCGGAATTTTGCCCACCCCCCAGAATACGCGGGGCAGCCTGAGCACCCACGCTCAGAAGTGGAGAAACATGGTCGTGGATGCTCAGCGAGGGATTCTCCAGGGGTACTGGTACCCTCCTGGGGTAGTCTATCATTATTTAATTCCGCTACCATATTGATGGGGGGGGGGGTTTTGGGCCTCCGGCCACCTGCATTCACCAGACGAAACGCGGAAGCAGAGCTTCCACTTCACGCAAGTATTCTGTGAGGTCGTGGTACCACCCCGGTTTGAGCCCATACGTGCAACAGCAAAGCTGCCGCGTGGCTCTACCACTGTAATAACCTTTCAAGTCAAGTTCAAGTGTCGTTCAAGTCTTTATAAACAAGCCAGGAATTTATTAGTGTCATATTCAACAGATGGTAAAATATACTTAGGTACCACGTACGGCTTCTCATTGATATACGATAGCTACCAATGAAACTATTCAGAAGATCCACCCCGTCCATATGGGCATTATACTCTTTTATTACACGTGAGCATGTAATCTTGATCCTGGTCTTATTAACTTTGTCAAATCATTTTACTAGAGAAACAGGTTCTGCACCAATATAATATGAAGACAGGAAAGTTACTGGTTTATTGTCCTTCCAACTTACAGCTGTCAAATCAACACCTTCAAAGCTAGTCATTTGCTCTTCATAACTACCCCTTGGAACAGATTTCTTCATTAGTGATTTTTTGTCAGGTAGTTTGCAGTTTACAAGTCTGTTAGATTGCCCAGGCTATAGATCCCTTGTTTAGCAAGATGGGTAACTAGTGGAACAGAGGTATAAAAATTATCAAAATATGTGGTTGATATGACTTGGGACACCTCTGGTTAGCCGGATAACAATATTACCCACTGGTCCAAAATCTGGTTCATCTTGAAACTGTTCATTCTCTTGACCAGTGTAGATCTCAAATTTATGAGCATAGCCTTTTACACTGCATATTACATATAATTTAAACTCCCATATATGTGGTTTATTGGGTAGATATTGTTTCATGAAGTGTTCTACTTTTGTAGCACACATCTGTTCATCAATAGATAATCTTTGTTCCATAGGAACTGTTTCAATTCAATAGGAACAATTTCTCATTTAGATGGCTAAGTTATTGGTTTTATTGTAACTAAATATAAAATGCTACAAGTGGCGCCATCTAGATTAAGCTATGTTCACTTACACCTTTTGTAAATAAAGTTCAGTCTGTTTTAGCTACTATCTGTGCGTTTTATTAGGTTATGGGCCCAGCGCATAATTCGCGAAAGATTGAGGTTTTATTCAGAATTGTTTACTTTTCGTGGACTATCAGTGTATCCTTTGATATTAAAATATAAATCAAATTGCTCTTTTGTGGACTTATATCCTGATTGACTGTCGGCTACCTCGTGGCGTGGTGAATTTTTGCAAAATGGCTGGAAGTTACATAGTAAATGTGCCTAAACTAAAAGGGCGGATATGAAGGTGTGGATATTCATAAACAGGAATCGACTAATGAAAGTTCCGTTGAAGAAAAACAGGCAAAAGCAAAACTCATCATGACAATCGATTAATCCATTTATGTTCACATCAAAAATGAGCAAACAGTTCAAGGTGTGTGGAAACGCTTGAAGTGTCTTTATGACGACTCTGGTTTTACGCGTCGCATCAGCCTACTACGTCAGCTAATTTCTATTCGATTGGAAGATTGCGAATCAATGGGTACATACGTTACACAAATGGTGGATACTGCACAGAAACTAAAAAGTACCGGTTTTCGGTCGTGTTGCGTTCGCTCCTATGATAATGGCCATAGAACACTCCGGCATGGTTATCAGTACGGACATTACTACGAGCACTTAACCCTATAGAGACGTAATACAAGGCGACCCGAACCTGTAAACTCGTCAGTTGATATATTTCGGAACACTTTTGTCTCCCGCCAGTAGCCACCAAAAACTAGAACCGAAGAGACGGCTTACATTTAAAATATAAATTAAAATCAATTTACGGAATCATGTCTTGTTTTGCCGTTAAATGGTGCGGAAACAACAGTAAAACATGTAGTGTAACAACAATATTACTTTTCATCGGTAAGTACATTTCTTTATTTTACCAAAATATTTTCAACATTTTTATTACGCAACGAGGGTCAAGTTTTTATTTTTTTACTGCAAACAAGTATATCTATCTCTCCTTATCATAATTAGCCTCGTTACGCTAATGACTAGTGCAGTGCGGTATATTTATTTCGTATTGTCGATAATTATCCACAAAATGATTATTGTATTTAGATATCGTTGTTTTGGATATATTAGATATAGACAGATCATAATCATTATTAATATTAATTATATATATATACATATATATATATATATATATATATATATATAGTATTACTAAGAGTAGTAGATTATTATTTACTACTCTTAGTAACACTTTATAATATTAATTATTCTTTTCCTGTATGACCTTTGGATAAATATGATAACAGTATTATTTTATTTAAACTGTATGATTTTTCCCTATAGGTTTCCAAAAGATGGTAATATGAAAAACAAATGGATAAACGTTACAAAAAGAGAAAATTGGTTTCCATCAAAATATAGCGTCATGTACTCAAAACATTTTACTGAGAATTGTTTTTTGATGAAAAACAAGAAGCGGCGACTAAAGAGAAGTGCAGTACCTACGCTGTTTTTGCCTCAGATGCAATACCTGTTTAAAGGCTTTAGTGTCATTAAAATAAAATAAAAAGAGTCTAATATTCTACAAAGATAATGGAGGGTTAATTTATCCCTCACAAATCCCGTACGCGAGTCCGTAATCAAGAAAGATTTTATTAATAGTGACTCTAAAGGAAAAATCACCGCTGAACTGTTGACCAATAAAGCTCTTAGCAACTTTACAGAAGAATAATTATTCCCGGAGTATACACATCATCAATTTTACGCCGAAGAAACCAATCATATTATTGATTTAACGAAAAGTATAATAAAGAAATATATTGACACAAGAATGACATTTATACTTAAAAATCAAAAATTGGAAGGAAAATGTGCAATTAGGAGAATATATACAAAATTAATTCATTTTAAAAATCAATAATAAATAGCACTTAATAAAATAAATATAATAAATAAACATGAAAATCTTTTTTATTCTCTTTTCAATCCCTCCGTACTGCCTCATAGTGCCTCGACCTTGAGCCGAACTATCTTGCGTATCT
Organism: Parnassius apollo; assembly: GCA_907164705.1. Classification (NCBI taxonomy): domain Eukaryota; kingdom Metazoa; phylum Arthropoda; class Insecta; order Lepidoptera; family Papilionidae; genus Parnassius; species Parnassius apollo. The sequence continues at coordinate 1,048,793 of CAJQZP010000341.1, read as the reverse complement.
CCTACGGGGCTTTTTTTATAAGTCACAGTCGAAAGCCAGTTGCTGATACTGAAAGTATGTATTAAAAAAGCGAAAAAATTTATCAATATCGATAGAAAGCATAAATTCATTACAATGCACGCCCTAGCGATCATGTTCGGAATCTCTTCGGAATAGTTCGTAGTACTTCGCAGCGATCACAGCTCCCCCCGCGCCGCAACTAGTTGACAAAATTGTTTTCCTTTAAATTCGCATGTATTACTTCTCTATAGGGTTAAGTGCTCGTAGGGACATTATCAAGTCGAAGTTATTAGACATGAGTTCGGAAATTGATAAAAACGGAACGAGCCACGCCTTTTTGTCAAAATTTGAAACACAGACAGAAAAGAAATTGAAAGTTTTAAGAACAGATAATGGTGGGGAGTTTTGCTCTGCGGAATTTGTTGACTACTTAAAGAAAAATGGAATAGTGCATCAAACAACAAACCCGTATACACCAGAACAAAATGGTCTTTGCGAACGGTTAAATAGAACAGTTGTGGAGAGAGCTCGATGTCTTCTGTTTGAAGCAAATCTTGATAAAAAATTTTGGACAGAAGCAGTCAATACTGCCGTCTATTTACGGAATAGAACGCTAGCTTCGAGTCTACAAAAAACACCATATGAGCTATGGAATAATAAAAAACCAGATCTCAGCCACGTTCGGATATTCGGAAGTCGTGCAATGGTCCATGTTCTTAAAGCGAAGAGAACTAAATGGGATAAAAAAATCTGAAGAATACATCATGATCGGTTATACCGAAAATACAAGGGTTGGAGAGTATTACTACCAGCAGAGACGTTTTCATTATGGAGAAAAAAAAACTCTGATATAATACAAGCAGTGGTGGAAGACACCAAAGATATTGAGCCAACTAATGAAGATGAAGATGACCAAGATACCACTCCGAGTCTAGAAGAAGATAGTTTAATCACTGAATAGGATGATACTTACATACCCGATGTGGCTACTAGCTCGTCCAGCTCAGAAGAATTCTGTGATAGATAGCAGGTCTCTGTGTGATGAAGCTGAAAGTCTAGGACCAGAGTTTGTTGACATTGGGAAGAGAGCAAAAAGAAAACCAGACAGATACGGATATAGTAATATATGTAAAATTGATGAGGGCTTGGACGAGAACAATTTCACATATGAGGAGGTAATGAGTGGACCTGAACGAGAGCAGTGGTGAAACGCCATGGAGGAAGAGCTCAAACCCTTTGAAGAAAACGAAACTTGGGAGTTAGTAAACAAACCAAGTGATGCTAAGGTGGTACAGTGCATGTGGGTGTATAAAAAGAAATTAAACATTGATAACACACTGCAATATAGAGCAAGATTAGTTGCAAAAGGTTTCACACAATGTGAAGGCATAGACTAAAGAAACTTTTTCAACCGTGCTTAAATATTCCACTTTAAAATTGTTATTTGCTTTATGTGTTAAATTAGATCTTAACATATCCCATTTAGACGTAACCACAGCATTTTTAAATGGCCACTTAGATGAGATTGTTTATATGCAGTTACCTCAGAATTTCAAATGTGATATGGATCAGAATAAAGTTTTAAAATTAAAAAGAACCATATATGGGCTAAGTCAGCTAGGGCCTGGTATAAGCAGGTCGATGGCTGTTTACAAAAGTTGAGCTATAAAAAGTCATTGTATGAACATTGTTTATTTATAAAATAATTAGAAAATGTTAAAACATTTGTGGCTTTATTTGTTGACGACTTTTTCATATTTTCTAACTGTAATAAAGAAGTGAAATATTTAAAATGTCAATTAAGCAAAAGATTTAAATTAAAAGACCTAGGTCAGTTAAGACAGTGTCTAGGTATGGATATTAAGATACAAAAAGATTCTATTTCTATTAGTCAAGAAAGTTTTACTGATAAATTATTGTATACATTTGTCTGGAAAACTGTAAAAATGTAGAAACCCCTATGGAAATTAATTTGAAATTGGAAAAAAGAAAAATTTTAAATTCCAAATTTCCTTATCAACAGCTGATAGGGAGCTTAATGTATCTCTCAGTTTTGACTAGACCCGATATCACATATTGTATTAGTTAAGTCAGTTTAATAACTGTAATATAGAAACACACTAGAAACATGCTAAAAGAGTTTTAAAATATTTGAGTTGTACAAAGTCATTTGGTTTAAAATATGTTAAAGATAATTTAGATTTAATTGGTTTCGCTGATGCTGATTGGTCATCTGACAATTTAGATAGAGGATCTTATACAGGATATTGTTTTGTATACTCAGGTTGTCTAGTATCTCATAAAAGTAGAAAGCAACAGACGGTAGCTTTATCAAGCAACGAAGCCGAATACATGGCTGTGTGTGAAGCTAGCAGAGGCAATTTTCTTGAAAAATCTATTATGTGAATTAACAGACAAAATAATATGCCTATTCTGATTTATAATGACAACCAAAGTGCTCTAAAATTTACTGAAAATTCTGTATATCATAGACGTAGCAAACATATAGATATAAAATTTCATTTTATACGGGAACCAGTTTATAATAAATTTGTAAAATTAGAATATTTAAAGAGTTCTGAAATGCAGACTATTGTGAATTCTGGAGCAGGTTAAAATTGTGTGGTTGTTTTGTTGTGTAATTAATTGATTTTTGAAGGTGAGTACAAATAAAAATGGTTTTTATATAGAATAATTCTCTTTTTTCGATACAGTTATTAGTTTGGAAAATAAACATTTGGTTTTTTATGAAATCTCGTGGATATCGATGTTTTAAATCTACAACATTATGCATTTACTAGAGAATGTCGCTGTTTAGGCTCTGATCACCAATTTCTTATTTTTTGAGATGTCATTCTTGAATCAGAAGCAAATAGAACAATATTTAGCTCAAATTAATGACGGAGAGAGATCTGAAGATTATCTTGAGGAGTCTGATGCAGAAGAACATGAGAATTTTTATGAAAACCGAGAAGATATACTTCGTGATCATGAGAATCCTATTAAGGAGGAAAATGATGAAGATGATGATGATCCTATCTTGGCAGAAGAGCCACCATTGACAAATGAAAGCCCTGCAAAAGATCAAGAGCCTCAGGTTCCATTTCCATCAACAAGTCAAGCCAGTCGCCGAGCTACCATGAAAGGACTTGCTTGGAAGGTGAAAAAGTTTGTTTTGAATTCTGACCAGACTACTTTTCTTGGCAACACCACATACCCACCAGAATTGAGGGATCAAACTACTACTGGTACTCCATATAGTATTTTTTTGTATTTTATTACATCTGGAATAATTCAGAAAATCGTAGAAGAGTCTTATCTATACTCTGTTCAAAAAATGTAACAAAACCATTGAATATATCTGAAACTGAACTAAAACAATTCATGGCAATATTGTTATACATATCTGTCATAAAATATCCCAATGTTAGGCTTTACTGGTCTAACACTGTAGGTTTTGAATCAATCAAAAAAATTATGACAGTCAACAGATTTGAGACTATTAGAAGATATCTTGATTTTAACAACAATGAAACACATTTACCCAGGGAACACGCACAACATGATCGGCTCCATAAGATTAGCCCTATACTTATAATAAAATGCACAGATAGTAGCTTGAAACAGACTGAACTTTATTTTTAAACAAAAGGTGTAAGTGAACATAGCTTAAAATAGATGGCGCCACTTGTGGCATTTTATATTTAGTTACAATAAAACCAATACCACAACTTAACTAAATAATCTAAAAACACTCATTAAACAAAACAATGTAATTAGTATAATCATGGGCACGCAACTTTATTTTGAGAACAAATTGATATTTTTTTGTGCTGCCATCTTTAGTGTGGACACGTAAACTAGACTTACTTTTATTCGAACTAGAGGGGACCTAATATATAAACATATTAGGTCTATACATACGAAGCAATCCATGTTCCATGCGCGGTGCACTACGCACATAGTACATAGTCTCTAGTACATAGTCAGTAATCTATGGTCTGCTTTGTCACTGCCAAGTTGACATTTGACAGTCGTGAACATTGAGCTAATATATACTACGTACTAGAGGCGACACTGCATTCAGCTAATATGTTCCATTCAACTGCGGTGCATACACTGCATGAAAAGGACCAGGTCGGTGTCCCTCTTGATCCTGAAAAGGACCAATTGAAAAGGACCTAGCGGATCGGGTACTAAGAAACAGGAATCGAGGCTTCTCTCGATCCGGCCTCCTATCACGCCTACGTTGGGTTCGGGAACAACGTATGTGATCTCCGCAACGGAGTAACACACTAGGGCGATAACCTCTTCCTTTTCAGCAAGTAGGTTCAGACGGGGATTACGGGTCTTCCGAAGTCGTCCCGGTCCCGACGCCTTAATTCTTCGATGTGGACTGTATAACTTAAAGGATCTTGGGAATGAAACAGCAATTATCTTCAAACCGTTCCGTGAGAGAGTAATCACTTTTCCCTATACTGCTGGTTTTTCACTTTTCTTGAACTTTTTCCCGGATTTTCTTATTTATTTCCGAACTATTTCCTTGAATATTTCCCGAACGATTCCCGAACGATTTCCTTGAATATTTCCCGAACCATTCCCGAACGAATTGCAATAAAATCAATTTACTATCCTACCCCTAAGCTAAACGCGAAAGTGAGCCGCGCCATCTGCGCGCTTGCGCAACTTAATTACATGAATTTGTACTATTACTCTCTCACGTTTCACTCAATATCTTTATTTATTCAAATCATATACAAATACAATTTATCAATATAGGTAGTACAAAACAATATCTACACCATGATATACATCATATCTTCATATCATAAAAAACCTTTTATTTATTAAACGAAAACTGCCTATTTTACTCACAAGTTCGAAATCGAAATTTCTTAAATATTTAACACAGAAAGTTAAAACAATGTTTCTCACTTGAATTTATATATAAGCTAACCAATACAATAGTTTAATTTACATTTTTTCTATTTATTTCACTATTTAAAACACACTTTTAAATTTCTTATACAAAACTATCATTATTTCACTTATACACAGGAATTTTCACATGAAAATAACACAGAATTTACCTTTTTAGCACGTACAATTAACCTGAAATATTTTACAAGTAATTTTTACATAAATCACTGAATTACAAACATTTTAAATTTTTACATATTCGGCCTCCTAAGGGCGTGGCCAGCGTGCTTCCGTGTACTCACGCTATGTGAACAACTAACTTTGCACGGCTCTCGGCTATCAGAAAAAATTAAATTATGAAATACACCAATTTTGACCACATTAGGCAAATTAAATGCTTTTATACAATTTTCGAACTGTATGAAACTATCTTTAATCAGATAACAATATAAATGAATGTTCTCATTAATCAATCATAACAAATAGGCATTTGTTTTCGTACAACACGTATCAAACTTATACAAAACAACATTTATGCAATTAATATCCATTAATTCTGCCTATGCACAGAGTGATTATCTCGACCGGGGAACAAATCCGATCTTTAACTTCACTTTAATATTCTTATGAATTTACATCATTTGAAAGATGATTTCAACCGGGGAACAAATCCGGTAACATAATTTATATCTTAAATTCCTTACGAATTTATTAAGCGATATTACTTAGGAAAACAAACAAACTAGTCCGGCCTGGGAGTCGAACCCAAGACCTTCATATCATTAATTCGACATTTCTTAAAGATTTAACTAAGCATTCTCTTATCAGAGCGTCGTTGCTCGTGACTACCCCTTTTTTCATAGCAACGTCATCGGTTGATTTAATAAACTGAAACATTTTTATAGGCGCGTCGCCAACAATCTCCCCCCGTGCGTTAGCACCATCATTTGGGAGGCGTCGCGGGTACCAGGACTATTATTCTGGATGTAGGTCTCCTCAAGATACCTGTGCTAGTAATGACGTCAACCACTCTGGTGTGACCGTCTGGTCCCGGTAACGTTCTACTAATTTTACCTTTTGGCCACGTATTTCGTGGCAACGAATGATCTATTATCAAAACAATATCGCCTTCTTTAGGTTCCATGAACTTGCCGTTATCACCTGTTCGAGGTATTAACGTAGGCATGTATTCTTTCAGCCATCTTGTCCAAAAATGGTCGGCTAACCTCTGTGCAGCTTTCCAATTGAGTTGACCCGTCAGATGTCGCTCTAAAAATAATCCAGGTGGTCGATCACCACATGAGCGTCCCAGAAGAAAATGATTGGGTGTCAAACCCTCTTCAGGACTATCCATACTGAATGTTACCAGAGGTCTGGAATTTACCGTATGCTCTGCTTCTAAAAGTAACGTATGTAGAACCTCCTCTCGTGGGCTCTTCTCCTTAAGCGTAGCGGTCAACGCAATTTTAATCGATCTTACTAACCTCTCCCAGGCGCCACCCATGCGCGGTGCTCCCGGAGGTATAAATTTCCATTTAATATATTTCTTAAATGACTCGTTTTTCATGCCCTCATAGCATTCTTCGCATGCTTTCAATAATTCTTTATTTGCAGCTTTGAAATTTGTCCCGTTATCGCTGTATATAACGGCTGGTTTTCCTCTTCTGGCGATAAATCGCCTTAACGCCATTATCATTGACGCTGGTGTCAATGAGGCTGCTAATTCCAGATGTACTGCTCTGGTGGTCAGACACGTGAATAAAACGCCCCAACGTTTTTCGTGTCGCCTTCCTATAGTCACACTCATAGGACCAAAATAATCTACAGCTGAGCATGTAAAAGGTGGCTCATGATGAGCTATTCTTTCCAGAGGAATATTTCCTTGTGGCACGTTTTGCGGCTTTGACCTGTATGTCCTGCACCACTGACAATGGTGTGACACACTTCGTACTACATTACGCAAGTTCAAGACGTAAAATTTCTGGTTCACCTCATTCATCACCGTCTGGTGATTGGCGTGTCCAAAATGATGATGAACTTCTCTAATCATCATTTTAACGATTTCGTGTTTACCGTCTAATATGACAGGTTTTCTACTTTCCTCGGTCAAATTAGACTTGAAAGGTAAACGTCCATTTAAACGGAGTAAGTTATCCTCTCCTATTTCCATAGATAATTTACTTAAGCGTGAACTTCTTTCAACGCTTTTGCCTGCTTTCAAACATTTTATTTCCGAATGAAAACACTCGTCTTGAATGAATTTCCAAATTAATATTTCCGCCTTTTTCAAGAGCGCTGTGTCCAACGCGCTATCGGGTCCTTTAACCGACTTTGCTAAAACTTTGTTGGAACACATAACCGACTTTTCGGTTGCGTCGTCGGGTCCTCTAACCGACTTTCTTAAACTCTTGAATTTTTCTACCGCTTGTAAGGTGCGTGTAGTTGCTCCAAGGAATTTCTTAAAGCTGCTAAATCGTCCGTAGTCGGGTAGACTTAACGGTTCTTGCTTTCTTAACGTATTTACGCCCTTTGGCGATTTTTCTTCACCTGTTTCTAAGCTATTTATGTCGAGCTTTTTCTCAATATTAAACAGGCGACTTTCAACCTGTGCCCTATTCGATGGCAAGCACTCATTGTCTGTGCGCCATAACAAAGCAGTCTCGTACCTATTATTAGGTATACGACGTACCGTTTTGTTCAAAATATTTAAAGCTCGTTCTTCTGGGTCGTTCACGGGCTTTCTAGCCGATACTCCCAGAGATTCCAAACTAAAATAATCCTTGATTAATTTATCCATATCTTCCTCCTTCTTGGTGGAAATGTGGTTAACAATCTTGATTGGTTTAATGCCACCCGATATGTGACCATGCAAAACCCACCCCAGTTTGGTGAGCGATGCTACAGGTAGGTTCTTACCTCCCGAAACCAATTCACGAGTAACTATGAGATGCCAATTGTCCTGACCAATCAATATGGTAGGCTTGGACCTCTCATACATCAACTCATCCTTGATCGGTGTCAAATGAGAACACCGTTGCAATAATTCTCGGCTTACCGACTGAGGAGCGAGGTTAAGTGACTTAATTGTTTGTACACTTATCTCTTCTAAGTCGCTCGAATAAATGCCTTTTATTTTAACGTTTAAGCGATACGAACTATCGTCGTTAATTCGCTTACATCCCACGGCTTCGATACGTAATCCCTCTTTACGTCCGCGAGGCGCTAACTTCTGAGCCATCCACTCCTCTATGAGTGTCATGGTCGATCCCTCATCCAGAAGAGCTGTTGTCCTGACCTTTCCTCTAGGCCCATGCAACTCGACCGGTATGATCTTTAAATATGCACATGCCAGTGCATTTACTGTACTAACAGTTGTAATCTGAGCATCTTTACCCCCCCTCGTCCCCTTGTGGCGAGGTATTTTCATTGGGGTATCGGTGTAGCATTCGATGATGTGACATTCTACATCCTTCTACACCACATTTTTTCGCTTTGCACTCTAACCTCCTATGGTTAGGTGACAAACATTGGAAACATACTTTGGCCTTTTTGACGGCTTCCCATTTCTCGCGAATATTCATGTCCTTAAACTTGTAACAACTCACTATAGAGTGCTCCTTGTTGCATATAACACACTTATGTGTTACCCGACTTACAGGCTTGTCCTGGGTTATCATAACCACTTGTCGGTTGTGCCTTTTATTATTTCGGCGTTCTAAACGCTCGCTCATATTACTTCGGCGCATATAGCGCTCGCTCTCGGCACAGCTGCGTACACCTCCCTTTGCAGTGTGTACAGTTTGCTTCCTGAATTCAGGACGCTTCCTTTTTTCAGGCGCATTTTCATTGCTTAAGGACGTTCCAAATTGTTCACTCAATAAATTTAAAAACTTGGCCATCTTCTGTAACTCTGGCTCCAAAGGATATTGAGCTCGATATTCAAACCATTTAAATTTAATCATAGTTCCAAGTTTCTCCACTATGCGGCTCACTAACTCCGGTGAGTATAAATACTGTGGTTGATTCAACGCTTGTAATGTGGCAACCACGTTCGTAATACGACTTGCAAAAGATCCTATATTTCGGCAATCTTCTGCCAATCTTGGCATACGCTTTACATTCTCGATTTCGGCTAGAATGAGCATCTCAACCCTACCGAATCTTCTTTCGAGAGCGTTCATTATTTCTTCAGGTTCACATAAAGTAAATAACAGCGACTTAACCGCCTCTTTAGCGGTGCCCTTTAATGCCCTCCTAAGGCGTGCGACATTTTGCACCCCTGAAAATTGGCCTTTTGTGTCTTCAAACACCGTTTTGAAAATTATCCATTCACCCGGGTCTCCATCGAACACCGGTAATTCCTGGAGGAAATGAAGCTGGGAAGATTTATCTTTACCAGCTATTTTTATTGCACTCACAATCGCTTCGGTCAATTCTGACACCTCACTCGCGTGTGTTTTCTGTGCATTTCCTAGGTTGCGCTCGACCTCCGCCCCTTTGCGGCGTGATCCTTTACACGCTTCCTTATCAGTAATATCGGGTTGTGCTACACTAACCGGCGCGCTCATTATGGTTTGCTGAACCCAACTCCTTACGAAAGGTTCCACCTGAGTATTCCGCTCTTCATCATCCTCACTCGAGTCGATTTCCTCTTCTCGGTTGAGTCGTGCCAACTCCAATTGAGACTTGGCTAAGGCAGCAGCTGCCTGTGCTCGTTCGAGCTCTGAGCGTTCGAATTTAATCCGCGCCTCTAATTCGGCTTTCAGCCTCGCCGATCGCGATGACCTACTACCTCTCTGTGACCCTTTATCACTAGTGTGCCCGATTACTGTCCTTGACGATGCCGCTTCTTCGGTCCTTTGACCTACTTTTTCGACCACCGTTTCACTCCTGGATATAACGGATTGTTGTGCGGTGCTGGCCTGTGTACCACTGGTGTCCGTCCTGTTGCTCGTCGTTGCCATGGACGTCCCTGAGTCCCACGTGCATGTGGACGTGTCTGTGGTGGCTCCACTTGGAGGAGTTGCTCCATTTGACGCAGTAGCTGTGGTCGCTCCAGATGATTCCGCTTCTTTAGCTTTTCTTGAGAGCCCTGTCCTTGTCCTGCTCCCTTCGCTTTTCCCTGTCTGGTCTTGTGCCTTCTTCATCTTGCAGGAAGGTGATTGTTGGCCTACGGTCCCTAACTGTCCCTACAGTCCCTACGGTCCCTTACCTACAACCCTTCTACACCCCAACCTAACACCACTACCCCTCCCCCCCTTTATCTCCCAACCCTACAACCCTACTACCACCCTAACAGCCCTATCAGCCCTATCAATCCTGAACGGGGCCTACCGAGGTGAGCCGTCCAGGGATGGAGTCGTGCAGGAATGGAATGGAGGAAAGGTTTAGGAACTGTCCCGCCAAGGAATATGACGAAACAGTCGAGCGGTAGTGCAAGCGCAGTCTCGCTCGAGAGAACTGCTCCACCCGAAGGTGTTATGCCAGAGCCCAACCGTTTGGCACCGTTAGGTGGTCGGGATGTATGCTGTGCTCGCCGCCCAGTTGCCGGTGACGCCTCGTCCAAGCGCCCTCCTCCGGCCGCGATGCAGTCAGGTGCCCACGCGCACCCTCGCCCGGCAGCAGCAGCGGTGGATGCTTTTTGCACCCTGATGACCCGACGGGAAATGCCGGACACGGTCGTCCGACAGGAAATGCCAGACACGATCGTCTGACAGGAAATGCCGAGCACGCTTGCCCGACAGGAAAAATGCCAAGCCCTGCTTGGCCACGATGAGTGCCTTCACAAGACACCTGCGCCCGGCTGCGATATGTGCCCCATGCGAGCACACGCCCCAAGCTGCAATCCCGGTTTTCTTTCTTCCGGTAGTTCCAGGTCCAGCCCTTCAGTGCTGCCGTCCTGGTCTTCAGGCCTTTGGTCCTATTGCTTCAGCTCAAACCTCTGGCTTCCTTCGGTTGCTGATCTTCACTCGGCTTCCGAAGGTCTTCTTCTTCCACAACCAGCAGTCCACAGCTGGTTCCTTGATCCAGCTGGCGGGGTTCGGGTGGTCTTCAATCCGGCTCCGAAGGTCCAATTGAAAAGGACCAGGTCGGTGTCCCTCTTGATCCTGAAAAGGACCAATTGAAAAGGACCTAGCGGATCGGGTACTAAGAAACAGGAATCGAGGCTTCTCTCGATCCGGCCTCCTATCACGCCTACGTTGGGTTCGGGAACAACGTATGTGATCTCCGCAACGGAGTAACACACTAGGGCGATAACCTCTTCCTTTTCAGCAAGTAGGTTCAGACGGGGATTACGGGTCTTCCGAAGTCGTCCCGGTCCCGACGCCTTAATTCTTCGATGTGGACTGTATAACTTAAAGGATCTTGGGAATGAAACAGCAATTGTCTTCAAACCGTTCCGTGAGAGAGTAATCACTTTTCCCTATACTGCTGGTTTTTCACTTTTCTTGAACTTTTTCCCGGATTTTCTTATTTATTTCCGAACTATTTCCTTGAATATTTCCCGAACGATTCCCGAACGATTCCCGAACGATTTCCTTGAATATTTCCCGAACCATTCCCGAACGAATTGCAATAAAATCAATTTACTATCCTACCCCTAAGCTAAACGCGAAAGTGAGCCGCGCCATCTGCGCGCTTGCGCAACTTAATTACATGAATTTGTACTATTACTCTCTCACGTTTCACTCAATATCTTTATTTATTCAAATCATATACAAATACAATTTATCAATATAGGTAGTACAAAACAATATCTACACCATGATATACATCATATCTTCATATCATAAAAAACCTTTTATTTATTAAACGAAAACTGCCTATTTTACTCACAAGTTCGAAATCGAAATTTCTTAAATATTTAACACAGAAAGTTAAAACAATGTTTCTCACTTGAATTTATATATAAGCTAACCAATACAATAGTTTAATTTACATTTTTTCTATTTATTTCACTATTTAAAACACTTTTAAATTTCTTATACAAAACTATCATTATTTCACTTATACACAGGAATTTTCACATGAAAATAACACAGAATTTACCTTTTTAGCACGTACAATTAACCTGAAATATTTTACAAGTAATTTTTACATAAATCACTGAATTACAAACATTTTAAATTTTTACATATTCGGCCTCCTAAGGGCGTGGCCAGCGTGCTTCCGTGTACTCACGCTATGTGAACAACTAACTTTGCACGGCTCTCGGCTATCAGAAAAAATTAAATTATGAAATACACCAATTTTGACCACATTAGGCAAATTAAATGCTTTTATACAATTTTCGAACTGTATGAAACTATCTTTAATCAGATAACAATATAAATGAATGTTCTCATTAATCAATCATAACAAATAGGCATTTGTTTTCGTACAAAACGTATCAAACTTATACAAAACAACATTTATGCAATTAATATCCATTAATTCTGCCTATGCACAGAGTGATTATCTCGACCGGGGAACAAATCCGATCTTTAACTTCACTTTAATATTCTTATGAATTTACATCATTTGAAAGATGATTTCAACCGGGGAACAAATCCGGTAACATAATTTATATCTTAAATTCCTTACGAATTTATTAAGCGATATTACTTAGGAAAACAAACAAACTAGTCCGGCCTGGGAGTCGAACCCAAGACCTTCATATCATTAATTCGACATTTCTTAAAGATTTAACTAAGCATTCTCTTATCAGAGCGTCGTTGCTCGTGACTACCCCTTTTTTCATAGCAACGTCATCGGTTGATTTAATAAACTGAAACATTTTTATAGGCGCGTCGCCAACACTGCACTTTAATTAGTCAATCGCTAGGCGCTTGTAGAGTTGTCACGTGTTGTGTTGATTTAAAAAAAATCTCACGATAAAAATATGCCGTCGTGCGTACTTAGATATTGCACAAATAATTCAAGAAATGTCAGTAAAAACCAGGGAATTATTTTCATTGGTTAATAAGAAACTTAATCAATAAAAAAAAGTATTATAAATTAGTAATAAAACAAATTATTCCTAAGACGCCATCTTGTGTCACGTAATATAGATTATGAAATTAATTTGTTCAGATGCGACATTTCTGTGGGTACTTAAATATAGGACGAATATATTATTATACACATTTTTTGTAGAAACATATATGAGTTATCATAATTAGGCCAATTTTTTATACTTAAATCTGCTAATTATTCTTATATTTTATTTTTAGGTTTCCACATCAAAGTCAAAGTGAAAAAATTCGTCAATTTTTAACTCTCGCGTGCCCAGTATTTATGAACGGCTCTTATTCTAATTTAAATAAATATATTTGTAATTTAAATGTTATATTAACAAGTTTTGTTAAACATACATTTAGTATGTTTTTTACATTTGAGATAGATACCTTTTAAAATATTGAGATAAAAATATCATTAAAATATAATTGTGATATAATATTATATTAAATAAGCAAATATAATATGCAAAATAAATGACAAAATTTAAAAAATTGTTCTCGATATAATTTACCTATTTAACAGTACAATCTTTTTTTACCTACTGATCATTCTACCTATGTTTATTCTATGATAAGAAAACAAACCGCGCGAACACAGAGTAGCGCACATTTTTTGTTTGAAATAGCTGTTCTAGTACGTAAGTACATATTACTTCAATGGTCGTGAAGGAATAAATTGTGTTGCTATTCGATAAAGTATGTTATCCTGTTAGTGATAATTCCACAACAGCATGCACTAAACGCATACCGATGATTTTGAGGCCGTTTGAATGGTATGTTGCAATTTTACAACATGATGCATTAAGGGTTAAACTGTTATGCTGCTGTGTTTTTCAAAATCTACTAATATGCATTTTTATCGATCGTCGATCTGATCTGATCGACTGAATTGTGACAAAATGTTATGTTTATAAAACTTTTCAGGTTTTTAAATATTACTACCAAATATTAGCACAGAATAAAGAATATATATTAGGTAGATCAAAATAAGTTAGTCGGCATATAGTAGACGCTACCTCTGAACACTCGCAACAGTGGAGCTTTTTTGGGTTTATTCCTATATATATACCTAAGTCCTTCGTCGGCCTACGGTTTATACTTTAAAGAACGCGTGAAACGCCGCGTATTTTATAGTAATTTGTTTTGTTTATTACTTACCAAGTTTACTCTAGAATGTTTAATGTGTCAATCCATGCAAGAAGCCGCAGAAGAAGAAAAATGGGTTGCTTTAGAAAAAGGTCGTGTAACCACTGATGGCATTCCTATTATAGATGTTATTGCTGATGAATGCTGGATTAAAAGGTCTTATAAAAAGAATTACTCAACACTATTAGGAGCTGCTGCCATAATCAGCAGAGAAACGAAAAAAATTTTGTTTCACTCCACTGTTCGACACATGTCGACCGATGACCTCGTATTGCCTAAGCGATACTGCTGCTGTCATAAAAAAATAGTTTTAATAGAGCGATTAGTTGTCTCTCTCGCTCGCGTGGGCTTTTTGCGGGGCATTCGAGAAGACTATCGCTCTCTTTATAGCCTATGGCAAAATATTCTATAATGAAATATAACTACGATTGTATATATAGCAATTAGTATAGAGATTTAAAGCCAGGCTTTAGGAATGAAGTTATCAAAAGCGGAGGCGCGTGGGCAATACGTTTGCAAGGATTCATTTCACATTTCAATGTTTATTTATTCTGTGTGTTTAGCTTAAGCGATTTAATATTGCGAGTTGAAAATTTATGCTCTTTTAAAAAATTTTTAGGGAAAATGGAGGATAATAGTGTTCCTTGTGATGAATTGAAGTGTGTTAAAGTGCTAATCGGAGAGGAAAAGGTAAAATCTTTAAACTTTGTTGAGATAATACACAAGGTCAAGAGTGTATTTCAGAGTTATCAATTATCTCAATTAAAAACAGTTATTGGTACAATTAAAACGTTCACCAACATTTTACGTGGACGTAATTAAATCTTTTCTTAAGAAAGAAAGACGATTCCATTTAGAATGTAAATATTTTTTTTTAATTTTGTATATTGTTTGTACTTTGTTCATGTTTTACTTTTGTTCATGTATTGTATTGTATGTAAATATCTTTTTCTTTCGCTAAAACAAACCCAAAAGGCCACCGAAGCTATGCAATTCTGATATGTAATACAATTTATCTAGCGGTAGTATGCCTTCTGTGTGCTTTGTTAAACACGTCCTTGACAGCACTGAATATGAAACTGAAGAGTGGAAACAGATCAAGTTTGGTGTATTTTTATAAAACTGCTAAAAACAACAATCTATATTTTGTCAATTTATATCTTGGGCTTGCCCTAGTTTGGAGCTCTAGCTTCGCCACTCCATCGTAGAATGTTTTCACAGCGTTTTGGACAAGTTAGTTGGGGGTAAAAGAGTAAACTACTCGCTGCGACGCGGCTATCAAACTAGATGTTCAGCTTCTGCGATTACGTTCAATACTAGAAGAAATCCTACTAAAATATTGTACAAAACGATTGTTGGCAAGAGCCCTAAAGGCCGAATGAGCACTTTCGATAATAAGTATCGGAAACTCAGAGGCTTGAAGAAACGCGCCAATTATAAAAAGCCGCAGAAGACGTGTGACGCTATAACTCAAAATAAAGATTATGGTGAATGAAGCTAAAACTTAGCCTGTGTGTTGTGTGTGAGTGTGAGTGAAGATGTTCTTAATTTAAAGAAGGAAACTTTTCTATTCAATTAAAAAAAAAGTAAAGAAGAAAGAACACGGATTGAACGGCAGAACATTTTGCAAAGCGAGTCTAGCGAATGGCTTGAACTTAGACGTTCTTTGTTGACAGATTTGAACTTTGGTAAAGTGATCAAAATGAGGTCAGATACTAGTTGTGCTAATATAGTAAAGCAATTGCTATCCGAAATTAATATAGATGCTGTTCCTTTTCAGCACGGAAGAGAATATGAAAAAAAGCGCTACAACAATTATCTACGCAAGAAGCAGTGGATATAAGACCTTGCGGGCTTTATATATATATATATATATATATATATATATATATATATATATATTCTGAAATTCCGTATTTGGGGGCCACACCAGGCGGAATTATAGACGAAGAAACAATAGTGGAGGTTAAGTGTCCAATAACGGCATTTAAGACAGATATTACAAAAAAAAAAAAGAATTTTTTGGATTAAAGACAAATCAGGTAATTTAGAGATAAATAAAAATCATAACTGGTTCTACCAGGTACAAGGGCAGTTGCACGGGACTCGCAAAGCAAAATGTGTATTGGCTGTATGGTTCAGTGAGTCGCAACCACTGAAAACGGAAGTTATTTATAGGGATGATGATTTTTTTGAAAACAATATGAAGTCAAAATGATGCAATTTTTATTTAAATTGTATATTGCCTGAAATTTTTGACCCAAGACATACCAGAAATATGGAAATACGTAATCCAATCTATATAATTGAATCTATAAAAAAGAGAAAAAAAACTTGAAATCTTATAGAAGAAAATACAACGCATAACTGAGCAGGAAGAAAATACAACGCTTTCCTTATATCAAGAATCGACACGGTCGTCAACACAAGTAATTCCAGAAGCGGAACAACCTACCTGTTCACGATACTTAGATTGTAATGAATTTTAACTTGCACAAAATATTCAACGGTTGATTTAATCTTGACAGATTTATGGTGTGCCTAACATGTTAACATAAAATAATTAAAAAAGTACGCAAAGTTTGTTTCTTCTTTTATTTAATTTAGCACTTACATATATGAGCCAGATCACCACTAGACCTTCAAAATATATATCGTAGCAACGTCCGTCATAAATATGACAGTAACTGAAAACTAAATCTTTCTCACTATTTCCATAGCCGAGAACTCCTTAAAAACTACCTGTTCATTCACATACCTTCACAAAGTGTCATGTAGCAGCGTCCGTGCTGAATATGAGAGTTTCTGAAAACTAAATCTTCCTAACCATTTCCTTTGCTGAGAACCGCTTGGTACTTACCTGGTCATCCACATACCTTCACAAAGTATAGTAGGGCTGAAAGAGTTTTGAAAACTTTTCAGTTCTAAGTATCACGTTCGCGTCCGGGCTGAATATGAGAGTTTCTGAAAACTAAATCTTCCTAACCATTTCCATTGCTGAGAACCGATTGGTACTTACCTGGTCATCCACATACCTTCACAAAGTGTCACGTAGCAACGTCCGTGCTGAACATGGGAATGAATATTGTTACAAGGTCTAAAGTGAATAAATACGTCAATTCACTACTAGGTCTATCAGAGATCGAATAAATTTATGCAAATAAGTTGTCATAATATTATCTATACATCGTTAATCTTTGTCTACTATTTACGTAGTGCCATTGTAGTACGTCTGTGTTTGGTAGATGTCGCTAAATGTAAACAAAGTCTAAATCGTCAAGATTACTGATCATTGTAGGAGCCTTAAAATTAGGTGTTTGTAATATTTCATGGCGTGGGAGATAAATTATCTTAGACTATCTTAGATAATTGGTTCGAAAAATGTAAAAGTTAATGTTTCTTTCTGTAATAAAGTTATATTTTATATTAATTAGATTAAAAATAAATACACCGAATCGCAGATATTCATAAAAAAAGAAAATTTTTAAATGTGCAAAAAATTAAAGAGCAAACCACCGAGGCATTATTTTGTATATTATTATAATACTCTAGAATCCGATAAACTTTTATTAAAACTTACTTCACAATTATAATGTGTAACAAAAATTTACCTTAGTGACAACTAGTGACATCTAGTGAACGTAAAATTATTGGCCTTCATAAGATTAAAATGAATACCAAACGTAGACAGAGAATAGTATTCTATAGTATACCAAACTCAATACAAAGTCAAATATATTAATTAAAGGTATATACTAGAAATACTGAGAAACATTGTATGTAACATATAACTTGACCTCAGTCGTAACTAGCGACATCTAGTCAGCGGTAAATTATTAACTCTCATTAAAAATATAAAGCATGCAATTTTAATGTCAAATTTTGCCAAAAGGTGGCGCCGTGGCAATCAAAGTTTTAAAGAATCTTTTTAAAAAAACTACACATCCATTTTAATTAATATGGCGTTTAAAATAAAACAGAGGTTTACATATAAATACATTTAATTTGTTGGATGGATTGGGGGAACAATCAGTGCCAAACGGATTTAGTTAAAGTTTTAATTCCGTAGTTGTTTAAAACACTGTCGGAACATCGATCCTGGGTACACACAAAATGAAATACAGATTTTATATGTACGTGCTAGAGCCACACTGCAGCTAAAATAATGGTTATAGCATGCATGAGTCGGCTCGACTCGCTCGTGGAAGGACCACGCTCTTACAGAACACCAGCGTAAAATAATTAACGCTGCTGTGTTTCGTTTGGTGAGTGTCGAGAACTGGAGATTTTAACACTAAGAATGCCAGATCGAAAGACCAAAATATCTGGAGAAAATTTGAAAATGTCGGGAATTTGAGGTTGTTGTCGGGAGAAACAAATATAAAAATGTAAGATAAAAAGTTTATTTTTTAAACGATTAGGCTACAAAAAGACTTCAAATGGTTGACACAAATAATACACACACAAAGTACACTTTTGGAACCTTTAGAAGTATTCAGAATAGATTTACAATTCGAATAATTTATAATTCAAATCCTGGTCACCTGTAATACGGGTATCTTACTCACCATAGGCACCAGCGATCCACGGGCAAAGTTGTTTTGTACTAATTATATGCTACTTATAAGCTTATAACTTTAAATGTAACTTTGTTTGTGGTGAGAAATAAACGTTATTTAAGTATTATTATTAATTTATTCAAAGTTCAGTCAAATTACTAACTCAGCTTTTATTAAATCAGAGGCAGCTGTGGGAATGAAGGCAGGGAAGAGAAGCTGTTTGTCTGAAGATTTTAAGTTTCGTCAGGAGTCTGGAGATCATTTAAAATGTCGGCGGAATGCAGACGAATCCCGACCGTCTGGCAACGCTAATGTTAACCCATTTAAGTACTGCAAGATAATAAAGGTTATTGCGGGAAATTAAATACAAAGGTATTTATGATAGTAAGTACGCAGGAGAAGCCGAAATTGTATAATAATTTACTGTTTTTTAAAGGCCGAAGCCGTTTGCAGAAGCTAATAGGTTGGTATAAAATTATTTTATTAATCTTTTACTTCTCTGACATGTAGGTTTGCACGTGAGCCGAGTTGGATAAAACGAAATTTTAGATAAATTACGCATTGGATAGCGCTGTTACATTGACGACTAATTATCTCTAAGTAACAAACGACTGCACATACCTAAAGCAATTTTTAGGGTTCCGTAGTCAACTAGGAACCCTTATAGTTTCGCCATGTCTGTCTGTCCGTCTGTCCGTCCTCGCTTAATCTCTGTGACCGTTAGCACTAGAAAGCTGAAATTTGGTGCCAATATGTGTATCAATCACGCCGACAAAGTAGTAAAATAAAAATTTGAAAAAAATGTTTTATTAGCGTAGCTCCCCTATATGTAAAGTGGGAAGTGATTTTTTTTTTTAATTTCAACCCTAGCGTGTGATATATTGTTGGAAAGGTATTTAAAAATGAATAGGGGTTTACTAGAATCATTTTATGATAATGTCAATAATTTTGGAAATAATCGCTCCAACAGTAAAAAACAATGTGTCCCCCCCCCCCTCTAACTTTTGAACCATAAGTTTAGAAAATATGGAAAAAATCTGAAATGTAGAACTTTATAAGGATTTTCTAGGAAAATCATTTTGAACTTGGATGGATGCGAACATAATGGATACCCACCTTTAAACTCATAAGTGGGAACACTTATTGTGACGGACGGGAAACTACGGAACCCTACACTGAGCGTGGCCCGACACGGTCTTGGCCGGTTTTTTGTTGCTTTACGGCATACCAGGCAGTTCCACGTTAGTGTTTGCTCGATTGTTACGCGTAAGTACTTAACTTCAGTGGAGAATGGTACTTCTTTACTACTGAGTTCTAGTGTGACTAATTTGTCCAATCGTCTCTTTTTGGTAAAGGGTATTATTAAAGTTTTATCAGCATTTTGAAAAAACTAGAAAACATAGGTATGCGAGGGATGGCCTTGGAGTGGTTTAAAAGTTACTTAACAATTGGCAAACAGTGCGTAAAAATTGGAAAGTCTATCAGTAGCTTACAAAATGTCAGTTTTGGAGTCCCACAGGGTAGCATCTTGGGACCTACATTATTTATCTTATATATTAATGATATTCATGATATAATATTTGAAATGCTGACATTTTATGCTACGCCGATGACACTGCGGTCGTTTTTGACGGACCTTCACGGAAATCTGTTTGTTCTATCGCTGAGCGAGCTATGTTGCAAATTTCTCTGTGGCTACGGAATAATTTACTAATTTTAAATTCAAAAAAGACGATGTACGTATGCTTTCATAAAACAAATGCTTCCTGTCCGAAGTTCGGTTTGAATATAAATATTCATAAAGAGTCATGCGACATGAACTTACCACCACATACCACATGAATTATATTATATAACAAATAAGGTAAGGTTTGACGACTCCGTGGCGCAGTGACTTAGCAATGAGTGGCTGCGCTGGGGGTCGCGGGTTCGAATCCCGCACGGAACAAGTATTTGTATGGCCTACAAGTAGTTGTTCCGGGTCTGGATGTTCGTCCTTGTGCAATTTATGTTTGTAAACTGCCCCCACAATACAAGAGAAAATCTTAGTGTAGGGGTAACGTTTAAAAAAAAACAAATAAGGTAATATTAAAGTCTGTGTATTACGCCCTTTGTCAATCGCTCATAGCTTACTGCATCACATGTTGGGGATGTGCATCCAAAACATATTTAGTACAGATTGAGAGAGCACAGCGGGCAGTTTTAAAGACAATGCTAGGAAAACCGTACCTACGGCGGTTACCTATTGCAAGCGTAAACGAAGATGCCGGAGTACATACTGTACGACAGCTGTTTGTGCTGAATACGTCTTTAGCAGTACATAAATACGTATTGTTACGAGCTTGAGGTTCGTGACAATAAAAATTGCCGATAGAATTACCTAAATTAACACTTTAATTTTCTTTACACTAATTAAAACTTAAAACACCAATAATTAATCACACTGATTCACTTTATTTCGCTCCGAAGCTTCGCTTGTCTCGCCAAATTCAATACTTCTCCGATCGTATCTTGCAGCGTCTATAAATATAAATTAGCACCGAAACATCCAGAATATTCAAGTACCTACGGAAACCTACGGAACACCTACGGATCTATATTCCAATGACCACTAACTACTGACAAATCGCAGGGTATACAAACTATCCATACCTTCTGTCAATACGAAATTTGCGCAACGTTATGGCGACTTTATCAAAAGACGAATTTATAATAAAGTCGTCAAACACTATAATATTATAAATAAAAAACATGCATCTGCAAAATTAATCATAATGAAATGGTTGGTCACCCTATCACATGAGGAAACAGAAGAATTGTTAAAAACTGACTTTATTTTTAGGTAAATATTGTTGTTGTTTTAATTTAATTTTAATTTTCTTATTAAATGTAAATACTATATATATATATATATATATATATATATATATATATATATATATATATATATATATATTATATATATACTTCGGACAGGATGCATTTGTTTTATGAAAGCATACGTACATCGTCTTTTTTGAGTTTAAAATTAGTAAATTATTCTATATTCTATTTCTAAATTAGTATAATATATGTTATATATACATATACACACACATATATATATATATATATATATATATATATATATATATATATATATATATATATATATATATATATATAGTTAATACATTCCAGTTATATTGGTTATATATGTTGGTTGTTAAAGGTTTCTTTCTTTTTTTATGTTTTTAGATTTTGAGCACTAAGCAGTTCTTTTATTGCTGTTTTGTGTAGGTATATTATGACAGATTGTCTGATAAGATGTATAAAATAATGCCTAGTGAACTTTGGTCTCAGGTTTCCTCGATACAGGCTCGCCTAGTGAGGAAACCAACAGATATTACCTATTGTATATATTTTTCTGTTAATAAAACATTTTTCATTTTCATTTTCATTAACTGATAAACTGTTATCCCTAAATCAGTTATTTATGGTGTTTAAGGCTCGATGTATGATTAATGATAAAGTACTTTGGCAAAATCCTCTCGTAATGACCACAAGGTACAGCCTTACAGTCTTACAGATAAATTGTCATTGATAAAACAATTTTGAGTATCATTCAATGCATCTCTAGATATTTTAGTGATAGAATGGGTAGCAAGATTCCTTCTAGTAGTTGAGTTTTCTTCTTGTTAATCACACAGTAACATTATTTTGTTACAGAATCGGGGAACGAAAAACGATTGGAAAGCTGCATGTCCTAAAATTAGAAAAATATATTTCAAAAGTCATCACAGAACGGCGCAGCGGACACTTATATGCCCGAAAATCTTCTCATAAATGGAAGGAGCTCTGTATCCATAAGTGAGATCATACATTGCTTTAAAATGAAATAAATCGCTGGCGCTCACGATAAATTTTCGTCATATTTGCCACGCATGGTAGGCAGGTTGGCAAACACAGCTATTAAAAAAAGTTATGAAAAAGGCGTTGCTGCCATCTCCTGGTTTGTTTCACTCAAAATATAGTAAACATTTACAATAAACATTTTTTAACCCGGGACCTCATGACGGGTAGAGCCATGCTGCAGTTATATCAGTAGTATACGTGGGATACTCACACACACTTTTGAGGTAAGTATACAAAAAGTATTCTAGATACTAATAATATTTATTTTACATCTTTTTCAAAATATTCTCCATCATGCTCCATTTCAAAGCTCCGTTCGCTTTGAAAACACTTTTACCAGTCTTGATCTGACAGGTCGGAAATCGCTTCTTCGTAGGTAGCCACGGCTTCTTCGGCGCTTCAAAAAACGTAAAAGTAAAAGTAAAGTTACAGCATATATACGTCCCACTGCTGGGCATAGGCCTCCCCTCATTTCTGAGAGGGTTTTAGGATAAGGAAGTGTACGGCGCGCTGCCCTATTAGCGTGTTGGCGAACTTCACATGTCTTCGAAATATTTTTTTCTTATTTCTCAGACATGCAGGTTTCCTCACGATGTTTTCCTTCACCGCCGAGCACGTGGTAAATCAGCACTTAAAATTGCAATTAACAATTTCATTGTTGCCGGCGGGGATTGAATCCGGGTTACTCGCTCGCTGCCATGTGAGCTACCACGGCTCACCTAAAAAACGTGCCTTTTATTATTTCTTTGACTCTTGGGAACAAAAAGAAATCACAAGGAGCTAAGTCAGGGCTTTAGGGTGGGTGACTTAGAGTTTCAACACCAGATTCCTCAATAAATGCTTTTGTAGTAAGGGAGGTATGTATATGGGTGGCGTTATCGTGATGCAGCATGATTCCCCGAAGCCCGTTCTTTGGTCTTCTCTCGCGCACAGCTTGAAAAGCTTTGGGTAATGCAACAGTAGTATACCATTCAGAGTTGACTGACCTACAATTTTCCAGCATTGACGTCGACAAATGTCCGCTCCGCGAAAAAAACTAGCCACCATTTTTTTGCCGACGTTGCAGTTTTGTCGGTAACTGTCCTTCTGAGTAGACCCATACCGATGATTGCCTTTTATTTTCCGGATCATATTGATAGATCCATGTCTCGTCACCAGTAACGATTTCTGAAACACGCCTAGATGCCCCGTTTTCAAAACGTAGACGCATTTCATGGCACCAATCCACACGAGTCTGTTTTTCGCTTTCGGAGAGCAAACGAGGGATCCATCAACAACAAAGCTCCCTCACTCCAAGATGTTGATGTAGCATGGTATGAATGCTCCCCGAACTAATGCCTACAATCTTTTCGATGTCCGTATATGTGATTTGTGGGTCTTCTCGCACCTACATTTCAGTAGTCCATACATTTTCTGCTGTTACTGCTGTTTGCGGGGCCCCGGTTCTTTGGTAATCTTTAAGGTTAATTTCACCTCTTTTGAATTCAGCAAACCACCTAAAAATTGTTGCGCGTGATGGAGCTGAGTCCCCTAATGCTACAAAGCCTCGCCTTAAGATTACAACGGTTACAATCAACCGTACACTACAAAAGTGGAATTTTTATATAGGTGAATTCATGTCTTTATCTTGAATTTGATTGTTCAAAAATACGATTGTATAATTTTGACTCGATAAAAATTATTTGCGAAAACACCTCTAAAAAATCACTATAGTTGAAATTACGACGAAATTACTTGATCTATATGCTTGGGTATCACTCAAATATAATAATAATAATAATAATTTACTTGCTCATTATTTTGATTACTTAAGTCAATAATTTTTTAAAAAAGATTTTAAGATTCTGACAATTTCTAAGCGCTTTTAATCGTCGCGGGCGCTACGCAATTTTAGACCTTATGACGGCGTTTTTTCAAGTTTTTATAGAAATTATGTATTCACTCGGATCACGGCGACAGCCTGGAGCCACTTTTTCGATGTGTCGTCTTTTTTTTTTTTATAGGATAGGGTGACAAAGGAGCACACAGTCCACCTCATGGTAAGTGGTTGCTGTGGCCCATATACATCTACATCTATCCTCGATTACGAATCAAAATGCAGATGTGTTGTCACCCGTGAGGACTAAGATGGAATGCCTCGTTTCCAGTAAAAAGGGTCTCCGGTTCTCTACACTCACCATACGAAATACAGCAGCATTAAGCTACTATTTCACGCTGGTATTCTGTGAGAGCTTGGTCCTTCCCCGGTCGAGCCGACCCATTCGTGCTACAACTATACTACTAATATAACTGCAGCATGGCTCTACCACGTATAAAATGTCTGTTCGGTTCGGTCTTGACTGTTCGGTTAAAACAAATTTAAAATCATTATAGATCATAGCGCGCAAATGTTCACGATTAAGATCCATCGTTTTAAATGAAAAGTGCGGGAAGCGTTGCAGAAAAATTAATTGAACTATGTTTCTTTTTAATATTGCGCAATTGGCTTATGGAGTTCTATTTTAAATAAATTTGCTTTTTAAAAACATATAACACGGGTGCGTTCCATTTTTATTGTGTGACCTACGTAGTTGTAGCACGAATGAGTCGGCTCGACCGGGGAAGAACTACTTTCTCACAGAATACCAACGTAAAATAGTAGTTTAATGCTGCTTTTTTATAGGATAGGGTGACAAACGAGCACACAGTCCACCTGATGGTACGTGGTTGCTGTGGTCCATAGACATCTACATCTATCCTCGATTACGAATCAAATTGCAGATGCGTTGTCGGCCTGGCCATGGGGAACGGCGAAGCGACAGGCGGGGCGATAATTCGCGCGGCGCGATTTGAGGACCACGGGCATTCACATTTGCCGCCGCGACCAGATAGGCCGAGAGTGAAATGTCTTTATCAAAGTTATCTCGATATTGCTTAGAAAGTAATTATTTATTGATTCAAGACATAATATTTGGAAGAGATTGCGGAGTACATGATTTGAATAGGAATCGGGTTATAAATGGAGAATTCCACAACAAATAGAATGCATCTAGAAAAAAATTTCGAGTAAATACCAGAATGAGTGTCGAAATATGCGATTATATTCTTGTTAATATTCAACCAGAATTGGAGATAAAAGTCAATGTGGATAGAATTTTAAGTTGTTTTTGTCGGCCCGGCATTTTTCGCGGCGAAAACACCTAAAATATTTTGTTCCCTATACTATTTGCCGGTTTTCGCCGCGTCTGCCGCCCGACTCCGTGGCTTGCACCGTACCACAGAGTACCTTTGTATAAACTGAAACACCGTACTGATTCATACATTTATTTCTGTCTGTTCCGCCAGTCGCCCGCGCGATTCACCCGGTAAATTTCGCCGGTCGCGTCGCCACTCGCCGCTACGCATGCTTGCTCCATAGGTACATTTCTACACATTTGTTTTAGTCGCTAGACGCCTCGCTGTTCGCGCCGCGCGAATTTTCGCTACGGCAAAAGTCCCGTGGCCAGGCTGTAAGATGGAATGCCTCGTTTCCAGTAAAAAGTGGTCCCCGGTTTTCTACACTCACCATACGAAACACAGCAGCATTAAGGTACTATTTCACGCTGGTATTCTGTGAGAGCGTGGTCTGTGCTATGCTGTGTTTCGTATGGTGAGTGTAGAGAACCGGAGACCCCTTTTACTGCAAACGAGGCAATCCATCTTAGTCCTCATGGGTGACAGCGCATCTGCATTTTGATTCGTAATCGAGGATGGATGTAGAAGTCTATGGGTCACAGGAAGTATTTACTATCAGGTGGACTGTGTGCTCGCTTGTCACCCATTGTCACTAATCCTATAAAAAAACGACCACCGACGTGGCAGTCAAGTCAAGTCTTTATACAAGTAAAGTTCGTAACAGCATGTTAAAAATATCAATCATAATTTAATTCAGCTACTCCTAGTTCACTCACTGATACACCTTTTGTTGTATTTAGCCGCGTGCAACGGTGACGCCACAAATCATTTAGCCTCGCCGATAAATGAGATAGAAAACCAGTGGGTGTAGTTAACACGCCGGGAGCGGATATAGTGCATGAGAGTAGCGATTTATCGTCCGTTCATCACAGCCTATCAAAGACCACTGTTGAACATAGGCCTCCAGAGTGTTTTATAACGATATTTGCTATAGTTTTCACTGTTAGCAGGCGAGTTGACAAACACAGTACTGTTATTTTTTAGGTGTTGTTAGGAAGAATGTCTTTCTACAACGGAGATAGATCCATTAATAAGCCGCTGCAACTGTATTATGGTTGTAGCATGAATAGGTTGGCTCGACCGGAGAAGGACGCTTTCATAGAATACCAGCGTGTAATAGCAGCTAATGCTGTGTTTTGTGTGATGAGTATAGAGAATCGGTGACCATTTTTATTAGGAATGAGGCATTCCATCTCAATCCTCAGGGGTGACAACGCATTTGCATTTTGAATCTAAATTGAGGGTGGACGTAGATGTATGGGTTACATCATCCACTTACCATCAGATGGACTGTGTACTCTTTTGTCACACTTATTCTATTAAGCAAAACATAAGTAGCTTCTGAAGTCTTAATTCTTCTAGTTCAGTCTTCCATTCACTGTGTCAGCATTGACTTCAGAAGCTATTAAGAGGATATTATTTTCTACACTTTCTATACCCATCAGATCGGAATACAACAATGCAAGCACTGAAATAGGGAAGATGGTGGCATTTTAAAATATTTCCAACGTTTCGAGCAGTACAACAACTAGCAAAATCAAAAATTTTGTACAACAGTCTTCAATGTAATTTAAGTGAGAACATTATCAATGTATAACTCAAAAGCTACTGGTCAGATCTTGATATATGGGACCACGCTAGAAGCACCAGATTTCAGATAAAAAAATAATCATCAAAATCACTGTCAAAACACACATAAGAAAAACATAAAAAAGCACTCGAAAGATCTTTAGATCTCATGGTCAAAGGGGGGGGGGGTCAAAGGCCCTCCCTTTGGAGGGGTTATGGTGAAACAATCCAATAAGTGCATTTGCTTTTATTGTTCAATTTCGAAGAAAATAATTTATCGTAGCTACATTTATTTACTTTGTCTACGGAGATCTATAGGTATAAATCTGATGACCTAAGATAAAGGTTTTACCTATAAGTATGACCTGTATTTAATGTCACCTGGTCTCCTAAACTAGTTTAGACACCAGTTTTTCACGTATAGATAGTATTGTTTTGGATGTAAGGACATATTGTTTGTTATTCTCTTTAATTAATATTTTTGGTGGAAATAAATAGTATATAAAATCTGCGCAGAATTAAGTCTAATTACGAACTATGCGTAAAATATTATTAATATTAAATTTATTTTCGAAAATAACTTGTATTATTTAATTACGTACAATATTTAATCAATATTTAAATAATCTCTAACGCTTGTATAATGTGCCAATAGTTTTCAGTTATCAAGTTCACAGGTCATTTAACGCGCCATTTTGTCGTGATGGCGCGCAAAACAGCTAACTGCGAATGAAGCTAAACTGTTAAATAGCAGCTTTTATCTATTAATGAACCTGTAAAACTATTTAATTACTTATGTATGACCTTCAGATAGATTTCTCTGCTACGAAACAATTAACGGAGTTTTAAAAATTGAGCTATTTTTGTATTATAAGTTTTTTCGTTTCGCCTCGAGGTGTGGGCAGGTGTGGGTATTGTACTACTCCATAGATAAATAAATATGTAGCAAGTATACTACTCTACACTCCATAACTGAACATTAAGATTTTGTGTTTTTATTTTTTTTTTGTAATGGACTCGCACTATTGTATTTTTGCCAATGTCAATGTAATAATCCTTTATTATATATTTTTTCCAAATTCTTTACAATATATATGCGTCACCTTTTTAAATATATTTTTGTAGATTTTGACGGCCACTTGAGCCAGCAGGTAGTCGATGATGACAGTATCTCAAGGCGCCTAAGCAGACACATTATCTTACAGTTCACATCGCAATAGGGGTACTTGTTTGATCGTTTTCACAAAATCACATTATTTTTACGTATCAAAATACACTTTAAACCATTACTTATACAATAACACCAGAGCAGCAACACGTCGGCGGTCGATTTCCCGCCAAAACCTCCCCGAGATTTTATGTTGTCTGTATGTAATTTGTTCACTAAAAATATACAAAATTTGAACTGCTCAAAGTTCAAAAACTTTATTAAACTAAGTTTGTATAAAAGGGTTATTATAATATTAAGGAATTTATGGATGATAATAACCTCTAGGAAGTGTGATCACTCCCTAGCTATTTCTTTTTTATTTTGTGTAGATTAATGGTGTAACAAAAATAAAGATTTAAAAAAAGATCTTTTATACTAGTTAATAAAACCTAGTTTTAAAAAGTTAAACGTAAAAATAAAGATTTTTTTTAAAAACAAGCTTTTATTATTTGTTAATAAAAAGAACTAAAAAGTTAAAAATAATTTAATTCCGATAAGGAAATATACCATTTTATACGTACATTATACCCTTTTTTTTTTAAAAAAAAAAGCGCGTTACACCTTTATTTCTCTTGCCGTCTAATTGTAACATCTTTTCTTTCAAAAAAAAAAATGGGATACCTATAAAATGGTATATTTCTTATCAGAATTAAATTATTTTTAACTTTTTAATAAATGATATTAATAGTTATTTTGAAACAATTATATAGATTATTTTTTCAAAATTAAATAAAATGATGTGTCTCACCTAGTTTGAAGAGCGATAGATGTGATAAAATCACCTGAAAATGCCTCGTGTATAGAGGCGAAACACGTGTCGTATTATCGTCGATGGTGTGTCTTTTCTAGAATAGTGATGTTGGGAGTAGTGGTGTTGGGATTAGTGGTGCTGGAATTGGTGGTGACATGATTAGTGCACGCAATTAAGGGAGGGCGGAAGGTGCTCTTCAAACTAGGTAAGACACATCATTTTATTTAATTTAGCGGATGGTTGCAAAGTAACTATTAATATCATTTATTATAATGGATTTCCGCAAAGTAACGCCTGATTCTATCAGTTATTTTAACTTTTTAGTTATAATCATAAATTTTTATTTGCAAGAATCACGGTATAAAAAGGTCTTACAATTTATCTAGTGCAATCGTGTTTCGATAACAATGGTAAATAGCATGCAAATACAGAAACAACAATATTAATTAATTACAATCTAAAAAAATCTTTTACATCATAATAACATTCGGTTTTTAACCAATTAAACAAATGTTTCTTAAATAATCTTTCGCTTAATAATTTAAATTCATTAGGTAGTTTATTAAATATTTTTATACACATATTTAGGCAACTTTTGTTGTATTTAACGAATCATCTAGGAATAACATCTAGAACTAGTTTTTCTGGGTCACGTCGGTTTCGGTGATATATATCACGCGCTTTAATAAACAATGACTTATTTTTAAAGACAAACATACTAACTTCATAAATGTATAGTGACGGGAGGGGTAATATACCAAGTCTCTTAAATACTGGTTTACAGGAAATATCTGGCGACATCCCGCACATTGCACGAATACATTTTTTTTGGGCAACGAATGCCCTATTTTAGTCAGTACTATTACCCCATATTATAATTCCATAGCGTAGAATAGACTCTGTTGTTAACTGTCTGTTGTTTATGTTACTAAGTATTATTCTTACTAACGAAAACATGGCAAGTGAGCTTGATCTGTGTTTTTGAAACCCATATTGTTCACTTTTAATTGGTATTTATCAAAGTAATCAACTATTTTTTTATACATACATTTTTCAAAGATTTTAGCCAGAATAGGTATTAAGGTGATTGGACGATAATTTTGAATATTATCTTTTGGCCTTTTTTTAAATAAAGGTTTTATAATTGACAGTTTTAGTGCTTCTGGCAATTTTGCTGATGAGAATGATAAATTTATTAGATGTCAAAATTTTGGTTAAATTATCAGCGCATGATTTTAAAATTTTAGTGTTAATTTCGTCATATCCCTCTGAATTGGTATTGATTAACGATAGTTGTTCTGTTTTAACTTCATTTTCTGTCATTGGTCTTAAATACATCGAATTCACTCTTGAATTTCTACTGAAACCATATTTTTTATTTAAATTTTGTGTTGAGGCATGATTTGTGGTCATATCTATAAAATAATCATTGAAAGCAGTAGCTATTTCTATAGGATTAGATATTATGTTCTTTCCAATTTTCATCATTCATCATCATTACAGCCCTTCACAAGTCCACTGCTGAACATAGGCCTCCACCAAGTAACGCCACAAAGCACGGTCCTGAGCCACCTGCATCCATCGACTTCCTGCATGTCTTACCAGGTCGTCACTCCATCTAGTGGGGGTCGCCCTACACTACGCCTACCGGTACGAGGCTGTCACTCGAGAACCTTTCTCGGTTATCGGTTCTTCGAGCTATATGGTCAGCCCATTGCCACTTCAGCTTACTAATCCGTTGGGCTATGTCGATTACTCTGGTTTTACTGCGGATATCCTCATTTCTGAGTCTATCACGCAGAGAAACTCCGAGCATAGCCCTCTTCATAGCTCGCTGAGCGACCTTGAGCGTCCTCATACGGACAGCAGTGAAGGACCACGTCTCTGATCCGTAAGTCATCACTGGCAACATGCATTGGTTGTACGCTTTAGTTTTCAGAGATTGAGGTATACCTGACTAGAAGATGTGTCGTAATTTTCCGAACGCTGCCCAGCCGAGTTGAATCCGTCGATTGACCTCTCGGTCGAAGTTGGACTTACTTAGTCGGACTATTTGTCCCAGGTAAATGTACTCGTCAACAACTTCGAGCATAGTGCTCCCAACAACTACCGGCATAGGTGAGACATGGACATTAAACATGATCTTTGTTTTGTCCATGTTCATCTTAAAACCTATCCGTTGGGAGACACCATTGAGGTCATTGAGCATAGTGCTAAGGTCCTCCAGCGATCCTGCCATAAGGACTATATCGTCGGCAAATCGAAGGTGAGTGATGTACTCGCCATTGATGTTAATACCGTATCCTTTCCAGTCCAGTAGCTTGAAAACGTCTTCCAATGCAGCGGTGAAGAGTTTCGGGGATATCACGTCACCCTGTCTTACACCTCTCTGCAGTTGGATAGGTTTCGAGCTCTGATTCTGTACTCGGATAGCCATCGTAGCCCTACTGTACAAACACTTCAGTACTTCGATATACCGACAGTCAACTTGGCACCGCTGAAGGGACTGTAGCACCACCCAAATTTCGACTGAATCAAAGGATTTCTCATAGTCCACATACGCCAGGCAAAATGGCAGATTGTACTCTTCGGTCTTCTGTACAATCTGCCGCAGGGTATGTATGTGGTCTATGGTACTGAAGCCTTTTCGGAAAGCGGCTTGTTCGGGAGGCTGGAAGTCGTCGAGTCTGCGTGCGAGACGATTCGAAAACAGCACGTAGACGCGGCTCAGAAGGGAAATCGGTCTGTAGTTCTTCAAGAGAGCGTTGTCGCCTTTCTTAAAGAACAAGACCACCGCACTTCTGCTCCACGCCTCCGGAGTAGTGCCACGATGGAGGACGGAATTGAATAGCTTCTGAAGGACTTCAAGTACCGGTGTTCCACCCGCTTTCAGAAGCTCCGCTGTAATTCCATCCTTCGCCTGGGACCCTGCCGTTTTTAAGGTGCTGGAGAGCCATTCTAATCTCGCTCAGACTGACGTTTGGGATATCATCGGAATAGTGCCGGGTAAGACTTGCTCTTGGATCGTTACTCACACTTGCGTGTGGCTCCAATGATGATGTGTACAGCTGCCCATAGAACCTCTCAATCTCACTCAAAATCTCAGGTGTCTCGGAAACGATGCTGCCACACTCAGTCTTCAGCTTTGACAGTTGGCTCTTTCTGGCAGACAGATCTCTGGCAAAGACTTTGGAGCCCTGGTTCCGCTCGATCGCTTCTTTAATACGAGCAGTATTAAAGTTGCGTAAATCTCGCCGCATGCATTTGGAGATCTGTCTGTTCAGTTGTCTGTATGCTGTTAAATCTGTTAACGATTGCAGCCTCATCTCCCGTCTAACAGCCGTGAGATTAAGAGTGTGATCGGAGAGTTTTTGTGTTCTTCTGCGGCGGGTCTTGCAGAACTTAGCTCCGACCGCATGGGCAGTTTCCACGAGCTTGTCATTCATATCGTCACTGCATTGCAATCTTCTAGGCACTGAAAGCGGTTACATAACTCGAGCTGAAAAGTCTCGGGATTCTGGATTAGAGCACGAGGGGGGACGGAGCGTTGACTTCATTAGACGAGACCTCTCAAACTTAACGTTTAGGTTCAGTGTGCCTCTATCCATTCGGTGATCGCTGCCGGTTTTCACCCTTGCGATCTGACTGAGACATCACTGAACAGTTGGCGTCTGGTCGTCATATAGAAGTCAATCTCATTTTTTGTCGAACCGTAGGGGCTCGACCAGGTCCACTTCCTGTGGGGCCGCTTCTGGAAGAAAGAATTCATCATAAAGTGTCCCTCTTTCTCCATAAAGTCAGCCAGCTGCTGGCCCCTACGGTTCCGTTGCCCTACTCCAAATTTCCCTAACTTCAGCTCACCGCCTTCTCTTGTGCCTAGTTTTGCGTTGAAGTCTCCCATCAACACCTTGTAGTGGGTTTTGGAGGAATGCATGGCTCTAGAAATATCCTCATACATTTCCTACACCTCCTCATCGGGATGTGCCGAGGTTGGTGCGTAGACCTGTATGACCTTCAGCGAATACCGTTTGGTGATTCTGAGTATCAGGTACGCGACCCTCGTCGACACACTCCCAATCTTTACAACGTTGTTGACGAGAGTCTTGTGGACGATAAAGCCGACACCTCCTTGGGACAGATGGTCGCCGTCCCGGTGATAGAACAAGTTGCCGGACTCGAGGATTACCGTGCCCTCTCTTCGGACCTCAGATAATCCAATAATATGCCAGCGCAACTTGTCTACCTCTTCTTCCAGCTCCAGTATCTTCTCGTCAGTCCTCAGGGTGCGTGCGTTATACGTTGCCAGGTCGAGTCGTCGTAGGTGGCAACCGAACCTCCACCGGAGATTCTTAGCACCCCCTGCCCCGCTGTTACCATGGTCGCCACCGTAGGCAGGAATAGCGGGGCCGCCGGGAACTGGGGGCCGTTTATTTGCGTCGTTGCTCATGGGGGGATATTTGCCATAGTTGCCAAGCTTGGCGAGCGGGTTGGCAACCGCAGTTTTTTATTATGTTATTGCTGTTATTATACGTGGTAGAGCCATGCTGCAGTTATATTAGTAATATAGTTGTAGCACGAATGGGTCGGCTCGACCGGGGAGGGACCACGCTCTCACAGAATACCGGCGTCAAATAGTAGCTTTATGCTGCTGTGTTTCGTATGGTGAGTGTAGAGAACCGGAGACCCTTTTTACTGGAAACGAGGCACTCCATCTGAGTCCTCACGGGTGACAACGCATCTGCATTTTGATTCGTAATCGAATATAGATGTGGATGTCTATGGGCCACAGCAACCACTTATCATCAGGTGGACTGTGTGCTCGTTTGTCACCCTATCCTATAAAAAAAAAGACGCTGCTGCTCATCTCCTGCCTGTCTCCCTCTGTCGCCTCTTACGACACCCACGGGAAGATATGGGGTAGTGGATATTCTCAACCGCCACTACACGGCATTTCCAATTTTAATGGTATCTATATTATCCTTAACTTTCGGGTTATGAATATCATTTCTAATAATTCTCCACGCTGCCTTGCATTTGTTGTTACTATTATTCATATATTTAATATTATCAATTTGTTTGGATTTATAAATACATTTCTTTACAATGTAAGAATAGTTTAAGTAGTTAACTTTATTACGTGTGTTTTTTTTTGTTTATAGTATGTGTATCGCAATACCCGTTTAGTTTGAGAACTTTTTTTAACCCTTGACTTATTTATTTAACCCTTGACTTAAGTTCTTTTTATTAACAAGTAATAAAACCAAGTTTTAAAAAAATCTTTTTTTTTTATTTATAACTTTTTAGTTAGGGACGGCGTAATTCGTAGCGTGTAGCGGAGTTTGTGCGTACCCCGTAGTAATTCGTAGTACGCACACCTATGTGATGTTTTGAGCACTTATCGTTTTATTTCATTTATATTTTATTTTAACAACTTACATTTATTTAATTAGTAGGACTTGTAAGTTATAGTAAATTTATGATTTATGATTAAAACTAAAAAGTTAAAATAACTGATAGAATCAGGCGTTACTTTTCGGAAATCTATTATAATAAATGATATTAGTAGTTACTTTGCAATCATCCGCTAAATTAAATAAAACGATGTGTTTTACCTAGTTTGAAGAGAACCTCCCGCACTCCCTCAATTGCGTGCACTAATCCCGTCACCACCAATCCGGAACCACTACTCCCAACACCACTATTCTAGGAAAGACACACCATCGACGATAATACGACACGTGTTTCGCCTCTACACGAGGCACCTTCAGGTGATTTTATCACATCTATCGCTCTTCAAACTAGGCTCTTTAATTTAGCGGATGGTTGCAAATTAACTATTAATAAATATTTTACCCAAATCTGATGGGGTTGCATATGGTTATTATCTAGGACCAAAGCACTCACCAAGACGAATCAAACGAGCCGAAGCTCGATGGGATTGTGTCGTTTTATTACGAACTTCCTCTGAACACCTTCTAGCTCCATCATCAGACCCTGGATAGCATTTAAATGCAAAGTACTCGTCAAGACGAATCAAAAGAGTTCAAACTCGATGGGGTTGCGTCGTTTCTTTACAGAGTTCCTATGGCCACCTTCAAGCTCCATCATCAGATTAGCTCCATGTCATCATAATATTGCATCGTCACGTGATATACATATGCGTGCAAAATTTCAGTTCAATCGGAATCCGGGAAATGTGTCAAATTTAGCTTGCAAGATTTGATTACAGATAGACAACAGGACAAGTGAAACTAAATAAAAGCTTGTAATACTCGTAACAAACATGATTGTAAGCTGTTATTAAAAAAATGTCCCGCTGGGTTTCTTGCTGGCTCTAACAAAAGGGTGATTTTCGATAATTATTATTTATAATCTATATTGAATAAAAAAGTTTCCGGTTTCGGTACACAGTACCCGTACTTGTATAACCAGTACCCCGTTTTCTTACGTGGTAGAGCTGCACTATATTATAGTTGTAGCACCAATGGGTCGGTTCGACCGGGGAAGGACCGTGCTCTCACAGAATGCCAGCGTAAAATAGCGGCTTAATGCTGCTGTGTTTCGGATGGTGAGTGTATCGAAGCGGAGACCCTTTTTAATGGAATCGAGGCATTCCATCTTAGTCCTCAGGGGTGACAACGCATCTGCATTTTGATTCTAAATTGAGGATTGTGGATGTTTATGGGCCACAGCATCCACTTACCATCAGGTGGACTGTGTGCTCGTTTTTCACCCAATGCTATTTAAAAAAAAACAAACGAACAATAAAAATTATTTTTTATTGTTCGTTTTATTGTTGTTTGTTAAATAAATGTTTTTCTAATCTAAGAATAAAATAGAATACTATTTTATTTACGAAGGTTATTGTAATAAAACTCAAATACAAATAATAAACACAAGTTGGCAAAGCATCTTTCAGTACAGGGCTTCGTTTTAAAATGGCAGTGTCAATGTTTTTCGCCTGCTACTGTGAAATCAAATTTTATTTCTTAAAGAGATAATTAATTTCGTTTCAAATCATACAATTTGTGAACGTTTTCGTCATTTGGGAATCGGCTAAACTAGTTATAAAAAAAGTTAAAGTTAGAGCCTATATGCGTCCCACTACTGGGCACACTAATACATAATATACAGGCTGTAACTTTAGCTTTTATAACGTCTCATTTCTGACAGGGTTTTAGGGCAAGAAAGCTGTGTTGCCCCAATGCCTGTTGGCGAAATTCACATGTCTGAAATATTTTTCTTTTTTCTCAGATATGCAGGTTTCCTCACGATGTTTTCCTTCACCGTCGTGCACGTGGTATATTAGCACTAAAATTGCAGTTAACAATTTCCATGATGCCGGCGGGGATCGAACCCGGGTCACTCACGGCTCTATTATATTATTATTTACATATTTTATTTATTTAATATCTTTATTTTATTTGCTTAAAAATACCTAAAGGCATTCTCTACTAGTAATCTCACGGAGAAGTGAGAATTTGACGTAGGTGTAGCAATTGAAAAAAAAGATTATTTATTACATAATTACAACATTATTACAGTTTATTGACCAATACGATTCTATAACTAACCTATTTATAAGAAAACTACCGACTAATAAATAATAATAACTTACAACATGAATATAAAATATAATGCTAAGTAAAGAAATTCAAATTTTCAACCAAAAATACATATATTATTGTATAATATTGTAAGTAAATAAACATAAAATATATATAAAATGCAAACTACGTACTGTGGATTGGAATGATATCGCTAAAATCAATAATCCTACTGAGCAATATTACAAACTCTGTGAAATTTTTAGCAACATTTAGGTACGCAACCTCTAGAAAAGTAATACGTAGCACGTCCCGTGAAACAAATGCCTGGGCGAGTACTAAACTAGTTCTAATGATGGAACACAAAGATAAATTATTTAAAAAATGGAAATCTAACCCAAAATCCTCAACATTGCGCTTAGAGTACACTACATATCGGAATAAAGTTTGTCGGATGATTAATGTTGCTAAAAATTCACAAAAACGAGAAAGTATTAGCGATAGTAATGGTGACATGCGTAAGGTGTGGAACTGCGTAAATAATTGGTTGGGTAGGTCAATGTCAACTCCAGATCATGTTATAGAAAAATACTTTTTAAAAGATAAGGTAACGATGGAACACATCTGTAATAACTTTTGCTTAATTTTTACACAAGAAATTGAACAATTAAAATCGAACCATTTATGTCATAGATATTTCTTTGATAGAACTAGTTATGTAAAAGATTGTAATGTAAGTTTTTATTTTAGAAAAGTCGAGGGGAAGGATGTATGTAAAGTTATTGACTCCATGGACTGCAACAAGTCACCAGGTATTGACGGTATACGGGTACGGGACTTAAAATTAGTAAAGGAGTATATCAGTCCTATTTTAGCTTCATTAATAAATAATTGCATTTGCAAAGGTATTTATCCTGATCATTTGAAAACTGCAATCATCCGACCTATTTACAAACATGGATCACACAAAGAATATACGAACTACAGACCAATTGCAATATTAAGTATCGTAAATAAAATATTTGAAAAAGTATTGATCAAACAAATCGGTATGTTTCTTGAAAAAAATAAAATTTTAACAGAATTTCAATTTGGGTTTAGATTAAACAAAAGTACAACAACGGCCTTGACAGCATTTTCAGATGATGTAAACAACTCGTTAAATAATAAAAATATCGTAGTAGCTCTATTTATAGATTACAAAAAAGGCGTTCGATACATTGGAACATGAGTGCTTGTTGCAGGCCATGGATGAATGTGGAATAAGAGGTCCAGTGAAAACTTGGTCTAAAAAATATGTAGAAAATAGAAATATTGTTGTTCGTGTAAATCGAGTGGATAGTGGGATAGGAAAAGTAAAATTTGGTGTACCGACTGGCTCTGTGTGTGGCCCGGTCGGATATATAATGCACGTCAACAGCATGATAAATGTCATCAAGAATTATAGAACATATATGTACGCTGACGATACCTGCCTTGTGTATAGTGGAAAAAATAGTAGCCAGATGCAGTTAAAAGTGCAGCAGGATTTAAACAATTTATTAAAGTGGTCCCATGACAATGGCATTATTATGAACTTGAATAAAACCAAATTTATGGTAATATCATCAGCCTATAACCGTTCTAGAAAAACAGTAGATATAGCTCTTATGGGTCACACTTACGATTGCCTGCACACTG
Organism: Parnassius apollo; assembly: GCA_907164705.1. Taxonomy (NCBI): domain Eukaryota; kingdom Metazoa; phylum Arthropoda; class Insecta; order Lepidoptera; family Papilionidae; genus Parnassius; species Parnassius apollo. The sequence continues at coordinate 1,010,304 of CAJQZP010000341.1, read as the reverse complement.
ACCAGTCAAGCTCTGTCTGCCGTTGCGAAAAGCTACAGTGTGTAACGAACTATAAATACTTAGGGTTGGTTATAGATAATCGTTTCTCATGGGACTTGCATGTTGAATTAGTGTGTAACAGGCTTAGGGCAGTACTAGGTAAACTGAATCATATAAAATATGTTGTGAATCGAGGAATCATGTATATGCTGTATTATGCCCTAGCAGACGCAACGATCGGATATGGCTTAGGTGCATATGGACTCACATTCCCAACATATCTTAACAAAATAAAGACTATACAGATAAGGTTTTTAAAGATATTAGTTGATACTAAAACGAAAATTGCTATAGATAAAAATTATGAAATGTTAATTAAAAATTTGCAAAATTATTCCCATAGACATGAACGTAAAATCCATTATCATATTAGAACAGCATGGTATGGTAACATTTAAGACACCTAGGACATATACAGGATGTTAGTGTAAACACCGTTGTCCTTGAAACAAGTGGTTTGGTTTTACTTATAGAACGTAAATTCAATGAAAAATAACATTTTTTTTTAGTAAAATCTCAATTTTTCCTTAATTCCTCAATTTTTGCCCGTCCTAAGTCAGGATGAAAGTACGAAGAAAAAGTTACATCACGGGTTATGTGTACCCATTGTGTTTTTATGTTGAATGTTGTGTAGGTAGCTAGCGCGGGCGGTGATCTTTACAGTGATTACGTCACTCGGGCGCATAGGGTATCCATGAATTTATGGACGGTGTCGGACAGAAACTTTTTAAATTATATGAAAGAAATAGCGTTTTTTTTTAAATTCATTGAATTTACGTTCTATAAGTGAAACCAAACCACTGGTTTTAAGGACAACGGTGTTTACACTAAAATCCTGTACAATGCCGAAGCGCCAAATTACTCAAAGGAGGAAATATCTCATACCTAGGGCTGAAAATTACTTTGGACGCGTACAAAGCAATGGATAACTCCAACTTTGTGTAATGAGGTAGCGGATATATATGACGAAAGCATAACAAAGGCGCAGCTCAAATCAATCCTGAGGAAACATTATTTGTCGTTGTGTCCATAGTGGTGAATGTTTCTTTAATTATTTTGTGTTAATTTAAGTAGCTATAAGTACCAGATATTGTTATTAAGGAGTGTGAAACGATGAACTGTTGTGTTGCCGACAAACTGGCTTACAGTTTGGCATAAATAATGTACACTTTTTATAAGTATAAATTAAAAAAATAATAATATACTGGTTGATTTTTTTACCGTCTGGAAAAAAAGAGGGTGTAACAGGTGAAGGGAATATACCTTAAGCCTATGCCACTAATATTGTACAATTTTTTTTTTACTTTACTTTAACATATTATGAAATTGATCTATCAATAAATGCTACTAATTGGGTATGTATTATTTTAATTTCGATAGTTTTTAAGTGATTTATTTATTGTTCAAAAATTTTGTTGTTATTTTTTTTTTGTAGCGAAAGTATATTTCAAATTGGTAGTATTTATTGATGGATCAATTTCATAATATGTTAATCTAATCTAACAAAAAAAATTGTAAAATATCAGTGCCATAGGCTTTTATTCCGTTCACCTGTTACGCCCTTTTTTTCCCAGACGGAAAAAATCAACCAGTATATACTATTACATTATTAGGTATATATAATTAACATAATTCTATTCCAGAATATAATTTCACACATCTTAATCTTCATTGGCCTTACCCAGACATACCTAATAATTAATATCCTCAGTGGACTTACGCAGATTAAGACTGGAGGCTCACGGCTCAGGTGCCCGCCCGTCCGTCCATCATGGCAATGCCCGTTTGTAACACGGCTTGATGAATTGTTCTGTTGTTTATTAATGCGATAGTTAACGAACACCATTTGTAAATATCCAGGATAATTTACTGGACAAAACCTTTCTATTATTTATTTTTTCAGAGAGGATTATTGTGCCGGACGGGCGAAACTCTTCGGAGTAAATGTTGTCTAAGATACTTCGCGAGTCGCTCACGTCCTACACCTATAGGTTCCGGTGGGTACTTTCACTGTCGTCTTTGTGGGTGCCGCTGAGATATTGTGGACTGAGGTTCAAATCAAAATGCACGATTAATAAATACAAATAGCAAGGTAGTGGCCAGCAGTTCGACTGATTGATTAGTCGCGAAATTTTATAACTATTGTTTATTGACCACGGTTGTTCAACTACGGTTGTTCACTATTGGTTGGTCACTGTATATTTCAAAAGATTTCTTTAAATTGTACGGTAGTATCAAATATCTATTGGTAGTAGCTGGTTTTCTAACACTACTGACTAGTAGCTATTATCAACTAAACTAGCGAATTTAACACTTGTGTACACAGTTACCGCTTTCACTATATGTAACTGCGAATATCAGTTACATTGAAGTAATATGTACTTACGTACTAGAACAGCTATTCCTAACAAAAAATGTGCGCTACTCTGTGTTCGCGCGGTTTGTTTTCTTATCATTGAATAAACATAGGTAGAATAATCAGTAGGTAATAAAAGACTGTACTGTTAAATATGTAAATTATATCGAGAACAATTTTTTAAATTTTGTCGTTTATTTTGTATTGAGATTTTTTTTTAAATCAACACAACACGTGTCAACTCTACAAGTGCCTAGCGAGTGACTGGTTAAAGTGCGGTGTATGCACCGCAGTTGAATGGAACATAGTAGCTGAATGCAGTGTCGCCTCTAGTACGTAGTACATAATAGCTCAATGATCAGTTACGACCTTTTTCGGCTAGCTAACACTTTCACTATTCACTATATACTGCTACTAGTCACTAGGTAGATTTGTCTATACCTTACAGTGAGCCGCTTGCCATTTTCCGTTTTTTCTCTTTATTGCATAAATTTTTCACTATGCAAATGGCATAAATTACAATATTTTCTATACAATATATATATATATATATATATATATATATATATATATATATATATATATATATATATAATAAAAGTTACTCAAAATATTAACACTGTAAAAAGTTATTAAACGAAATGTCCCAAATTTTCATAATATTTGGGTGCATTATAAATGCGTTTAATTATACATAATATTCCTACACTTCCTTAATTTATAAGCCATATTATGCTAATTCAATGTCATATTTACAACACTTTTAGAACATAAAATTATTCTCATTATTTTCAGTATGAACTATTAAGCAGTTAATTAAAAACTTCTAGAGAGTTCTACGATACGACGCGCTGCGATTGGTCGATTTTTCTTAATACAATAAAAGTTGTTTACATCAATTGTTATCCAAACGACATTCTATACAAATATACTAAGAGTTATAAACATACTAATAACAACTATATTAATACACGTTTTCACACAGTTTTGTCGGCAATTTCACAATTAATACAAAAAATAATATTCTTTCATCACTTTGTTTCTTACATTGATTTATATAACACTAGATCAGTAATAACCGCGCCAAAGCGTTGCCACTGCACATATGGCCACAGCCATATGTCTAGCTAACGTGAGTTTATTGTTCAATGTGACGCCGACAGAGTTGAGCCGCGACAAAAATGGGTAAATGCGTAGTGAAAGAATGCTATTCAAGGTCACAAAAACGTAATAAAACAAGCGGAATCACTTTCAACACATAATTTTTAGTTCTTGTTTTCATATAAACGTAAAAAAACCTCAAATAATAAAATTATCGAATATTGCCATTTAGGTTCAATGTTGCCACTTTTCCGCATTTGTGATTATACTACATTAATGGGAGGCACTATAATTAATGGATTAAGTTAATTTGTTACCTCTGATTTTAAATATTTTGGAAATTATAATAAAAACTACGTTTTAACTTTCATACAATATAATTAATTATTCTTATTTTAGTTTATTCATGAATTATATATTAAATATATTTTATTACCTATTTTATATTGTTTGATTTATTAGTACCATAAAAATACGTTTTATTTCATCATTATGTTTACTTATATTCATCTGATAAGCTTTGTATCCTTTTTTTTCTAAGGGGACGTAATAAAGATTTTAAAATGAAATATACTTTTTTTAATATAAAAACATTTAACTGCAGCTTAAAAAAAAACTCATTTTTATTGCGTATTTTAGGTAAAATTTCGTATAGTAAGCCACACCAACCCGCCATTGCATGTTTGTGTGTCTATCTTTATCTAATCTTAGCGACGATATTGTTTTCGTAACTTGTGTAAGTGAGATAGATATATGTTTACTTAAAATTGTTATTAGTTTCAAAGCTACGTCGTCGCGTTTGGATAGTGGTTACACTTTTTTCGATTCGCGGTAATGTGGTTTGCTCCTCTAGTGTTGTATAACTCAATGGTTTCTTAGCGTTGTTAGGCCGTCGCGAACAATTATAGAGCAAACAGGGTTTTCACGATATTTTTTACCACTTGGGCGGCGCCATTTTGGAATGATGTGAAATATTATTTGACAGATAACATAGCGGGGAAAGTAATTTGTTAGGAAAACGTAAGGGTAATAAAGAAAAGGGTTTTTTTTATAATATTAGTTATATTTTATATTAATTCGATTAGAAATTAATTAACAAAACTGCGTGTATTCCCAATTAGTTAATTTAAAAAAAATAAAAAAGATTTAAAAATGTGCAAAAAACCAAATAGTAAAACCACTGAGGTATTGTTTTGTGTATTAATAAAATACTCTAGAAACTGATAAACTTTTATTTAAAACTAACTTCTCAATTAAATGATATTTTTAACAAAAAAAAACTTAAGGGCCTATACTACCTCAGCTCAAATTCTTCGCCCCCACTTCTCCGCGCGTCGTATGCTATCTACCGACCTGTTTGTAATCACTAATACTGTAAGTAGATCTATCGTTAGATACTTATGCCTGTTTCTTTACGCCAATCCAGTCACTTCTTATTTTTATTACGGTAATTTCCCATTTTTATTTTACGTCATCTTGTTGCGTAATGTGTATTCTTATCGTAAGCAACACAACTTTCCCGTTCGAAAGCCGAAGCGAAACTGAGCGGGTGTATCGGGCGGCAATGAACAAGCTTCAGGACGCCGAGGGTTTAGGTAATTTCCTTTTACAGTGAAAATATGGTAATTAAAAAAAAACATAAGCCCCGCTTTATAATTAGTTCAGTTATTATGCAAAGTTTCATGATCTAATTTAAAGTATTTTGTGAATACCAGCGGTTTATTGTGCGGTTTGGAGGTAACTTTGGATTTTTTTTCTATCAAGAAAATTTTACGGAATCGTGGTTTTGTCTAACATAGTACTTAACATTAATCCTGAACTTTACCATGTATTTATTTCAAAATTAACACTGCAATATTTTCGGCATAAGAAGGATCTTGCTAATCCATTTGAGGTAGTATAGGCCCACCAGCGCCATCTAGTGAGCGGTAGATTATTGGCCCTCATTTTTATTTCCTCAGACTTTGATGATTGAGAGATGAAATGTTTTCCTTTACCGCCGATATGTCTTCTGTAGTGTTAGTGCTGTTAGCCAGTTGGCTTTTATAGCTTTATCGGATACAGGCATCGGGCTTATTTGTGTGTCCAGTATAATAATCGGTTTAGGATGCTGATGGGGCTGCCGCACTTTCGCAGTGCGTCAGGAATGTTTTCTGAAATGCATACTGATGGTTTCCACGCCATTATTAGAAAGCGTGTTGCATCGATGCTGAAGCGTTTGCGGGGCAGCTACAATAGTATTCTCAACGCAATGGTAGATAGATGGTACTCGCCGATGCTTGAGCACTGGATACGGCTTCATGCCACGGTATAAGACACCGGTGCCCTCTTAGCGGCTTATCTCAAACATCTCCATTTATATTTGTGATTATTATTTATGTAAATTAAATTGATTACTAACACTAAAATTCATATTTCAAAGATATTTTTTTTATTTAATTTTTTATAAAAATGGGGGACGGGGGGCGGAAGGGACTTAAAATGATAATGGGGATGATAATTATATGTCTTAACTAGGGTTGCCACCCATACTGTAATGTATAGTATGGTATTATATTTCAGTATATTGTACTATATATTATAGAAAAATAATATAGTACGAAAACTACTATATTCTTATCCCTAAATTAACCGTCGCACTTTTTATATTAACTGTGATTGGAAGTCTGAAGCAACTAAGTTTTACGGAAAGAATTTTTCCATCATGAAATTTAAATTGAAAGAAGAAAGAGAAAGAGCATGTATTAATTAACTTAAAATTAATCGTTAATTTATTTCAATATGAATCTAAATTCCTGACTCCTATAATTATTTTAAAGGTAAGGTAGAAGGTGAGGTGGCTAGATCAATAAAAATAAATGTGTACTTTTTCCCCTGAATTTCTCAAAAATACTATATTTTTGCATCTTTTTTGGGAAAAATACTATATTTGTTCAAAAAAAGGTGGCAACCCTAGCGTTTCTAACGTTCCTTTTCAGTAACGCTGTTCACTCATATTAAAATTTCTTTTCTTTCATCTATTGGATGTCATGAAGTACTTTTGGCACTCCCATAGTCGCCTCTGACGACATCTACGGGACTAAATGGGACGATTTTTTTCTAAAGATTTTAATAGTTATTTTGCAACCATCCGCTAAATTAAATAATATGATGTGTCTTCCCTAGTTTGAAGAGAATTTTTTTCTGTGTTACTATGGGGGTAATGGATTGCCTTGTGCCGCTACCTCACGATTAAATTTTAATGATTTTGTCTATGCTACATTCTGCTATAAGTTCATAATGTATTTATTTGTGATCTTAATTTTAAAAAATACGTCAACAGTTTGGTAAAGGACATCTATTTTGAAGCACTCTAAAGAAAAAAAAATATTAAATTTGTTTTAGCAATGGAACTTGAGAAAAGCTTTAAGGAGCTTTTAAATAAAATCCTATACAACAGAAATCAAAACATAACCTCCCATTTAACTCCATAAAATTAAGAAATAATTATTATAAATATTAATAATTTGTAATATTAATTATTAATAAATTTAATATTAATTTTGATCCTTATGTAGGGTAACTAAATAATTTATCTAAGCTTTTAAATCGTAGACGGAACGCTTTAAAACCTTTAAATTAAAAAAAAACTTTGAATAAAACGTTTGTGACCACAGAGATGATTGTTTTGATTTTTTGCTAATATTGTCTCGAAACATTCGATCCATTATAAAATCAGTTTGAATGTAAACAACAAATTTCATTTTACATCATGATTAGAAAGCGCTTGTACGAGTATTTCAGCGCGTGGTGGACTAGATCGTAAATTTTATGTTCAACAGAGGCGCGGCTTATCACTTCATAGGCCATTAAGCCCGGCGCCGCTTACACCCGCCAATTGTTCGTTGGGCGGGAAAAATGATTACCGTGAACCGTGACAGTCGCGATGACATTATTTTTTTCGTAATCCAAATTATGGTTATAATAAAAAGTATGAAATTCGAAAAAAAAACAGTGATTTATATGTATTGGGTCCTTACATATGAAATTAGCGTTTTATCGTACTGACCATTTTGATCAGAAATTTATATCCCTTTTGGTTAAGAATTTCAAATTCAAATTTATAAATTCATTTAGCTGGTACATTTGAGTTTTGAAAACAGTCATTCATTTGTTTTTCCTCATTATTTTTTTTTGGCGTCGCTTATTACCGTACAATGGAAAACATGAAATATCGGTATATTTACAAGTACCTACGAGTTCTACCGTGGCACCAGTGCTGCAGAAAGAGCTCGAAGGATTAAAGATGTGTACGGCAATGGTGTCGCAAAAGAAAGGACGGTATGTTTTTGGTTTCAACGTTTTCGAATAAAACTAAATTTACGGATTATATCGCGTTTATTTAACTGATTGTACTTATTTTTAATTCCCGACGTTTCGGGTGCTTTACAGCAACCATGGTCACGGGGGGGACTGAGATGTTTGCCGGCCCAATGGCATTGTTAGCCCGGCTAACTTCAGTTTTTGAATATTAATTTTTGGTCCGATTTACGTAAAACGAACTTACAGTATCTTGAAATCTTGCAGTGGTATGCTTGGGTTTCGTTTAATTTTGTTAATTATAGGATCCCAAGCAGATGGCAGCACCCAACCATCTTCTCTATTGAAATTAGGATGTTTTTTTTAATTTCAATAGCCTCGCGTATCATCCTTGGTAGGAATCGGTGTTCTTTTGCGAGGATTTGTGGTTTATCAAATCTGATGTAATGGTGGGGACAATCTTAAACATGTTCACAGACTGCAGACTTCCCGGAGCGTCGGTGCTTCACGTCAGCTATATGTTCTTTCACGCGGGTTTTTATGGATCTTTTTGTTTGACCTATGTAAGAGAGACCACATTCACAATCTAACTTGTACACTCCTGCATCTTGTAGAGGGATATTACACTTGACGGATGGTAAAAATTGACTATTCTTCTTCGGCGGCTTGTAGTTTGTTTTAATGGAAGCTCGTTTCAAGATGTAGCCAACCTTGTCTGTGACTCCTCTGACATATGGTAGTACAGCAGGCACACGCTCGACTGTGGCCGGCTTCACTCGGTCACTGTGACGTAGGCGCGGGATCCGAAGCTTGTTGTCTTGCAACACTTGCTTGACATGCTGCAGCTCGGCGGCCAGATGTTTTCTGTCACAGATCCCTCGTGCTCTCTGAAACAAAGATTTACCCACGGTAGCTAACTGTGAAGGATGATGGTGAGATTCACTATTTAAATATCGGTTGGTATGGGTCTTTTTTCTATACACAGTGTGACCAATAGTGTTATCAGGATTTCGAATGACTAAAACATCTAGGAAAGCTAAAGAATTATTTGCCTCTAACTCCATTGTGAATTGTATTTTAGAGTTTATAGAGTTAAGGTGGTTTAGAAATACAGTTATTTTGTCAGATGGTAAAATTGTGAAGGTGTTGTCTACGTACCGCTTGTAAAATCTTGGATTTATAGGAGCAGTAAGAAGGGCTTTCTCCTCGAAGTCCTCCATAAATATGTCGGCGACTATGGGAGATACAGGTGAGCCCATCGCCACACCATCTACTTGCTTGTAGAATTCTTCCTTCCACAATAGATAGCCAGATGTGAGGCAATGTTTGAGTAATACTGCATATTCAGCAGGCATGTTGTTATCTTCTAGCTTCCTAGTTACAATTGAGATGCAGTCTTCAATAGGTAGGCATGTGAATAGTGACTGAACATCAAAACTGACCATAGTTTCATTGTCAGCGAGATGTAGGTCTTTTATCTCACTAACAAAATGGTATGAATCCTCTGTGTGTGCTCCGGTATGTCCTCTCAGTGGTGACAGTATTTTTGCCAAGTGTTGTGCCAGCTTATAAGTAGGTGGTGGTTTGTGTATCTTCGGTAACCCATACAACCTTGGTGGTTTGGTATATGATGGCATTAGCGAATTCACGTCGAGATTTAATTTTTCGGAGTATTTCTTTATTAAATCGCTAGTTGCTTTAAGCGTGTTAGTTGTGGGGTCTGTTTTGACCTTTTTATATGTACTTTCGTCCGATAAAAGCTGTAGTATTTTAAAACTATACTCTGACGTGTCCATTATTACCGTAGCTTTTCCTTTATCCGCGCGGAGAATCGTTCGCTTTGGTCTGTTCCGTAAGTTAATCAACGCTGTAAATTCGTCTTTAGGAAGGTTTGGTTTCGGCACTGCACTACGACGTAACAAGGACGAAATATCTTGACGTATAGCCTCCAAATCTTCCTTACCGATATTATTCTTGGTTAATATTTCCAATATGGACCATCGATTTCAAAGCCCATATTTTTTTTTGTAGATAGTACTCACTAAAAGAAAGCGTTTTGCAAAGTTTTAGGTTGCGGAAACTTACGGTTCATGAGATATATTTTTTTAAACTTTTCATACAAATTGGCAAATAACACGCAATTACATAATAAATTTGACAAATGATTGATGTCAAACGTCAATTAGTGTAGGGTTCCGAATATTTTGAAAGTATCGATACGTACTCGATACCAAGTATCGTATCAAAAGTATCAATACTACTTGGTATCGAGTACATTTCGTTAATTTTGGAGACGAAAAATTAGATGCATAGGAAGAGCTGATAAGTGCAATTATATATGTATATAAAGTAGAATAAAGTTTATTTAAGTTCCACCTTAGTACTTGTATTTCATTGTTTGCAACAAAAAAAAATGTTTGTACAAAAAAAATATGGGCTTTGAAATCGATGGTCCATATTGGAAATATTAGCCTTATTCTTAAACAGACAGTCGTCAACACCGCAGATAATTTCTTCGTACGGGATTTTTGCGGTGATAATGCGAAGTTCATTCCCTTCGCTAATACCTTTATTGTCGGTTCGTCCAGTGTATGTTTTGACAGATTATAGACCGTGAGTTGTTTGTTGTTTACGTCTGTGGTCAACGGTTGTGTTTCGTTCTGACGTTGACTTAGATGGTTGGCATTTGATTTGATCGTGAATTTTTGGTATTTTTCTATTTGTTTATTTTTGCATTCATTGTATTTTGCTGTTTCTCGTTTGTTTAAAGTGTCGATGCAATTATTAAAATCAAATGTCGTTAAAACTGTCTTTAGTTCACTGGACAAATTGTCTATGGTGTTGTTTATGAAATGTAAATCGAACCGTTTCTGCTGAATCACCGTTCGTAACAACTTTTTACTTGCCTGATTTAAGATCTTAGCGCTTCCTCGAATGTCCTTTTTTGTTGATATTTTGACACACGTAGGAATGAGATTATGATCTCATTTCTACGTGTGTCAAAATATTAAAGATGTTATATATCTTGCGCGCTTGGTTTTAAGATAATGAATGAGAAAGCCCTTCTTACTGCTCCTGTAAATCCAAGATTATACAAGCGGTACGTAGACGACACCTTCACAATTTTACCATCTGACAAAGTAACTTCATTTCTAAACTACCTTAACTCTATAAACTCTAAAATACAATTCACAATGGAGTTAGAGGCAAATAATTCTTTAGCTTTCCTAGATGTTTTAGTCATTCGAAATCCTGATAACACTATTGGTCACACACCAATCCAGCGGGCTTCGGTCCTCTTAATCCGGCCCCGAAGGTCCAATTGAAAAGGAACCAGCGAGGGGATTAAGAAACAGAAGGGAGGAATCGAGGCTTCTCTCGATCCGGCCTCCTATAACGCCTACGTTGGGTTCGGGAACAACGTATGTGATCTCCGCTGGCGGAGTAACACACAAGGGCGATAACCTCTTCCTTTTCAGAAAATAGGTTCAGGCGGGGATTACGGGTCTTCCGAAGTCGTCCCGGTCCCATCGCCTTAATTCTTCGGTGTGGACTGTATAATTTTGAGGGATGAATTTCTTGGGAATAAAACAGCAATTATCTTCAAACCGTTCCGTGAGAGAGTAATTACTTTTCCCTATCACTTCCCTACACTTTTTCTTTCTTCTTATTGACTGCTGGTCTTGCACTTTTCCCGAAGGATTTTCGTACTTATTTCTCGAATATTTCCCGAAAGATTCCCGAACTTTTTTCCCGAACTTTTTGCCCGAACTATCTCGAAGGATTCCCGAACTTCCCCGAAGGATTCCCGAACTTCCCCGAACTTTTTTCCCGCAAGGCTGAACCCTGGACACCCAGCCAAATCCTGCCCTAAACGAAAATTGACTGAGAAAAAGTTACTTGTGAGTGTTTGATGGACTAGCGCCGGTGTCGTTCACTACAGCTTTCTAAAATCTGGCCAAACGATTACGGCAGCTATCTATTGTCAGCAACTGCAAACCATGAAGGAAGAACTAGCTGCTAAACGACCGAGATTGGTCAATCGCTCTAGGCGACTGCTGCTTCACGACAACGCAAGACCACACACTGCACAATAAACAACCACTAAGTTAGATGAGCTAAAATTGGAATGTCTGCGACATCCACCGTACTCCCCGGACCTTTCTCCAATAGATTACCATTTTTTCCGGAATTTGCACAACTTCTTACAAGGAAAAAATTCAATTCAGATGCGGCAGTCCAAACCGCCTTCAAAGAGTTTATTGATTCTCACCCCATGGTTTTTTTTTGTTAAGTGATCAATGAACTAAAAAAATGACTTTATATTCCTCCCGTACAAAACTCCAATTTCATAATATGTAAGGACCTATTATTTGATTATCTATGTAAATAGGACATGTTTATTACTCTCAAAACGTATGATACATTTATTATTTATCGCGTGAATTTTTTAAATAATATTAGAGTGTTAATGTTTTCTTATATTTACGCGAACACTACACATTTAAATTAAACTGGTATTTACGAATTTTATCGCATATATCCCCTCCTGGTCCTGCAAAGTACCGAAACGTCGGGAATTTAAAATAATATACGTAAAATCCGTAAAAACTAGTTTTATTTAAAAATTAGTCTTAATTTGACTTCGAGCCAAAAGTGCACCCACAGTCCACACAGACATTGAGTCCACTCGACAGTAAAAAATAAATTTTAAATAAAAATTATATTTTGACTTGTAGAGTGGACGATATGAATGACAAGCTAGTGGAAACTGTCCATGCGGTCGGAGCTAAGTTCTGCAAGACCCGCCGCAGAAGAACACAAAAACTCTCCGATCACACTCTTAATCTCATGGGTGTTAGACGGGACATGAAGCTGTAGTCGTCAGCAGATTTGATAGCATACAGGCAACTGAATAGACAGATCTCCAAATGCATGCGGCAGGACTTACGCAACTTCAATACAGCTCGTATTGAAGAAGCGATTGAGCGCAACCAGGGCTCCAAAGTCTTTGCCAGAGATCTGCCAGAAAGAGCATCGTTTCCGGGACACCTGAGATTTTGAGTGAGATTGAGAAGTTCTATGGGCAGCTGTACACATCATCGTTGGATCCACACGCAAGTGTGAGTAACGATCCAAGAGTAAGTCTTATCCGATACTATTCCGATGATATCCCGGATATCTGAGTCTGAGTGAGATTAGAATGGCTCTCCAGCACTTAAAAACGGCAAGTCCCCGGGCGAGGACGGAATTACAGCGGAGCTTCTGAAAGCGGGGGGAAAACTGGTACTTGAAGTCCCTCAGAAGCTATTTAATTCCGTCCTCCACGGAGGCACTACTCTCGAGGCATGGAGCAGAAGTGCGTTGTTCTTGTTCTTCAAAAAAGGTGACAACGCTCTCTTGAAGAACTACAGACCGATATCCCTTCTGAGCCGCGTCTACATGCTGTTTTCGAGAGTCATTACGAATCGTCTTGCACGCAGACTCGACGACTTCCAGCCTCCCGAACAAGCCGGTTTCCGAAAAGGCTTTAGCACCATAGATCACATACATACCCTTCGGCAAATTGTACAGAAGTCCGAAGAATACAATCTGCCACTATGACTGGCGTATGTGGACCACGAGAAAGTCTTTGATTCCGTCGAAATTTGGGCGGTGCTACAGTCTCTTCAGCGGTGCCAAGTTGACTGTCGGTATATCGAAGTGCTAAAGTATTTGTACAGTAGGCTTACGATGGCTATCCAAGTACAGAACCAGAGTATGAAACCTATCCAACTGCAGAGAGGTGTAAGACAGGGTTATGTTATATCCCCGAAACTTTTCATCGCTGCATTAGAAGACGTTTTCAAGCTACTCGACTGGGAAGGATACGGTATTAATATCAATAGCGAGTACATCACCCACCTTCTATTTGCCGACGATATAGTCCTTATGGCAGAATCGCTGGAGCATCTAAGCACTATGCTCAATGACCTCAATAGTGCCTCCCAACGGATAGGTCTTAAGATGACCATGGACAAAACAAAGATCATGTTTAATGTCCATGTCACACCTTATGCCCGTAGTTGTTGGGAGCACTAAGCTCGAAGTTGTTGACGTTTAGTATGTTTACCTGGGACAAATAGTCCGACTAGGTGAGTCCCAATTCGACCGATAGGTAAATCGTCGGATTCAACTCGGTTGGGCAGCGTTCGGGAAATTACGACACATCTTCTCGTCAGGTATACCTCAAAACTAAATTGTACAACCAGTGCGTGTTGCCAGTGATGACCTATGGAACTGAGGCGTGTTCGTTCACTGCTGGCTGTATGAGGACGCTCAAAGTCGCTCAGCTAGCTATGGAGTGGGCTTCTCGGGGTTTCTCTGCGTGATAAACTTAGAAATGAGGATATCCGCAGTAGAACCAGAATGACCGACATAGCCCAACAGATTAGTAAGCTGAAGTGGCAATGGGCCGGCCATATAGCTCGAAGAACCGATAACCGATGGGGAAAAAGGTTCTCTAGTGGCAGCCTCGTACTGGTAGTCGTAGCGTAGGGTGACCCCTGGACGATCCCCCACTAGATGGAGTGACGACCTGGTAAGACATGCTGGAAGTCGGTGGATGCAGGTGGCTCAGGACCGTGCTTTGTGGCATTCCTTGGGGGAGGCCTATGACATGACTTGTGAAGGGCTGTGATGATGATGATGATATTTTGACTTGAAATAACTATAATAATTTCACATTCTTAATTCTTAACACTATGTTTTTGCAGATTTATTTTTTAATAAATGTAAATTTGAATATTCTTTTGGACCAAGGAATTTCACAATCTCAAACCCGTTTAAATAGTTAAATAAAAAAATTCACCCTCTTATTCGTAGCAACCTATTTAAAAAAAAAAGAATCATCAAAAGACAAAGACAACGTCTAACGTAACATATAAATGTATACAAAAAAGCATACAGACGAATTGAGAACCTTTCCTTTTTTGAAGCCGGTTATACATATGAGTAATAATTATTCCATTAAAAGGCATTTGCATGGTAAGGTGGTTAGATATGGTAACATACATGTAACATTATGTCTCCGAAAGTTACCGCTGTATTGGAAGACGTGTTCAAACTACTGGACCGGAAACTTTCGATTTGCTAACGAATTGTGCTTTTTTTGCGCCCAGAAGCAAATAAGGGTTACCCTCCGGTAAACGGGGAAGGAAGGTGGTGAATGCTCATGCATACCACGCAGCCGCCTGCGTGGTTATGTGAAGATTTTTACCCACTAAACACCACCTGAGGGACTGGCTTTGTGATCTGGTGAAAGATATTATCTTAGCCGATCGGAAGCAACCCCACCTTTGGTGGAAGAAGGGCGCATGCGGCTTAGTAGCCGCTGAAAATTGTGCCTTAGTAGTTAGTTAGTACCAGTTCTGGCTCATTGAGTCAGAAGTGGTACAAGTACGACGTTCGTCGACTCACGATCCTAAAAAAAAAGGTTTTGGCATGCTCTGATCACGAATCTGCGGTCCATTTTTACGTAGGATGCACGGTTCCGGAGATGTGCAGATCAATTAACTCTTATCTAATTGATATCCGGTGAAGGCCTCCACCGTCATTAGCGCTCCATTGTTCTTATCTATTTATCTATTGTTTATTGAATACCATCATTATCTATTCTTCCTCAGCGTGGTGCTATTATATTATACTCCTTTGTTCCTATCTACACTAATCTGACTCATCAGGTATACATTACCTAATTTTGTTAAAATTTTTATTTACAAAATACAAAATCTTATTACTTATTATCTATAAAATAGGAGCGAAATATCTCATCCACTAAAATATCGTTGTACAATGTGTTCCCTGTAAATATACTCGTAAAACTATGCATTGAATATCCCTGAAACTTATATAGCAAATACATTAAGCAATATTCGCCACAAACGGAAGTCCACTCATTCTGAATCCTATCAACATTCCAGTTCCATCTTTTACAATTTCTTTTTAAAAACTCTAGATGATATCGTACAGGTGCTCGTCCGAATGAATCAAAATATTGACCGACGTCATTCGTATCGATATATAAAGCTACCCAATGTGACCCTGGTTTATCATCTGTATCCAAATTGCATATTATATACGTTGGTACGTTGGTGTACATGGGCAGTTTATTGGCAGCATAAACATTATTTTCTAGAGTGGGGTGAATCTTTTTCAGATGTTGTTGTACATCTAGTGTATCCATGATATTACTTTTTATTATCGGCTATTAGTAGATTATTACAGTACCAACCTACTCAATGACTAACATAGGAATGATCAATTATAGTGATTTCTAAATATTAAATTGCATTCTTTGTGTTATACAAAACGTATTTGAGTCATCAATACACTGAACAAGACACGACACGAAGGACGAAGGAATGCTGAGATAAGCAACAGAATGTGAGATAAGCTTGTTGACGCATAAAGTTATCATCAATTCCACTGCAGAAATTCTTTAGATTAGAATGATTACTTACTGCTACTATATAAGACCAAGCAACTGCAGTCATTGAGTTAGTGTATTTTCGTTTGACCGCAGTGGATCTATCAATACTACATTTGTATTACTTCAACGCATTAAAGGCCATGGATGTAAGTGTTTATTCTATTGACAAACTTACTTTTCTTTCTGTTATTTTCTTACGTGTGTATGATTTATTGTTAACAAATTATATTTAAATATTATGTGTGTATATGATTAAGCCGTGGTAGCTCAGATGGTTAGCGCAAAATGTAAATTTCACAGTACGCGACCCGGGTTCGATCCCCGTCGGCACCAATTAAATTGTTAATTGCAATTTTAAGTGCTGATTTACCACGTGCTCAGCGGTGAAGGAAAACATCGTGAGGAAACCTGCATGTCTGAAAAAATTTCGAAGGCATGTGAAGTTTGCCAACACGCATTGAGGCAGTGCAGCGAACATTTCCTAGCCCTAAAACCCTCTCAGAAATGAGAGGAGGCCTATGTTCAGCAGTGGACTTTAATAGGCTGTAACTTTAACTTTTTTAACTTTTATGATTAAATGTTAACAAATTGATATTAACATGATAACTGTGTTGTTGCAGAAATCATTGAGCTTCGATGAAAATACCTATAAACAGTATTACTACTCGCCACTCTCCCCTCAAGAAGAGAGTGATGACATCGTCATTAATAATAACACATGCGATGGTGGAAAAAGAAAATCGCAATCGATTGATCATTTTTTTGAAGCTGAATAAAAAGTAAAAAAGAGGAAGCTGTTATCATCAACCGTAGCACGAGCCGCTAGAGATGGTGTATCATACATTTCTACTAATTCTGACGACGGAGACCAAGCGACGCATCTCATCAAAATTGAAATGTACGATATGAAGAAGCTATCCAAGATTCCAACTACTGATCATTGGAAACATGCTTCCACGAGGATTAAATATTACGTAAAGACTAATAAGGATAGCATCTACGACAACACAAACGCCCTCGTATACAATATTACAAAGACAATAGCAGAAAGTGAAAAAGTTAAAAAATACTTTTTTAAGAATGACAGTCATTAGCTGATCATTAGTGAATGTGATTCTGTTTACTTAAATTACTTCTGTGTACTCATTATATTCTATTTCTAATCCTTTGCTACTATACTATCTATAAATATCGGACATTATTTGAAATCTGGGTATCAGTTGGTCTACGAACACTGAACTGTTACTTACTCTGCTACCTAATTTCTTCTTTACTATAAGGATGGCAAACTTCAGTGAAGTGTGCACCGGTGCTGTCTCTCCACAACCATGGGAGAGAATATGGAACTATTCAACAGCGAATTAAATCAGGAGGAGGCGCATGGATATTTAATGGTAGATTTAAAACAGAATACCAATGATTTTTGTCGTATCAAGACAAATGTCTTCCCATTTAATGGTTTCTGTACAGTCTACGTCCCCACAAGAGTTTAAATACACCAAGAATCAAACATTTCAAATCATTGCTAAATGATGCATTGTCGACTCACAACGCATAAACATTTGCTAAACGCTTTGCATACGCTTAAACCAAAATATCAAAGAGCATTACTTAAAACGTGTGATGAAGAAGAAATTAATTGTATTTGTGAGTGTATTCATAACGTTTTACAAGGAAAAGTACCTCTTAAAGATCAAGATAAACAAACATTGAATAAAGACAAAAATATACTCCGTCAACTAGTGCAAACATAAACTAAGAAAAAATATAATTATACAAAAAGGAGCGGCTTTCTTACCAATAATATTAGGTGCAATATTGAGTGGATTAGTGAGTGGACTAGCCAGTTAACATGGAAAATGCAAAGAAAATGATACTTATCATCTGGATTGATTGAAAAATTAAAACAAGTAAATAGGGTTAATAGTAATTTATCTCGATTAGATATTGAAATACAAAATATTATGAATAGTAAGACGGAAGACCGAAAGAAATGGATGTTATATTTACAAACATTGCAAAGATACCTTCATTTTACCGAAGAGGATCGTCAACCACTCAGATTACCAATTTATTCTGATACATCTAATGAAGATTCAAATGAGTCTAAAATTGGTTTTAAAAATAAAGATAGAAATCTAAAAACTTCAGTTGATGCTGAATCTTTGTTGGAGGAGAATCGATCCATTAAAAGTAAAGAAAATGTTGAAAATCCACTTTACACACCAGCTCAAATACTCAGTTTAATACCAAAAACTTATAATAAAAAAGGACAGTTATTATTAAACTTAGTTGAAACAAGTAAAAGTAAAATACATTGGGATAATGAAGGTACAGTCATAATTGATAATGAAAAAATTCCTGGAAGTAATATTGTTGATTTAATAAATGATTCACTAAGGCCCGTAAAAAGAAGTGATCCAGTAGGGTGGGATAGATTTGCTGAAGCATTAAAAGATATTAAAGTACCACTTACTTATATTGGAAATCCAAAGAGATGTGGGTTTATTAACCAACTTCAAGCAAAAGATCTGAACAAACCCTCTGATATTGAATTTCAAGAGTTTTCTACACCGAGCAGTAGAGATAAAAAGTCTATAACTAAAATACGTAAAAAGGCTTGAGTGGGAAAAATGGACCCCGTACTAGAAGAAATTAACAGGATTTATTATGATCCATCTAATACCGCTCGTTTTGGTAGTATTGATAAATTATCAAAAGCCATGAAGGGTAAAATGAATAAAAAGCAAGTAAAGGAATGGTTAAAATCACAAGAAACATACACATTACATAAACCCATTCGAAAAAAATTCCCGCGTAATAGGTACATTCTATCAAATATTAATGAACTGTGGCAAGCTGATTTAAGTGATATGCGAACTTATCCTCAATATAATGATGGTTTCAAGTATATACTTTGTATTATTGATGTATTTAGTAAATACGCTTTTGCAAGACCAATGAAAAAGAAAAACTCAGAAACAACTAAAGAATGTTTTGAAAGTATATTTACTGAAAGTAATTTAACACCTACTCACATACAATCTGATAAAGGTACAGAATTTGTTTCAAAAGATGTACAAAAATACTTTAAATCCAAAAAAGATTAATTACTATACGACTAACAATCCTGGCATTAAGGCCAGTATTGTTGAACGATTTCAAAGAACACTAAAAATGAAAATGTGGCGTTATTTCACTCATAATAATACTTATAGATATATAGATGTTTTACAAGATTTAATATACTCTTATAATCACAGCTTTCACTCTAGTATTAAGATGTGCCCATGTGATGTAAATTCCAACAATATTATGACAGTTTGGACTAATCTTTATGATAGACGGTCAAACAAACTATCTTTAGAAAATCCTAAACCAAATTTCAATGTGGGTGATTATGTTCGAATAACTAAATATAAACATGTTTTCCAAAAAGGATATGAATCAAATTGGAGTGATGAAATATTTATTATATCTTCAATAATTGATAGATCTCCATGGGTTGTTTATACAATAACAGATTTACAAAATGAACCAATAGTTGGTACTTTTTATGAAAGAGAATTACAGAAAATCACTTACAACCCCACCTCACAATATAAAATAGATAAAATAATTGACACTCGTTGCTCAGGTAACAGAAAAGAAGTATTAGTGAAGTGGAACGGTTATCCAGATAAATTTAACAGTTGGATTTTAGCTTCTAGTTTAAAAGAAATATGAATAAAGAAAGTTTTTATTTAACTTTTCTCAGCAATAGTTCAACGGAATACTTTCCTAGCACAACACAAATTTTTCAACGAAATTACCGAAAGCTATTAAATTAGAAGGTGAATGGTCGGTTGGAGTTGTCGAGTTTCAATATCCATGTACCATGTTTACTGTTCAAGATCATGAAAATGTTATATACATTACAAAATCTATGTTAATGCCTAATGAAGATAAACCATCCATAGTGTACTACAAAAAACATATTCCAGCTACCAACTATGATAACGATGAGCATATTTTAAGAGTATTAAATGGTATCGGAGAGAACTTGTAATTTCGCTATGATGAAATAACAAAATTTGTGTCTATTTCTGTTTTGGATAAAAATATAACATCCGTAACATTATCACCCAAATTAAGTTTAAAACTAGGTTATGAACCAAAAAAAAATCTCCCAGAGAGAAATTTTGGAAAGTGTCCTGCTAATTTACACTTAGGGTTACCATCTCAACTCTTTCTATATTGCGCATTATCGATCCTCAGATTGTGGGTGATGTTATGACTCCTTTACTAAGAGTAATTTCATTAGATCCTACAAAATACATTTATGGTGCTAATAAAATGCACGTTTTCTCTCAACCTCACTACTAACCTGTTATACGAAGAGAATTTGATACACTGGAAATAGTTATAAGATCGAGCACAGGACAAAAAATACCATTCCAGTTTGGAACCGTGTGTATTAAACTACATTTCCGAAAATTATAATAATGAATTCTCTTCGTGATCATCATAAATGTCCATATGAAAATTATTATACACATCAAGCTGGGTCAGGAGTTGGAGTAATTTATAAGGGTTCACCATACCAACGCGGTCATGGTATTGGGAGCTTCTTAGGGGGGGTTATTTAGATCAGTTTTACCTTCACTTTCAAGTGGTGCTCCAGTGATTAGTAAGGAGGCATTATGCGCTGGAGTAGGAATTTTATCGGATATGGTTCAAGCGCGTCCTATGGAAGCCTCAATAAAAGATCGTCTAAAGCAAGTTAGTACGAATTTAAAACGAAAGGCTGATGAGAAAATTGATCAATTTAACATGACGGGATCTGAGTATAAAACTAAAAGAAAACGATTGACCTCGTTCATTCCACCATTAACTGCTAAAGTGAAAGCTGCGAAAAAACTTGGTCTAAAACCAAAAAATATCAAAGATATATTTTCAAATTAAATATGTCTTTCCTTCATAATCATTCTTGCGAAAGCGTTAAGTCAGAATTGGATTTGTTTGCACTACCGTCTACACAAACTAGCATTGAAAATGGATTGTGGATTCATTATAAACCAATTTCATCTCTTGGTGATGATGGACCTATAGAGTTTCAAGTTCCTGGGACAGGCGATGACTACATAGATTTGTCTCATACATTACTCCACATAAAGGCAAAAGTATTAAATCAAGATTCAACTAACTTGATATCTACTACAATAGTAGCACCTGTAAATAATTGGCTGCATTCACTTTTTAGTCAACTTGATGTTTATTTAAACCAAAAACTTGTATCACCACCTAATAATACCTATGCATATCGAGCATACATGGAAACCCTTTTAAACTATGCTCCTGCTGCTAAACAATCTCATCTTACTTGTAGTCTTTAGTATGATGATACAGCAGGAAAAATGGATTCTACGGATGGTAAAAACATAGGATTTGTTAAAAGACAGGAATTGATTAGTGAAAGTAAGGAAATAGAAATGATTGGTCATCTTCACGGTGACATTTTCAACCAAGATAAATTTTTAATTAATGGTGTTGAAATGAGTGTTAAATTGGTTCGATCAAAAGAGAGTTTTAATTTAATTGCTGGGTCAAACGATGTAAAGTTTAAAGTTTGCATTACGGACGCAACTCTTATTGTTCGACGAGCACGAATTAATCCAAGTGTATTACTCGCACATCAAAAAGTTTTAGCTTCTACCACTGCTAAATATCCTATTACTCGAGCTGAAGTAAAAGTTTTAACAATTCAATCGGGTGTTCAAGGAAAAACTCTTGATAATATATTTTTAGGGCAGGTACCCAAAACATGTAACACAAAACCTTCAAAAGCTTTGCAACCATCTTTTAATAATAGCATATTTACTCGTACATCAGCATATCATACTCTATTCTCGGGAACTGGTATTCACTTTCTTAATGAAGGAAATGGAATCTCTTGTGAACAGTATGCCAAAGGTCTATTAGCATTTGACTTAACTCCTGATTTATCAGCCAACTCATCAGCTCATTGGAATGTCATAAAGTATGGTAGAGTAAGATTAGAAGTACGATTTGAATCCTCACTAATACAAACAATTAACTGTATAGTTTATGGTGAGTTTGATAATATTATTGAGATAGATAAAAACAGAAATGTTACTGTAGACTATAGTATTTAAGGTTATAATATGTGTTGTGTGTTAGATTTTATGAGTTATGTGTAATGCATTTTGTGTGTATGTAACTATGTGAAACGTTATAAAATTAAATAAAACAAATTGTATGCAATATATTATTTTTTTATTTCTTTATAAATATTCTATTTAATCTAATACAAAAATCTGTTCGAGTTTAAATTTTACATAAGCACACTGACTAAACTACTGAACATGCTGCTGCCAAGGATCATCATCTTCCCAATCTTTTAAACCACCACCACAATGGAAACACTTGGTCCTGTCTGCATGGCCAGTATAAAAGAAACCGGCTTCTGCAAGATCTTCAGGTTTCTGTCGCATAACGAGAGGCCAGTTTTCGAAACTGAGCTCTTGAGTACTGCATATTCTTCTCGTTTTCATCTCCACTCAGTGTTGTAGTTTTGTTCTTCAATGATGTGTTCTGTACACGTATGCCACACTCATCTCTTTCTTCTGCTCTTGTCTTCCTGTAATTTAAGTAAACAGAATCACATTCACTAATGATCAGCTAATGACTGTCATTGTTAAAAAAGTATTTTTTAACTTTTTCACTTTCTGCTATTGTCTTTGTAATATTGTATACGAGGGCGTTTGTGTTGTCGTAGATGCAATCCTTATTAGTCTTTACGTAATATTTAATCCTCGTGGAAGCATGTTTCCAATGATCAGTAGTTGGAATCTTGGATAGCTTCTTCATATCGTACATTTCAATTTTGATGAGATGCGTCGCTTGGTCTCCGTCGTCAGAATTAGTAGAAATGTATGATACACAATCTCTAACGGCTCGAGCTACGGTTGATGATAACAGCTTCCTCTTTTTTATTTTTTATTCAGCTTCAAAAAAATGATCAATCGATTGCGATTTTCTTTTTCCACCATCGCATGTGTTATTATTAATGACGATGTCATCACTCTCTTCTTGAGGGGAGAGTGGCGAGTAGTAATACTGTTTATAGGTGTTTTCATCGAAGCTCAATGATTTCTGCAACAACACAGTTATCATGTTAATATCAATTTGTTAACATTTAATCATAAAAGTTAAAACAGTTAAAGTTACAGCCTATTAAAGTCCACTGCTGAACATAGGCCTCCTCTCATTTCTGAGAGAGTTTTAGGGATAGGAAATGTTCGCTGCACTGCCTCAATGCGTGTTGGCAAACTTCACATGCCTTCGAAATTTTTTCAGACATGCAGGTTTCCCCACGATGTTTTCCTTCACCGCTGAGCACGTGGTAAATCAGCACTTAAAATTGCAATTAACAATTTAATTGGTGCCGACGGGGATCGAACCCGGGTCACGTACTGTGAAATTTACATTTTGCGCTAACCATCTGAGCTACCACGGCTTAATCATATACACACATAATATTTAAATATAATTTGTTAACACTAAATCATACACACGTAAGAAAATAACAGAAAGAAAAGTAAGTTTGTCAATAGAATAAACACTTACATCCATGGCCTTTGATGCGTTGAAGTAACACAAATGTAGTATTGATAGATCCACTGCGGTCAAACGACCATACACTAACTCAATGACTGCAGTTGCTTGGTCTTATATAGTACCAGTAAGTAATCATTCTAATCTAAAGAATTTCTGCAATGGAATTGATGATAACTTTATGCGTCAACAAGCTTATCTCACATTCTGTTGCTTATCTCAGCATTCCTTCGTCCTTCGTGTCGTGTCTTGTTCAGTGTATTGATGACTCAAATACGTTTTGTATAACACAAAGAATGCAATTTAATATTTAAAAATCACTATAATTGATCATTCCTATGTTAGTCATTGAGTAGATTGGTACTGTAATAATCTACTAATAGCAGTAATATCATGGATACACTAGATGTACAACAACATCTGAAAAAGATTCACCCCACTCTAGAAAATAATGTTTATGCTGCCAATAAACTGCCCATGTACACCAACGTACCAACGTATATAATATGCAATTTGGATACAGATGATAAACCAGGGTCACATTGGGTAGCTTTATATATCGGTACGAATAACGTCGTTCAATATTTTGATTCATTCGGACGAGCACCTGTACGATATCATCTAGAGTTTTTAAAAAGAAATTGTAAAAGATGGAACTGGAATGTTGATAGGATTCAGAATGAGTGGACTTCAGTTTGTGGCGAATATTGCTTAATGTATTTGCTATATAAGTTCCAGGGGTGTTCAATGCATAGTTTTACGAGTATATTTACAGGGAACACATTGTACAACGATATTTTAGTGGATGAGATGTTTCGCTCCTATTTTATAGATAATAAGTAATATGATTTTCTATTTTGTAAATAAAAATTTTAACAAAATTAGGTAATGTGTTTTATTGATGAATCAGATTAGTGTAGATAGGAACAAAGGAGTATAATACAATAGCACCACGCTGAGGAAGAATAGATAATGACGGTATTCAATGAACAATAGATAAATAGATAAGAACAATGGAGCGCTAATGACGGTGGAGGCCTTCACCGGATATCAATTAGATAAGAGTTAATTGATCTGCACATCTCCGGAACCGTGCATCCTACGCAAAAATGGACCGCAGATTCGTGATAGAGCATGCAAAACCTTTTTTTTAAGGATCGTGAGTCGACGATGGACACTACTACTTGCCTTACTAAGACAGCTTATGGATTGGGATGACTGACATATGTTAAACTTAGAAAGTAGTGGTGCTCGGTAAGAGTAAGGAGACGGTCCTGTGGGGACTGAGAAGCGCGCAGTTTGCGTGCTACAATGGCGATCCAGGTACAGAGTATACTATATCCAGTTCATCGGCATATGAGGATTTCTAAGTGCTGGCCGTATGAGCTGATGATAGAGCATTTCATCTTAGACCTCAGGGGTGGTAAAGCATCATCTGCATTTTGGTACGTGGTAAAGCCATGCTGAGCATATTAGTAAATAAGTAGTATAGTTGTAGCACGAATGGATTGGCTCGACCGGGGAAGGACCACGCTTTCACAGAATACCAGCCTGAAATAGTAGCTTAATGCTGCTGTGTTTCGTATGGTGAGGTTATCTACTAACCGGAGACCCATTTTACTGGGAACGAGGCATTCCATCTTAGTCCTCAGGGGTGACAACGCATCTGCGTTTTGATTCTTAATCGAGGATAAATGTGGATGTCTATGGCCCACAGCATCCATTTACCATCAGGTGCACTGTGCACTCGTTTATCACCCTTACACTAAAAAGTAATTAAATAGATATCAAAGATAAATTTAGGTGTTTACGGTAGCCATAGCATCCAATTATCACAGCTCAGGGCCGCGGGTTCGATTCCCGCAAGTTTTGTAGGCCAGTATTTATGTGCCACAAGTATTTCCATGGCCTACATATAATTGGTCTGAGTATGGATGTTTATCTTGTGCTATTTATGAACGTAAACTACCTCCACGAAGCAGAAGAAAAACCTAGTTTAAAAAATAAATATAAATAAACGTTATCATCAGTTGGTCTGTTATGATTCCAGAATAAAGTCTCTCTTTGTAAAACTTTCAAGTACCTAGACTGACAATCCAGCTATCAAGAATGGCTATTTTGCGAGTGAAATACTAGAACTCTAATAATAGTAATTTCCAGTATAGGCCGAAATTGTTCAACTACACAGCTTTTTTATTTTTACAGAATGGGGTGACAAACGAGCACCCAGTCCACCGTGACACAGTGATGGTAACTGTATGCAGTGACCCATTTACATCTACCTACATTTATCCTGGATTAAGAATCAAAATGCAGACAGACGCGTTGTCACCCGTGAGGACTAAGATGCCTCGTTTCCAGTAAAATAGGTCTCCAGTTCTCTACTTAACATACGAAACGCAGCAGCAAGCTGCTATTTCACGCTGGTATTCTGTAAAGCGTGGTCTTACCCCGGTCAAGTCGACCAATACGTGCCACAACGATCAGTGCAGCGTGGATCTACCACGGAAAAAGATTTTTAATCTTATGGCTTACTATCAGTAAACTTATACAGTAACATCTTAAACAACAGAATAGTTTTTTTTATAGAATAGTGAACGATAGGGCCAAACGAGCACACAGTCCACCTGATGGTAAGTGGTTGCTGTGGCCCATAGAAATCTACATCTATACTCGATTACAAATCAAAATGCAGATGCGTTGTCACCCGTGAGGAGTAAGATGGAATGCCTCTTTTCCAGTAAAAAGGGTTCTCCGGTTCTCTACGCTCACCATACGAAACACCTTTATTTTACGCTGGTATTTTGTGAGAGCGTGGTCATTCTCCGATCGAGCCGACCCATTCGTGCTACAACTATATACTAATATAACTACAGCATGGCTCTACCACGTGTAAAAATATAGTTTCAAAATCTAGGTGTAGTCTAGATACATTTAAGTTGGTTTTGATTTGGTTAAAATAGATAACAATTTTAAAAAGAGGCAGATTATCATGGCAATAGAATACACAAGCTGGTTTCATGAAGTTGAACTAGCCATACTGTAGACAATCTTTTTAAGAAAACTGTAAGCGCTTAGTGTACACTCGCGTACTGTATTTAGTCTGTAGGTAGTAGGTACCGCAGTTGATAGGTAAGGTATGAAACTAATAAACACATGTAATTATGCATTACCACAATAAATTTTAGAAATGGTAGCGGGCTTTTATCAAGTCAGAAATAATATGATATCGCGCTTCAAAATATGGGTGTCGCCATTTAATAACTTTTATATTGAAATGTAATATTGACACATTACAAATTTGATATAAACGTAAACACTTAGACCGTTTAAGTTTAACCCAACTACGGATATGGCAACATCGGTATTAATTTATCTGTCATAACTTTTCTATGTTGATGTATTTAACCTATAAGTGTGCGAAGGATGTAATAGTCTTACAGCCCTATTAATAAACATAGACTTGAGCAAGATTAAATTTACTCCTAGTTTAAAGCTTAAAATATCTAATTTCAGTATTAATAAACATAGAGTAAGGAGGGAGTAAACTAATTCGAACTTTCTACTCTATATTATACTCTACTCTCGGAATAAAAGTTAATCCTTGGCGGTACCTAGTTTAACGACTGAGTAAGCATAGACTAGTCGCGTATTTTGACATTTTGTTAAACTTTACGTTTACACGCGTTGTTACCCGTGTTAAATTCATAAGCACTAGTAACAAAACAGCATAATGGATTAAAATGCCAAGAAGTGATGTGGAGCAGAACAAAGTGATTGCAGGTTTTTATTCATTATGTGGATTTAGACAAGTGATTGGGGCTATTGATTGCCACATATTCGAATCTCGAAAGTCGCTGAAAACATCGTACAATACTACATAAACTGGAAAGGATACAGTTAAATAAATGTACAAGTACGTTTTATAGCGTCTAGCTAGCCCATCTTTGCCATATAGGTACTTAGTTATTTTCTTAACTTTCTTAACTTGGAACTTTTAGTGCAGCTTAGGTAGGATTTTCTAATGTATCGTAGAGGCAGTTTACAAACTTAAATTGCACAAGGACAAACATCCCGACGCGGAACAATAATTTTTAGACCATACAAAAAGGCGACCGTTCATACCCGTCCAACTACAGGCCTAACGCCATCACCTCCTTGTTCTCCAAAACAATGGAGTCCATTGTAAACTGCCAGCTCATGAGGTACCTTGAGGATCACCAGCTGCTTAGTGATCGCCAATACGGTTTTCGTCGTGGTCGATCAGCTGGTGATCTTCTGCTCTACCTAACTCATAGATGGGCGGAGGCAGTAGAGTCCAAGGGGGAGGCATTGGCCGTTAGTTTGGACATTGTGAAGGCCTTCGATCGGCTTTGGCACAAAGCGCTTCTTTTGAAGCTCCCTTCCTATGGGCTTCCCGAGAAATTGTGCAATTGGATTACCAGCTATTTTGCAGATCGGAGCATCAAGGTCGTTGTAGACGGTGCAAGCTCCGATTACAAGCCTATTAATGCTGGTGTTCTACAAGGCTGCGTGCTATAACCAACGCTGTTTCTTCTGCATATCAATGATATGTTGCAAACCCGTAACATTCATTGCTATGCAGATGACAGCACTGGTGATGTTCTTTACACCGGCCGAGCCAATATTTCTCGGGAAAACGTCTCCGAGTGCCGGGACAAACTTGTGTCTGAAGTCGAGTCTTTGCTGAACAGAGTCTCGGATTGGGGGCGACTAAATCTAGTCCAGTTTAACCCCCAGAAGACACAAGTTTGCCCGTTAACCGCTAAAACGAACCCCTTTGTCGCATCTCCTCAGTTTCAAGGCACTCCCCTTGTTGCCTCAGCCAGTATCGGAATCCTCGGCGTCGACATATCGAGTGACGTGCAGTTTCGTGGTCACTTGGAAGAGAAGGCCAAATTGGCCTCTAAAAAGCTTGGCGTGCTCAGCAGAGCGGGACAGTATTTCATGCCGGCACACCGCCAGTAACTTTACAAGGCGCAGGTTCGGCCGCACATGGAATACTGTTCCCATCTCTGGGCTCCCCAGTGCCAGCCCCTTCCACTTGACACATCCAGCGCAGAGCGGCTCGAATCGTCGACGACCGAGTAGTTTCCGATTGGCTTGATTCACTGCCGCTACGAAGAGATGTTGCATATGTTTGCATTTTTTTTCGCATATATACCATGGGGAGTGCTTTGAGGATTAATCCCAGCCGCCAAATTTCGTGAACGCACTACGCGGCATACATCCCGAAGTTTTCTTCCGCGTACGACCTCTCTCTTTGGAATAGTTAGTTATTAGTAGTGGAAGGAACCACCGGCGATTTTTCCGGACCGATACGACCTAGGGTCCTTCAAGAAAAGAACTTACTCCTTTCTAAAGGGCCGGCACCGCACCTGCAATTCCCCTGGTGTTGCGGTTGATTATAGGCAGCGGTAGTCACTTAACATCAGGTGTACTGATGGGTAACTCATCATTTTTATATGAGGTTGAGGGAGTACCTCATTTTACCTCGCGAGGTCCTCACGAGGGACCCCTCATTTGAGGCGAGGTATCACACGTCAGCGTATTCAATTCACCTCACGAGCCGAGCCCGAGCTCGAGCCGAACTCAGCCGGCGGACGGGCGCGTCGACTCACGAATACTCACGATTTCGATTTTTACGTCTCCCTCACACACGTAATTTTCTTTCGCTCATAAATTTTAGACCGCCAAAATAAACGAATCAATGACACTTGAATAACAATCTAATGCTTATGTTTTTAGAGTTCATAGTTAACGTTTAGAGATTCATATCAATAGCAGAAATAAAAATATTTTCTCTATTAATTCGTTTTGAGTACCTAATAATGTTACTTTACCTATGTCGACCTTGGAGGTGCACGTGTGGTGAAATAATTGTTGATTTGTTGATATTGTTGTGATTGTGACAAATACGTAGACTTTTGTGTTAGCGAAAAATTGGATTGTTTTACTTGTGTTCGTACTTATTTGCTTGTTTTGGTTTTGGTGGTGGTGTGGTAGAGATAGATTGCTGCTGGTGTGGGTTTTACCTTTACCATTCCTACATCCGACACTATTCCGATGATATCCCGGACGTCAGTCTAAGCGAGATTAGAATGGCTCTCCAGCACCTTAAAAACGGCAGGGCCCCAGGCGAGGATGGAATTACAGCGGAGCTTCTGAAAGCGGGTGGAACACCGGTACTTGAAGTCCTTCAGAAGCTCTTCAATTCCGTCCTCCATGGTGGCACTACTCCGGAGGCGTGGAGCAGAAGTGCGGTGGTCTTGTTCTTTAAGAAAGGCGACAATGCTCTCTTGAAGAACTACAGACCGATTTCCCTTCTGAGCCGCGTCTACGTGCTGTTTTCGAGAGTCATTACGAATCGTCTCGCACGCAGACTCGACGACTTCCAGCCTCCCGAACAAGCCGGTTTCCGAAAAGGCTTCAGTACCATAGACCACATACATACCCTGCGGCAGATAGTACAGAAGACTGAAGAGTACAATTTGCCACTTTGCCTGGCGTATGTGGACTATGAGAAAGCCTTTGATTCCGTCGAAATTTGGGCGGTGCTGCAGTCCCTTCAGCGGTGCCAAGTTGACTGTCGGTATATCGAAGTGCTGAAGTGTTTGTACAGTAGGGCTACGATGGCTATCCGAGTACAGAACCAGAGCTCGAAACCTATCCAACTGCAGAGAGGTGTAAGACAGGGTGACGTTATATCCCCGAAACTCTTCACCGCTGCTTTGGAAGACGTTTTTAAGCTACTGGACTGGAAAGGATACGGTATTAACATCAATGGCGAGTACATCACTCACCTTCGATTTGCCGACGATATAGTCCTTATGGCAGAATCGCTGGAGGACTTAAGCACTATGCTCAATGACCTCAATAGTGCCTCCCAACGGATAGGTCTTAAGATGAACATGGACAAAACAAAGATTATGTTTAATGTCCATGTCACACCTATGCCGGTAGTTGTTGGGAGCACTATGCTCGAAGTTGTTGACGAGTACGTTTACCTGGGACAAATATTCCGACTAGGTAAGTCCAACTTCGACCGAGAGGTCAATCGACGGATTCAACTCGGCTGGGCAGCGTTCGGGAAATTACGACATATCTTCTCGTCAGGTATACCTCAATCTTTGAAAACTAAAGTGTACAACCAGTGCGTGTTGCCAGTGATGACTTACGGATCAGAGACGTGGTCCTTCACTGCTGGCCGTATGAGGACGCTCAAGGTCGCTCAGCGAGCCATGGAGAGGGCATTGGAAGAAAGGTTCTCGAGTGGCAGCCTCGTACCGGTAGGCGTAGTGTAGGGCGACCCCCCACTAGATGGAGTGACGACCTGGTAAGATATGCAGGAAGTCGATGGATGCAGGTGGCTCAGGACCGTGCTTTGTGGCATTACTTGGGGGAGGCCTATGTTCAGCAGTGGACTTGTGAAGGGCTGTGATGATGATGATGATGATGATTCCTACATATTTGGCAGGGTTATGACTCCAACGGTAAAAAAATCGAAAACCTGGGAGTTTTTAAGGATTTTGGAGAATATAAGGCCAAATGTACAATTTGTATGAAAATTTTGTCGCACAGGGGTGCAGGCCCTTATAATTTAACAAGACATTTAAAATCAGCTCACCCCCTTGTCCTAGCTGGGATTCAGGAAAATCGTACTAATACTAATGATAATAATCGTAACGATACTAGTGTTTCTCAACCTCTTTCACCTGTGATTCCATCTACGTCTCAAGGTGAGTCGTCTTCCGCCTGTCCCGATGGTTCCACTCAATTTGTACGAGCTACTCCCGTTCCGAATCGTCGTCCTGTAGATTTTAACCAAAATAATAATATCAATCAATATTTTGCAAAACCGCTGTCATTAAAGAAAACTGAAACCATTAATAAGTTGCTCCTTCAAATGATTGTCAAAAATTATTTGCCTTTCACAATCGTCGAAAGCGATTCATTTAGAGCATTTATAAAAGAATTGTGTCTTTCGTATGTTGCTCCCTCAAGAAAGACGCTATCAAAAGCGTTATTACTAAAATATTACAACATCGTAAGAGAAGATGTGACAAAATTACTAGAACAAGCGGAATATGTTGCCTTAACTACGGATGCCTGGACTACTGCTTCTCATCATCAGTATGTTGCTGTAACAGCACATTTTGTTGAAAACGGCAAAATTATGGCGGTAATGTTAGAATGCATTCCAGACGCACAACGCCATACCGCACAGAACTTAGCTGATTTAATGAAAAAAATTTGTACCGAATGGAATGTTATTGAAAAAGTAGTGTCAGTTACTGCTGACAATGCTAATAACATGCAAGCTGCCATTCCTTTATTAAAATGGAAGCAAGTACCGTGTTTTGCTCACACATTAAATTTAATTGTTCAAGCAGGTTTAACAGAAATTAAGGCAATTCAAATTAAAGTTAAAAGCATTGTGGAATTTTTCCAAAGAAGTATTTTGGCTAGTGAGCGCTTAACAGCCATGCAAAAGCAGCTAGGGGAAAAACAGCTAAAAGTGAAACAAGACGTCATAACACGGTGGAACTCTACGTTCGATATGTTCGAGAGGATTTTAGAGATAAAAAGAAGTGTGATTTCCACCATCGCAACCGATTATCCCAACACGCCAAATTTGACCCCCGACGACATAGAAATTTTGTCAAAATGTTGTGATTTGTTACGACACTTTAAATCAGTAACTGAAATTATGAGTGCAGAAAAGCATGTAACTGTATCGCAAATAATAGTTTTAGCGAATTTGCTCAAAAAAAAAAGTGCGAGGCGTTCACCACTCAAGACATTCCCCAAACAGTAATGGAAATGGCGAAGCGGTTCGTTACTGACATATCAGTACGGTTTAGAAATGTAGAGGATAACAAATTATTTGCCGTAAGTACGCTTCTAGACCCACGATTTAAGGCATATGGTTTTCCTGATGACAAAAAGTAGTGTTGATAATGCAAAAAAATATTTATCTAATATAGCGGCTAAATCTATTGCATCGATTAATGAAACTGAATCAGAAATTAGTGAAAATATTTCACAAAGCGATACAAACATACAAAAACCTTCTATATGGGATGAATTCGATCTAAAAGTTGTAGATGCAGTTAAAAAGCATAACCCGACCGCAGCTGCAATCATGGAAGTAGATAAATATTTCGATGAGCCTCTTATTAGCAGGAAATCCCACGACCCTATATTATGGTGGTACACGAAAAGGCACACATACCCACGCCTATATGATGTAGTCAAAAAAACACTTTTGTACTCCAGCTACTTCAACTCCTTCCGAAAGAGTTTTTTCGAAAGCAGGACATGTCGTTACTGACAGGCGCAACCGATTGGATGGTAAAAAAGTGCGCCTGATTTTATTTTTACACGCAAATATGTGATTGTTTATTCCAAACGATTGTTTTTTTACTTTTTATCCTTTGATCTCAATTAATACACTTAGTTTTTTTTTTAAATATGCTTCGTGTGTGCAATTCATTTCACACAATTTTTTGTATCTCTTCTTAATTTAAATAATATCTTACCAAACATCAGTATCACACACATCATTCATCAAACATCATTATTTCATTAAGTACATA
Organism: Parnassius apollo; assembly: GCA_907164705.1. NCBI lineage: Eukaryota > Metazoa > Arthropoda > Insecta > Lepidoptera > Papilionidae > Parnassius > Parnassius apollo. The sequence goes on along the minus strand of CAJQZP010000341.1, from coordinate 976,802 downwards.
ACAGTTTTAAGTACATAACAAGTACATAACAATTTTTTAGTGATTGAGTAGGAAATAGGAAATTGAAACAAATAAATAATAAAATATGATTCAATTTATATTTAAGTTAATTGTAAATATTCATTAAATGATAATTTTATAATACTGTATTGTGAATGTAATAATAATATTAATAATTGCCTATATTTGCAGTGCCCTTGCAGGGTTCTTGTTTTGAACATTTTTTTTTAAATATAAGACCAAATGTACAACAAGAATAGCAAATAAATTGAATTGAATTGAAAACAATCATAATGTTTACTGTTTTCAAAATTTCGATTCCTCACCTCACTCATTCTCTAATTTATTCTGTACTGTAAATATGGATTTCTAAGTCGGTTCATTCGCTCACTAAGCTCACTCAATGATTCACTCGCGATGCTCGCGAGTCGCGAGTACTCACGTCAATAATGCCTATGTCAATTTTTAAGTGCGGACGCGTGAACGAGTGAGGTGGTTCAATGTTGAAAATCGAGTAACTCTTTCAATTTGCGATCACGAGTACCTCAAACGAGGCACCTCATGAGTGAGGGACACATCTCTAATCAGGTGAGCCGCATTCTCGTTTGCCCCCTCTTCTATAAAAAAATACAAATATTTGTACCGTGCGGAATTCGATCCCGTGGCCCCCAGTGATGCAACTCATTGCTAAGCCACTGCACTATGGAGTCGTCAACATTGTAAACTGACAGGCATTTTTGCTATTAGCATTAGGGTTAAATAGTCTAATAGTCGCCACACACGGCCAGTTCAACTGATCATTCCAACTGATCAGTTCAAACTAAAACTGTTGATATTTTTTAAAATATTGGATTTTAAATACATCTATAAATAAACTCATATGTAAAAATCCGTTATTATTATATTTATAATGATCGATATATCGAAAATCAACTATTTAAAAAAATATCCACAGTTTTATTTTGAACTGATCAGTTGGAATGATCAGTTGAACTGACCGTGTGTGGCGACCGTAAGTGTAAGCGCAATTAAAGTTTACAGTAGTTTACACAGACTGCTTACATAGACTGGGTAGGTTACACAGACTGTATGGAAAATAGAGGTAAGGAGGCACTAACCTCTATATAAACATAGAGGTCAATGTACGTTAGTACTCTTATTAGTTTGTGGGTCAATGTAAGGAGGACTATCCTTGCGTACGAAAAAGTGTCCGTACCGAAATGCGTTAATTAGGGTGGCGCTACAATAGCAGCAGTGTGAATTCTATACAAACATTATATATATATATATATATATATATATATATATATATATACATTTTTAAATTAAGTAATAAATATTTGTTTAAAATTAAAGAACAAAAGTCGACATCAAAAACAACATGATAAAAAAACTTCACGTGTAAATTTTTGGATGAAAAAATTATTAGAATAAATCATAAAACGTTTGAAATTATTTTTTTGGTATAAAAAAAATTATTTTTCAAAAATATTAAATTTTTTACTCAGCACACTTCAATCCATCTGCAACTGCTACATTCATACCATACCCTGTATTTTCGCTAGCGACATTCTGGAAGGTTTTTGAACTGTTATTTACTGCTTACAGCTGGACACTTTTTAATCTTGTACCCCGTATGAGATAATCTTCCTTAGCTCTATCTTCCATAGGGTAATGGAGAGCAGGAGCCAAGAAAGCATTCATAGTGTATAATAATAGAGTTTTTCTCTTTTTCGCGAATATTTGCCTGTTTGAACCAGCCAGTTTGTCAGTTTAAACAATTTTCTGAATCACTGGCTTTATGCTCGGTGTTCGCCCTAACTTCTGACATTGACATTTGCACAATTTTTCCCGCCCAGTGTTTTCGCGCGTGAAATTCGTCCAGATCACTTGCAGAACGAGACGTGCTTTGGAACATTTATACGTATTATTTTTATTTGGATGAAGGGAGTTGAATAAAATAACCACAAGTTAGAAGTAAAAATTCACTCAAAGTCCGTTTAGGTGGATACAATTTTGACCTATTTCCGATGCCAAGCAGCTATGCATCGGTGGGTTCTGTGTTTCGGTGTGAAGAAAGGGATCCAGTATGATGGGTGAATAATTACAAATACGGACCTGCAATTCCCTTTATGATGCAGTTGTTTATGAGCGGCGGTAGTGACTTACCATCAGGTGAGCCGCACGCTCATTTACCCCAGACCTCTTCTATATAAAAAAAGTTACATGCTATGGGACATTCTATGAAATTGGTTGCAAATAATATACATGCGGAGTATATGTTCATTTGTTTTTTTTTGAGTTAAAAATATAAGTTCTTACATAAAAGCCATGCAGGGCTTATTCTTTAATATTTTTTTACATATTTTACATGTTACAAATATATTTTCTATTACTGGTGATGTTCCGTTAAGGGCATAGGCAGAATAGTGTGATAGTTACAGTGAAAAATAAAGTTTCTGAATTTGTTTTTGCAAGCAGTGATTTGTATTTGAGTCCTGAACCACATATAAGCTAAATTACCAATAATAATCAGCTCTATGATACAATATATATAAACATATGTACTTAGAGTATACATACTTAGAGTATAAATATTAAATAAGCACTATTATGTAGCTGTACTCTCTAAGCATATGTAAGTATCTTAGAGTACATATAAGCAATTTATGATTATGTATTAAGCGTACCGTGCTTATGAAGTATTCTAATTTATAAGATTGGTTGTGTTATGTTAAGCTTAAAAATGATACAAACAGAACCCAGTATCAGCAAAATTCGAGTAAAAAAATGTTTTTACGGCAACTTTTATAAAACCTTAAAATAATTGCCGCATTTAAAACATCGTAAATTAAACTTTTGCTTTGTGCCCGCCAAAATGAACGCCTAATATTTTTAATCTATGCTTTTGATTAAAAAATCAAAGCGCATTCCGCGGCAGCAGCACGTGCGAATAATTCAAACTGGGCCGTTGTCATTATTCGGGCATTACGGTTTAAAATAAGAAATGTTTTAGCGTTCTATGTCACCACGGTTTGTTTCCATAACACAAAATATTAATGGTCACATTTTTAACAGATATTTTTTGATAAATGTATTATACACCGTAACAGTGTAGTGGCAGGTTAGGTATATCCAATACTCCATATCCCGTGGGTATCGTATGAAGTACAGAGGTAAGCTGAACCAAGAAATGGGCAGCATCTTTCTGATAACAGCTGAATTAAAAAAACTGCGGTTGCCAATCACCTTGCCAAGCATTACAACTATGGCAAATATACTTCCTATGAGACAATATATGGGGGTGGAGTTCAGCTGAGGACTATTGATGGGCTTTATATATTATCCAACTATTATATTTTTTAAACTTAAGCAAAAAGCAAATAAGGCATTTTTCATCATTATCATCATTACACTCCTTCACAATTCCATTACTGAACATAGGCCTTCTTCAAAGCAAGCCACAAAAAACGATCCTGAACTGGCTGCATTCACCCATCTCCTGCATCTCTTACCGGGTCCATCTAGCGGGGGATAGACTTAAACTTCGTTTACCGGCACGAGGCCACTTCAGAACCTATCCCATCGATTGTCAGTTCCTCGAGCTATTGGGGCGGCCCATTGCCACTTCAGCTTACTAATCTGTTGGACTTTGTTCGTCGTCTGGTTCTACTGTGGATATCCATTTCTAAGTTTATCACGCAGAGAAACCCCGAGTATAGCCCGCTCCATAGCTCGATGTGCGGACCTTAAACTTCCTCATATTGCCAGCACTAAAGAACCAGGTCTCAGATCCATTTAGCATCACATACTGGTTCAACACTCTTGTTTCTAAGTTTTCAGGTATATATGACGAGAATATATGTCGTAATCGCCGGCTGGCTAGGCTGCCCAGCGAGGTTGAATTAGTACATAATGCCGAATGGTAGAGCCATACTGCAGTTATATTAGTAGTATAGTTGTAGGGCACGAAGGGCTCGGCTCGACCGGTGAAGGACCACGCTCTCACAGAATACCAGCGTCAAATAGTAGCTTAATGCTGCTGTGTTTCGTACGGTGAGTGTAGAGAACCGGAGACCCTTTTAACTGGAAACGAGACATTCCACCTAAGTCCTCACGGGTGACAACGCATCTGCATTTTGATTCGTAATCGAGGATAGAGAGATGTCTATGGGCCACAGCAACCACTTACCATCAGGTGGACTGTGTGCTCGTTTGTCACCCTATCCTATAAAAAATACTAAATGACCTTTTTAACCGTCTGGAAAAAAGTAGGGTGTAACATGTGAACGGAGTAGAAGCTTATGGCACAGACATTTTACAAAAAATAAAAACAAAATTGAATTAAACGTTTGAAAAAAAATTTTGAACAATTATTTTGCCCCTTGCATTTGAGCCTGTGACCCTGCGAAGTGACAAGGTCAAAGATGTCTACTAAATTTATTGTTTTATTGCCGTTCGTAAAGTAATTGAATTTCGATAGATTTTAATTAATTAATTAATTTAATTCAAGATTTTTTGTTTTTATTTTTTGTAAAATATCAGTGCCTTCTACTCCGTTCACATGTTACACCCTATTTTTATCCATACGATAAAAAAGTCGTCCACTATAAATATTTAAATATTATGTAGTTTTAATTCATAAGCATGTACACCCGTAAGGGTAGAATTTGATTATACTTTTAAAATATCAAATCCACAATGCAATATATTTAATTTCATTTTCATTGCATTTGTTGATGTACCTCTCGGTCGAAGTTAGACAAAACCTATGGACAAAACAAATACATTCATATGTTTTAATCCTTTATACAATGTCTTTATACAATGTGTAAAAATCAATTTATACACTACATACATATAAACAAAATTGAAGTGTCTTGAGCTGAGGGGGTTATTTGTAGTGTTGGCCAAAGATATCCGACTCACGTGAATCTTTCATCTTACAGGAAAAAAATTACAACAGTATTTTAGCGTAACGTAAACGCGCCACCCGCATGCTCTGACATTAAAAATATTAAAACCGCGCGAGACGCGGGAACACTTCCCGGCAATTACGGCGCTTGAAAGCATTCGTCGTTTAGTAAAAGAACAAATAATGCAGCGCTTTGTGGGCTCTGTGGAACTACGTGAGAGGTTTGTGAAATGTGTAATTATTTTTTATTTTTTCGGACATATGGTGTGTAAAGGTAAACGTAATAAAAGATAAGGCTATGAAAATGAAATGACCAACATGAGGTAGAACGCAATTGCGTTTGTGTGTATTCGAAAATGGGCCATATTTATTAAATTTTTTTAATATTGTAATAAAAATAAGGAAAAGAAGAAGGGAAAGTTTTGTACGTCGTAGAACCATGCTGCAGTTATAATATAGTTGTAGCACGAATGGGTTGGTTCGACCCGGTAAGGACCACGCTCTTAGAAAATACCAGCGTAAAATAGCAGTTTAATGCCGCCGGGAAAAACCACCCATTTGGTGGTTTTGCCCGGCGGTAAAAGCTCATAATAAAGGTTTCCCTTTCAAAAAATAATGTGTGTCACCAACAGAAATGAAGAAGTGGTCTTTCATCATGATCACCCCAGACTACAGACATTTTTGGAAACTCAACAAATATTGAGAGAGCTTGGTTTGAAAGTGTTAATGCATCCACCATATTGTCCTAACCTTGTATCCCCAGAATTTTACTTGTTTCGGTCTCTTCAGAATTCTTTGGGTAGTGTTAGGTAAACATCAAGAGAGTACTGTCAAAATTACTTTTTGCATTTTTTTAATCAAAAATCCCAAGAATTCTACAGTAACAGAATTATGTCACTACCTACAATATGGTAACCAGTTATCGAACCAGTTATCGAAAAAAACAAAAGTTTGAAAACAAAATGTCTTGTATTTTTATATACAACATGTAACAAAAACCCTGTGGTTCCCGTTAACTGCGTTAACAGAATCAGTATTCAAGCGTATAGAAACATTTGTTTTTTTTTTTCAGAAAACTTGAACATTTTTTTTAAATTTAATAAAATGGTTTTATTTCCTCTATTTATTTCCTCTAACTCACACGAGTATCGGTAATGTCGTCTTTGACAATCCTCTTACTCCTCGGTTAATGCAAAAATAGTAAAATTACATACAATTTGCAATTTTTTTGAATAAAAATTATTTTTTTAACTGCGCTTTTTTGAAAAAAAAAACTTTCTATACGCATGAATACTGATTCTGATAACGCACTTAACGGGAACCACAGGGTTTTTGTTACATGTTGTATATAATACGAAAAAACTTTTTCCCTGACTTTATATTATATCAAAGATATTTAAATATATATACTAACTTAAATGTCTTTGTATTATATTCACAAAATATGTATACTTTTATGTCAAGGCGATATGCCAGTTTTGCTAGAATCCAATAATGCTAAGGCATGAACGTTACCAACTGCTGCAGACTATTAGGATGGGCAATGTAGCGGGTAAAAGAAGTGTTGGTAGAGGGAAAATGTCCTGGCTCTGTAAAATCCAGGAATGGATCGGGATAAGGAAAGTAGAAGATCTTTTCAGGCTAGCCCTGAACAAAGAAAAATTTAAGAGGATGACTGCCGACCTTCAGTAATGGAGAGGCACTTAAAGAAGAAGAATAGGTAGTCCGTTTATCAATTCATATAATTATATACATATAAGCGAAATACCACTGACTGATTCATCACGGTATCTCAAAAACTATACACCCGATGGACTTGAAATTTAGCGACGGATTTAGAATAGATTTTACGAATCCCATAAAAATTTTCTTGTTATTTTATATCTACGTTATTACCGTCTATTATCGTGCGATTATAGACAATAATATCATAGTATATTGACGGATACTGCTGGCAGTATGAGGAAGCTCAAGGTCACTCAGCAACCTATGAAGAGGGCTATGTTCGGGGTTTCTTTGCGGACTTAAAAATGAGGATTTTTTTATAGAATAAGAATGACAAACTAGCACACAGTCCACCTGATGGTAAGTGTATGCTGTGACCCAATAGACATCTATATTTATCTCCAATTAAGAATCAAAATGCAGATGCGTTGCCAGCCCTGAGGACTGAGATGGAATGTCTCGTTTCCAGTAAAAAAGGTTTCCGGTTCCTTACACTTACCATACGAAACACAGCAGCATTAAGCTGCTATTCTACGCTGGTATTCTGTGAGAACGTGGTCCTACCCCGGTCAAGCCGACCCATTCGTGCTGCAACCACAATATAGTTGCAGATGGCTCTACCACGTAAAAAATCTGTAGTATAACCAGAGTAAACGATATACCCCAACGGGTTAGTAAGCTGAAGTGGCAGTAGACCGGCCATACAGCTCCAGGAATCGACAACCGATTGGGAAGAAGGGTTCTAGAGAGGCAGCTTCACACTGGCAGGCGAAGAGTAAGGCACCCCCCCACCATTAGATTGATTGAAAACCTGGAAAATATGCAAGAAGTCGATGGATACAGGTAGCTCAGGACTGTGCTTTGTGGTATTACTTGGAGGAGGCCTATGTTCAGCAGAGAACTGGTAAAGGGCTGTAATGATGACGATGAACATGTACTTTTATTGTATTTTTACTTGATTTGTATATAACTTTGTACTTGAGAAAATTATATTCCTTTTAAAGCCGAGCAAAACTCGGTGGCCCGGGTACTATTTTTATAGAACAAATAGCAAACAGTTCACCTGATGGTAAATACATGCTGTGGCTCATTGATATCTGCATCTATCGATTAAGAATAACAATGTAGATGCGTTGTCACCCGTGAGGACTAAGATGGAATGCCTCGTTTCCAGTAAAAAGGATCTCCTGTTCAAAAGGAACCTAGGTTCGGGGGTCCTCTTGATCTGGCCGCGAAGGACCAATTGAAAAGGACCAACGGGGATTAAACGTTCGATTAAGAAACAGAAGGGAGGAATCGAGGCTTCTCTCGATCCGGCCTCCTATAACGCCTACGTTGGGTTCGGGAACAACGTATGTGATCTCCGCAACGGAGTAACACACAAGGGCGATAACCTCTTCCTTTTCAGCGAGTAGGTTCAGACGGGGATTACGGGTCTTCCGAAGTCGTCCCGGTCCCAACGCCTTAATTCTTCGATGTGGACTGTATAACTTGAGGGATGAATTTCTTGGGAATAAAACAGCAATTATCTTCAAACCATTCCGTGAGAGAGTAATCACTTTTCCCTATCACTTCCCTACACTTTTTCTTCTTCTTATTGACTGCTGGTCTGATTTCCGAACTTTTTCCCCGAACGAATTGCAATTTTTTTTTGCGCCCGAAGCAATTAAAGGGCTACCCTATACGTAGGGAGGCGGAAAATGCATTACGCATACCACGATAGCCGGTCTATCGTGGTTATGAGGGGCTCACTGTCCTACCGGGGACCCTAAGTGATACCCTCTAAAAACCGCCTTTGGGGACAGGCAACCGGCTGATTAAGCTCTATTGTGCCTTATCATGAGCGACCCTCTTTTGGGAAAAGAGGGCGCAGGCGGCTAAGTGCCGCTGAGGGAGTGCCTACGAAGGCAAATTAATGTTAGTTATTCAATAATTTTATTTAATTAGAGTTGGCGTGAGCCGCCAGGAGACAGTTCAGGTCGTTTGAAAGTTTATTAGGCGGGTCCGAGAGAGAGTTTCTCGGCCTGCGGACACGATAGCGAGAGGGGGGTGGGGCTGCATAAGAAGCTGCCTCACGAATTAAATGGTTTGGGTGCGACTCTGAGGCTTTGAAGAAGTTCTCAGAGAGTTTTTTAAAAAATTGTTGAATTGTTGGGAGCTCTAAGTCCCGATGAAGGTCGGCATTACGGACGTACCAAGGTGCGTTCGCAGCTCGACGACAGAAGAGGTTCTAAACTATTTGGAGTTCATTTAAAATATTAGAGTTTGCGTGGTCAAAGACGGGGCCCGCGTAGGACATGACTGGTCGTATACAGACCTTGTAAAGGGTACGCTTGTTTCGAAGGGACATTTTACTGTGTCGGCCCAACATACTGTTGAGCCTACACAGATAAAAACGTGCGTGACGGGTTACTCTTTTGACGTGGGGCTTGAAAGTGAGCCCTGTGTCTAGAGTGACACCTAAATATTTGGCGGACGTATGCCAGGAGACAGGGGTCCCTAGCATACGTATTGGTGGAGTGTTTTTGAGACGGCGTCTTTTATAATCGAAGTGAACGGCGGAGCTCTTCTCCGGGTTCACATCGATGCGCCATTTTTTGAACCAAGCTCCTAGGTCATCAACTGACTTTTGGATCTTGTTCCGTATGAAGGGTAGTGAGACACCTTTGCAGTAGCTGGCAGTGTCGTCTGCGAAGAGGGAGAGTTGAACACCTTTCGACGGGATGGGAATGTCGTTGGTGAACAGGATGTACAGCAGAGGAGCAAGTACTGAGCCCTGAAGGACACCAGCCTTGATAGTTCGCTGTGAAGAAAGCGTGCCTTCGTGTCTAAAACGAAAGGTACGATGTTTTAAATAGGAGGCCACGAGACGAACTAGACGATCGGGGAGACCTATTTTATAGAGCTTGTAGATGAGGCCTGTGTGCCAGACTCTATCGAAAGCTTCAGCTATATCGAAAAAGACCGCGATGGTCTTATGACGACGAGGATAGAAACCGCTGAGGATATATTCCACAATGCGGTGAACTTGTTGGGGACATGAGTGTTTGGCTCGGAAACCGAATTGATGGGGAATGATAAGAGGGTCGCCGTCTGTGGGAAACAGATAGCGCCTCATACGCGTTTAGATGACTGTTTCGAAGAGCTTGCCCATTGCCTTGAGGAGGCTAATGGGGCGATGGCTGGAGGGGAGGTTGAGAGGCTTGCCTGGCTTGGGAATTCCAATCACAGTAGCCTCTTTCCACGTAGTGGGGAAATAACTGAGGTTGAAGCAGGCGTTGAAGATAATAGATAAAAAAGGTTAACACCTGCTCAGGAAAGTGTTTTAGGGCTTGGTTGGAGATGCCATCCGCGCCCGGAGCCTTTTTGGGCTTAAGTCCTTTGATGAGGGATGAAATCTCATCATTGGACACAGAGATAGGTTCGGAGGCCGTAGGGGGTGAGTTCCGGCGGCGGACCTCATCCTCCACTGCCTGGACGTGAGAGGGGTCGACGGGTTGAGAACTAGGAGAGCATTGAGCGGCAATGCTATCTGCAAAGCACTCAGCCTTTTCCTCGTCCTCGAAGGCAACCGTGCCGTCGGGACGGGAGAGAGGGGGAGTGTGGGTGATAGCGTCTATGCGGAGGGCTCTAGCCATCTGATAGTACGCTGTGTGAGAAGGAGAGATATTCTCCATGAGCTTACTCTTTTCGAGGTCTCGAAATTCAGAGAGGCGGAAGCGGAGTTCTCGTTGAAGACGATTGGCCGCGCGCCTATATTCGGGGGTGGGATATTTTGCTGCTCTCCGGAAAGCAGCTTTTTTGGCTTTTAATAGGTTGCTAATATGTAGGGGAAGCCCACGATTGCTAGCAACCGGGACGACCCTTTCGTTCTCCTTAAGGGAGGATTTAATAAGGGTGGAGTGTGAATCGACCGCGGTGTCGATTTTTTCGGGACTATCTAAGTCCGACGGTAGGGAGATGGTAGAGTCCTGTGAGTCCAAAGCTTTAGCTAGGGACTCCTTGAATCCCTTCCAGTTAGTGAAGGTTTTCGTGTGTGTTGGGGGGAGGTGGCTGATGGCCAAGAATGAGGGAGACCGGTCGGTGATCTGATCCTAGATCGTCTAGTGTCTCGATTGCTCTGAGTTTGAGAGAAACTCCTTGGAGTAACGCAAAATCTAACACATCGGGGGCGTGATCGGTGTTATCGGGAAAGTGAGTAACACCGAGAGGACTATGGACGGTAATATCAAGAGACTGCGTGATATTGAGCAGTATCTTGGCACTAGCGGACGTAGTGCGGCATGTCCATTCAGTATGTTTGGAGATAAAATCTCCAAACATAATCACTGAATTGCCTAAAGATAAAATGGCCTCAAAATCTTTTTTGAGGGGATGGGTTCCTGAAGGGATGTAACAGGAGGCTATGAGGATGGACTGATGTCCAGTCATAGCTAGCCTGCATACCGTGGCTTCCATGTTGGTAAGCTGCGGAGTAGAAATGGGCGAGCAATGAAGTGTCTTCTTGTAATAGATGGCCGTTCCGCCGCCTCGGCGGTCGGGTCTGTCGTTACGAAGAAGAGAGAATTTTTAATAGAAAGGCCTCTAGTGTCCTTAGCTTTGAGATTAGTTTCCTGTAGGAGGAGGAAATCGACTTCACGATTCCGAAGAAAGAGCTTGAGCTCTGGGAGGTTATTTCGCAAGCCGCGAATATTAAATGATACAAGCGATAAACCCTTAGGTTTGATACGACCGTGAGATCTTGGTAGGTTAATTCGCTCAGTCATTGAAGTTAATTTAATTAAGTTAACTTAAATTACAACGCTAACAGAAGGTTATTGTGCTCTGCAAGAACGAGGAGACGTTCTTGGGGGGACTTGGCCGCGCGCAGTTTGCGTGATACTACTGTTATTTCCCTAACATCGATATTCCTAATAGCGGAATATAGCGTGTTGTAGTCGTCGATTGTGGGCTCTGCTTCATGAGCGTACGAGGTTGTCCGCGGTGGGTCTGCCTTTTTGGGCCTCCAGGGAAAGACTGGAGGCTGCATTGGCTTGGAGAAGCCCGGAGGGGGGCCGAATTATGCCCTGAGGGGGCCTAGGGGGACCCTGAGAGGTTCGAGAGAAGCCCTGGGTGGGCTGAGAAAGGCCCTGACGGGGCCGTTGTTGGAGGGCCGGGAATGAGCGGTCATTCATCGGCGGTGGAGCTTGCCTACTGGGGCGAGGTTGAGGTGCGGGGGCCCTTTATGGGTTGGTGAAGGAGGGCGGGGTGTTTTGGGCCGGGCTTTTGTGTTGGGATAAGACTGGTGGGCGAGAGTTGGGTGAATAAGTTGGCAGGCCGCGGGGAAACGGCCTTGGGGGCTTTACCCTAGGGCGTATGAGACTTGCTCCGGAGTTCGATAGATTACTACGAATTGCAATAAAACCCGTTCACTAAGCTACCCCAGAGCTATACGCGAAAGTGAGCCACGCCATTCGCGCGCTTGCGCAACTCAATTACATGAATTTGTTCTATTACTCTCTCACGTTTTACTTAATTTCTTTATTTACATAAGTCTTACATCAATACAATTTATCTGTATAGATAGCACAAAACAATATCTACACTACGATATACATTACATTTTCATATCACGAAAAACCTTTTATTTATTAAATGAAATATGCCTATTTTACTCACAAGTTCGAAGTCGAAATTTCTTAAATATTTAACACAGAAAGTTAAAACAATGTTTTCCACTTGAAATTATACATAAGTTAACTAATACAATAGTTTAATTTACATTTTCTCTATTTATTTCACTATTTAAAACACTTTTAAATTTCTTATACAAACTATCATTATTTCACTTATACACACTAATTTTCACATAAAAATAACACAGAATTCACCTTTTTAGCACGTACAATCAACTTGAAATGTTTTATAAGTCATTTTTACATAAATTGCTGAAATTACAAACATTTTAAATTTTTACATATTCGGCCTCCTAAGGGCGTGGCCAGCGTGCTTCCGTGAACTCACACTATTTGAACAACTAACTTTTGCACGGCTCTCGTCTATCAGAAAAAATGAAAGTCTGATATACACCAATTTTAACAATATTAGGTAAATTAAATGCTTTTACACAATTTTCGAACTGTAGGAAACTATCTCTAATCAGATTCTTATCAGTTATCATGTTTCTTATCAAACAATATAAGTGAATGTTTTCATAAATCAATCATGACAAATAGGCATTTGTTTTCGTACAAAACATATCAAACTCATATAAGACAATACTTATGCAATTAATTTCCGTTAATTCTATTTATGCACAGAGTGATCATCTCGACCGGGGAACAAATCCGATCTTTAACTTTATTTAAATATTCTTTTAAATTTACATCATTGGAAAGATGATTTCAACCGGGGAACCAATCCGGTAACATAATTTATATCTTAAAATTCCCTATATGAATTTATTGAAAGATATTACTTAGGAAAACAATAAACTAGTCCGGCCTGGGAGTCGAACCCAAGACCTTCATATCATTAATTCGACATTTCTTCAAGATTTAACTAAGCATTTTCTTATTAGAACATTGTTGCTCGATAATTTGTTTTTTAGAAGCTATTCGTCATCGGTTGACTTAATAAACTGCAATACTCTTATAGGCGCGTCGCCAACACCTGTTCTCTACACTCATGATACGAAACACAACAGCACTAAGTTGCTATTTTACACTGGTATTCTGTGAGAGTCCTCCGGTAGAGCCGACCCATTCGTGCGACAACCGTAATATAATTGAAGTGTGGCTGTACCACGTACCTATAGCCCGTACGTATAAAGAACGGGATTATATATTGCGGTTCATCGAGCCCGTACCGTCAACATGCACAATACAAATAACGAAAACCCGCTAATAACGGTATACCGTTATTATGTGAATTTAAAGCGTTGGGTATGTTATTCGGTTAATTGAAAATTTTCTATTAATGGGAAAATATTTAAACAGAACTATTTACACAAGTACACACATTTATTTTAGAATAACATTTATAACCAGTGACCCGCGGTGGGTTTGCTTGGATAACGCGTCTAGCTCAAAAGTTTGCAGAACCGGGATATTTTTTTAGTTTATGATATTTGATTACCATTTGTGTCAATGACAAGTCGGACTGAAGTTTTAGTACGTATGAAAAACGCATATCACAATTGTTTTTTTTTAGTCTCTACCGGTGGGTGTGAGTATAGATAGCGACAGTGTGCGAACGAGAGATAAATAGAGGCGACGCCATTTTCAGTCCCATTTTTTAACCGCACGGGTAGTACATATATTATATTTAATCAATTATAGACGTATGTTACCTATTGTAACCCCTGAGGGGTTAACGTCTTAGTTCTCAGAGGTGACAACACATCTGTAGCCTTCTTAGTTTGAAGATGGTAGCAGGAGTCTATGGACTGGTGTAGACACTTGTTGGTGGATTCTAAGTTTGTTTGTCACTTGTTTTATTGAAAAAAAAAACATGATGCCAATTAAGAAAAATATGAAACTCAGATGGTTAGCGCACGCTGCAAATTTCACAGTACACGAGCAAACCGGGATCGATCCCCGCCGACATCAATGAAATTGTTAATTGCAATTTTAAATGCTGATTTTCCACCTGCTCGGCGGTGAAGGAAAACATCGTGAGGAAACATGCATATCTGAGAAATAAGAAAAAAAAATATTTCAAAGACATGTGAAGTACGCAAACACGCATAGAGGCAGTGTGGTGGACAATTCCTTGGCCCGAAACCCTCTCAGAAATGAGCGGAGGCCTGGGCCCAGATGTGGGACGTATATAGGCTGAAACTTTAACTTTACGAAACATAGCGAATTTGATTTCAACCAACTGAAATAATCTGTTATTGTATGTCTAAGAAATATAACATTGCGCGTTTGTCAGCTTTGCAAAAAGTCACGCTTTTAAAGTTTTCGCTTTATTCGAACAAGTGAAGCGTTCGGATTTGCATGCATAGCAGCATTATGCCACTATTTCACTATTGGTATTTCATGTTGCAACCATAATATAGCTGTAGCGTGGCCCTATCGCATCTCCGATTAGCTGAGCTAAACAATAAAAATGTTTTACTAAATGTTTGTTATACTTACATCGAAATAAGAGAGGATTCCGTTAACTGAGTTAGTCAGCTTGGACGTTCGTGCGAGTTGGCTAATTCGGTTACATTTCTTTTGAAGCGGAATAGATTTATTGCTGCCCAAAGAGTAACCATAGTAAAACAGAATAGTAGGTTATCTTCTGAGGAATGTACCGAACGCTACTAATATGTTGCGTACCTGGCACGTGACAGTACGGACTAGTACGCATGAGCCACAGTACGCACACAACGACACTTGCTAAGTCGGGAAGATCGGGCCAAGTCGGGGACGCCCACGGCAGCGCTCCGCAATCACCTTTGTTTCAGACTTTGCTGACTTTTAATATAATTTTGCTAGCAGTCTTTTTTCTCTTTTTGTAAAATAAATTAATATATGCGTTTGTTTAAGTAAATTAGCTTTTTATTAATAGGTAATATTACTATATCTATAGATAGGTACATACCTCATAAGTACATTAATTATCATATCACATCAGATCAAATTAATTTTAAACATTAAATCTGAGCTAACACCCATTGCTCAGTGTTAATTTACTCGTATTTTAGTTACTTGACATTAATTTTAATGTAAATGTGGATTTTTATTACAAACTTTGATTCTTTGAGAGGACACTAAAGAAATGATTAATAAATATGATGCATAGGTTCGTATCCGTGTGTATTATGTTTGTAAATATTATAACTAATTATAAAACTAAATGAGACTTAGCTGTTAAACAAAAAGAGTGACAACTCTGCAACAGTAGGCATTTAAGTCTCGCGCGTCACGGGAGTTATCATAATATTCTGGATCAACTATGGAGTAACTGTCATATACAGGAATTGCCGCCGTAGTTGATCGCGGCATGATGCCGTCCGACGCTCGCGAACTAGCTCGAACATCTTATGTTGACAGGTTTGTTATGAACACTTAGTCAAAGTCAAAATGACGACTCCGTGGCGCAGTGGCTTAGCAATGAGTGGCTGCGCTGGGGGTCGCGGGTTCGAATCCCGCACGGAACAAGTATTTGTATGGCCTACAAGTAGTTGTTCCGGGTCTGGATGTTCGTCCTTGTACAATTTATGTTTGTAAACTGCCCCCACAATACAAGAGAAAATCTTAGTGTAGGGGTAACGTTTAGAAAAAATATTTTACCGTGTTCGTTACAGTCTATTAAAGCTTACATAGGCCACCCTCACTGATTGCCTCATAGAGGGGATATTTGGAAGAGCTGCCAAGCTTGGCAAGCGGGTTGGCTGTCGCAGTTGTTTTTTAGTCGTTATTAAGTAGACGCTACTGCCCATCTCCTAATTTGTTTCCTTCCTTTTACGGCACACACGAGACGATATGGAATAATTGATTTTGTTACATCGCCACTACACCTTATTTCAATTCAAATTATAATCACTTTAAAAAAAAAAGTTATGCCATTGCTTCAACAAGTCCCTACTGCGCGAGACCTTGTAAGAGGAAGCCGATTGAAATTCAGTAAAAGACAATTATTCTCCCAACTGATACAATTTAATCTTATGACTTTTGCAGTGTACCTAATTATAAAATTTATTAATATCTTGATCACAGCGCCACCTATTCTCTCTGAATTTTGTAATCTGGTGATCCGAATAATGTATTCCCCACCGATTTTTGTGTAGCCGTCTTCAAGGCAAAAGTGAATAGGCTTTTTAATTACGTCACAGAATGCCAGCCTTAAATAGCAGCTTAATGCTGCTGTGTTTCGTATGTTTAGGAAAGAGAACCGGAGACCCTTTTTACTGAATGAGACATTCCGTCTTAGTACTCAGGGGTGACAACATATCTGTCTATGGGACGTCTCTGAGCCACAGCATGCATTTACCATCAGGTGGACCGTGAGTTCGATTGTCACCATTTGTCAACTGTCACTCTTACTCTTTAGAAACAGTCAGTGCGATTCACCATTTTCGACTGCATCACCAATTACCATCAGGGGTGATTACTAAGTTAAGTACTGGCGTATAATATAAAAAAGTAGCATTAATAATTAAGGCTTTAGCCTACTTTAATACCGGTTTGTGTTTTCAAATAGAGAAATTACGTTTATATTTTAATATTTTTTCATTACAGACTCGAGAACAGAGCCAACAAAATCTACTTTATACCGTAAAGGCGTTTAACTACGAGTACATAAATTGCAGATGGTCAAACAAAAAAAAATTTATAGGTCTTACAATCCTTACTTGGTCCGCAAAGGATTTAAATCCGTTGACACAGCTTATTTTCTATTTATAGTATAATGCTTAGCCACTGTGTTTACTTGTGTTTGCTTTACTTTAGTTATTTCCATAGCATTATGTCGTATGGTATTTTTCTATGGGGACACGCGACTTGGTAAACTATTTACTAATCTGTGACGCGACTGACACTGAAATTATATTTATTTTACAGAAGAGGGCTATTACAGCAACATATAATTTGAAACCAAAAGAGTCTATTGAGACAAAAATTTAAGGAAATTAATATATTAACTCTGGCCTCTCAATACATTTATGAAAATGTAATGTACGTACACAAAAATAAAAGTAGTTTTGCGAAAATAAGTGATATTCTTTCTGTAAATACTAGGAACAGACACAAGCTAGTAGTACCAGTTACTCGACTCCACTGAGTCAGTAATTCATTCTTGGGGCGATGTATACGCTTTTACAACAAAATCCCAGAAAATATACAAAATTTGTCATACACAAAGTTCAAAAATGTTATTAAACTAAGTTTGTATAAAAAGGGTTATTATAATACTAAGGAATTTATACTTACTTACTTACTTACTTATCTTCACGCACAATCCCTAACGGGGTAGCCAGAGAGAACAGATCGCCAAGTGTCACGATCCTTACGTACCTATTTCGCTTCTTTCAGGTTCATTAACTCCGAGTACTCTTGACCCTCCCCTCTTCGAGCAAATTGCTCACATGGTCTTCGAAAGTTAGTCTCGGTCTACCTCGACACCTTTTAAAATTTACTTTCGCTCTATATATTTTCTTCACCATTCGGTCTTCACTCATTCGTTCAACGTGCCCAAACCATTGGAGTACGCCCCTATCAATTTTTGTGATAAGGTCATCTTTCAATCCTTCCATATTGCGAATCTCTTCGTTTCGCTTTCGGTCGGCTAAGGTAACGCCACACATTTTACGAAGAGATCGCATCTCCACTGCATTCAACTTGCTTTTATGCTTCTTCTGGCATACCCAGGTTTCGCTGCCATATAACAAAGTCGGTACCAACACTGCATTATGTATTGCAAGGCGTGCACTCTTCACCACGCCTTGCCTTTTTACTAATGCATTCAGGGCACCATTGACTTTGTTTCCGGCAGCGACACGCCTATCCACATCTAAATCACATCTTCCATCCCGGCTGAAAGCACTCCCCAAGTATACAATTTCATTTACCTGTTCTAGACATTCCTGATTTACCCATATTTCACATTTCGTTCTCTCTTCGTCCTTTTCAAATACCAGAACCTTAGTTTTATTAGCATTCAAACGGAGACCTTTAATTTCACATTCCTCTTTCATACACGTGACTAATTCCTGCAGTTCTGCTTCTGATGGTGCAATAAGCACTGCATCATCAGCATACAGCAGACAATTAACTTTTATGTCACCCAATTTCACACCCAAACAGCTATTTTTCAGCGTCTGTAAACAGCTGTCGAGATACAGTATGAACAGCCAGGAAGACATGACACAACCCTGTTTTACGCCCGCTTGGACGCTAAACATGGGTGACAGGTCATGCCCTACCCGCACACAGGCTTTACAGTCATAGTAAAGTGACTGCACAGCCCTTAACAATCGACCATCCACACCATATCCCGGCAACAGTTCCCACATTTTCTTCCTTATAACCTTATCAAATGCTTTCTCCAGATCCAAAAAACCCCGAAAATCTTCTGGTTAACACTCAGAAGCTTCTCCGTGATCATGCGGAGAGAAAACATTTGATCCGTGCATCCTCTTCCAGGTCTAAATCCGCATTGTGCCTCCCATAAGAATCTT
The DNA here is from genome assembly GCA_907164705.1 of Parnassius apollo. Classification (NCBI taxonomy): domain Eukaryota; kingdom Metazoa; phylum Arthropoda; class Insecta; order Lepidoptera; family Papilionidae; genus Parnassius; species Parnassius apollo. Next base: position 958,014 of record CAJQZP010000341.1, on the reverse strand, counting down.
TCCGATTTCTCTTGCATCCTACGTGTCAAAACCTTCGAGTAAACTTTACTTGCCAAACTGGTCAAGCTGATCGCCCGATAGCACCCGCAGTCAAAATGTGAACCTTTACTTTTATATAAAGGCACAATGACCGCGGATCGCCAATCATCCGGGACATCTCCCGTCCGCCAGCACAAATTGCACAGCAGATGGAAGCTGTCCCAGACGCGAGGCCCACCGTACTTGACCATTTCAGCAGTAACTCTGTCTGGTCCCGCAGCCTTACCACATTTCAAACTTCGAATCGCACGTTCAATCTCTTTCATGCTGATGACCTCAGTGTCATCGAGGTCCGTGTCTGGCGTGCCAGTCACGGCGTCACCCCCGGATCCTTCACTAAGATCATGACATACATACATTTCTCTATAAAATTCACTCCATCGCTGCATGACGTCCGATTCTTCTGAGAGGACGTCATTGGTTCTCGAAAGCACTTTGTTCATTCTTAAGGCTGTCGCACCACTCCGGGACCTTCCAACCACTTTCCAGAAGAGTTTGGAGTTTTCCCTTAAGTTGTGCGACAACCTCTCGTCCGCTTCTATTCTACACCTTTCACGTACTTCCTCAATCAATGTTTTCGCATGAACTTTCTGCAGCTTATATCTTTCTTTCATCTTCTCTCTCATATGCTCATCGTTACTAGAGGCCAAGTAGTCTAACCATGCTTTTTTCTTCTTTTTTACAGCTTCTCTCACTTCATCATCCCACCATGCATCTCTGCTTTTACTACTACCTCTTTTTGTCGTACCACATACTTCTTCCGCTGCACTTACCATTCCATCCCTAAGGTTCTGCCATGTTCTCTCCACACATTCTTTCCTGCCATCGATGGTGTCAAGCTTTTCGGCTACCCTCGTGTGATATTTGTCCCTAGTATTCGCTTCCTGAAGCTTCCAGCTTCGGATGCGACAGACCGACTGTGGTTCTGTTACTGCCGTCCGGTAGCGCCAACCCGCGAACAAATCCCTAAATCTAGTAATTACTAGATAATGATCCGTTCCCAGGTCAGCACCCCTGAACACTCGTGTATCCATCACCTGTTTTCGCAGTCGGTCATCCACCAGGAACAAATCAATCATACTTCTCTCATTCTTTCTTTCTCTAGTGTACATATGGATTTTCCTGTGATTAAACATAGTGTTTGTCACAAGAAGACCCTTTTCCTTGCATACAGCCAGTATAAGCTTGCCAGCATCATTAACCCTTTTATCGCCAAACTTTCCAAGCACCGACTCGTATCCTGGTCGAGCGATAAGGAATTTATGGATGATAATAACCCTTGGGAAGGGTGACCGCTACCAAGCTATTTTTAATTTGTCTTGTGTTGTTAATTGTAAACATTATTGTAAGCTATTATTGGAAAAAATATAGTCCCGCTGAGTTTCTTGCTGGTTCTTCCCAGGACAGAGGTTTTTTTGCGAACCAGCGGTAAATGAAAAAAGTGACGGTTTCTTATATTTACGCGAACACTACACATTGAAATAATACTAGTTTTTACGGATTTTATCGCGTATATTTAACTATAAATACCCGACGTTTCGAGCGCTTTACAGCACCCATGGTCACGGGGGGGACTGAGATGTTCAACGTCCAAATGTCATAGTTAACAGCGGTTACCATAGATAAAAATTTTAACTTTTGTTCCGATCTAAACAGTATGAACTTATGGTACGAGTATCTTGAAGTCTTGCAGTTGTATGCTTGGTTAGTTTCCATCTTTCGTTTCTTACGATACCCACGGGATGATATTCTTACAGAGCCGCTACGACTTCGTTTACTTAAACGGTTCATCCCATTGAGAGAGGCGCCGATCCAACATTTCAAAGGTATAAGTATTCATACATTAATAGAGCAAGGCATTACTTTATAATAATAATAATATAACTTTATTTCAGACCCAATTAGTCCATATTAAGTGTAAGTATATTAAGTAAGTATATTCAGGGGGATAAGTCGCTCGCGTCCGTAGGCTTTGACCACCTGTTCCTAGGCCCACCCTACACGTGTCCCCCGGGTGGTGCTAAATGAGCGACAAGCCGATACCACAGACTCGGCTCCACGCCGTGGTAGCGGTGTTAAATATACCACCCCATTTCGCACCATGAGGAATCGAATTAAAGAAATGACCCCGAGTTCCCGGCGCCCCTTTAGTGGGGCAGGGGTGCGAAGAATCTCCGGGAGGAAAACCGGCGACGAGGTCCGCCACCCGTCACGTTCTGTCTCCCGGAGAGGCGAAAAGTGGATTACAGAGGCCCGTCTGGCTACGTTGAATGTATGTGGGGCAATGAATGATAAAATGGATGAAGTATGCGATATGATGTATGATAGAGGAATAGATGTGTTATGCGTAAATGAGACGAAAAGGAAGGGGAAGGATGTCACTACACATGGCATGTATACCGCATACTGGTCTGGTGTAGACGAGATCGAGCGGGCATGCCAGGGAGTAGGTATCATCCTTTCAGAAAGAATGGGCCAATGTGTGAAAGAGTATGAATGTGTAAGCCCAAGACTGCTATGGATACGAATGAAAGTGGGCTTAAAGAAGTTGTTTGTGTTAGGGGTCTACGCCCCAGACATGTCTTAACCCACTTATATCCGAGAGCAGTTTTGGAAAATGGTAAGGATGGTGTTAATGAAGTGTAAGGGAAATGAAAATATTATTATGCTAGGAGATTTTAATGGAAGGGTTGGGGTCAGGCGGCTTGGTTATGAAAGGATATTGGGAACGTTTGGTGATGAAAGTATAAATGAGAATGGTGAAAGTCTCCTCACCGTATGTATGGAAAAGAATCTTTTTGTGACGAACACTTGCTTTCGCTACAAGAGGATTCACATGTATACTTGGGAAAGAGGTGACGATAGAAGCATGATAGATTTCATAATTGTGGACGAAAGATTGAGGGGCGCTGTGGTAGATACGAGAGTTTACCGGGGTTCTAACGTAGGAACGGATCATTATTTAGTTTTATGCCGAATTAATGGTCTATTCAGGCGTTGGCGCCATCGATCGTCTGTGTCTACCACTGCGTTACAGCGTATTAGAACAGAAAGTTTACAAGATGAAAGTGATAAAAACAAGTTCAAATGTAGACTGAAAGAAAATATAAGTGGTTTGGATGAATTATGTATGAAGGAGTTAGACTTGGAGAATATATGGCAAAATGTAAAGAAAGGTTTAGTGGATGCAGCTACCGAAGTATTAAATAATATAAAAGTGTTAGTAAGAGAAAGAATTAAAGGAAAAATAATACGTTATGGTGGGATGATGAGATACGTATGGAAGTTGAAGCAAAGAAGAGAGCATGGCTAGATTTACTAGCAACAAAGGCTGCTAATTCTAGTGGTACGAATGGTGATTTTGAAAGAAAAAAGGCAGTCTTTAGACATCTTAATAAGAGAGTAAAAGAAGTAGTTGAAAGAAAAAAGCAAGAAAGAATGGATAAGAATGATAGAAGAATATCGGATAACTTCCAGGCAAATATTAAAATGTTCTGGAAACTTGTAAGAACTGCCAGGGGACATTCAAAACAGCCTATGATGAATGCTATAAGAGACGAGAATGGCTATATTCTGAATGATGAAGTTTTGAGTTTAAAGAGATGGAAGGAATATTTTGAAAGCGTGTTTATGAGTGAGGAGACAACGTGTGTAGTAAGTGAAGTAGAAACACCGAAAGAAGAGGAAAGAGGTAGCGAGATAAGTATAGATGAAATAATGAAAGCAATGAAAAGCATGAAAGCAGGTAAGGCTGCCGGATATGATAGAGTTTCACTCGAAATGCTAAGGGCTGGAGAGGAAGTGGTGGCAGGCCTGCTGCACACCTTGTTTATTTTATGCTGGGAACTGAAGCGGGTACCGGTAGACTGGTGCAAAGCCGTGATAGTCCCAGTATATAAAGGAAGAGGGTCAAGTTATTCTTGCGTCGTCGGCGGCCGAGTTGCAAATGATGGTTACATTAATGAACAAGTCATTAAAAGAAAGGGGTATGAAAGTGAACGCAAGACGAAGGTTATGGTTTTTGAAAGAGAAGAAAGTAAAACGATTTGTGAAATAAGAATAGAAGGGGAGTTGATCGAGCAAGTAGATGAGTTTGTATATTTGGGCTGCGTATTTAGCAGGAGTGGGAGATATGATAAGGATATAGAACGACGAGTGAATGCGGGAAATAGAGTAAATGGGGCCCTGCACTCTATTGTGAAGAGTCAAAATGTGTCAAAAAAGGCACGTATGGCAATTCACAATGCTGTGTTGGTCCCTACTTTAACGTATGGTAGTGAAAGTTGGGTGTGGCAGAAGAAGCATGAGAGTAGAATCAACGCAGTAGAAATGCGGTCCTTAAGAAGTATGTTAGGGCTGAATCTGAACGACAGGGTAAGAAATTGTGTAATAAGAGAAGAGTGCGGTTTGCAAGATGATGTTGTGAACAGGATTAAGAAAGGAATGCTTCGGTGGTTTGGTCATGTGGAAAGAATGAATGAGGAAAGAGTGACAAAGAAAATTTATGTTGCAGAAGTGAATGGCAGAGTCGGAAAGGGACGTCCTAGGCGAAAATTTATCGACCAAATTGGCGATTTATTGAAAATGGGCCAATTAGGAGTACCCTTAACCGACGAGCATGTATGCGTAGGTGTATGGATGTGAAGGAGGCAAGAGAGGTGTGTCAGGATCGTGCCAAATGGAAGTCTGTAGTCTCTGCCTACCCCTCTGGGTGACAGGCGTGAGTGTTTATGTTTATGTATGTATATTAGTACAATTTTACTTAATAACTATGTTAGTAATGTTAGTATTTATTCCTACATTATGATTATATATATATATATATATATATATATATATATATATATATATATATATATATATATACAAAATTCATTGTCATTTTAGTCCTATTGCCAGCTCTACCCAGTGTCGCTAAAAGTGGCAATCTGGTCTCGCCGCGATCATTTCTAAAACGCTATTGTTACTGTTTCGCAGACGCTGTAACATTGAGGCTGATTTCTTTCGCATAACAGCATGAAATCCATCAGTCCTAGCATCCGCGAACATTTTCGAAGCACTACACATCCATGGCAGTCTTAATAAGCGGTGGCGATCTAGGGTGGAGTAGTGGGGATGCTTCCTAGATTGCCTCTAAATCGTGTCGTATGTAGGGCCATCCTAAGTCGTGGCCGATATCGCCTCCTTAATCGGCTGGCAGGAGCAAAAATGCTTCCTAGATCAGCCGATGCTTCCTAGATCGGGGCACCGCCCCCTCCTTACTGCGTGTGTGTAGGCGCATCGGCCCGATTTCTTTTGGCAGTCGCTGCCGGCAACCCTCGCGGAAGGAAGTTAACAAAACAGTGATACTGAATGACCTTTTTTTATATAACAAAATTTTTACATTTTAATCATATAAACGGAGTAGAAGCCTATGGCACTGATATTTTACAAAAAAACCAAAAAAAAAAAGTGAATAAAATAAATAAATTAATTGAAATTTTATCGAAATTCAAATCATATCCACCCTAGCCTGTGACCCTGCGAAGTGATATGGTCAAGAATGCCTACTAAACTAATTTTTTTATTGCCGTTCGTAAAGTAGAGTGTATGATGTAAGTAAGGAGAAGATAAAGCCTCTCCTCAACAACTAACTCTTATTCCAACGCTATCAACACAAGACCGCACTCATATCTCTTACAACTTCACAAGACCACACTTCGATCTCTTACGTGCCTTCATCCTCTTATCAACAACTAACTTCTACTCCTTCACCATCTCCACATCAACAAACAAGTTATATAAAAGGGAGTATGTCCGAAATTAAAGGTTTCTTTATGTTTAAAAAACGATATAAGCTATTTTATTTTCTGATAGTTTTACTCCATAAATAAAGATTACATTAAAAAAAAGTATACATATTATTATACAAAAGTATTTTATTTCCTTGTTTGTTGTGTGTAATACATAACCAGATTTTGACCAAAGCAGAAATGAACAAAGAGAAGAAATAACTAAATAGCATAGGTAGGAGAAATTGACGTTTTTATATAAGTGGCGAAATCATTTCTAGAAGGTTATAAAAACTGTCTTCATCCATCCGGAGAAAATTAATCACGTCCTTGGATTACAAGCCATTTAGTACGTTTATGTGGCTTAATTTTTATCTCTTTTGGAGCCATTTTTTCACCCAGCAACTTCTCTTTTTCTATTTTCGAATAAATTAACCGAGATGGCTAATGCCAAACCAACACGGTGGTGTTTTAAGAGAGTCGGAGGTATTTTGAAGAACTCTACCGCATATGCATTCCGCTCCAAGTCCGAACGCGTACTGCTAGGCAGGCCCGTGTGTAAGGTCTACCCCGATAAAAGCCCCGATTTCTTTCCATCCTAGATCGCCACCGATATCGTGTCGTATGTAGCCCGCTATAGCATCCTAAAAGCGTTAGGTATTGTATTGTATGCGAAGGGCGCTGTAAGCTCGTCGCCTGTATGATGCCCACAGGCTACTCGAGTAAAAAGATTGGCAAAATGCTTTGAAAAGAGTGACTTTTACGTCATCTGTACATCGAGCAAACCTGCGGGCAAGCATATTGCTCCTAACTGCCTGCGCCCTACGCTCCCTCTCTATATCACAATCATCGCTTAAAAGTATTAACAATATTTAGGAACTTAACTTTGCAGAAATCCGTTATATTAAAGATGTTCTAAAAATTAAATAGCTAAGATGATTTGAGAGTCTGTGGATGTTTTTAAATGCACATGCATTCCATTTTTAAAATCATGGGTTGGCTCCTAAATCAATTTGGAGACGACTGTTCGAATAAAATCTAGTTGGTTGCACTCAAGTTGTGTATTATAGTATGCTATGGTTGTATCCTTCACAATAATAATCCTTTTCTCGCTTTGCATAAGCGTTCAACATTTATCATTTTTATTTTTTCTCATTCGTCCTCATTTATTAATTACTTACAGCCTCTGTAGGCGATTATGGTACAAGAAATAAAAATTTATGTGTCGATAATATATTTACTTGCAGATTAAAAATGATAACAATAATGGTTGTGCGTTCTAGTAATGCGTGATGGCAAGAGCGCGAGAGAGCGCCGTCGTTGGCAGCGGTCACCGCTGCCTTCCCCGCGCGTCCGCCCCCCGCACCTCCTTCGCTATTGGCTTAGACAGCCTCTTATAAGTCCATTGCTGAAAATAGCTAGCTTTTCCTCGTAAAATTAATTTTGCCATCGATAGATTGCCTCATAAGGGGGTTTTTGCCATTTTTGTCACGCTTGGGAGTGGGGGGAGTTGGCTATTGCAGCTTTTTTTATCATTTTCGGTTTATGTTGTGTTCCTCAGTCGCACAGTGATCAGCGAATGGGTGATCAGCTGAGTTTATTAGTTTTTTTTGCACCGATTTTTTTGCACCAAGTAGTTTGGTTTGTTGGGATTCAATGCTAAGCTACTTAGTTCAGATCAGTCTACAACGCAATTTAAATGTTCATTAAATTTTTGTAAGGACACGGTATTTTCATTTAGCTTGTACTGAATGGACTTTTCGACTCTTTTTGAGAAAATCTCTATTTTTGGTAGTAATCTTCTCTATTTTTGGTAGAAATCTTAATTTTTGGTAAATTTTGTCACGTTTACCGTATTAGGTACCACGTAGCAATAATGTCAACCTCGTGATAATCCATCGTTAGTTTAAACTCAATTGCTACAAACAAGCTTCCACATATCACACATCTGACTTTAGATTTAGACACAAAGTAGGTACTCTAGATATTGTTGTAACTACTTACAAAGAAAAAACCGTAAAACTTATCAGGTTCACAGTTCAGCCTGGAGAATATATGGAGTCTCCCAAGTTTTCCAGTAGGGGATTTGATAAAATTATGTATTTTATAGTAGATTGACTATTTATTTGTATGATTCTTACGTCATGGAGCCACGCTGCAGCATTATTATAGTTGTAGCACGAATGGCTTGACCGAGGTAGGACCATGCTCTCACAGAATACCAGCGTAAAATGCTGCTGTGTTTCGTATGGTGAGTGTAAAGAACCAGAGACCCTTTTTACTGGAATCAACGTATTCCATGTTAGTCCTCAGGGATGACAACGCATCTGCATTTTGGTCTTTAATTGAGGATAAATGTGGATGTCTATGGGCCACACCACTAACCATCAGGTGGATTCTTTTGTCACCCAATGCTATAAAAATGATTGTTTGATTTTTTGTGTATTTTTGATTTGTGTAAAAATACTCCTCTAACTGAAATATGTAAGAATTTTACTACAGCCCACAAGTGGGCTGTGGACTAACCTCATTAACAGTAAGTAAAATAAAAAGAAGGTAGAAAACTATAAACACAATAACTTTATTCAATCAAAATATTTTGGACAGAGTTTTGACTTATAAAGAGCAGTACTTAGTAGAAAATCTGACTGACTACTGGTTTCGATGATGTTTGTGCTGTTAATCTATGCGACTCTTACAGCTTCATCTGGCTCAAGGCTCGCATGCATCTAACTATAATATGCATCTGCATCTAATACATCGCACGATGTAGTTCGTCTGGGTAAGACCACCGTCTTACCTATATCTGCCACTACATTTCAGTTCTTGCAAGACTGTATTCCTGGCCGAAAGATATAGAGAGCTAGGATAATTACACACTATATAATTCTTTGTATCAAGTTGGCTGCAGGTGTCCATGGACTACAATACCCACATATTTACCATCTAGTAGCCTATAACTTCATTTCTCACTTGTTATATAACATGTATATATACCCCACAATACGGGAGGAAGTCCGCTAGGTGCGATGAACTACATGGGTGTGTGGTTAAATTGAAAATAGGTAGTATGTCTAGGAAAAATGAAATGCAGAAAGTAGATACTGCGAATTATTTCGTTGAAAGTTTTTATAGCATAAAATTAAGTAATTACGACTTTCAGTTATTTCATTTAAATTTACTAAAGCCGGCACGTATTCTTTGGCGTAGTTCTGATTTATATTCATGAATAAAGAATTAGTAAAGCGTAGTAAATGAGCGGGCTCTCGATAAGATTAGTAATTGAAACACCTGTAATATCTGTATTAGTGTTATGAGTTAAAATTTTTAATTAACTTGGGATTATTTATTTGTGAGCATTGTTGTATTAGCTCGTATTATATTATAGACTATTAGTTCAATACGCTACAAAGCCGCGGTAGCTCAAGGGCTAAGAACCCTATGTAAATTTCACAGTACGCAAGTAGTCCGAGTTCTATCCCCGTTAGCACCAATGAAACTGTTAATTTATTTGTGATCATTGTTGTATTAGCTCGTATTATATTATAGACTATTAGTTCAATACGCTACAAAGCCGCGGTAGCTCAAGGGCTAAGAACCCTATGTAAATTTCACAGTACGCAAGTAGTCCGAGTTCTACCCCCGTTAGCACCAATGAAACTGTTAATTTATTTGTGAGCATTGTTGTATTAGCTCGTATTATATTATAGACTATTAGTTCAATACGCTACAAAGCCGCGGTAGCTCAAGGGCTAAGAACCCTATGTAAATTTCACAGTACGCAAGTAGTCCGAGTTCTACCCCCGTTAGCACCAATGAAACTGTTAATTTATTTGTGAGCATTGTTGTATTAGCTCGTATTATATTATAGACTATTAGTTCAATACGCTACAAAGCCGCGGTAGCTCAAGGGCTAAGAACCCTATGTAAATTTCACAGTACGCAAGTAGTCCGAGTTCTATCCCCGTTACGAGTTAAAATTTTTAATTAACTTGGGATTATTTATTTGTGAGCATTGTTGTATTAGCTCGTATTATATTATAGACTATTAGTTCAATACGCTACAAAGCCGCGGTAGCTCAAGGGCTAAGAACCCTATGTAAATTTCACAGTACGCAAGTAGTCCGAGTTCTATCCCCGTTATGAGTTAAAATTTTTAATTAACTTGGGATTATTTATTTGTGAGCATTGTTGTATTAGCTGGTATTATATTATAGACTATTAGTTCAATACGCTACAAAGCCGCGGTAGCTCCAGGACTAAGAACCCTATGTAAATTTCACAGTACGGAAGTAGTCCGAGTTCTATCCCCGTTATGAGTTAAAATTTTTAATTAACTTGGGATTATTTATTTGTGAGCATTGTTGTATTAGCTCGTATTATATTATAGACTATTAGTTCAATACGCTACAAAGCCGCGGTAGCTCAAGGGCTAAGAACCCTATGTAAATTTCACAGTACGCAAGTAGTCCGAGTTCTATCCCCGTTATGAGTTAAAATTTTTAATTAACTTGGGATTATTTATTTGTGAGCATTGTTGTATTAGCTCGTATTATATTATAGACTATTAGTTCAATACGCTACAAAGCCGCGGTAGCTCAAGGGCTAAGAACCCTACGTAAATTTCACAGTACGCAAGTAGTCCGAGTTCTATCCCCGTTATGAGTTAAAATTTTAATTAACTTGGGATTATTTATTTGTGAGCATTGTTGTATTAGCTGGTATTATATTATAGACTATTAGTTCAATACGCTACAAAGCCGCGGTAGCTCAAGGGCTAAGAACCCTATGTAAATTTCACAGTACGGAAGTAGTCCGAGTTCTATCCCCGTTATGAGTTAAAATTTTTAATTAACTTGGGATTATTTATTTGTGAGCATTGTTGTATTAGCTCGTATTATATTATAGACTATTAGTTCAATACGCTACAAAGCCGCGGTGGCTCAAGGGCTAAGAACTCTATGTAAATTTCACAGTACGGAAGTAGTCCGAGTTCTATCCCCGTTATGAGTTAAAATTTTTAATTAACTTGTGATTATTTATTTGTGAGCATTGTTGTATTAGCTCGTATTATATTATAGACTATTAGTTCAATACGCTACAAAGCCGCGGTAGCTCAAGGGCTAAGAACCCTATGTAAATTTCACAGTACGCAAGTAGTCCGAGTTCTATCCCCGTTATGAGTTAAAATTTTTAATTAACTTGTGATTATTTATTTGTGAGCATTGTTGTATTAGCTCGTATTATATTATAGACTATTAGTTCAATACGCTACAAAGCCGCGGTAGCTCAAGGGCTAAGAACCCTATGTAAATTTCACAGTACGCAAGTAGTCCGAGTTCTATCCCCGTTAGCACCAATGAGACTGTTAATTACAATTTAAGTGATTCACTACGTGCTCAATGTTAAAGGAAAAGATAAACATCGTGAGAAAACCTGATTAGTATATGGGTCGGCGGGACGGGGAAGGACCCCGCTCTCCCAGAATACCAGAGTGAAATAGCACATTAAAAACAGAGCTAATTAAAAAGGGAAAGGCAATGAACGTGAGGATGATGATGATAATGGTTTGGTATTATTACCAATCATCATATCGCCTCGTTAGGCGTTATTGAGCTATCTACCCCTGTACGAGTGGTGGAGAGCGGACTCCCGCCTCTAACTGCTCAGCTCGTGTGGGTCGATGCTCCCGTCTGACTGAATGAGGTCGTAAGGCACTATATTTTTAAATTTTTTTATAGGACAACACAACAGATTACATCATGACAAAGCTATAACTTACAATAATAATGGTGATACAATACATAATCCTTATACGTGTTATCACGGCATGCCAAGATTGAGAAACAAACATTTTAAATAAAATTACTTAAACTAACAGGCTCACAAATCCAACAAATCAAGAACTATAACTATAATGAATATCAATCGAAGAGGATGTCCTTGAGAATGTCTTTCAAAACATTTCTAAAGCGAACCAGGCTAGAGTTGCTATATAGCTTGACCCCCCACCAGAGGCATCCGGTAGTTAGTTGATGGTGGCTTTGGCTTGGCTGGCTTGAACGGTAGGCTATGGCGATGTGGCATTAAACATTAGAAATCTTTTCCGATCTCTTGAGCTGTAGGCTCATATATAGGCGCTGTTTACTTGGTGGTAGTAGCACTCTTTTTTTAACTGATTTACGTCTGGATAGGTACCAACGTTTGACATATTTCTGCCGTTAAGAAGTAGTGCGAGCGCTGCTGTGTTCCGGTCTAGAGCTTATAGAGCCAGTATAATTTCAGGATGTGTCATTTCATCTTAGTTCTCAGAGATTACGACGCATCTGCAGGCATTTATTGAGAGTTTGTTGCAGTCACAGAAATAGTAATAATAAGACAATAGGAATGAATTAGCGCTCGATTACTTCCAAAACCGATGTGGCTACATTTTAACACATACGCATTAAGCGACCGATGCCTGCAGCCGTATTATAAACATACGCAATGCACAATGATATCCAATGTCATTACATTGCTTGGTGAGTTTGTCACCGTCGCGTATTACGGTAGAACAAAAGCAACAATGGTAATTGTGCAGTACGAAAAGTAATAAATAAAAGTTATAGGTAAATATCAAGTAAAGTATTCATCTGGATGTAAATTAGTTAAAACAATAATAGTTAGTAAATAATCATCTTACCGATGAAATGTTATGCCTTTATTAGTTGAATTACACGTCCTTAATGAGTTTTTACTACTGATTATGCTGAGGTTCACCATAATAATAAAATAAATTCACGTACGTCGTTCCCCGCTCATCTAAATCTTTGTGATTTTGAATGATGTTGAGTGATGTTCGTCAACCATCACAGCGGCGACAATGGTTACGAGTCTTACACCCGTATTTATAAAGGAGTAAAGTAATTACTTGAGTAAAAGTAATTAGTTAAGTAACGATTTGTATTCGATAGTTAAGTAATTGATCCAAGTTAGAACTGTCAAAAGTTAGAATACTCAGCCAAGTAATAGTCACCATTTCCTTTACTTGAGCGTTACTTTGAGGTTATTTTGAATAAAAAATGGAAACTTTGGATAGCATTTGAACGGTTTTTGCTGTTGTAACAATATAGACGATAATATTATAGTAGAGGAGATAGAATTTTAATTTTTTTTAAATATATATTATATCGAATAAATAATCATTCGAACATAAATTAAGCAAATAAGTGTAATAATCAAACATTATATTTATGTTGTAAGTTTTACACTATTTACATTTACACATTTAATTTTATCGAATAATTATTATTTTTAACAGAAAAAAAAGAATTAATTAAACATTTTTTTTTTTCTGATTTTGACAACCAGGCGTCCAGTAAGCGCTCACGGGGTAACGAATTTGCCACGATAGGCAAATAGATCTTAGCTAGGCTAAGAAGCCCGGGTGCAACCCTTTCATGCCATCTCACATCTCCAACTCATCTCCCTTTATAGGAATAACAGGTGATTACATGAATATATGTAACTCTTTTTTCGGGATTATGTTATTTCTGCTAAATAAACTTACTTTAAAAGTTTAGACGTTATCTAACTTCGACATTTTTTACGAATATTTATTTTCGGCGCCATAAAATTCGTCTTAATCGTCGTTCCTAAGTTTTACCACCTTGTATGCAATATTATGCCTTCGAATTGTTGGTTATTTCTAAACCTTTGACAGTAAGCCAAAACATCGTTCATAATAATGAAGAACGATGTTTATGAACACAGAAACAACCACCAAACTTAGAGTGTTACTTGGGCATTTGCCCAAGTAAGTAACGTGTGTTACTCAACTATAGAATGAAATTTTGTGATTAAGAATTTCAACCTGAAGTAATGACTTAACTAAGAAATTACTTAGTAACAAGTAATTACTTCTTTATAAATACGGGTATTAGTCACTTCTAATGTCTTATTATTACGACCTCTGTGGTAGTAATGTCCTTTGGCTGAAATAGCCACATAGCCACAGGGAGTGTATCCCAGCACATTTTACAGCCTGATGCATCTTAAACAAATTACTTCATCATAGAAACGATAAAAATACAAATTTAATTTAGTTTATCAAGATTAAAGAAATCAACGCTCTCAGATGACTGTCACGTAACTTGACCTTCAGATATGTTATTCCCATTTTTCTTTATAGCTATCTATAGCGTTGGCGTTCGTAGAAAACCATCTAGGATAATCCCACAGGTTAGATGGCAATGGGGTGAATACTAGGAAACCATGCTGGCCGATTTGCGAAAAGCGGTTATAAATCATGCGAAAAAAGTCTCTCGAGTCTGCAACGTTTGTGTTTTAACCATCTGTCTTGAATGTTTCGTGAAAGCTCATAAAGAAGTAATTCTATGTGGTATTTATTTTTCTATGAACCTATTTAAACGGGGTAGAGTAATGCTGCAGCTATAATTATTAAGGTACTAGTACGAACGGATTAGTAAAAAAGCAAATACAAGCATGAAATAGCAGCCAACAACAGCTTAATGCTGTTATGTTTCGTATGGCGAGTGTAGCGAATCGGAGACCCTTTTTACCGGTAACGAGGCATTCCATCTTAGCCCTTAAATTGAAGATAGATATAGATGTTTATGGGCCACATCATCTACTTACCCCTCCAGTGGACTGTCTGCTCGTTCGATATTCTTGTTCTATAAAAAAATCTAAAGAATTAAAAAAAAACTCCACTTCCATGAGCCGTCTTTTGAAGCTAAGTAATCCTGCCGTGTCCACGTTTGAGTTATGTTTTTTTTTTAAGTTCAGTCTTTACTATGAACCGTTGAAACTAGGCTGTGGACTCGTGGTGCTATCATGCCATATCCCATACGTGAAAACCTAAACCTGCCGTGAAACAAAAGACCTCTCTAGTTTGAGTCATGCTAGCCGCGGTCGTGAAACTAAAAACTCTAGATACAGTTTTCATCCCCCGAGCCACGAATCCTCAAGCATATAAAATAAGCGTATAATAATACGTATTAAGTATTAACAAACGGCCGAATACAGGTGTACATCTCAGAGATTCGTGTAAGCTTGTGCAGTGAGTGAAAGAGTGCACGAATATCCCGTGATGCAGACTTTACGCCTTAGATCCTCTTCACATATTCTTGACAGACATCTTCAGGAACATGATTTAAAAGATGTTAAAACTAATAAGCTCCGCGTGAAAAATAAGTTTGAAGGGCACTTCCCTTCCTTAATGGCGTGCACTACTACCGTCACCACTAATCCCAACATCCACTATCGCTTCGGTGTGGGTAGTGTGAATCTGAGTAGTGAAACAAAGAGTAGGGGGGAATGCAGTTAGTTACGTGTGGGTAGTTGCGTGAGTGTGGGTGGTTGCGCGAGTGTGGGTCTGTGGTTGCGTGTGGGTGGCTGTTTGCGTGTGAGTAGTTGCGTCTGTGGGTGGTTGCGTAAGTGCGGTGGTGGTGGCGTGAGTGTGAGTGGTGGCGTGAGTGTGAATGGTGGCGTGAGTGTGAGTGGTTGGTTGCGCGAGAGTAGGTGGTTCGCTGCGAGTGTGGGTGGTTGGGTGCGCGAGTGTGGGTGGTTACACGAGTGTGGGTGTCGGTGGTTGCGTAAGTGTATGGGTAGTTGCGTGTGAGTAGTTGCATTAATGTAGCTATTTGCGTGTAATGAGTTTTAATTCAAATTTTAACAATAAAAACGAAATGTTGAATGTAAACCATTTATTTGTTAAATAACTGTTTATTTCAAATTGTTTGAATTTTAAAACGCAGCGAAGACGCCGACCGGCGCAACACTTCCGCCCGGAAGTTGTCACGTCAAAATAGGCCATAAATTACCACGTAGATAAATATCCAAAGCTAAGTTTAAACTCTCAATACATATATTATCTTCATATTTAAAAACTACGCTTGACTAGTAAGATAGAACCTTGTTTGAATTGTATTAGGTAATGTGACCAATTTGAGAAGATATTAAATCTTTCGATTTCAAGAAGTTTTTTTTAACAAATATAAGTGAAAACATTTAATATTTATAAAACATTTTGCTACATTGCTGTTAAATTTATTTTTTATCTATAGACGCACTATTCATGATGCCAAATTATGAAATTACTTATCGTATAGAATATAGATAGTTATATTTTTTTACTCTAATTGATCACATCTCCCGCCTTATTTATGGTAACACAACAAATTTTTTATTATACTGAAACATAGCGTTGCGTTACCATACGTTATTAATATGATAATAAAGTTAATTAATTACAGTAAAAAATCTATACATTCCGTTAAAAGTGAATTACAAACCACGTTCTACTACTTCTAATATGTAAATATGAATTTTGATTACGATCTTAAACAATACAAATTCGTGGGGCACTTTAGTTTTAATAATTGATTTCTATGGTCGAGTTTCAATGAAGCGTAGGAGCAATATAAAATATACACAAATTAATGTGCACTGGAAAAGATATCTTTGAATCGTTACAAACGAAAAAAAAACACGCGTCAAATTGTCGTATTTGCGCTGTATTTTCATCATGGTCGAATTAAACTTGATATTATTCGATTAAAAGGGAAACAGAAAATTCAATTACTTCATTAAAATTCGATATTTTATGAACGACCATCGTAACTAATTAAAATCCATTAAAAATAACTATTGTACAAATATCCAAACGATATAGATAGAGAAAGAGAAAATACCTATTCTAAAGACACCCCTAATGCGAAGGTTAATATTTAAATATAGACACGACAGAATAATATTCCTTACACTAAATATTTACAGGGTGTTAAACTCAACTAATATCAGGTGTTACTTGTAAGCAATTTTTTTCAAACTAAGAAAATATTTATCGCACAAAAGTAACAACCATCGATTATAACTAAAAAGTAAAACCCAACGCCTCTAAACTATAACTGGATTTTTTTTTAAAACGAAAGTAAATTCAACATCCGTCAGACTATTCTAAAAGGATCAGTTACATAACTAAAATGACTAGAAATACATTTGATATGTCATCGACATGATCACAATGTTCAAAATGTCATTTCAATACGATATTCGTTACAATCACAGTTTATAAAGTATTCATTTTTACCACAAATATTTTTTATTAAATGTTTCTTTACGAAAATATCTAAAAATATTATAAATAAAAAATGTTACTCATGAATAGAAAAAAAAACGATCCAGCATTAAAAACAATGTGGTAAGAATAAATGCGCAGATATAAATGGAAATATCTGATCTAAAGATATTGTCACATTATGAGGCACTCTGCGTAAGTCTTGTACAGGGGGTTTTCTACTGAACACTCTTATTTTAACTACTCTCAAAGAACCATTCGTTTACTTTGAAAAATATTTGTAAAAAGCACTTTTTTTAGACCGTCATTTGTATAGTGAACAAGATGTTTAACCATAATGGCGGCAAATTTGACAGATCGTGGTCCAAACAAGTGCTCTCACATTGTCTATGATTACTTACCTACCCAAATCAAATCTAGTGCATCCCAGCGAGACGGGATCTCAATAAGGAAAATATATAAAGGGTGACTAACATCAGTCTATAGTTTTTAAAGGAAGACATGTCAAAAAGACATTACAATGACTCCATTACAAAATACTTAATTTACTTTGTACTAGGACAGAAAAGGGTCACTATATTTTACTGTTCCACGTTTACAAATAATTTTCTCTAAAATACACTACCGTTTAAATAAAGGTTTCTAATTCGTCATGTTTTTACCAACCACTTAACGTCATAATTTTCAACAGAACAATAAAATTGTACAAAAAATATTGTCTCCATTTCCCCAAGCTAACATCATTGGTCCGTATTCTACGTCTAGAAACTTGCTATTGTTTTCATCGACAAAGCAATATTTATATCGAAAGAAAAACTAAATAAGGCACAATACGATTGTGTCTTTACCATGTGTATTTAATGATGATATGCTTTTATTATTCTCATCTAATATTTTAAGCTACTCGACACTACGCACACTACGCGAAATTGGTAAAAAATAAATTATCCTAAAGCAATATCACAAATTTTTATCTATATGATATCAAAAAAAAACCATCCAACTAAGAGTTTTATGTTACAATACGTAGAGCAACATGGGCCACCGGCGGATCGCATGGAAGTAGCCTTATTGTTTCTCCCGATACAGAACTATGTCATTTTTTGCGGGGGGAAATCTGCGCACACGAAAACAATCATCTTTTGATGAAACTCACCCATAACAATTAATACATTATAATATTATCGCTCGGCAACAGCGAAAACTCGCATACAGGCTCGGATCAGTCGCTCGACCGATCCGCATGAGGGCGAGCGGCCTGTTGGTTGACAAATCCGAAAGAAAACGACTGTTATTATTGTAATTTTTAAATTTAAAAAAAGAAATAAAATAACGAGATTTCAAAAAATAAGTACTTGTATATGAAAAGTAACGCCGTCTTATTGTAAAATTGACTTTTGCAGCACAAAACTGAACAATTCGGCATTTTTATAAGACGTCAATTCAGGCGCGCAACAAGATTAAGTCTAGTAAACAGTGCGGCTGCAACTAGTTATTATATTGTACGCACAGGACCGCGTGGACTTGTACTAAGACAGAGAGGAGCACCTGCGTCTGACTGCCCTACGGTCTGCCGGTGGCTCGTGTTGCTCTATAAACCAATATAAAACCCAGCACCCAAAATATGTCTAATCGTCTACAGATCTAAAATACTGGGATGCACTTCTATAAAAACAGAACACCAATGATAATTAAGCGATGTGACTGCTGTCCTCTGAAAATATCGAGACAATACCGACATCAAAATAAGACTTCCGCGTTACAAAAATAACCTTTTATTACATAAAAATAGTTGGTGCAAAGAGATTTCACTAATAGTAGATCAGTTGCGAAATAAGTGATTCTCTTTCTAGCATTACAAATTTGTTTCTGCTGAAAAGAGACAACACCTGTATTATATGCTTAATGTTAGGTGTGCATTGTAGGATCAGTATTGTCTCGTATGGATAAAAACAAATTAAAACTGTTGTTCTTCAATCTTCCACGTCGGAGCTCTGCTCTCGTAGACACCGACTCATGCACACTCCACCGCTAAAATTCACTTCGTACTGTATTCAACTCCACCATGCATCTATAATCAATAGCCGGTTTTCTTCAAACAGTGTATACCGACAATGCTTACTTCTTATGCGAAGAAAACGTAACCAGACCAAAACGGAAGTTAACGAATATATGTGCGGTTGACAAAGATCTTCATCCTATCCGCATCTTCAAGTTACATTCTTGGCACAAGAGGGCATCCCTTTCAGTTTACACTGAAATAAAGTTTATCGTACTATCCACTATCCACATTTCTAGATACTACTAAAAAAATGGGAGTTTCAAACTAAGAAAAAAATTCTTACAGGCGCCCAATGTGGGTCTTGAAGCTTTCTACGGTTTGGTATGGAAAAAATTGTAATACTAATTCAAGGTACGAAAAAGCGATAAATGAAAGATCGGCTGTGTTTATTACCATTTATTTCTAATACTTGACTAAGTGAAGATGAACCATAGATATTTTTTTTACTCAAAGGCTTCGAAGGAGGCGCGCGGCCTGCGCACTACAGCATCTCTAAGGGGCTCGAGGAATCCCCCGCCTATGTGACATGAATGCCATTTTGATAAAAACGAAGCACAGTGTAACTATGATTCAATCCTTGCCAAAAAAAGGCGCAGTAGGTAATACATTATCTACAAATATGTCAACCGTACGCCGGGTAATATTACAAAAACATTCAGTAATCTTAAATCAAAGACAGAAGCCACTCTTACTAATATCCCTTCGCATAGAACACGTGTTTAAATGAAAAAGTTACAAGGTCATAACAATTTGAACTGGAATTAGTGACAGTTGTAGTGAAATGAAGTTGAAATGAAGAATATTCTCCAAGTAAATATTTATTGTCTTAGTTATAGGCCAAATGTCAAGTGCAATTTATTGATAAAATGGGGAAAAACAATGTCATCTATGCTCCAGGATGTTTCAAGTAAATTATTAAATAAGGTAATCTACACACCTACAACCGATCCCGCCCCTAGCTACGGTTATAACTGTCAACATTATACATGAGAAAAGTCCATTATATATTGCACAATATAATCTGTAGCAATCAGTGTAGATAAAAAACAGCCCATATCTACTATATCTATTATAAGAAAACTATCTGTATTGAAACAGGTACACTACCATAAATAAAAATGCGATTACATATAAAATATACATAAAGGAATGTTAATACAGCCTCTATTGAGAATTTGTAATATTAAACACTACATAGCGTCACTCTAAACATTTCATAGTGGCGCCAAAATTCCATCAGTGTTGCCAAATTTGACATATTCTCACTAATTTTTGTAATTTTTTAAAGAAGTTTTATGCTTTTTTAATTTTAGTATTGCATTGGCTTTTGATATATTATCAAGCCTTTATACAAATTAAAAAAAAACGTTCCTCTCTTTTAGTCTGCTAAACAACACGATTGCCTTCACTTGTTCCTCTATTATTGAGTACATGTTTTAAATACTGAATTATATAAAGTTAATATGAATTCATTGAAATCTACATAAAGTGTCAAGTGGGAGCTATTCGACAGCATAGCAATTCTTACAGTAATTTCCTCAACCGAAATCATAAGAAATGGTTAAAGAATACTAACAATTCCTACTAAAATGTAGGCAGAATATTAATCATGGATTGGCAACACTGATCTGTCAAACGAGCAAATATGGCCGCACGCCCCAAGCGGCGGTGAACGCTCTACATTATCAAACAAATAAATCACATACTTCCACTTATTAATAAGTGTTATCAATTAAGTGTTTTATCACGATTATTAACGTTTAAAAGTACAAATACCAACACGCTACTGAATACACCGAATGTCTATTATATAAAAATATCTCGTAGGCGTAGTGTGAACATTCTCATCTAATACGATAGTGCGCGCGCTGCTTTGCCATTCTTGATGTCATCCTCAACAACGTCCGAAGCGACAGTAGTTTAACGGCAGGGTGCGGACCGCGTTAAAAGCTGTGGGTTTGAATCCACCATTCGACTACTGTCGATAACCACTTCTAACACAAATAATTTAAGCTTACCAGGAGTGGTTAGAGAGAACATTAGTAATTTTAAGAGCATTACTAGAATTTTTAAAATTAGAGGTGCACTTTGTTATCAATATCACGTGTATCAGCCGCAGCGCGCGCGTGCTGCGTTATAATAGTAATATCTTATTGCTTTCGGTTAGTTATACTTAAGTTCACTATAGTATATTGTATGTAAAATTTCAAAATCACTACTCTACACCACTACTCTAGCATCTGTCGCACATTCGAAACACACAACATGATTATTACTTTTTTATTAACTTTTCGTTTTTAACATTATATTATACCAATCCAAAAGTTGTATATTAATTCATGTATATGATAACCTTAATAATAATTGAGAATATATTTAACTTTTTTTGTTTACATTGGTCCAGTGAGCCTGGAATTGCAAAGCTATGGAGTCAACACTACTGCAAATTTTCGTTGATGTGTTATGTTTTCGTGTATGGCACTTCTACTCAAGCTGATTACAATTATAAGGAACAACTACTAGGCAAGAAAAAGTATTGAGCAAGATTGGATTTTTTTCCCTATAGACGTTAAACACTCAACAAAATTCTTAAGCTTAAAATGACTAGAGAGGAATGTATGTGTATATGGCAACACTGTTTCAGATTATTTTTAGCGTCTGAGTTGGCAACGTCCTCCTTTAAATTATTGTCTTAACCTTAAACTACTCCGGCGAGAAAGCGGTCATTTTTGGCAATAATAGAAATTTAATTTTACACCACCAACTTTCAAGTTGTTTCGTATTTGGATTTCGGTTAATTGTCTGTGTAACTACGACAAGATGCAGAAAACTTTTTAGATTATTCTAGAGTAAGTTGAGCAAACAAATTGCTTTTGGCGATTTTATTTGGCTCGTCATTGGCAAATTATTTTCGTCGTTGACTTTAAACCAGGAAGACTGGTAGGCCTCAAGCGAAGCATTTCTACAAGGTCTACACTACGTGTCTACGTTAACAACATCCCTTCCAAAGTAACCTACATTATACTTTAAAAGGGATATTCAAATAGCACGTTTCACAACCAACGTGAGGCGATTGCCCGTTGAAGAATTGACAGTGAATATGGAAGATTTCTGTTCTGTTTTGTTTACGTATAAATTCATGCCAACCATGCCCTATGCGCATTTGTTTGAAAGAAAGGTCCGAGTGAGAGCCGAGTGTTAGTCACCAATATACAAGACGCATTAATACTACGCTATATAGTATACATTATTATATATGCATGCCTCAATTGAGCCGCTACTTTGCCAACTTACCTATTCGCCAGTTGATGAGCAGTGGGCCCCACCCTTTCATACTTACGATATTGGCGCCCAATGTAGGGCGAGCGCCGCGAAAAATGATCACACGCAAAACAATCTACTTAATGTATAGGACAAAGTAATTCGACGTGCAAACTAAACTATGTAGAGCGAATTGTGAAGTAAACAAAACCACACCCCGTTAAAAAAGGATCTAACCCCCACTTTCGGAGCTACGCGAAATAAAACACACAATATATTGTTCTAATATTAATAATGTAATGACACATTGGATATCTCTAGGTGCTCCATTACATACAGTTATGTACGGGCAAACACTAAGTCCACTAAATACAAATAGCTACAGCTAACCTACTGCCGAAGTCCGTCGAGCAAACATTTAAAAAAAATCAATCTCTTTTCAATCACAAAAGCGACGGACGCCGGCTAAAATCAGTGTTACCAACGTAACCAGTACATGTGTTTTAGAAGAAGTAAAAATAAACGTTTTCATACACGCATGAAGTCCCTCCGAAACGCAGACTTCACGCAATAAAATACATATTAATATATTAAAAAAAATTAAGTACAAATTTCAAATTCTATGAACTTAACCGCTATGGCAACACTTTGCGTGGTACCAAGCGGTCGCCAGCGGAGGGGTTACCAACATCACAATCAATAATATTATCAACCATCTAATACTGAGAATTTTAGGAAAATGCTAATATACAAAAGGTGTTACATTCGGGCGAGGCGAATGCCGCATTTTCACGTGTCAACAAGTTTTTTTTTAAATTTGGCAAGAAATCAAAGGAATTATTAGTTTTATCACAAAACTATAAGCTAAACAAAAAAGGTCAACTCTCACAATCTACGTAACTGGTTAAATACGGTTTGACACGATCAAAGGCGGCAAACGCGAATAATCTCAGGAGGTTCTAACCTACTTATAATAATACTGCTATAATAATAATAATAAGGATAGGTGTACACATGTGGTATAGCATTCGGTAGCCTTGGCGTCTGGAAACTATTTTCATTTTTATAGAATAAGGTGACAAACGAGCACACAGTCCACCTGATGGTAAGTGGATACTGTGGCCCGTAGACATTTACATTTAACCTCGATTAAGAATCAAAATGCAGATGCATTGTCACCCCTGAGGACTCTAAGATGGAATGCCTCGATTCCAGTAGAACGGGTCTCCAGTTATAGAGAACCGGAGCAGCTTATTGCTATTTAACGCTGGTATTTTGTGAGAGCGTGGTCATTCCCCGGTCGAGCCGACCCATTCGTGCTACAATTATAATATAGCTGCAGCTCGTCTTTACCACGTATACATATGATATCATCACGACAGATTTGTATAGTTTACCGCTGACAATTTTTTAATAGGCACTAATTGAACAGAAAAAATCTCTGTTCAATTAATTAACAGTTGGATAGAAAAAATCTCTGAGCCAGGAAGGTAACTTAAAGTACTAAGTTCTATAGGGAGTTTGCTTAATATATATAGAGATGAAAACATTGTTTCCACACCCCAAGGTTACAACGTGTGTGTCGGCCGGCGTGGGAATGTGGCCGACAAAGCTACCGCATGCATTTGGCTCTACTGTCACCGCGCGTCTTTGCCTGGACTTTCATTTTTTTAAAACTATTGCAGATCGAAACTTTGTATCTTAAATAATTTGCATCGTGTCAGGTCATTAAGAATTATAATGGGACATTCAATATGTAAGTAAAAGTATATTATAAAAAAATTGAGTCAATCCTTAAGTATAGTACCTGCCTTTTGGGTCACGGAATTCTCCTTAAAGAATTCAAATTAATTTTATGACACTATTACGCTGAGATTTTTTATTGAACAGTAATTCAGCATAGAATAGATTATTTTTTTACATTTGAGCTACTTCTCCAAGATGAGAACTCGTATTTAATACCATTAAGTACCCCGCACAATTATCAAATAATAATATTTTTTAAAGTATTTGTAAAATAAGTACCCCAAAACCCGAGTTTTTTTTTACGATATAGATTAATACTGAATAGGACTATGTCCACGAAAATTTCGACTTAAAACTACAAATTGCACGAACACAACCTTAATCGTCTTTTATTTATAATTATAGTATAATACTCGTCTAATCACAGTATGTATGAATTAAGTATTGCTTTTAAGGTCTCTACTATATAATTCTATCTAACACTACTTTAAAGTAAATATAAATTGAAAATAGAGGTTTGAAATTTTAATGTAAATCAAATTTTATAATTTTCAAGAAGTGTGGAGTGTTGATGATATTACGTCTACAAGTTTAGCAATGTTATAAAATAAAATAGTAATTTTTCAAGCTATAAAAAAATAATTGCATGCATTAAATACGGAAAAAAGTGTAAATAATTCAAAACCAAGTAACACACCGATTGTAGAAAACTAAACAAACTACTCTGTATAAGAAACTACACTATAAATCGAAACTAATTTTACGGACTCTATTGCGTTTAATTTTAATCTTTTAACTCTCGACGTTTCCATATGAGCATGGGTGGTGTAAAGCATCCGTAACGTCGGGAATTAAAAATTAGCCGCGACAGAATCCACAAAATTAGTTTCATTTAGTGTGTTATGTTCGAGTAAATATAAGAAATCATTTTATAATATAAACTCCAAGTGAAAAAGGATACAAAATTATATTTATATAATGACCTAACACGGGGCCGTTTCCAGGCGAGGACGCGCGGCAATGACAATCTACAGCGGCTTATACTTATCTTATTGTCTCGAGACACTCTGGTGTTAGTTTGCATTCCTTCAACTGCTATGCTAATCAATTAGACGTAAAAACTAAATGTCGCCCGTACGTGTGTCGGGGATTCTTGGAATGTTTTAGTCTGTTTTTTTTTTTGGATGTATTTAAACGATAATTTTTTTGTAATTATTGAAGTGAAAATTTCTTTAGAATTTGTTGTGGATTGAAACTCGAAACGAAAAAGCAAAACTAAAAAGAGACAAACATATACATCTGTAGGATTTAGCCTGCGAG
Source organism: Parnassius apollo (assembly GCA_907164705.1). Taxonomy (NCBI): domain Eukaryota; kingdom Metazoa; phylum Arthropoda; class Insecta; order Lepidoptera; family Papilionidae; genus Parnassius; species Parnassius apollo. The sequence goes on along the minus strand of CAJQZP010000341.1, from coordinate 932,735 downwards.
AGAAAGAGATAGAATATAATATAATGTTGTCTATTATCTCGGTCTCGTTTTCTGAAGGTCTGAATTTATATTATGTTGAAATCAAAGAGTCACCGACACATCGCTTTAGGACTGCACTATCATAAAACTACTAAGGATATAAATATAATGCTAAATGAGATTGCTTGCCACTTGTTAGATATGTATGGGGGAGAGTATTGTGAATTGTCTGCTTCTTTAACGCCGTGTGACGTATCACCCAAATCTTTAGTCTTTGCCATTCATAGACAATAGGAGACAAAATTTAGATGAAGAGATTTCTTTTTTTTTTAACAACAAATATGATCATTGGGTTTTATATAGAAAACACTGGGACTTGAGCTTTGAATTGTTTTATGTACTATATCTCTTCTCTTCTTACATAGCATACAACTAAGTCGCTTCCCGTCGTCTGTACGCTTAGATCTTTTAAACTACGCAACGGATTTTGATGCGGGTTACATCAATAGACAGAATGATTCAAAAGGGGCTTAATCACCCGTGCGAAGCCGGGGCGGTTTGCTAGTTATAAGATATAGTAGTATGTTTGAATAAGGGACTATAATTTGCGATCAAGACCGGCTTGATTCTTAATTGAAGACATAAGTAAACAGTTGTATATATATTTCTACCGTTAGAATTTGATTTAAATTCTGAAATGTTTAGTTTAAATCAAAATGTCCCTTCTTATAGCACGCAGATATCCCATTGTCTATGATATGACAGTGTTTTGTCCCCTATCCAGCGTGATTTGGCACAATTTAATCTTCGCAAAATGATGGCACCAAATTCTAATACTGACTTCGAATACGTTGAGACAAATGGCGCCAAACTTGACACAAAATGGCGGCGAATCACGTCAAACGGCGTCAACGGACAGTGTATACCTATTTTTATAAATATGATAAAAATACAGAGCTGAATGAGATTCATCGAGTATACACTTCATAAATTATCATAATCACCAATCGTGCACTACTTAACTACGTTAAATCCAAGACAGATACACGAAAAAATTAGTTTCATTTAGTTCAAACTAAATTATCTGAGATCTTCGCCTTATATTAATTTTTAATAAACAAAAAAAAACAACGAAATGCGTATCTTTGCTTCCGGTTCCGGAAACGGAACGGGGGCCTTATTGCTTGTCGAGTTCAAAAATTGACTTAAAACCTACGTTAATGAGCCGATTGCTTAAAAAGCTCATACACCGACAACTTCTCGGCCATCGGTCCGGCAAGACGCGACCCTAACTCCGAAAGTACGTAGGAACTATAGTAAGAGAAAGAGAAAACACAAGTGTAATAAAAAGCTGCGTCGACCTGACCTCTATTCGGGTGGGGCTTCGTCACCATCTTAGATGTACATGGGGAGGCCGTACATGGCGCCCCAGTCAACTCCCTGGAACGAGGACATGTCGACGCCGGCCAGCGAGTACGCGGCGCCGAACTGTGGGAGAGGGGGGGCGGGCGCAGGAGTGGGGGGCGCCACCAGCGTGGGGGGCGCCGGTAGCGCGTACGGCGCGTAGCGGTACGCGTGCGCGCCCACGTTAACGCCTACGCCCACCGTCCCCACCGTGGGCACCTGCCCGTACACCAGCCCGCGCCCCGGACGAAGCACCAGCCGCTTGCCCAGCGCCAGTGGAGCCGCCGCCACAGCCTCCTTAGGCTGGGCCCGCTTGCACTCCACCTTCTTGTTCTTGATCGTGTGGAAGTGGATATCGCAGACTCGCTCCACAGCCTCTTCAGAATGGAAGGTTACAAAACCGAACCCTCGATGGCGCTTCGTCTGCTGGTCCATCAGCATCACAGCATCCTCCACCAGGCCGAATTGGGAGAAGTAGGCGCGGACCTCGTCAGCAGATGTGTCCTGCCCCACCCCTCCAACGAAGATCTTCTTCGTTTTCGCCGGACGCGGGGCAGATTTGGGGGTCGCGTGTTTGGGATCGATCCGCTTGCCGTCCAGCGTGTGGACCGGGACAGCGAGCACCTTGTCCACGGAGGCCGCCTCCTGGAACGTGATAAAACCAAAGCCGCGCGAACGCTGCGCGCGGCAAGCTTAGTACGCGTGAACGAAGAAAACGAAACTACGAGCTAAGTGAAACTAATTTTACGGATTTTGTCGCGTTTAGTTTTATATTTTTAATTCTCGACTTTCGGGTGCTGTATAGCACCCACGGTTACGGAGGGACTGAGGTATTTGATGCCTTAATGTCATAGCCCGGCTACCTTCAGCTTTTGAACATAAATTTTTGGTCCAATCTACGCAGAACGAGCTTAGTTCCCCCTGTGACCACGGGTGCTTTAAAGCACTCGAAACGTCGGGAGTTTAAAAGTTAAAATTAAACGCGACAAAATGCGTGCAATTCGTTTCATTTAATGTGCAGTATTCGCATAAATGTAAGAAATGATTATACGTACTAAGGCTCTAGTGATAGCATCCTTTTAAGACAAAATTATTAGATTTAATATCAGTGAATGAGCTATATATTTACAGACTACCCGACTTAAGGATTTTACTGGGGCACTGGGTTCACTACAATTGGACCTAGGCAAGGTCAGCCCTCACCAAAGTCAAGTTACATGGGACTAAATAGCGAACCCAACTAATCGTTTTACTCTAGACATAGGCTACAAAACTATGGGTCCTATTTGAAAGATATTTCAAAATAAAGGATTGATTTTGAGGCTCTTAAATATCTACTAGATGTAGAAGGAAAAATAAATTACAATTATTTCTACTGAAAGATATTTAAATCTCTAATCTTTTCTTTTCAAATTTTAAATATATTCAAAATGAAAATAAGTTAAATAGTTAAAAATAAATAAGTAACAAAGTTTACACGGTTAAATAATATATCAAACATAAAACTTAAAAATAACAACATGAAAAAAGTTTGTTAAAAAATAATAAAGACTGTTTCAAAACACAAACTATCAAAATATTCTATAATAGCAAAATACCTTGTGTATTAAAAAATTTCTACCAATTTAAGATTCCTATATTTAGTAAAAATGTTATTAATAGTCACGAGATTACTCTACAAATGTTTATAAAAAAAAAAAAAAAAAAAAAATTCTGTGATTATAACCAATTACTTAGAAAAATAAAACAACAAAGGAATTAACTTGCAACAATTTAATTGCAGTTTGTACTACTTTCACTCGTATTTCAAAACAAAATTTTAATAATAGCAATACAGAGTTCAATTTTTTATATGGCAATCTCAAAGAAAACTGTAGTGTCTACCTAATTTACTGTTAGTGTATCTATTAGAGTAGAAATAAACTGGTTTAATTATAGTGCCTAATTACGTACAGACTTATACAAGATCTAGAAAGTTAGTGTTTTTAGCATGCCAGTTGGAATCTAATCGAATTATTGTTAGTGTTCCTAAATACTTAGTATCAACCATAGCCCAATCGTATGTGTTGTACCATAAACACTTTTTATATGTTGTCTTATTCTAATATCTATGTTACAAAGGACGAAGGCCTTGTGAAATTTTCAATGGTACATGGGAGCCATTAAAAAAAAAAGAAAAATATTGTAAACATAAGTTTTGGCGAGAATTCAACCGCCGGTGGATTCCTGCTCTTATGTTATTGTATAAATAACTGTTTGAAGTGGATTTTGATAAATAAAAGTGGCACAATTTAGTGTTTTTAATGTCTCCGTATGTGAAATATTAGAGGAAACGACGAAACAAGTACTACGATGTTGATATATACACCTTAAGTTATTCTGTCCGCTTAGGTGCCTTTATAACTTGAGATACAATCGTCATTGGCTGTCCGTTGGGTTAAGATATCGTCAAAATCTCCCAAAAACTTCTCAATGTGACACATCGGGATATTGTGAAGAAGTCTTTGAAACAAAATAATAGGCCGAGGAAAAAGTTTCTTCATATTTTGTTTGTATAAAATTGAAGAAAAAAACCTCTTTGATTGTACTTTTTGTATCTGGCTGGTTTTAATATCAATACATATTGGACATTAAGAAAAATAAGAATAAAAAGTAAAAAACACTTTCCCGCCATTTTTCAATTGTTTTTCTGTCCGCTAAATGAGCGAATGAAACCAATAAATTCGATATATTCTTAAGTTTTATTAAAAAGGGAAAAAGGCAACACGCCGCGAAAAAATTTGTAACGTTTATGGACCTAATAGTGTCAGTAAGAGTAGCACAAAGTTGGTTCAAGTGTTTCAGTCCGTGAATTTTGATTCAAAAGTGAAGCTCACTCTGGTCGCCCTAATAGGGATAAAGTCGATGCAATTTTTGAAAAAGTGGAGCAAGATCGGCATATTAGTAGTTATGACATAGCCGAGGAATTGAGGATTGACTACAAAACAGTTTTAACCCATTTGAAAAAGCCTGGCTATACAAAAAATCTCGATATTGGGCACCACACGAGCTCACTGAAAGAAACATAATGAATTGTGTATTCATTTGCGATTCTCTATTGGAACGTAATGAAACCGAACGACCTTTGAAAATATTGATTACTGGTGATGAAAAGGGGATCACCTAGGACAAGAATGATCATGGTCAAAAGGTAGTCAAGCTCCACAGACTGTAGCGGAACGCGGATTAACACGCAATAAGGTGCTGCTGTGTGTATGGTGGCATTGGAAGGGCATCGTTTATTATGAGCTTTTACCGCCGGGCCAAACCATCGATTCGGATCTCTACTGCCAATAAGTAATGAGACTCAAAAATTGAGAGAGCTTGGCTGGGAAATACTAATACATTCACCATATAGTTCTGACCTTGCACCCTCAGGTTTTCACCTGTTTCGGTCTTTTCAGAATTCTTTGGGAAGTGTTTACGTTAACATCAAGAGAGGACTGTCAAAACTACTTGTCGCATTTTTGTGATCAAAAGAGAAATAATACTGATTGAAAGTTACTTTTAACTTTACGAATGATTCGGAAAAAATCGGTTCCAGGAAAAACTTTATAAATGAAGAGATCTTGTATATTTTCTGAAATTTTGTTGTTTGTATATGTTTAAATTCTGGTTTATGGTACAACAGGATACGTCCCTACAATACCTACATCAAACTAATCCAGATATAACCACAGTCGTGTCGCAAATTTAGAACTGACCGATATATTCTGAGGCTCCATCTGCATTATACCCCATATTCTGCAGTCTTTGAAGAAACAAAATATTTTGTATTTATTAACTGTTCACTTTGAAATAACCAATTGGGTTATTAAATCAAGTGGTTAGGAACGAGGTGAAATTTTCGATAGATTTTATAGTGGGGGAAGTTCCATTATTCATTATAGCGTATAAAAGTCCACTGCGGAACATAGATCTCCGCCATAGATTGGGGAGAATGGGAGAAGAAATACTCCCCCAAAGGGGGGTATTTTGCGATAGTTGCCACGCTTGGCAGGCGGGTTAGAAACCGCAGTTTTTTATTATTTTAAGTTGACAACAACTTAACAACTTATTAACCTTGAAAAATAATCTTAGTTTTGGGGGCGTGGCTTATCCCTTTGTCGGTGAAGCTCGCGGACGACTGAGGGAGTGTTAAAATGAAAGTGATGCAATGACTTCATAATACGCAAATCATGAGCCAGCTATACCGAGCACGCGCTCTGATAAAAAACTAAGTAAGCGCCAAACATTTTTTTCAACAAAACTTTGTTATGGATTAAAAAAATAGTTTATGAGAACTTAAATATGATTATTTCCTATGCTTTAAAAATTATTCCATAAACTTATACGCAAAAATATTGTGGTGTCATGGAGAAATGTAACTAATTAGAGCCTACTTTGCATTTTTTTTTCTATCGAGAAAATTTCATATTATCGTGTTTTCCTCTTATGAAGGTCATATAGTCAAAAATCATATAGCAAAAAATTTGGTACGTAATCTATAAAACCTAAAAATATGTGAAATAGAAAAACCACCAAATTTTCGAGGTATCACCTTAAAATAATGATGAAGACACTGATGTCCTTCTCGTGTTCCAGTTTCCCTCTGTAACCTCTTACGACACCCACGGGAAGTTAATTTTTTATAAAAGTGTAGAGATAATGTTATAAAACGTTTCTTTCTAAACTATTAGTTGTATTTTATGTTAATTAGATATAAGAAGGATAAACTTAACTGCGGGTATATCTAAAAATATAGAAAAACGTAAAATTAAATCGCATCTTTTCAATGATGATGATACTTTTGTACGGTGCGCTATGGTTAATAACGTACTAGTTACTTATGCCTGAAAGTCCCGCAATATGACTCACAGAAAGTGCCTATAAAGATTTAGTTGCAAATAAAGAATTTGAATTTGCATATCGGGTTCAGTAATTAAAATCACGAATATCACTGATGTTTGTATTCAAAGTCATAATTTTATAGAATAGGGTATTGTTATCGGCGATACAATGATATTTCCTACTTGGTAACGGTCTAGCGTGTGTCAGTGACGAGGCGTTCAACTGGCGTTCGCCGTAGGTATGTTGATGTGAGATCGATTAATTGAAGAATCGATTTCTTGTGCCATAAAGGTCGATTATTTTAATCGATATACAATACTGAATCGATCGCCTAGAAAATCGAATCTTTTTCTGTTTTCATAAGAACTATAATATCATTTACAATTAGTTTAATGTACCCAAACCCGTAAAGAACGACAGTTTTTCTATTCAAAAACTAGCAAAACTGCTGTGCTCAGTTTCTCTTCTTAATGGATTAAAGAAATAAAAAATAAGTTACGTTTGTCTGTACTGTGTTAATCTGTACCTTGTACGAATCTGAAATCAAATCTGTTACGATCTGTATCGATCTTTTACGATTTTTGAGAAATCGATCTTTTAAGCCTCGATTTTTTTGTGAATCAATTTATCAGATTTCGATTTGAATCCGCCTCCAAGGAATGCCACAAAGCACGGCCCTGAGCCACCTGTATCCATCGACTTCCTGCAGGTTCAGGCTTTGCCAGCTCGTCACTCCATTTGGCGGGGGCCCGCCCTACACTTCGCTGCCGGTATGAGGCTGCCACTCGAGAACCTTTCTTCTCCATCGTTTGCCAGTTCTGCGAGCTACATGGCCGATCCATTACCACTTCAGCTTGCTAATCCGTTGGGTTATGTCTATTACTTTGGTTCGGATATCCTCATTTTTAAGAAACCTCGAGCATAGTCCTCTTCATAGCTCGCTGAGCGACCTTGAGCTTACAATACAATACAATACTCTTTACTGTAAACCAATGAAAGATAAATATAACAAAAATTAACAAACAATGAAGGAAAAACAAAAGGCGGTCCTATTGCTACATAGCAATCTCTTCCAGACAACCCAGAAGAAATTAATAAAAATAAAATTAACGGTTGGGTGCACTAATTTGAAAAAAAAAATACAAACTTATGTACTAAAATGACAACATACTTTAGGTAGATCATTATCATCATCATCATCATTAGAGCCCTTCAAAAGTCCACTGCTGAACATAGATCTCCCCCAAGGTATGCCACAAAGCACGGTCCTGAGCCACCTGCACCCATCGACTTCCTGCATGTCTTACCAGGTCGTCACTCGATCTAGTGGGGGGTCGCCCTACACTTCGCCTACCGGTACGAGGCTGCCACTCGAGAATCTTTTTTCCCTTACGGTTGTCGGTTCTTCGAGCTATATGGCCGGCACATTGCCACTTCACCTTACTAATCCGCTGAGCTAATTCCGTCACTCTGGTTCTACTGCAGATATCCTCATTTCTAAGTTTATCACGCAGAGAAACTCCGAGCATAGCCCTCTCCATAGCTCGCTGAGCGACTTTGAGCGTCCTCATACGGCCAGCAGTGGAGGACCATGTCTCAGTCATCATTGGCAAAACGCACTGCTTGTAAAATTTAATTTTCAGGTTTTGAGGTACACCTGACAAGACGATGTGTCGTAATTTCCCGAACGCTGCCCAGCCGAGTTGAATCCGTCGATTGACCTTTTGGTCGAAGTTGGACTTACCTAGTCGGACTATTTATCCCAGGTAAACATACTCGTCAACAACTTGATGACGACTCCGTGGCGCAGTGGCCTAGCAATGAGTGGCTGCGCTGGGGGTCGCGGGTTCGAATCCCGCACGGAACAAGTATTTGTATGGCCTACAAGTAGTTGTCCGGGTCTGGATGTTCGTCCTTGTGCAATTTATGTTTGTAAACTGCCCCCACAATACAAGAGAAAATCTTAGTGTAGGGGTAACGTTTTTTTAAAAAAGATAAAAAAAAAAAAAACTTCGAGCTTAGTGCTCCCAACAACTACGGGCATAGGCAGCAGCATAACATGATCTTTGTTTTGTCCATATTCGTCTTAAGACCTATCTGTTGGGAGACACAATTGAGGTGCTTAGGTCCTCCAGCGATTCTGCCACATGGACTATATCGGCGGCAAATCGAAGGTGAGTGATATACTCGCCATTGATTTTAATACCGTATCCTTTCCAGTCCAGTAGCTTGAAAACGTCTTCCAATGCAGCGGTGAAGAGTTTCGGGGATATAACGTTACCCTGTCTTACACCTCTCTGCAGTTGGATAGGTATCGAACTTTGGTTCTGTACTCGGATAGCCTTCGTAGCCCTACTGTACAAGCACTTCAGTACTTTGACATACCGACAGTCAACTTGGCACCGCTGAAGGGACTGTGGCACCGCCCAAATTTCGACGGAATTAAAGGCTTTCTCATAGTCCACATACGCCAGGCAAAAAGGCAGCTTGTACTCTTCGGAATTCTGTACAATTTGCTGAAGGGTATGTACTCGTATGTGATCTATGGTACTAAAGCTTTTTCGGAAACCGGCTTGTTCGGGAGGCTGGAAGTCGTCGAGACTGCGTGCGAGACGATTCGTAATGACTCTCGAAAACGGCACGTAGACGCGGCTCAGAAGGGATATCGGTTTGTAGTTCTTCAAGAGAGCGTTGTCACCTTTCTTGAAGAGCAAGACCACCGCACTTCTGCTCCAAGCATCGGGAGTAGCGCCTCCATGGAGGACGGAATTAAAGAGTTTCTGAAGGACTTCAAGTACCGGTATTCCACCCGCTTTCAGAAGCTGTAATTCCATCCTCGTCCGGAGATTTGCCGTTTTTAAGGTGCTGGAGAGCCATTCTAATCTCGCTCAGACTGACGTCCGGGATATCACCGAAATAGTGTCGGATAAGACTTGCTCTTGGATCGTTACTCACACATGCGTGTGGCTCCAACGATGATGTTTACAGCTGCTCATAGAGCCTCTAAATCTCACTCAAAATCTTAGGTGTCCCGGAAACGATGCTGCCACACTCAGTCTTCAGCTTTGACAGTTGGCTCTTCCCGGCAGACAGATCTCTGGCAAAGACTTTGGAGCCCTAGTTCCGCTCAATCGCTTCTTCAATACGTGCTGTCCGAGAGTCCTGCCGCATGCATTTGGAAATCTGTCTGTTCAGTTGCCTGTACGCTGTCAAATCTGCTGACGACAGCAGCTTCATCTCCCGTCTAACATCCATGAGATTAAAAGTGTGACCGGAGAGTTTTTGTGTTCTTCTGCGGCGGGTCTTGCAGAACTTAGCTCCAACCGCATGGACAGTTTCAATGTATTGCAGTTTTTTAGGCACTGAAACCATGGATTAGCGCACGAGGGGGACGGAGCGTCGACTTCATTAGACGATACCTCTCCAACTTAGCGTTTAAGTTTAATGTGGCTCTAACCGTTCGGTGATCGCTGCCAGTTTTCACCCTCGCGATCACTGAGACATCACTGAACAGTTGGCGTCTGGTCGTCATAATGAAGTCAATCTCATTTTTTGTCGAACCGTCGGGGCTTGACCAGGTCCACTTCCTGTGGGGCCGCTTCTAGAAGAAAGAGTTCATCATAAAGAGTCCCTCTTTCTCTATAAAGTCGGCCAGCTGCTGGCCCCTAGGGTTCCGTTGCCATATTCCCTAACTTCAGCTCACCGCTTTCTCTTGTGCCTAGTTTTGCGTTAAGTCTCCCATCAACATCGTATAGTGAGTTTTGGAGGAATGCATGGCTCTAGAGATATTCTCATACATTTCCTCCACCTCCTCATTGGGGTGTGCCGAGGTTGGTGCGGAAACCTGTATGACCTTCAGCGAATACCGTTTGGTGATTTTGAGTATAAGGTACGCGATCCTCGTCGACACACTTTCAATTTTTATAACGTTGTTGACGAGAGACTTGTGGACGATAAATCTGACACCTTTTTGGGACAGATGGTCGCCCTCCCGGTGGTAGAACAAGTTGCCGGACTCGAGGATTACCGTGTCCTCCCCCTCTTCTCGGACCTCGGATAATCCTATAATATGCCAGCGAAACTTGTCTACCTCTTCTTCCAGCTCCAGTATCTTCTCGTCAGTCCTCAGGGTGTGTGCATTATATGTTGCCAGGTTCACTCGTCGTAGGTGGCAACCGAACCTCCACCGGAGATTCTTAGCACCCCCTGCCCCGCCGTTACCATGGCGCCACTGTAGCCAGGAATAGCAGTGCCGCCGGGGACTGGGGGCCGTTTTTTGTGTCGTTGCTCATGGGGGGATATTTGCCACAGTTGCTACGCTTGGCGAGCGGGTTGGCAACCGCAGTTTTTTATTACATTATTGTTGTTATCAGTAATATGCTGCTGCCCATCTCCTGCCTGTCTCCCTCTGTCACCTCTTACGACACCCACGGGAAGATATGGGGTAGTGGATATTCTCAACCGCATTATGTAGATCAATGACCATAAATTAGAGGAGAAAGAGAGAGAGGAGTTAAAGAGACAAATAGCGTTTCTTAATCTGCTTCTTGAACACTTACTACAATTTTTTTTTCTTTTTAATTGATTGAGGTAAGGAGTTCCCGAGTCTTACTCCAAGAACAGCAAAAGATTTATCATAAAATGTCGACGAGCGCACAGGACATTGGAGGGAAAGATTTTCTTTGGACCTTAAAGAAAATCCCTGACAAGAGCTAAGAAATTTAAAACGTTCTTTTAGGTAGGGGAGGACATGATACATTAAATAAGACGCAGTAGAGCGCAGAAAGTATATGAGTATTCCGACGAAGACGGATTGGGAGCCACTTGAGGTATTTCGAGACATGGTCATATTTACGAAGCCCAAATATGAACCATACACAGAGATTTTGGAGTCGCTCAAGCTTGTTAAGTTGCTCCACAGTGATATCAAGGTAATAAAGGTCAGCACAGTCGAGGATAGAGAGTAGTAAAGATTGTGCAAGCGTAATTTTAGTGGAAATGGGTAAATAGTTAAGCCTTCGGAGTGAAGCATATGCTGCAAACATTTTGCGTCTCAATGCATTAATATCGACTTCAATATCTCGATAAAAATAAAAATCATTTCTGTTGTGGCTAGACTTTGAAAGCATTATTATTTATTACATATTTACTCAGTGTTGACGCGAGCAGTTGACGTCATATCGAATGGAAACATCGATGACGTCACCACAAATGAGTTAAAGCTCTAACAACTTCGTAAGCCCTGATGTATAATTCGAGATTTTTTTTATAGAATGACAAACGAGCACACAGTCCACCGGATGGTAAGTGGATGCTGTGGCTAATATTTATTGTGATGTGAGGAGAGTGCTTTGTATGATTTCATTGTGAAAATTTCAAATATATATATATATATATATATATATATATATATATATATATATATATATATGTGGACACCCTTTTTTGGTATTCATTCCGTGTTTTATATCCTCAGTAACTTTTAGCAAAGCAGTGATGATGCTGTGACCGAAGCGAAAACCAGACGGATAAGCACTCAGTAGGTTATTTCATGATATGAAATTGGAGATTTGCTTATATACACAGGCCTCTACAACTTAGAAGTAATGGCAAGATAGATATTGGACGGAAATGGTTAGGGAGTAAGGGATTTGAAACTTTTGGAAGGGGACGTACATAGCCTTTTTTCCACGACTTTTTCTACCATCGAAGCGGCGCCGCTTATAAATGAGGTGGAATATTTGTCAAATCACATGGCGGGGTAGTTAATTTGCCAGCAAAGCGTAAGGGTTAATATTGTTACGAGCTCGGGGTTCGTGACAATAAAAACTGCTGATTGAATTACCAAAATTTACCCTTTAATTACCGAACACCAATTACAACTTAAAACACACTAACAATAAAACACAATTGCACTACTGATCACTAGTTCACAGTTATATCGCCTCGAAGTATTCGCTTGAATTGCCAATTCAATACTCACTCGGTCGCGGTGTTTACCGGTTTTATATAGGTACTCTTCTACTGAAACATCTAGAATGTTCGAATACATATCGGTCCCGTTTCCCGTTCTAGTATGGAATTTTCTAGAAAGCTCTCCTAGTTCTGCTACTTGATACTAGATGGCAATAGTGGCATTAATTATGGCGCGCAACAGAATTTCCTTTTAATATTACTTATATTTTATATCACTCAGATTATAAATGAATAACAAAACTTCAGACATTCCTAAAAGATAAAATATTTAAAGTTGAAAATGTGAAAATATTAGGGAACATATCGTCGTCTAAAAGTGTTAAACTGCTAACTTCACTTTTGCTAGTATGAAGATTTTTATGTCGATGGCAACAGAAAAAAAAAATACCTTTCAACTCGAAAAGATGCTAAATACATCAAAATTAAACAAAACACGAAAAAACCACGCAATCAAAACTGATAAGTACAGCGTACCAAATTTCGCGCGTAAAAATGACAACTCCGCCATTTTGTTCGTGCGTCCGAGCAACTACAAAGTGTTTGCGATAATTTATTGTAAAACAAATAGTTTTTGGTTATCACACTTATTTCTGCATTGATTTTCTTGCAAGGTGAGTACATTTTAATGTTACATAATGAACATGAATAATTCTCATTTAATGTGATCGCTGGAACGGGTGGGAGATAGCAGCTCTTACTTTTAACTTTGAGTAACCCAAGCAAATGTATTAGTGGAGATGGCATGTTTTATTTCTTATTTACTTGAAATTGGGTATTATTGTGGCAATGATTGCTATGAATGTTGTCTGCTTACATGAAATTAATACCTGATGTGTTATAACCTTATATATCTATTGCACATATACCTACCGACACATAAGTATCTACGTGTGGATTTATAGATATTCGAAGGTATGGATGGTTCGGTGGACGCTTTGTTACAGCTCTTTCACAACAAAACTACTGAAATGATTAACCCTATTTTTCAATATACTTAGTTACTTATGTAGAGCAGGAATAGTTCTATAATAGCTTCCTACTGTATTGGTATAATCTAAACTAAGTCGGGTAAGCCCGCGGGGCGCCCACAAGTCTACTATACTTTACCTACTGTAGATATTAAGTATGCCCACGCGTTAGTTTCGATTTAACCAATCCGGTGGGAATACTTACTTAAGTACGGCTGCTCTATTTCTTTGCAGAAATGTTCTTTTTACTTACCTAGGTTAATATAGGTACCGTATTAATATAGTCCTTTTGGTGAGGTAGAATTCTATTGGTATTGGTTTGCTTTAGCTTGGTTTGCGGGCTTACTTTGTTTGTGTTGTTGCAGATGAGCAAAAAGTTTAATTCTCGAGGGAAACGAATTGTTGACATGAGTTTGAGTAAAAATGCACTTGATGTCATACCCAACATCTCATCAACTTTATCTGCTAACATACCTGCTTTTGCTTCTCACGATACTGAACCCTGTTTCTTTGACAGTGAACCACAAAAAGTTTTACCAACTACTCTTAGTATTGATCCTAACTCAAACCTCGTCGTTTTAACAACACCTACTAATAACAATGATTGTGACATGACCCAATGCAATAATGAAGACGCTCAGATAGACATAAGAAGTTTATCTGTAGTTCTTGAAACGTCTCTCGCCACTGAAAGTTGTCACGACACGGTTGCTTTTTTCAACACTGGCCCTTCCACTATAGAATTCACTAATGAGATAAATAGTGTATATTGTGCTAATACGGATTCAGCACTTCTTGGAAACAGCCTATCTAGTACTATTAATATCATTGGCGCTGATCAAACCTCGAATATAAATGTTCAAGACCTCCAATGCACTACAGAACCTTCTGATCCTATGCCTAGCACGTCTACTAGCATGGTTTTTACAAGTACTGTCTGTCGAAAGTTATGAAGGACGCAACAGCGACAGTTGTTCAACTACAATTAGTAATATTTCATTGAATTTGATTTCGAATCAGCAACATAAAAACCATAATGAAATTGAAACCATTAAGTCTGAAGTAACAATTATACAAGAATCAGAAAATAATATGAATTTGGTACCGTATTCAAGTTCATCTGATAGTGACACTGAACTACCCATTAAAAGTAAAATAAGAAATAAAAAATACAAAGTTGATCGTAAAAATTGGTTTGCAGAGAATAGAAATTTAAGAGAAACTGGGTCCAAATACTATGGAAGAGTGAAAAAAGATTCAAAGTGGGTTTACGAAGTTGAAAAAGAACCAAAAAACTGAAGGATTGTTGCAAGTGTAAAGGATCAAAACTATTAAAGTGTGACAAAATAAAAGAAATGTGAGGAAAGAGACTTTCGTTAAGTTCTGGAAGAAATTATCTTGCGGTGAAAAAAAGTATACATTGATGAACATGTAATATCTTTACCAGTCAAACGACAAAGAGACCGTGAACATGTGGAAGAATCCCAGAGAACACAATATTTGGTCTACTACTTGCCTGGTGAACCCGGAGAACCTAAGCTGAGAGTTTGCAAAACTATGTTTCTGAACACATTAAATATTGGCAGAATGGCAGTACTTGGATGGAAAAAGAAACTTAATGACGGCAGCAAACCTAGCAAGCAACGTGTTACGTCACAAAATGTTCCCGTCTGATGAATGAAAAGACACTCTAATATTACAGAATTTTTCCACGCTTTACCTAAAATGGAATCGCTTTATTGTCGAGCGTCTACTTCGAGGATTTACTTACTACCTGAATGGCAATGCAAAAAGGCCCTGTATGATTTCTACGTTTTAGACTGGTGCGCTTCACGCAATATAAAACCGTTTTCAACAACCATTTGTTACAAGTCTATGGAAGATAGTAACATTTCACTTTTCCGGCCAGAAAAAGAAGAGTGTGAAAAATGTGCTCTATACAAAGCAGGCAATTTAGAAGAAAATGAGTACAGTTTACATACAATTAAGAAAGAAGAAGCCAGGAAAGAAAAGGAAAAGGATAAAGAAGATTCATCGTGCATTGTGATTGCCACAGATGTGCAAGCTGTTTTGCTTTGTCATGTTTCCAATATAAGTACCCTTTACTACAAAACGAAGCTCCAAGTCCATAATCTTTGCTTCAAAAATTTAAAAAATACGGCTGCGTTTTCTTACATCTGGAATGAAAGTGAGAGAGGCGTAAATGCCGAAGAGTTTGCTTCAATTTGGATAAATCTTTTAGAAAACAAAATAATCCCTCTGTTATCTTCTGAATGCAATAGGATTGTTATTTATACAGATGGGTGTGGCTACCAAAACAGAAATGCTGTATTATCAAATGCTTTGCTTAATTTTGCTGTCAAACATAATGTCTATAGAACAAAAGTATCTAGAAGTTGGCCACACCTAAATGGAAGTTAACTCCATGCATTTCGCAATCGAGAGAAATCTAAAAAATGAGATTGTCAATGTCCCAGCTGATTACATAAATATTATTAAAAACGCACGAAAGGAGCCTTACACAGTACAATATTTAACACACGATTTTTTAAAGATTTCAACTGTGTTCAGGCTTATAAAAGTATTAGACCAGGACGGTCAGTCGGTGATGCAAAGTTAATGATATTCGTGCACTACAATACAGGCCTATAGGAGAAATATTTTACAAGATAAGCTTTAACGATCCTTGGACTGTTGTGCCGCAAAGGAGAATAGTAGTCCCGAATTTTCTGTATGATGAACTGCCAGTTTTGCATCAGAACCGTTTACCTATCAAGGAGAGAAAGTATCAAGATTTGCAACAAATCAAGTTAGTTCTCCCTACTTCACTAATTTATCAAATAAATAAAATATTTTTCCGTTTTTCATAACTATGTTTTTAATTTCTATACCTTTTCTTAAAAATCGTAAATATGCTAATTCCACAAATCTGTATGGATACTGTAATCCTGATGACTCCTTTTTTTTGTTATAACTTTTCAAAATGTAATAATTTATATAGATTGTATCATAAACAAATAAGTAAAATTAATGTTGACTAACGGAGTTTTCAATTTTCGGCTGTGAATCATAAAACGAAAAATGTAACGTTTTATTGTTCTGAAAATTCTTACTAATGGGGTTAACAGTTTAACGGATTTAGACGACGATATACCGCTGAGGTGACTAAGTCATTGTTTTGTGTATTTATCTAATACTCTACAAACCGATAAAATTTTATTTAAAAAGCAAATTCTCAATTATATGACACTAGCGATCCAACCAAGCTTTGCACGGGCGATTTCTGTGTCTCGACAACAGCGCCACCTACGGGTCCAATTGAGTTTTTAAACCATCCAGGGACCCGAAAGAAAGACTCAAATACTCATAAAAAATTGATCAAAATCGGCCGAGCCATTTTCGAGTTTTAGACTAACAGACAGCAATTGATTCTTATACATAGAGATAGTATAACAAATAACTTCACCTCAATACCTACTAGCGACACCTGGTAAACGAAACATTATCAGCCCTCATTACTCAGAACAGAAGTTTTCAGTCGTCCGCCGCTAGATGGCAGTCGTAGTCGCAAGCGACAAAAGTACTCTTTCTCAGTAAGTTTGTCCTTTATAATTTTAATTTTTTTTTAATTTTATAATAATGCTTGTTGCAAATGTTGCATTTATAACTTTCCGACTATTTCCCGGAACAAGCAGAGAAAAGTTCTAAAAAGATGTTCTTTTTATTTTTTATTTTAAGTATACCTATATACCTTTATATGCATTTAGTAAAAGCTGTTATTTCGACATTACAAACATAACTATTTCAATTTTATTTATTTGCATAGATGACTACTGTCGAGACATAGAGAACACACCTTACATTTTATTATTGTACATTTCAAGATCTGTAAATTAACCTGTGTTCACAAAATAAACAGATTAGATTTGATTTGAATTTAATATAAGAAGTGAATTTTTAATTTAATTAAAACAACCTTATAAAGATTCATGAATCATGAAAGGCAATAAATAAAATCATATCTGGACTTGCTGATAACGCTTGATTGCAACTCTAGTGTGTTTTGATTTAAATTGGTTCAGGAGTAAGCTCTTCAAATCAGATTCTTATAAAACGTCAGTTTGATTTGAAAGTTGAATTGAATTCAAAATCAAGTTTGGGAGTAAACCTCCAGGACTGACTTTGTTTGTCACTTCAATTTTTTGTATAGAATAAGAGTGAAAAATGAGCACACAATCCACCTGATGGTAAATGGATGCTGTGGCCCAGACATCAACATCTATCCTCCATAAATAATCAAAATGCAGATGCGTTATCACCATGAGGACTAAGATGGAATGCCTCGTTTCCAGATAAAAGAGTCTCTGGTTTTCTACACTCACCATCCGAAACACAGCAGCATTGAGCTGCTATTTCACACTGTTGTATGTACTGGTATCCACTGCTGCTGAACATAGGCCTCCCCAATCTATGGGAGAGTGCCACATTTAGCAAGCGGGTTGGAAACCTTAGTTTTTTTATTTTAGTCGTTATCAGGAAGACGCTGCTGCCCATCTCCTGATTTGTTTCCCTCTGTCGCCTCTTACGACACCCACGGGATATGGGGATAGTGGATATTCTTACACCGCCACTACACGGTGCACACCACAAAATAGGTTTTTTTAAACTCATCCACTGAAGCCCAACTCACCTGTGTGACAGGGTCCTTCATTATGAGGACATCAGTGACTGGTCCGAACATCGCAAAGTACTCCCGTAGTTTCTCCGAGCTGGTCTGCCAACTGAGTCCACCTACGAAGAGTTTGCTGGGCGATGGTGAGGTGGTGCCGGTTGACGTGGTCGTGCTGTTAGCCGCCGTGGTCACTGGGGTCGAACGCCCTGACGAGGGCGACGTTTCTGTGGTGGGAAAAATTTTATTTTTTCTTTTCAAAAATCACAGATTATGATTATGGTAACACAAAATATAATGTCCTCCGATATGTATAATACACCTTAAGTAGGTACATTACATATTTCTTACTATAAGCTCTTCCGAAATATTAATTATTTTATAATTATGTTAAGTAATTAGCGGGTATTTGTACAAACAAACATTATGTTAAATTTGGAAGAGTTATATTGTTTAAATGATAATACATTAATTGAAGTTGAATGATATATAATATTTTTTTAAACAAATTCAGTACAATATGCGCACCATTTACTGTTAGTTAATTGTACTACGCCTACAACATTCGTTCTAAGTAATAAGTTGACAAAGTTTTAGTGCAATCTCAAACAAATATTATATTTTATATATTAGACTAGCTGTCTTCCCTGGCTTCGCATGAGTGATATCTGGATTCTACAATAGCACCACATATGGGAGCCAACTATGCCTATAACCTGTGCGGAAAGCAAGCAATAAGTTGACAAAGTTTTACTGCAATCTGACGAATGTTATGGCAGCACATCAAATATGAACAAACCGACATTAATTTTTATATATTAGATCAAATCTTTAATCTGTGTTGATGTTTAAATAATATCGTCTTATCTAATTTGAAACCAATAGGAATCATTCAAGTCCTATTTGCTTTTTAAATATACATTAGTTTTTTTTAAAGAATGTTTCCTCCACACTAGGATTTTATCCTGTACCATGGAGGCAGTTTACATACATAAATTGCATTAGGACAAACATCCAGACCTTGTATAATTATTTGTAAGTACAGTTATAATTAAAAAAAATAGTTCCTAATAATAATTTTAATCTGTGGTAATGGTGGTTAACTATGAAATCTGGACATGAACATCTCAGTCCCCCCCGTGACCATGGATGCTGTAAATGCTGCTCAGAATGTTAGGTATATAAATAGTTAATATACACAATAAAATCCATAAAAACTTGTACTATTTAAATATAATCCAGTTGGCTTTCTTGCTGCTCTTCACAGGACATAAGTTTTTTTTCCAAACCAGCGGTAAATTAAAAAAAGTGACTTTCAATAAGTATTTATAACCTATATTGAATAAAAAGGTTTCTGTTTCTGTTTATATTAAGACTGATCATTTAATTTCATAACATAAATATCATAAATTTTTCATTTGGAAACTGTGAAATCAACATAATATTAATAGTGATATGAGAATGATATAAGAAAAAATAAATTCACAAGTTCTTAAATTTACACTAACACTACATGTTGAATTATCCTTAATATCCTGTTTGGAATCTTATAATTAACAAAATTAAACCCAAACCCAAGCAATCAGTTGCAAGATTGATAGATGGGAACAAAAATTAATATTTAAAAACTGAAGATAGCCGGGAAAACTATGACATTGAGACGTCAAACATCTCAGTCCCCCCGTGACCATGGGTGCTGTTAAGCACCCAAAAGCACATGTCCATCCTGGGACTAAGCACCACAAGGATGTGTTGGTTCTGTTCCATAACAGACGAAACACCTCTGCACATCCTAACTGATTGAAGATCCTTAATATGCAAATTTAACACTCGTCTGGGAACATATGTACTCCGCCCAGACCAAGTGAAATTGCTCACAGCTAAGAAACTCCTTCTATTCATTGAAGACATAGGGCTTAGCAGTGAACTATAGTCATAGCAGCAATCACAATTGATCTTTTAGGTCGCGGTGATAATGGTCTCTTTCCCTAGACCAGCATAGCTGAGTGGCTGCGCTAGAGGAGGCAGGTTCGAATCCCACACGGAACATGTATTTGTATGGCCTACAAATAATTGTTTCGGGTCTGGATGATGGTCCTCATGCAATTTATGTCTGTAAACTGCCTTCACGATACAGGAGAAAATCCTAGTGTAGGGGTAGCGTTATAAAAATATTGGTAATTATTTACCATCAGGTGGACTGCAAATTTGTTTGTTACTTCATTTTTATAAAAAAGTTTATTATTATCAAAATTAGTTATTCAGAATATACTTTACAATTATTCAAAATTGACCTTTACAAAGCACTTTTTGAAGATCAAACAATTACATCATCACTTCAAAAAGTCCCTTCTGCAAGAGACCTTCGAAGAAGAAAGGACAAGTAATATCTACGAGCATTTTAGTGCAAAATCTAAAACTCAATTTTTCATATCCTGGATTATCTAAATTATTTAAAACCTGCTAAAAATTCAAGGCAAAACGGGCCTATCTATTATTTTAACAATCATCAACAACAGATGGAACATTACAAAAGTTCTTTTGCACATAATAAATAATCGATGAATGTGAGTTTATTCCTAAATAAACTACTTCATCCCTAAGAATGCATCACAATAATTAAATTCATGAATTTTTAACCCCATAATTTTCATACTGCCTATCTCAAGCTTAGGCCACTAGTGCTCTGACAACCTCTTGTTGTAATAACTATACAATTTATTACTTTAGCAAGCTGAAGATTTATTCAAATTTACAATGGACAATCAAACTTAAATTTATAATTTTTCAGAATAAGAACAGAATGGAGTGCACAAGTAATTCTAATTAATAAAGTAATTTTTTACATTACCCACAGGTTTCAGAATAAAACTCTGTTCTGAGAAGAAACCCAGCCGGATTATTTTTAAATTACACAATAATAAGCAAGTTTGTACAAACACAACTTTAAGAAACAGCATAGAAGCTACCACCTCATTCCGAGGTGTTATTATCAACCATGTCAATAATTACAGAATAGTGTATAACAGATTGGTAAAGTTGTTGACTTACTTATCTGTTGAACAGCAATCTGTTGTTGTTGTTGTTGATGGGCAGCGGCTGCGGCAGTTGCGGCGGCATGAGCGGCCGCCTGAGCGCTCAGTACATGCGCAGTCAGCTCTCCACCCACCAGCCCACCATCCAATACCTCCACACCGCCAAGCGCGCCACTGGAATACAGTCCCATCATCTTACACCGATCACCACAAACTAAAACGCGGGAAAATTCAACTAAAGCCGCAATAAAACGACTATCAATTCGACCGTATCAGAAATCGATTTGCAATATTTCGGCCAAAGAAGCGTTGCTAATTTGAGACACTTTCACCGACGTGACGGTTTGAAAAAAGAAAACAAACTATAGGAAAAACAAATGACGGTTTCATTTCAAGCCAGCATCCGCTGCATACGAATCTCATTACATAAAACGTGATTAAAATCTTTTCTAATTATATTCAAATAATGTTCTTTTATTTACATTGACACTATCGCTATCATTTTTTGTGAATACCAGCAATTTTCTTATTAGTTGTATAAACATAAAAAGGGGCACCCACGCTAAACTTATTGTTTATGGTTGTCAATGTCATTGTCATAATATAAACGAGCATTTTTAAATTTTAGTGCCTAAAATTATTAGATCCCTCAAAGGATAGCAATATCTAATGTAAGCCGCGTATATATTTGAATGTCTTTGTGGTAAGTTATGTATTGCAATCTGTTAAATCACACATAATGATATTAATAGTTATACTGGTACTAATCTATAATAATTATTAATGAATGTTAAAATTTATTGTAGGTAATTATTTAAAAAAGTTATGATTTTAATTTTAAATAAGCAGTAATTACTTTTGAAATTGAATAAACAACATTGAGCAAACCGCGTATTGGTGGCAGGAAACCATCCCATATCATCTAGATGTAGTAAGAGGCGACAGAGCTCTGCGTAACTTTATATAACATAAAAACTGCCGTAGCTGACCCGCCTGCTAAGCGTGGCAACTATGGCAAGTATCATCCCCATGGGTGCCGGCAGCAGGGTGCAAGGGTGTGCTTCTGCACCCCTCTGTCAAAAAATACATAGAAAAACTCAAAGCATCTAGGTTGCTGTCCAAATTTGCTCATCACCTTGTCAATAAATTCAGTATCTACTATTACTCTTTCCCTGTGAACAATGAGCATGTCGCACGGTAGCGGGGATTCTCCGAGCAAAGCCAACCATCGACTACAAAAATTAGGTATGTTTTCGATGAGTGAAATATGTTCAACTAAATGATTTGAATTTGACACTACTTTTATCTACATAAATACATGTACGTATAATTCCATATTTTAAGTATAATGTGTAGATGCAGATGCATCTCTCTAAAATTAATCCTGGTGGCGTCCACGAACATCCCTGAGTCTTGATAGGCTATTTTATACATAGATGAATAAATAATAAACAAACAATCAATTATAGAAATACCTATTAGATGAAAATGTAGATACCTATGTAAGCGTTATGCAATGTGCCATGATTACACAGCTAAGAAATAATAAATAATGCCGTTACGCCTCAACACCGGCTCAACTATGGTTGCCGCAATTCATAATGAAAATTTTGCGTAATAAGAATATAATTCGATAAGTTTTGGATTAAGTATTTTATCGTGTAAATAGCTATCTAGATTTAATTACTTATTTCAAAGAATAAATTTAATGACTACAAAGCCTACATTCGCTCCATTGCCAAACACGGGTCTCTTCTTAACAGAAAATCGTACAGGAATTGTATATTTGGTCTTACAGGACACTGAGCTGTTTTAAAAGTTGTTTTTAATACGACCGTGTTATCTACACTAAACTGTCATATTTCTATGTATACTTTTCTGTGACATAAGATGTACGAGTAAGTACAAATCTAATTTTTATTAAAAGTCATTTACCTATAAGATTAAAAAGATATGTTATAGAATAGTAAAACGTAGTTATTGTATATTAACAGAGGAATACTTTTGCCTATTAAAAGTTTAAATAGTTTAATAAGTTGAAGTTATAGCTTCTATTCTTTCCACTATTGGGCACAGGCCTCCTTTCACCTTTGAGAGGGTTTTAGGGCAAGGAAAAGTTCGCCGCGCTGCCCTAATGCGTGTCAGCGAACTTCACATGTCTTTGAAATATTTTTTAAGTTTAAATAATTTAAATGAAATCCAAACCTAAGCAAACCAATGCAAGACTTCAGGATAGTATAAGCTTGTTTTGCGTAGATCGAATCCAAAATGAATATCCAAAAACAAAAGGTAACTCGGGTTTACTATGACATCAGGACGTCAAATACCTCAGTCCCCCCTTCCCCCATGATCATGGGTGTGGGTGCTGTAAAGCACCCTAAAAGTCGGTCGGTCGGCTGGTTGTATTTAATAATAAGTTTTAATTTAATATTTTGCTGTATTTTTTGCGTTTAGTACGGTACAACAAGTGCAAAGAAAACTCTTCTACTCTTTTACTTCTACCTAATATTGTGCATTTTAGCTTCACACCGCTACGAAGTTTTCAATTCCATCTCTTTCTCGCATGTAATTTCTCTAGCATAGCCTTTGTTTCTTTTCTTTGTCTGTAGAGGTTTCCGCCTTCGTTCCACAAATCATGTTTCCAATATAGACTTAAGTTTCTATTCCGCTTTCATACACGTTTCCGTCCTTAAGTATCCTTAAGTCCTGTATTCTGTCATAAAGGCGTGGAATTCCTTAGTGATTATGAGCGCCTAGTAACCGCTAGGTTTCGTTATTCAAACAATTCAGTTTTGTCAACTTCATTTAATTTGATAATCAAAACAGAAATAAAAAGGTACGAAAATAATCATACTACTTACATATTAATTTACCTGCGTCTGTCTTTCCGTCCGTATATAATCTGGGCGCCTTCAATTCAAGAGTGAAGAATAGGCTTTTGTTACGTTAAGACATTGCGATTTACCATCTGGACTACATCACCATTTACCACCAGGTGGGACTGTGTTCAAGTTCTATTTAAACCCGAGATTTAAACAGTCAAGATAAAATAAATAAAGACTTATAAAATAACAACCTACAAATGGAATCTGAATGATTAACAAAAAGTTACATGTTTAAATACACTACTTTGTACATGGTAGTGCCATGCGGCAGTTATATTACGATTGTAGCATGAATGCGTTGCCTCAAACGTGGTAGGACTATGCTCTCACAGAATACCGACGTGAAATAATAGCTTAAAACTGCTGTGTTTCAGATAGTAAGTAAAGATAGCCGGATACTCTTTTTACTGGATACAAGGCATTTCATCTTAGTCCTCAGGGATGACGACGCTTCTGCATATTGATTCTTTATCGATGATAAATGTAGATGTCTATGGACCGCAGTATCTTTTTACCATAAGGTGGCATGTGTGTTCGTTTAACAAAATTATTCCATTTAAAAAAACTTAAGTATCTTCTTGCCTTTTTCAAACCATTGGAAATTAGAAAAAGTAATTTGGAAATTCCTAAAAGAAATTTTGGTAGTATTTATTACTTTTAAGTGGCAACAACACCTGCGCCTTTTAAAAAGTTAAAACTTTGCAAAAAGGATTTGCATAATAAACGCTAAGAGAAGAAAATCAGTATTTTTACTAATCTTCCTTCAGAAACTTGCACGATGGAAATATATTTTTCTGCTCAAATTTCTTTCTAGCAATAAATCAGTGCGGTTGGGCAATTTATCTTTTCGTGGAACATAATGTCGGAGTAGACCTTTCATTCCTTGACCGCTTCTTTTTCACTATTCTTTTGATTGTAGTCTACGTTTAAAATTAAATTGGATATGTCGTTATATTCCCATAAATATCATAATATCCTTAATAAATTTCCGAAGCAAAATATCATGAGGTTACCTATATTTTGCGTATATTTAGATTTTTGTTGAAATGGTTTCTGTATTTCTAATGATTTGCACATCGCATATAGGCTTATCAAATATCATAAATGAAAATCATGAACTTTCTTGAGCTTATAAGTAAAGCAGATTTTTATCAGTGTAGCATAGATTACTATATTAAAAACGACAAGGTTGGATCGTCTGTGTATATTATATATGTATATGTTCGGGCTTCCTTGTTTAAAGTTACAGCCTATATACGTCCCACTGGTAGGCACAGGATTCCTCTCACTTCTGAGAGGGTTTTAGGTCAAGAAAGTGTCCGCCGTGCTGCTCCAATGCGTGTTGGCGATCTTCACATGTCTTCGAAATATCTTGGACAAGCAAGTTTCCTCACGATGTTTTCCTTCACCGTCGAGCACGTGGTAAATCGACCCTTAAAATTTGCAATTAACAATTTCATTGATGCCGGCGGCGATGTATATCCATCGCAATAGTGCGATGAATATACGAGGCGAAGACGACGACGTATATTTCTTTTTTATAACATTGATTTAATTAGCTACACTAAACATGCATAAAGCGCGCACGCTGCCACAGTTTCAACAACCATTATGTTGCAGACGCGAGAGATCTAAAAGACGCGATTAATCGAGCGATTAGAGCAGTGTGTGGACAGAGAGGGCAACATCGCGGCAGCGCAAGGGGCATAGTGTGCGACTCCAAGAGTGATCCTGGCTAAATGTTGTCAGAAAAACTCGGATATTTACTCGTAAAAAAAAACGAATAAAACTTTCAATATCTTAAATCTAAATAATGCCACATTAATGGATTCTCTGTAATAAAGGTGTGAATAGATTTCCGCCATACTTTTACTGATTTTGTAATAGCTCGAATCGTCCGATAGCTTGTATTAGATTGAAATTGATTTGAATTTATGGCAGAGGTCGGTGTTCGTGAATTTTCTAGAGTGCTGGCATTCTGTTGCAAATATTATAAGCTAGCTAATAGACGATAACAACGTAGATATAAAATATTAAGATTTTTTATGGCACCATCGTAAAATTCGTTCTTAGTGAGCGGTCTACATTGCGAAATGAGTAACTATGCTAAATTTCAAGTTAATCGGGTGTATAGTTTTAGAGATATCGTAATGAGTCAGTCAATCAGTCAGTCAGTGATATTTAGTGGTGTGTATACTGGGTGATTTTTTTATCGTCTGAAAAAAAAATAGGGTGTAACAGGTGAACGGAATAGAAGCCTATGGCATTGAAATTTTACATTAACATATTATGAAATTGATCTATCAATAAGTACTACTAATTGGGTGCGTATTATTTTAATTTCGATAGTTTTTTTTTTAAATTGATTTATTTATTAAATTCAAAATTTTTGTTTTTATATTTTTGTCACCGAAACCTTATTTCAAATTAGTGGTTCATAAATCAATACATATGTTAATGTAAAAGCAAAATGAAATTGTAAAATATCAGTGCCATAGCCTTCTATTCCGGTCACCTGTTACACCCTATTTTTTCCGACTATACTATCAAAATTTATACTACCTATTTAAAACTGTGAATGCTCTACAATGTGGGGCACCACTGTACACATATATAGTCTATATAATATATACTCATAGTATCCGTAGCAAGTCAGCTTTCATAAAAGTGGCAAGCTTGTTCCTTGAAGGTTACTAAGTTGTTAAACATACAAAATTTGATCTGACCTCAAAAACTTTACTAAGTTAGTATAAAAAGTGTTATCATAATATTAAGGAACTAGCTGATCCTCGCGACTTCACCTGCGTGGAATTTATAACGGTTGAATTTCATGGGTTTTATTTTTTCCGCGCTAAAACTCTAATTATTCTTCAAAAATAAACGTAACCTAAATCACTCCCTATAACAACAGTTATCTGCCAGTGATAGTCCCGTCAAAATCGGTCCTGCCATTTCGAGGATTAACCGGAACAAACAGGAAACAGATAGACAAAAAAAATTGTTTTTTTTTTGTTATAAGTACCGTATATATACTTTCACATGCATTTAATAAAATGATGTTATTTTGATATTACAAACACACTTCGATTTAATTTATTTGTATAGATTTATGGATGATAACAACCCCTGGGAATGAGGTGATCGCTATCAAGCTATTTCTAATATATTTTGTGTTGGTTAGTTGTGTAACATATATAATTGACAGCTGTTATTTAAAAAAAAGTCCCACTGGGTTTCTTGCTGGTTCTTCCCAGGACAGAAGTTTTTTTTCCGAACTAGTGTTGTTCCAAACCAGTAATTAAACAGAGGAGAGACTTTCAATAAGTATTCTTTATTGGATAAAAAGTTTGTTTCTGTTGTATCGGCACAGAAAAATCGTCGGTGGTAATCGATTTCACAAAGAAGTTGGGCGAGGAAGAAAACGTAATATAGTAAATCGCACAGTGGTGAACCGCCAGGCATTCAGATGTTGTTTTTTTTATAGGATAGGATGACAAACAAGCACACAGTCCACCTGATGGTAAGAGGTTGCTGTGGCCCATAGACATCTACATCTATCCTCGATTACGAATCAAAATGCAGATGCGTTGTCATCCGTGAGGACTTAGGTGGAATGCCTCGTTTCCAGTAAAAAGGGTCTCCGGTTCTCTACAATCATCATACGAAACACAGCAGCATTAAGCTACTATTTTACGCTGGTATTCTGTGAGAGCGTGGTCCTTCCCCTGTCGAGCCGACCCATTCGTGCTACAACTATACTACTAATATAACTGCAGCATGGCTCTACCATCGTTGTGGATGTTATCGTGAGTTTTATTGCGATGTGATAATATGTGATAAGATATGATTATTCCTTCAATATAATCTTACGTGGTAGAGCCATGCTGCAGCTATATTTGGTGTATGCTAGTGGATGCTGTGGCCTACAGACATCTACATGTATCCTCAAATTAGGATCAAAATGCAGATGCATTGTCCTCCCTAAATACTAGGGGAGAATGCCTCATTTCCAGTAAAAAGGGTCTCCGATTCTCTACACTCACCATACGAAACACAGCAGCATTAAGCTGCTATTTTACGCTGATATTCTATGAGACGAGGTCCTTCCCGGATCGAACCGACTCATTCGTGCTACAGCTAGAATATGGCTGCAGCACGGGTATACATATAGTGATATTTTGAAACATATTTCCAAAGAGTATAAAACAACGGTACGTAGTATAGTCTTGCAATAAGATAGAAAATAAGTAGGTAAATATTACAGAAATACAAAACTAGAGGGTACCTTAATTAAAAGGATATCACAGTTAACAAAATACGTTACGAAAACCGGCTTCAATTAACACATTTCAACTAGTAGGGAAACGAATCAGGCATTTTCAGTCGGTCTAGTGCGGCCTGAACACTCTCCACGTGGAGTGACGCGCTCTGGTAATTACAAGTACCTACTCGGAAATCGCGACTGGACTGTCACAGGGTTGCCATTGAGATGAACTTGGTAAATTTTTGGTAGGTTTTTTAATGTCAATTATTATAATTATTTTGAAGGCTACATAGCGTAGTCGTTTAGTGTTGCGTAGCGTAGTGGCATTGAGTCCGTCGCTCACGGCAGCGGGTTCAAATCCAGCATGAAACAGTATTTGTTTGGTCAAAAATAATTGTTCTGGTTTTCAATGTTTGTCCTCATGCATTTTAAGTTTGTAAACAGCCTCCACAATATAGGAGGAAATTCTAGTGTTTTTGTACGTAACGTTTTAATATTATAAAAAATATTAGAGTTGTAAAGAATATTATAACGAATAGTATCGTCACACGCCGAATACTGAATATTCTTCAGAATGGGGTTCCTGGCCGAATAAGTGTATATTAGGCAAAAATATTCGGCCGAGAAGGAAGTAGTGTTTTTTATTTCAGAGCAATATTTTCGGAATAAACGGATAGTTTTTTTGTTAACTTCTATAGTACATAAGTTGATTATGTACATGTGACTACTTTAATGATTATTATAAAAATAAATCATAAAATAAATCAATATTTTTATTTTACCAATTATGTACACTGACTAAGTACAACAAAACATCCTAATCAAGTATTTGGTATTCGGTTTACTAAGAAAAAAGTAGCCGAAAATGCCGAATACCCAATAATAGGCGAATATTCATTGCAAATCTAAAAATTGTCATATTAGAAAAAATTACCAGCTTAAATAAGTCGTTGATGATTACATCTATCCAGTTTAAATATTATACTCGTAATATTAAGATTTATAAATTAAATGGTATATGTTTTAATAGGTACATCAAACGAACTTTCTCTAGCTTGTACAAAACATTGATTTTAAATACTGGAACATCACCGAACGTCCGCCAGCAGACAGCACTCTTAAAAGCTACTTAGTAAATAAACCCTACACACATTTTGTCTATGTATACTTTAGATATATGTATATTAAAACATAATTACATTAAAAACTTATTGTCCTTTCATCATCATCATTACAGCCCTCCACAAGTTCACTGCTGAACATAGGCCAAGGAACACCACCTGCATCTATTGACTTCCTTCATGTCTTACCAGGTCGTCACTTCATCTAGTGGGGGTCGCTCTACACCACGCTACCGGTACGAGGCTGCCTCTCGAGAACCTTTTTTCCCCGTCGGTTGTCGGTTTTTCTATCTGTTTGGCTGGCCACTTCAGCTGACTAATCCGTTGGGCTATGGTCGGTCACTCTGGTTCTACTGCGGATATCCTCATTTCTAAGTTTATAACGCAGAGAAACCCCGAGCATACGTATTTTATTACACGTACACGTATATATGTATTGTCCTTTACTACAACCTATAAGCTTAGAAGCATGTATTTAGTTGTTCCGGTACATGTATCAATTAAACAACATCCGGGCATATAGATCGAAGAACCGACAACAGTTGGGGAAGCAAGGTTCTTGAGTGGCAGCCTTGTACCGGTAAGCCATTAGATGAAATGACGAACTTGATCGGTGGTTCGATGGGTGCAGGTGACTCAGGACCGTGCTTTATGGCTTCCTTAGGGGCGACCTATGTTGTGCAGTTGACCTGTGAAGGGCTGTAATCATGATGACGATAATAAGGCTAAGCTATAAAGCATTCAATCAGTGTTGAAAGGTTATTATAACGTATGTTCTTTCAAGTTTATTGCAATATAAGTGGGCAACATTTGTTTAACCAAATAGACTGTTGCTAATTTGTTACTAGCATTATAAGAATTCCATCATCCCATTCCGATTCTATTAAGTTACATCCAATATACGTCCCACTGCTGGGCACAGGCCTCCTCTCATTTCTGAGAGGGTTCTAGGGCAAGGAAATTTCCGCCGCGCTGCCCCAATGCGTGTTAGCGAACTTCACATGTCTTTCAAATATTTTTTTATTATTTCTCAGACATGCAGGTTTCCTCACGATGTTTTCCTTCACCACCAAGCACGTGGCAAATCAGTACTTTAAATTGCAATTAACAATTTCATTGCGTGTGTGTGTGCGCAACTCTGAAATTTGCAGCTTGCTATATCGCCGTGGTAGCTCAGATGGTTAACTCTCGCGCTAGTCATCTGAGCTACCACAGCTCTTCCAGCCGATCCTATAGGAGTATGGAAATTCATTAAGGCAACTGCGTCAAACGGCCGAGATGAAAAGTACTACGATCGTAAAGGCGCCTGTTAAGCGTAAAAATTAACGCAAATGCTGTTTACAACGGGAGAAGATTTGCCCCCACCCCGCTACTACATCAAATTTGATAGACTACGAATCCTCGCTGAAGAACACCGATTCCTTTCAAGGATAATTCGCGAGGCTATTGAAATCAAAAAGCATTGTAATTTCAATACAGAAGGTGGCTGGATGCTACCATCTGTTTGGGATCCTATAATTAATAAAATTAAAACCCAATCCAAGCATACAACTGCAAGACTTCAAAGGACTATAAGTTAATACTGTGTATATATATCGGTACAAAAATTAATAATTTTAGTATATGGGTAACCGCGGTTAACTATGACATCGGTACGGCGAACTGACCATGGGTGCTGTCGTTAAAATGTCGGGAATATAAAAAAGTTAATTTACGCGTTAAAAATCCGTAAAAACTAGTTTTATTTAGATTATAATCTTGGTGTCAAATCATGTGGTGGTGGTGTTTACGTGTATATTCGCTACCCGAATTCCCGATTAGAAACTGAAACGGGAGAGCAGTTTTCTGATAACAACTCAATAGAAACTCCTGTTGACAACGTGTCTGCCTAAACAATGGCAAAATATACCCTATGAGGTAATCTATCGCAAAAGGCCGTTAGAAGTGGAATCCTATAGGCTATAATGGAATGAAATAGAATAGATGTCAAGTAATGTGATTACGCCAAATCTTCGGAAGGAGAATAATATGCCCCCGTAATCGAGTGTCACAGGTTGGTTATATGTTTTTGGGGATGATACTCGTTTACTTAACAAGATCTGATTAGAATAATGTCATTCTGTGTAGATTGGGTACTACCTGTGTACGCAATCCAGACAGACTTTAGGATCAGCATTTTATTCTTTCGTAGTATTGTATTAAACGGTCTTTTATTTATTTACTGGATAAAATCACTGTTTTCTAATTATAGGAGACGGGGCAAACGAGCGTAGGGTTCACCTGATGTTAAGCGACTACCGCCGCCCATGAGCAACAGTAACACCAAAGGAAACGCAGATGCGTTGCCGGCCTTTTAGAAAGGAGTAAGCTCTTTGCCTGAAGGTCTCTAAGTCGTATCGGTCCGGAAAAATCGCCGGTGGAAAACTATTCCACAGAGAGGTCGTACGCGGAAGAAAACTCCTTGTGAAACGTACAGTGGTGGATCGCCAAGCATCCAAGTGGTGTGGATGATATCGGGAAGTTTTCCGCGTAATGCGTTCATGAAATTTGGCGGCTGGGTTTAATCTGAACAAATATATTATTTATTTACTGTATACTATTTTCTATAAACCTATTATTGTCTACAGTCATCAAATTTTTTATTTTAATGAATTTAGTTCTTTTTGACAAAAAGGTTGACTGAAATTAAATATTAGTTGTGCCGCTAATTAAGTGTGGTAATCGAAAGAGTACATAATATATAAATTACTACTTTTAATGGTAGCCCTGTCTGTATTCGCGCACAACGCGATTGGAGGGAAGCAGCCTCCCGGGTCGATGACCTGTAACCTAATTTCGCCAGAGACAATTTTGATAGTTTTCTTTTAATTTCAACAACTAGACAAAGGAGATTATAGTGATACGGTTTCCTTAAATGCATGGGAGATAATGAATTAACATTTTTTTTGTAGTGGAAAATCGATAGTTGATTGAGGGTGGCGTTCATTGAGGGTGTGGAAGGAGTGCTTAGGGTGTGCGGGGGAGTAGGGTGCGAGGGCGCGTGCGCGGGGTGCGGCGGAGGAGAGGGAGGCGAAGTGTTCGGCCACGCTGACACACGCGCTGCCTCACACGCCAGCCGACGCCCGTCACTACCGCCTCGCTCGTCCCCGCCATATTGTCCTGTCACAGCAGTACGTTCTGGCTACTGCTGCGCCGGGACAAACCGGCGGGGGCGTAGCTCTGACCACGCTTCGGACTTCATCAGCCGTTATTGTATTGTTGCATTATCAAATTTCTCGTGTTTTTCGTGTATTCTGTTCACAGGTCTAAAGATGAGCGGCGGTTGTTGAATCTTACAACGGAGGCTAAGGTGTGGTGATCATTCTGCCAATTTCACTAATAGTGTGTGTGCTAGTGTTAGATACTGTGGAAGTGATAATTAATATTAAAGTTATTTTTATTTAAATTTATAATTTAGATTAATGTTGGATTAATGGTTTAACCGCCTGAGGGTGCATGTATCGAGCGAGTCATGGCGCATGCGCGCGCCATCTTTCACTGCATCCAATTTCGGTGGCCATTTTCTTATAGGGGTGGATGATATGAATAAAATCTTCAGCATCTCACCCTCTTCATGATTGACAACAATAGTGGTTCTTTAACGATGTGCTTTGAAATTATATTTTATAAGGCTCTTTTTAACTTAGTTACAGTAATAGATATATTTACTTTGTTATACAATTTATTTACAGTTTGCGTTATTCTAATCAATTGCAGTGATTTTTTAAATACTTTAACCAATAATGCCATAAAATTGGCTGTATGGTTATAAGACTTCTGTCGTCAAGAAAAACATGTCTAAATGTACTGAGGAATTTTTATTTATTCGTTATTTATAAGTGTGGATATGCATGACTACTAATAGCTAATTTCGCTATCTTTTATTAATAGATTGACACATTTCATGTTTCCTATTTAGAAAATTATATTTTTTTTTTAAAAATTCAAGAAATTATTTTAGCATAGGTTATTAATAAATTTTTATAAATATTTACTTTAACTTTAGATGCCGCATTTAAGTGGTTTTTCATAGACTTCTAATTCAACTTTCTAATATGTTAAAAAGTACGCGATTCTTCAGTTTCTTTCAGGCCGGCTTCAAGTGAGATCGATTTTTAAGAGTCGTTTTGACTCTCTGACATTAGGTAGCACGAATTCGATGTGTCACAGATAAGGGAGCTGGCTTATTCATGTTGCAGCCAAAAACAGATTGTAGAATAACAGCCTCAAATACTCGCTGCGAAAACTAGAGACCTTTTTTAGGTGACCAAAAGAAAGGAGAAGGTTAAAAACCATGCGGCTGCATGTTTTTTTTTTTGTATTTACCTTTGTTACGCGTCATTTCATAAATTATGATCCAATTTTCATTTTTCTTTTTTTTTGTATTAGGTTTACTTTAGGGAAGGTCCCAAAAAATTGCAGAAATCTTCCACTCATAAGATCAGGAAAATAGTGATTTTTTATAAAGTAAGGGTGACAAACGAGCACAAAGTCCACATGATGGTAAGTTGATGCTGTGGCCCATAGAAATATATCCTCAATTAAGAATCAAAATGCAGATGCGTTGCCAACCCTGAGGAGATGGAACGCCTCGTTTTCAGTAAAAAAAGTCTCCGGTTCTTTACACTCACCATACGAAACACAGCAGCATTAAGCTGCTATTTCATGCTGCTACTCTGTGAGAGCGTGGTCCTACCCCGGTCGAGCCGACGCATTCGTGCTGCAACTATAATACGCGTAGCTACCACGCTCAAAAACGCGGATAAAGTTGAAGCTTTAATTTTTTCTATACTATGTCCTAGCATCGACTTCTGATGCAATATGATTAGTTTTAAAAATTAGGGTTGACACCGCTTCAATTTTCGTATTCTTAATCAAACAGAGATGTTGTTGTCTATGGGTTTGCTCATTTCTACAAAAATAAGTGATATTCATTATGTAAATACTAGGAACAGACACAAGCTAGTAGTACCGGTTACTCGACTCCACCGGGTCAGTAATTAGTTTATAAAAAAGGGCTATTATAATATTTAAAAAATTGTGGATGATCCACCCCTGGGATGGGTGATCTCTACCAAGCTATTTCTAATTTGTTTTCTGTCGTTAATTGTAACATACATGATTGTAAGCTGATTTTTAAAAAAATAGTCCCGCTGGGTTTCTTGCTGGTTCTTCTCAGGACGGAAGTTTTTTTCCGAACCAGTGGTAAATTAACAAAAATGTGACTCAATAAGTATTATTCATAATCTATATTGAATGTTTCTGTTATTGTCACCGTCGTAGAAAATATTATCAATCGAATTTGGTCGAAGAAAACTGGTGATCAATCCAAAACCATTGTATCTACTGGAAACGACATCTTAGTCCTCACGGATGACCACGCATCTGCATTTTCAAATTCAAATTCAAATTGTTTATTGCATGTCACATTACAAATTTAAGATGGTACAATTTTGATCGGTATACATGTGACGCCCCGCAAGGGCATAGCAACACTAGAGGGCTAACTATTTTCGTATTATCTAATTTTTAAACATAAATTACAAATTATCATATCATCAACATTCAATATTATTTTATATAAATTAATTTAATTTGAAACACAATGAATAGTCTAAGTATTCTTACTTTATCGTTATTTATCGTCAAAAAATTCATTTAAATTATAGTAACATTTATTAATAAGAAATATTTTTAATTGTTTATTAAATTGCACAGGATTTTCCAGGATTTTTTATGGAATTTGGTAAATGTTTATAAATCTTTATTGACATAACGTGAGGACTGTTCGAAAATAATTTTAATTTGGAGAAGGGTATCTTAAGCTTATATAAATTTCTATTATTTCTTTTATTCTTTTTAATAGGTGAGTAGAGTTTTGGGTGTTTCCTAACAAATTTACAAGATTCGAGGATGTAGATAGATGTAAGTGTTAAAATTTTATTTTTAATGAAGTGGGGTTTACATGACTCCATTTTGTCCAAATTTATCAATATTCGTAGACACTTCTTTCGTAATATAATTTGTTTACATCACAAGAGTTTCCCCACAAGATGATGCCATAGGAGAGTACGGAGTGAGCATGTGCATAGTAAGCCGCAAGGGCAGTCTTAAAATCTGTCACACGTTTAAGGTGTTGCAGTGCATAAATAAATGATGATATTTTTTTTTGCAACTTTTTGTACGTGCTGTTTCCAACTCAAATGTGTGTCCAGGTCTATTCCTAACAAAGTGCCAGAGTTAACAGTTTCTAGTTTTGTATTTTTATAGTTAAACGATATTTGTAAACCAGTTTTTTGGTAGGGTTTAAATTGAATAATTTTAGTTTTATTAAGGTTAAGTTGTAAATTATGTAATTGTAGCCAGCCAGTAATTTTATCTAATGTATAGTTCAATTTTGTAGTTAAATCTGTGGAATTAGTGCAAGAGATTAATATAGAGATGTCATCTGCAAAGAGCACGCATAGATCGTCCAGTATGTTTGGGAGATCATTTATGTAAATAAGAAACAAAATACAACCCAAAACGCTACCTTGAGGGATAGAGCCAGAAATGAGAGTTGCATCCGATTTTGATTCGTAATCGAGGATAGATGTAGATGCCTGTGGGCCGTAGCAACCACTTGCCATCAGGTGGACTGCGTGCCCGTTGGTTACTCTTATTCGATACTAAAAAAAACGGTCGACGTTAAAATAAGTTTTATTCCATGTGTAGTATTCTCGTAATTCTAACAAGTGGTAAAATTAAAACTGTTGTACAACCGACTTCATCAACGTACTTCATCCGTAATATGGCTGCAGCACGGCCCTATTACGTTATTTCTCAGACCTGCAGGTTTCCTCACCTTTCTTATACCGCCGAGCACATGGTAAATCAGTATTAAAATTTCAATTAAGGGTTTAATTGATGGCAACGAGAATCAAACCCAGGTTTGTCGTGTACTGTGTAATTTACAGCGAGCGTTTAGTCTCTGTGCTAACAAGGTTCTCAAAATCGAAATAAAAATTAAATACCTATGAAAATAATAATGAGCTTGCGTCTGAAAATTAAAACCAGTGAAATTAAAAAAAAATACAATTGACCGTACAGACTTGTTATTTTGAGTTTTTATCAGGTAGAAGCTGCTGCCCGACACCTGTTTTAATTTCTCTAGTTCTAATTGTCTAGGGGATATTCTTACAGCGCCACTACACGGTCAAAATCTTAATATATATAAATTACGTGTCACGTTGTTTGTCCGCGATGGACTCCTAAACTACTTAACCGATTTTAGTCAAATTTGCACACCGTGTGCAGTTTAGTCCAACTTGAAAGATAGGATAGTTTTTTTGTCCATGAGTAATCCACAATTTTTTTGCGAATTTAAGTATTTTTAATAGCACATGACAAAGGGTCGTCCAAAAGGGCAAAAAACGTCTGCCTGGCAAGCTAGTATTATGTATGTATATTTCATTTGAATTCTTACAATAGATCTCTGCAGCCGGATTCTTCATCTAATCTAATTAAAAATAATTAGCCATCCGCCCCACTGATTTCTGGATCTCGCCAACAACGCCACCTACCGGATCTAAATTTAAATATAAACCACGCGAAAAATTTCATTAAAATCGGTCGAGCCGTTATTGAGTATTACCGCCGAGTCTTACGGACAGTTTTACGGACAGAGAGGACAGGGTTATTTTACAATAACCGGCCAAAGCAGAGAAGATTCTGAAAAAGTAATATGCCTATATTACTTTTTCAGAATCTTCTTGTGATGGTGAAGAAAAATTAATTAAAAAAGATCTCAAACCTTCTGTTCTTTTTATCTTTTAAATTCAAAATACGTGCTAATGCATTATTTCAACTGATTTTACTGCGCACGCACTCATTTGTAAGGGCCGATCGGTAGGGAAAAACGTTGTTGCCCATAAATCACATTCATTTTGCGATAATTTCAAATAAAAGTAGAAGCCATAGAAGCCTTATTGGCTCGTATTTTCGAAAACTGCAATAACGGTATATCATTATTTATATATTTGAACTTGAGTTTAAAATTTGGCTACTCTTTTAAAAATAACCCTGTATTGTGTTATTCTTCTATTTATCAAAATAATTAATCGGACATATTGGACGTCTGTTGTACATTTCTAGCAACATTACTAACGACCATAGATTATTATATCTTTTATAAGCGAAATACCACTGACTCGCTCACTCATCAAAACTATACGCCCGTTTGACTTGAAAGCAGATGTTCTAAAATCGGCCAGAGCTATTTACACTACCTCAAAAATACGAGAAAAATCTGTAGAATTCGGGAAAAATACAGATAATTCATTTAAATGTATCCTGTCAATTATTTTTATCGACTTTCAACTTTCAGCGTCGCACCGATTTAGTTACTCTATGCTCATTGACAATAACAATAAACTATAAAGCGCCCATTGATCATAGAAAGAGAACTGCTAGTTTGAAGTGTAATTTTCTGTGTTTTAACAGCAAACAAAGCCATTATAAAATAGTTGGGCAAATGAGAACCGTTTAAAATGTGTTTCACTATTTTTGAGTATAGTGTGTGATTTGGCGTGTAGTTTACGAGTACTTCTTACTCGACGTAGACACCCTTTATTTTTTATAGAGTAAGGGTGATAAACGAGCACGCAGTCTATCTGATGGTAAGTGGAAGCTGTGACCCATAGACATCTACATTAAGAGCCCAGTCTTTCAGAGCAAAACAGAAAAATTGCGTTCTGGTGACACATCTACACCCTCCCTGCCCCGCCACTTCATGTACCGCCACCGCAGTTATCTTTCTGGCCGTAGCGTGGAAAGTTGCTCTACTAAGATTTTCCAGTATCAATTTATCTAATATACAGGATTATTGATAATTAGCTAACAAATTTTCACATACAGATTTTCTACCTCGTATCTATTTTTGTTCCATGCTTTTATTACAAAATTCGTTACACAAAAAAAAATATTTTAAGTTTGTATAATTTTTGTTGTTTTGTTGAAAAGGTTTCTAAAAGATAATCATCTAGAACCTGTATAACATGTACTCGTATTATTGATTATTCAAATGAATCTGGCAAGTGCTAGAATGAGTCGTGCACTGAGGGTTTCGTAATAAGTCGATGACACTATCGAAAATCCGTCAAGTACGTCAAGTAGTTCTAAATACTAAAATAGATTAAAAAAAAAAACTCAAAATAATTTCTATATAAGTACAAACAGTCCACTATCACACATATTTATAGTTTCTCATTAAAGTATAATGTAACTTTGTATAGCATTTACCTATATGCATTACAAATATGCAACTCATTTATAAACTATTCTTAAAAGTACCTACCTAATTATATACCTAATATTTAACCAAGTGCTCACACATATGCACGTTGTTAACTATTTTACTATAAAACACAAAAAAACTTACCTTTGAATTCTATTTCTGTTCATTGCTTCAACGTTTGATTTCAATTTTCGTTTTCTGGTACAAGCATATTTTTTACGTTTATGGTCCATATCGAAATTAAAAGTTATAAAACAAATACAAAATGATTTATAAACCCTTAAAGAATTATATGCAAAAAATAATAAAGTAGAGCAACTTTCAATTCGTAACAATGCGCAACCAAGATTAGGGAAAGAGAGAGAAAGAGGAATGTTAGAGCGAGAGGAAGTGCAAAAATTTGGCACAGACAAGACGTCTGAACGCTACTGAATATTGCCCGCAATTATTGTTTATAAAGTGAATATTTTTAATAGGTCTATTGAAATAATTATTAATTTTGAAATAAAGTGGTTTAAATTATTATTTTTTAATATTTGTCTAATTAAACACCTGCCCTTGAGAAAAAAATAATTATAGCATAAATATTTTCAGCTATTGCTATGAAACAAATAGTTTTTTATGAGGCGAAAACAGCGAAATTTAACGAAATTGAGACCTCTTATTTAAGACAATGAAAGATATTTAGAAAAAAAGAAACAGCGCATTTTGGAGATGAAGATGTTTAGCTATTAACGCGCTGAATAGATTTCGCCTTTTTATTATCGATTGCCTTATAATGGTACACGAACAAAGCTCGAAATTGCGTTGGGTGCGAGAGAGCTCTATTTACCGTTTGATTTATCTAACATAGACCACATAGATGAACCAAAAAAAAAAATTTAGCCATTACTTATAATCTGGGTATTTATGTGTTATCAAAATATTTTACTCTGAAACAATAATTTGCTGTAAAAAAAGAAATCAAAGTGGCGCTAATGATTCGATGTGAGTCAACTTTAAAAGACTGTAGCCTTAATCCTTTTAGATTAAGTATCAAAATGCAGATGCGTTGTCACCTATGAGGACTAAGATGGAATGCCTCGTTTCTAGTAAAAAGGATCACCATATGAAACACAGCAGCATTAAGCTGCTATTTTACGCTGGTATTCTGTGAGAGCTTGAGCCTACTCCGGTCGAGACGACACATTCGTGCTACAACCATAATATAGCTACAGCATGGCTCTACTACGTTGAAAATACTAAGAACGGATTTTGAAAAACTCAACCCCTAAGAGGGTGTAATAGGGTGTTACAGCTTGTAATATATATTTGATATTTGAGACTAACGACTAAAATAAATTCGAGCATTGATCGATTCGTTCGATGCAATATTATTTATTAATGACATTTCCAATCTGCTTAATGTTGACGTAATGATTATTTTAACGACGATACTGGCCATAAATATTATTTTATGGCTTCATTATATAATTTTAAGGAGCCATTAGCGTATTTATTTGGTTCATAAATAATTTTCCTAGTTTAAAAATAGGTTTGCATATTTTTATAACGAAAGCATTTTAAATAGCGTGAAATAAATATAAAATTTTTAGCGGGAACTTAATAACGGGCGGATTGTTGCTTACTATTATTGTTTAAATAATGGTTTCAAGTGAATTTGAAAAGTGGTACAATTTTGTGCAATGATTTCTTATACATATTTATGCGGACACTACACACTTAAATGGAACTAGTTTTTACGGATTTTATCGCATATATTAACTTATTTTATATTCCTGACGTTTCGAGCACATTACAGCACCCATGGTCACGGGGGGATTGAGTTCGACGTCCCAATGTCATAGTTAACGTTAACGTAACAGTAACACGTTTAAGTTAACCACCGATGTATGAACTGCGTATGAGTATGAACTACGGAGATCGGAACAAAAATTAATAATTTTAATCTGGTGTTAGCCGTGGTTAACTATGACATTGGGACGTCGAACACCTCAGCCCCCCCCCCCCCTCACCGTGAGCACGGGTGCTGTAAAGTGCTCGAAACGTCCGGAATATAAAATAAGTTAATATACGAACTTTTGTGTATTAGGTGATTTTGTGATGGTGAACCTCAAGATAATGTATGGGCTTAGGCGTCTTGGTTACTACTGGTTATTGGTTACTCATAGACTTAGAATATACTGGCGTATAAGTCTATGTGGTAACTACTGGCTACTTGGTTACTGGCAAATGTACTACATTATGAGTCCATTACAAAAGTAAGAAAAAAGTAAAAAAAACTAAACTATTAATTATACTACAATATAGCAATAGGCTTGGCAGACGTTGTTCTGACCTTTGCCCATAAAACATAATTAAATACGCAATAAAAAGATATTGAGGGTATCGGGATAAAAATTATCTGTCAACTTGGACCAAACTGCACACAGTGGGTGCGTTTGGCAGAAAAAAGCGCTAACAAGCGCTTACAAGCGCTGAAATAGTTTTCGGCCAGGACACGATTGCTAATTCAGTAGCGCTGACACAATCCGCCATTTTGCTTATTTAATTTGTTTGTTTTGAAGTAGAGTTTATAAGTTGTTTTGTGCAATATTAGTTTTAAGTAATATAATGACATGAATAGACATAATAGATGTTATTAAAAATTCATGATTGGTAAGTTTTTAATATGAATACTTTACAAACATATATTTAAATTAGGTTAGGTTCCCCGGTTAAAACTGACTTCGTGTCCTAGAGGAAAATAGCTACTTACGATTTGACAGCGCTTACCGCTTACGATCGCCATTTTGCTTACAAGCGCTTGCTAGCGCTTTTTTCTGCCAAACGCACCCATTGTGTATAATTTCATTGAAATCCGTTCAGTAGTTTACGAGTTCACGAGAGAGTTTACGAGAAATTTTTTATATAAAGTTGAAAATGTTTATTATTTAGATATGTCTTAGATGTAAAAGAGTTAAAGATTAAAATAGAGACTCCGATTCTCTGACAGATTGGTAACGATGCGGAAAAAAACAGTTTTTTAAACGAAATGAA
This sequence comes from Parnassius apollo, assembly GCA_907164705.1. Taxonomy (NCBI): domain Eukaryota; kingdom Metazoa; phylum Arthropoda; class Insecta; order Lepidoptera; family Papilionidae; genus Parnassius; species Parnassius apollo. The sequence goes on along the minus strand of CAJQZP010000341.1, from coordinate 891,213 downwards.
AAACAAAATTTTATTTCATTTTGTTGAAGAAATAAATTGTTAAAGTAATAAAAATACTTAATTTTGTGATTTTGTGAAAAATAAAGGCAGTACACGTATTTTAAGTGATGCCGAAAACATGCTAATCAATTTAAAAAAAAGTAAGAATTGGTTGTCTGTAAAGTCGGTTTCCGGACGAAAGTTTAACGTGACAACGTCATAACAAAACACTGATGAAATGACTTTATCACATACTTTTATGAATAAAATTGAATCACTTTTATTGATTTATCACTATTTTGTATGGATACAAAAAGTTAAAGTTAAAGTTACAGCCTATATACGTCCCACACCTGGGCACAGACCTACGCTCATTTCTGAGAGAGTTTTAGGGCAAGGAATTGTCCGCCGCGCTGCCCCAATGCATGTTCGTGAACTTCACATGTCTTCAAAATACTTTTTTTTCTTATTTCTCAGACATGCAGGTTTCGTCACGATGTTTTCCTTCACCGCTTAGCACGTAGTAAATTAGCACTTAAAATTGTAATTAACAATTTCAATGGTGTCGGCGGGTATCGAACCCGGTTTGCTCGCCTACTAAAAAAAATTACAGCCAGCAAATAAAAAAAATTACAGCGAGCGCTAACCATCTGAGCTACCATGATATGGATTCAAAGAAGGAGTGAAATGAAATCTACAATTTAATTGATATAGGTGAAATAAAAGATAAAATTACTAAATTAACACTTTAATTTATTTAAAATTAGTTAAAAATATTTTGATTTCTTTTTTAATTATATCTTCTATATTAGAAGATTTTGGTAATTTACTTTTATGCTCAAGCCGATCGTGTCGTTCGCTCGCTCGTGCAGCGCTGTCGCTCCGATCGTAACGTTACAACGAGGGTAACGTTACAACGAGGATAACGTTACAATGAGTCATCCTTTTTCGCGCGTGCAGCCGGCGTTCATCGATTTATTAGACGTTGTCACGTCAAAAAGGTTTCTAATTTGGATGTATGTTTTTGTACGTTTGTTACGCGATATCCTCATCAACTCTTTTTATCAGTTAGGTTATATTTCAGGGATGGTCCCATATAAATTGTACATAAAATTCCACCTCTAAAGATGGCAAAATAGGGGATGAAGTCACTGAGATTGTGATATTCCTTAATCTACTCAAAAGGGTAAAAGAGTTTACTATTAATAAAATGTAAAATCGAATTCAAAGAACTTAAAAATAAAATAATTTCACACTTGAAGTCGTGACTTTAATCTTTCTAAACCTCACTATGTATCAGCACAGACTTCAGAATGTGAAATTATTTCATTCTTTGTAGTATTTCAAAGATTTCGATTTAGATGGAATGCTTCATTATCAGTAAAAGGGTCTCCGGTTCTCCAAAATCATCATACGATATATAACAGCAACAGGTCCTTCCTCGGTCGAGACGACCGATTCGTGTAAAAACCACAATACAGCTCCAGCATGCCTCTACTACGTAAAAAAACATACATTTTGCTTTAGAACGTATTGAGGAAATAGTGTATGTGAATTTAAAAACATTACAATAATGAAACGCAAATAATGAAGTGCGTGAGCATAGTCTGGAATGAAAGGAAAGGGGGAACGAAAGGAGTGGCTTATACGTTTGCTTTTTTACTTGACCTCATTCTATTGAAGTCGACTCTCTAGTCTACTGTTTACCAATGTGTGATGATGAAAATTCATCATTATATCCTACTCTGTGATTGCCATTAAAGTAGAAACATGTAATGAACTCTCTCCGACAAAAGGTACTCTGTGGTTTCTGACCAAACCTTGGTAGCTGAAGGGCTAGGCTACCTTAAAATTCATAGCAGGCGAGCAACTAGATTACAATTCATGGCGGCATAACTGAAATTAGTAATTTTAATTTAAAGTGCATATTTACCATGCGAACAACTGTAAAGAAAACTAATAGAAACAGGCATTACTTTGCGGAAATCCATTATATGAAGGTTGTTAAAAATTATTTTGCTCATATCCGCGTAATACAATAAAATTATGTGTCTTACCTAGTTTGAAGAGCACCTCCCGTCCTTTTTTATAGAATAAGGGTGACAAACGAGCACACAGTCCATCTGATGGTAAGTGGATGCTATGGCCTATAGACATCTGAATTTATCCTCGATTAAGAATCAAAACGCAGATGCTTTGTCACCCTTGAGGACTAAGATGAAATGCTTCGTTTCCAGTAAAAAAGGGTCTCCGGGTCTCTGCACTCACCATACGAAACACAACAGCATTAAGGTGCTATTTTACGCTGGTATTCTGTGAGAGCGTGATCCTTTCCCGATCGAGTTGGCCCTCTCGTGCTACAACTATAATACAGCTGCAGCTGGCTCTACCAAAAAAACGCGACCCTCAATTGCGTGCACTGTCCCTGTCAACACTAATCCCAGCACCACTACTCCCAACACAACTACACTAGGAAAGACACAGTACTGTCGACAATTATACGACACATGTTTCGCCTCTACACGAGGCATCCTCAGGTGAAGTAGAAGACTCTGCGGTGGCTGGCTAGGCCCATCATTTGACGGATATAAGCAAATTAATTTTACCAACTTTTTTTCCTAATTATTTTAACAATTTTAACGGTAAAAAACAAAAACTCAAGGAAACGACAAATCAAACTGTTAGGTTTAGTTTTTTTTTTAAATATAAAAGGACGCAAACGACTTGAGCATGCGGCTTTTTTGCCTCCGTATTTTAGAAGCCGTGTAGTGGTGGCTTGAGAATATCTACTACCACATATCATCCTGTGGTTGTCGTAAGTGGTGACAAAGGGAACATGAAACGGGAGATGGGCAGCAGCATATTCTTGATAACAACTCAAAATTATAAAAAGCTGCGGTTACCAACAAGTCTGCCAGCGTGGCAACTATGGCAAATTCTGTGGAGTAGACCTATTTTGTGTGGCGGGGTTTTATAGGTTATAATGGAATGGATGGAAAACGTTTAGTTTGAATGCTTGGACTGTCGACAACAAATGGGTAAGACCCGCTAATCGTCTGGTTGTTCTATAGTCATAGACATATATTAATTAATTAAACTGGGATTTCAAGGACTTGGCTATGTCTATGGTCACGAGCTAACTAGGCTATTGATGTAAAAGTTTATGCGGAGGTACCTGTTTCAATATTAATTTAGATACCTATTAATTAAATTAATTAATTAAACACGCTATAATACCAGTACCGTTATTGACAACACACACGGTCAGTTCACCTGATCTTTCCAACTGATCAGTTCAAACTAGAACTGTTGATATTTTTTAAAATATCGGATTTTCGATATATCAATAATTATAAATATATCAATATCGGAGTTTTATATATAAGTTTATTTATCGATATATCGACAATCCCAAATTTAAAAAAAATCAACAGTCCTAGTTCGAACTGATCAGTTGAACTGACCGTGTGTGTACAGCCTATTAAAGTCTACTGCTGAACATAAGCCTCCCCCATAGAGTGCCACATAGGGGGGATATTTCTCATTGTTGCCACATTTGCCAAGCGGCTTGCCAACCGTAATTTTTTCATTTTTAGTCGTTATCAGGAAGACGCTGCTGCCCATATCCCGATTTGTTTCCCGCTGTCGCCTCTTACGACATCCTCGACTTGATATGAGGTAGTGGATATTCTTATATAGCCACACTACACGGTAAAGTAACAATTCCCAAACAAAAACAATGAAATGTCAAAAAAAGTTATTAGTCTTTACTCGCGTGATTTTGCAAGAAAATCGCCAGTAATCTAACGTACAAAACTATTTGCGAGCTTAAACCATTTAAAGCTGTACGTATAATTTAGTCCTTCGGCAAGAATTGAAGACAGGCGTGGCACCCTAATGAAGTCAGCGAGTGAGTTACATTAGCGAGTGGAGCAGACGCTGAAGCGATTTGCGTATACATATAACTTTCTCTTTCTCTCTACTTTAAGTCGTTGGTAGTATGTATGTGTCTTCGTTTGTTTCTGGTAACTCGATCGTCCAAGACTTGATTCTTTATACGAACCGGTTCATTCGGTACATTCATTCTAATGATCATTTCGGGTTTCAGTACTCTGTGATCTGTGAATCCGCCCGGTTTTGTCGATCGTCAATCGCGAGCGTAGGTCATTAAGTTCTGATTAAACACAAACAAATACTTCATTTGTTCGTTTATATATTTATTTGCGAGCAATTTGCGTATACATATAACTTTCTCTTTCTCTCTATTTTAAGTCTAGAGCAGTGGGTGGACATAATATGTCAGCCGTTCATTCTGGTGACCCGATCGTTCAAGTATTGATTCGTTATACGAACCGGGTCATTCGGACGGACCGCGGCGCCGTCACCACTTTGGTGACTAATTGTAAGTTCCATTTTTTCAAAGATTTTTTTTAAAATAAAAACGTAATTAGGTGTTCATAAAATTAAACGTTGGCGTCGAATGAAGTCGGCTTGATAACGATATCATTTATTTTAAGATGCGAGACACAAAAAGGTTTATGTCCTCCAGACCGAGTTACGGTCACGGCGGTCTGTCGCAACGGAGACTAGCCATCTGCGCAGGACAGGATTAAAGTGCACGAGTGTATGACCAAGCACAGGTGCACTCTCTATCACCTCACTCACATAGTCCGACGGGACGGTAATTCGATACAACCGGAGAGAGATCAGGCGCACGACCTAAGACTTTACGAGTTCAAATACCGCTAAATTCCTGACTCCGAGATGCTACAGAGAATTTCTTGTCAGAAAAACCGAGTACCCTACGAGATTTTGGCGTTGGCCCAGGATTCGAACCCAGGACCTCATAATTAACAACCGCATTTAAGACCAACAACGTACAAACGTACGTACTACAAAACGTAATTGAATGTATGGAAATCACTTTATACGCTTGTATTAAGCTACTGTGATCACACATTTACTTCTTTGTCACTGTCAATGAACAACCGCGCCCTAGCGACGCTAAATTTCCCGCCCTAATTTCCCTCCAACCAAAAAATGTACATCCTATCGGGGAAAAAAACAATCTAAGTGACGTAATGGACCGAGCAGAAAACGCCGTGTCACCTCAATCGGCATAGTTGATCAATAAAGAAAAAAATGTTTTTTTTTCGACGATAAATCACCGACATCGTCGTGGACCGTCAATTCTTTTTTTAAGGTATTTTTATTCTCTAGCGATAGATTCGTTAGACGAGTTGACACGTAATTGAATCAGAATCAAGTTCAAGACTTGTATTGATCTGTATCCTTATAGATGTAAAAGTTTTGTTAATAGCAGTCTGTAGGTGAAATATCTGAGTTTTAAATGAATGAATATGATACATGATTTCATTGTACAGTACAAAAAAAATAAACACAGAAGATGTTGTAAATCATGTTAAGTATAGAACACTTGCACCAAGTATTTTTTTTAAACTTTACTAAGCAAAGTTTGTATGAAAAGTGTTATTAAGTATAATATTAAGGAATTTAAAGTGCCCCTAACTTTACTGTTCAGTTGACAGTCACTAGTGGCGAGCTTACGAGCTTACTATTACTACTTAAGGAAACAATTGACTACATATACAACATGTAACAAAAACCCTGTGGTTTCCTTTAAGTGCGTTATTAGAATCAGTATTCAAGCGTATGGAAATATATTTAAAAAACATTTATAAAAATTAATTTTAATTAAAAAAATAATTTGCAAATTGTATGTGGTTTTATTATCTCTGAATTGGCCGAGGAGTAAGAGGATTGACAAAGACCCCGCATTACCGCTGCTCGTGTGAGTTAGAGAAAATAAAATCACATTCAATTTGCAAATATTTTTTTAATTCAGTTTAAAAAAAATTATGGTAACGAGTTTTCTGAAAAAAAAAAATATTTCTATACGCTTGAATACTGACTCTGATAACGCAATTAACAGGAACCACAGGATTTATGTTACATGTTGCCATAGCCGGTATCGAACCCGGGTTGCTCTCGTGCTGTTAAATTTACGATTCGAGCTATGTGGCCATAACATATAAAATAAAATATCTAAAAATAGTAGGTTACAAATAATACACGAGTAGATAAAAAATATATTCGCATAAATACGATTTTGAGATTTCTGCTGCCCTCGCTGAATAACTTCGTAATCTCTGCATAAATATTGTTCAGAATGCCGACTGTGGGGGTCGTTTCTACGCCATTAATCTGGTCATCAAATGCAGGCTATGATAGTGTGTAGGGTTACCAGGTGCTTCTCATAAATTGCGGACATTTCCCGGTTGATTTATTTTAACCGGTCGTACGATTAAAATAAATCTAAGTGTAACCGGACAGTTAAATTTTAACGAAAGAATATAGTGTGAGCGTAATAAACAACATAATTCTTTAGATTATTATGGTGTCATATATATGTAACAATTTAATTTATTATGTATTTATTTATACATTATTATTAAACAACGAGACTGAGACGACAATGAATGATTTTATTATTCATCAATTCATTTGTATAATTATTATTGTGTAATTTAATGTAATATGTTTATTTAAATTAAAATTTACGAATAAACGATTCTAAATGAATAATGTAATCCAATGTAACTAATAATATTTAAGATGAATAATTTAATCTAATAATTTTATCTATTATTATGAATATGTAATCTATGAACTATGGCAGCAGCATCTTCCTAATAACAACAATAACATAATAAAAAACTGCGGTTGCCAACCCGCTCGCCAAGCGTGGCAACTATGGCAAATATCCCCCCATGAGCAACGACTCAAATAAACGGCCCCTAGTCCCCGGCGGCCCCGCTATTCCTGGCTACGGTGGCGACCATGGTAACGGCGGGGCAGGGAGTGCTAAGAATCTCCGGTGGAGGTTCGGTTGCCACCTACGACGACTCGACCTCGCAACGTATAACGCACGTACCCTGAGGACTGACGAGAAGATACTGGAGCTGGAAGAAGAGGTAGACAAGTTGCGCTGGCATATTATTGGACTATCTGAGGTCCGAAGAGAGGGGGAGGACACGGTAATCCTTGAGTCCGGCAACTTGTTCTATCACCGGGAGGGTGACCTTCTGTCCCAAGGAGGTGTCGGATTTATCCACAAGTCTCTCGTCAACAACGTTGTAAAGATTGGGAGTGTGTCGACGAGGGTCGCGTACCTGATACTCAGAATCACCAAACGGTATTCGCTGAAGGTCATACAGGTTTACGCACCAACCTCGGCACATCCCGATGAGGAGGTGGAGGAAATGTATGAGGATATTTCTAGAGCCATGCGTTCCTACAAAACCCAATATACGGTGTTGATGGGAAACTTCAACGCAAAACTAGGCACAAGAGAAGGCGGTGAGCTGAAGTTAGGGAAATTTGGAGTAGGGCGACGGAATCCGCTGGCTGACTTTATGGAGAAAGAGGGGCTCTTTATGATGAACTCTTTCTTCCAGAAGTGGCCCCACAGGAAGTGGACCTGGTCGAGCCCCGACGGTTCGACAAAAGATGAGATTGACTTCATTATGACGACCAGACGCCAACTGTTCAGTGATGTCTCAGTGATCGCAAGGGTGAAAATCGGCAGCGACCACCGAATGGTTAGAGGCACACTGAACCTAAACGTTAAGTTGGAGAGGTCTCGTCTAATGAAGTCAACGCTCCGTCCCCCTCTTGCTCTAATCCAGAATCCCGAGACTTTTCAGCTCGAGTTACGTAACCGCTTTCAGTGCCTAGAAGATTGCAATGCAGTGGACGATATCAATGACAAGCTCGTGGAAACTATCCATGCGGTCGGAGCTAAGTTCTGCAAGACCCGCCGCAGAAGAACACAAAAACTCTCCGATGACACTCTTAATCTCATGGCTGTTAGACGGGAGATGAGGCTGCAATTGTCAACAGATTTGTCAGCATACAGGCAACTGAACAGACAGATCTACAAATGCATGCGGCGAGACTTACGCAACTTTAATACTGCTCGTATTAAAGACGGGATCGAGCGGAACCAGGACTCCAAAGTCTTTGCCAGAGATCTGCCTGCCAGTAAGAGCCAACTGTCAAAGCTGAAGACTGAGTGTGGCAGCATCGTTTCCGAAACACCTGAGATTTTGAGTGAGATTGAGAGGTTCTATGGGCAGCTGTACACATCATCGTTGGAGCCACACGCAAGTGTGAGTAACGATCCAAGAGCAAGTCTACCCGACACTATTCCGATAATATCCCGGACGTCAGTCTGAGGCAGATTAGAATGGCTCTCCAGCATCTTAAAAACGGCAGGGCCCCAGGCGAGGATGGAATTACAGCGGAGCTTCTGAAAGCGGGTGGAACACCGGTACTTGAAGTCCTTCAGAAGCTCTTCAATTCCGTCCTCCGTGGTGGCACTACTTCGGAGGCGTAGAGTAGAAGTGCGGTGGTCTTGTTCTTTAAGAAAGGCGACAACGCGCTCTTGAAGAACTACGGACCGATTTCCCTTCTGAGCCGCGTCTACGTGCTGTTTTCGAGAGTCATTACGAATCGTCTCGCACGCAGATTCGACGACTTCCAGCCTCCCGAACAAGCCGGTTTCCGAAAAGGCTTCAGTACCATAGACCACATACATACCCTGCGGCAGATTGTACAGAAGACCGAAGAGTACAATCTGCCACTTTGCGTGGCGTATGTGGACTATGAGAAAGCCTTTGATTCCGTCGAAATTTGGGCGGTGCTACAGTCCCTTCAGCGGTGCCAAGTTGACTGTCGGTATAGCGAAGTGCTGAAGTGTTTGTACAGTAGGGCTACGATGGCTATCCGAGTACAGAATCAGAGCTCGAAACCTATCCAACTGCAGAGAGGTGTAAGACAGGGTGACGTTATATCCCCGACACTCTTCACCGCTGCATTGGAAGACGTTTTCAAGCTACTGGACTGGAAAGGATACGATATTAACATCAATGGCGAGTACATCACTCACCTTCGATTTGCCGTCGATATAGTCCTTATGGCAGAATCTCTGGAGGACCTTAGCACTATGCTCAATGACCTCAATGGTGTCTCCCAACGGATAGGTCTTAAGATGAACATGGACAAAACAAAGATCATGTTTAATGTCCATGTCTCACCTATGCCGGTAGTTGTTGGGAGCACTATGCTCGAAGTTGTTGACGAGTACGTTTACCTGGGACAAATAGTCCGACTAAGTAAGTCCAACTTCGACCGAGAGGTCAATCGACGGATTCAACTCGGCTGGGCAGCGTTCGGGAAATTACGACACATCTTCTCGTCAGGTATACCTCAATCTCTGAAAACTAAAGTGTACAACCAGTGCGTGTTTCCAGTGATGACTTACGGATCAGAGATGTGGTCCTTCACTGCTGGCCGTATGAGGACGCTCAAGGTCGCTCAGCGAGCTATGGAGGGGGCTATGCTCGGAGTTTCTCTGCGTGATAGGCTCAGAAATGAGGATATCCGCAGTAAAACCAGAGTGACCGACATAGCCCAACGGATTAGTAAGCTGAAGTGGCAATGGGCCATATATGAAAGGAGAAGGTATTTCCCATGTGATTTAATGGAAGGGTGATGTATGGGCGCAGAACCAAATAGGAGTCACCTATTCTTCTCGAAGAACCGATAACCGATGTGGAAGAAAGGTTCTCGAGTGGCAGCCTCGTACCGGTAGGCGTAGTGTAGGGCGACCCCCCACTAGATGGAGTGACGACCGGTAAGACATGCAGGAAGTCGATGGATGCAGGTGGCTCAGGACCGTGCTTTGTGGCATGCATTACTTGTGGGAGGCCTATGTTCAGCAGTGGACTTGTGAAGGGCTGTAATGATGATGATGATGAATCTATGAACTACGAATGATATTTGACATTTGTATGCCCATGAGGCTGATCACAGACTTAAATTTATTTGTATTTAATTAAGACCTTTTTGTAACCTGTGAATCACAAATAAACTATTTGATTTGATATAATAGTGTTATAATAAAATAACCTAAGCATTATCTCCAAGTCAACCCGGCACTAGCTACTATGAAAAAAAAAGCAAAATCTAGATAGGTCAAGGTTTCGGTAGAATTCTTGTGGGATGTTCATTGACAAGAGTATTATTTACCATCAGTGTTAAAAGTTAGAACGCCTTTTCTTTAAATTATTAGTGATAATCTATTAATTCAGCCATCCATCTATTATAATATACGTGGTCACGCTGCAGCTATATTATGGTTGTAGTTCGAATAGCTTGGCTTCACCGGGGAAAGACCACGCTCTTACAGAATACCAGAGATCCGGAGACCTTTTTTTACAGTAAACAAGGCATTCCATCTTAGTACTTAGGGGTGATAACGCATCTGTGTTTTGATACTTAATCGAGGTTAAATGTAGATGTCTGTGGGTTACAGTATCTCTATTATTATTCTGTAAAAATACAACCTTTTATAGGTATAGTCCACCGCTGAACAAAGGCCTCCCTAATAAATTGTCTTATATATTTGGCATGGTAAGCAGGCGTGTTGGGCACCAACGTTTTGTTGTTATTTTCAGTTACCAGAATGATGATGCTGCTTGACTACTGCTTCGTTTTCTTCTGTCGCCTCTTACTATACTCACAGGATGACATGGAGCAGTGAATTTATTTACGTGAAGTGGCAAATTTAACTACTTAATCTTTATCCGTATATTATAATGTCCTTCAGACCGAATTTCGGTCACAGCGGCCTGCCTCAACGGAAAATAGCCATCGGCGCAAGCACAGGTGCAGTCTCTATTCCCTCACTCTCACAATCCGATGGGACGGTAAACCGACATGACCGGAAAGAGATCAGAACCAACGGTTATGTGCATTCCGTGGCACGTGATTGAGACACCGCCTTGACGAAAAAATTCAATTATTGATTTTTTGACCCAATCCGGGATTCGATACCAGTACTCATGATTAACAGTCGCACTACACAATCACTAGACCATATATTCGAGTTTATAATCAGCAGTTGATTACAATTGTTCTAAATAACCTGCGAAATTAATTAAATTGAACGTGTGCTGGCGGTGTAAAAAGATCTACTACCCTATATCGTCCCGTCGTGGGTGTCGTAAGAGGTAACAGAGAGGAAACAACCAGGAGATGGCAATGCAAGCTGTGAGAATCCTATGTTTGGCAGTGGAATTTTGATGGAATGTCACATTACATTCATTTTGTTTGTGTTTAGTAAAGAAACGTTATTTTGCCTACTGGCTACTGCATCATTCAACCCAACCCTGCATTCAACCAGCTTAACAAATTCCGATTTTAATTAATGCTTTTAGAAAATTGTGTTTTTCGGACAAATATCGGGATTGTCCTAACGATTTTTGAAATCATAGCGACCCTGTTAGAACGTTATGATTTATCACTGTATAACTTGCCACCGTCAGGTCCTCGTAAAACACACTCCGCTTGAATGGGGCTTCAGTGGAGTGGAGAATGCCTTTTGTCTCACGTTTGTTCACGACAGAGGGCGCGCGTGAATTATATTAGTTTTGTTGAGTGGGACACGCCCTAACTGGAGATTTTTGGTGCTTCGCAGATATCTAAGCTAAAAGCTAATCAATTAATGATTTCTTATATACTAGAATATAGTACGTGAGGGTAATATGGTCATCCGGTTAATATGGACACTTTCTTATAACTTAAAAACAAGGCTTGTTTGCATAGAGGGCTCTGTGATACAATATATAGTTCTTCATCGGTCAATCAAATAATAAAAGGCAAAAAGGCTCTGATTTATGGACGCCATTTTGACAGTTGATATTGTAGTAAATATTTTAGTATATTTTAATGGTGTAGTGTAGTTAATTTTTTTAATTCGATTTTTGGAATTGTTCAAAATTATTGCCAAAATTTGCTTCGTTTTTTTCTTCTTAATATTAGCTATAGTATACAACTTTGTATTTTTGTCTCTGTTCTCCTTCTAGTTTTGGTTTTATAGGGCAAAGCTTAAGGTGACCCCATATTACGCTCACGTAACTACCTTAGTATTTAATTGAATCTAAACGATCGGCATCGACTTTGCACGGTTGATTTCTGGATCTCAACAGTAGTGCCATCTGCCGGCTCCAATAGAGTTTCAAACCATCCAAGTACACACGAAAAAATTATTAAAACCGGTGGAACGGTTTTCGAATTGTTACGACACTAACGGACAACAATAGATTTTTATATATAGAGATACCAGGCGGTCCCATAATGAACTGGCCTGATATAGTTCAACGCGACATGTCGCTACATGTTGTGTTGCATTAAATAGTATGTTTATCGTGCACTTAATATAAGAAACATGCATCGACATGAAATGCTTAGTCTTAGTTTAACAGGTATTTGAATAACGAGAGTCGCGTATTTTTTCAAAATGTTGAAAACTGAGTATCGAAGTGTCATAAAGTTTCTGTTTAAAGAAGGTTTATCCCCTGCCCAAATAAAAAAACGATTAGATGACGTGTATAAGGAGTCTGCCCCCTCCCATAGCACAGTGAAAAATTGGGTGAAAGAGCTTCGTCTCGGGAGAGAAACCGTCGAAGTTTTTGGCCACGACGGTCGACCTGTGGAAGTGCTCACTCCCGAAACGATTGCTCTTATCGAAGAGGAGGTTCTGAGTGACCACCGTTTGAAGATTAGAGAAATTGCAGCAAGGCTTGCTCTAAGAGTACCGTTCATCGCGCGATCCATGAACATCTTCACATAAAAAAGGGAGTGCAAGATGGGTACCGAAACTTCTTTCAGCGGTACAGAGACAGGAAAGAGTGCGCTTCGCTTCGGAGTTTTTGGATCTTTGTGGCGAAAATCCAAATACTGTGATCGAGCGGCTAGTGACTGGTGATGAAACTATGATCTTGTATTATGATCCACACAGCAAGCGCGAGTCAATGGAATGGCGTTATAAGGGTGAAAAGCCCCCTAGAAAGGCAAAGGTGCAACAATCGACTAAAAAACTGATGTGCACAATATTTTGGAATTTTCAAGGCATTTTGATGGTGGATTTTAAAGAACGTAATACAGTCGTGAACGGCGAATATTATGCTTCTTTAATATACAAATTACGAGACAAGATAAAGGAAAAACGAAGAGGCAAGCTGTCTAAAGGTGCCCTGTTGCTCCATGACAACGCCCCTGTTCATACCGCTGGTGTTTCGAAGGATGCAGTTCGTCAATGCGGGTTCACATAAGTTCAACATCCACCTTACAGTCCATACATGGCCCCGTCCGAATATTATTTATTTCCAATAAAGCGGGACTTAAGAGGAAGAAAATTTTCAAGCGATGAAGAGTTGCAGGCGGCCGTCTTCAGTCATTTTGAGGCTAAAAAATGTGATTATTTTTATAAAGGTTTAGAGATGTTGATTCACAGATATCAGAAGTGTGTTACTATTCATGGTGATTATATTGAAAAATAAAATTGGTTTCGTTTCATTTCCTTCATTGGTTCATAGTTAGGCCAATTCATTATGGGACCGCCTACGTAGATTACCTTGTAGAATACTTATTAATGTGTCTGTCCATTTGACAAGAACCTAGTATGTATGTATAATGGACGACACACACGGTCAGTTCAACTGATCAGTTCAAACTAGAATTGTTGATATTTTTTAAAATATTGGATTTTCGATATATCGATAATTATAAATATATCAATATCGGAGTTTTATATATAAGTTTATTTATCGATATATCGAAAATCCGATACTGTAAAAAATATCAACAGTTCTAGTTTGAACTGAGAACTTTTTTAAAAAGGGGTCTTATGGTCGCTAAAAAGGCTTTTTATTCTAGGAGTCCTTCTGGATATGTATCACCAAAATAAGTAAATTTTTGGTGCCAAATACTATTGCTTACATTGCTGCGTTCCTTCTGCATTCTGCATTCTGTAAGATTCACCTAAACGAACCAGTGGCGGTCTATTGATAAATATTTTTAATTAAATACGTCTTAACTAGCACGTCTGATTACTACCACAGTAGCGCCATCTACCGACAGTCATGTGAGATCAGTTATTGAGGTCACTTTCCGCAATTTCCCGCGATCGGCAGCCATTTCCGTTATTTTACCGCCTATCTCCTCACCACAGCTACATTTAAGCGACAGATTTAACATGATTCCTCATAACTGTGCTATGTTGTTAATTAATTTTAATATAAGGTAGAAGTTGTTTAATTATAAAGGCTGCTGTACTAAATGGCACAAATATGTGTCTCTGAGAGATGACTACATAAAGTTATTTATCTTACTGCGACATATTACACACTTCTGTTTTCAAATAACCTCCTGAGCTTAGTAGAAGCTAGGTTATTTCCATATTAACAGACAATAACTTTATTTCTACGTAATATAGAAATAGGGGTATAACACTTACATCATTTGCGGGCGGGAATACACACGCCCCTAGCTTGCTCAATACCATACTGGTTCCATAGGCATGTGTAAATTGTATGGATGTCATTTCACGCGGTAGAGTCCGCTGCAGATATATCATGGTTGTAGCGCGAATGGGTCGGCTCGAACGGGGTACTTCGAACAAAGAAGTCTAACAGATGCGTTGTCGCTCCTGCGGACTACGATAGTGCCTCACAGCGTTTACACGTAGAGTCACGCTGCAGCTATATCATGGTTGTAGCACGAATCAGCTCGATCGGCAGAACTACGCTCTCACAGTGAGTGTAGAGAACCGGAGACCCTTTTTACTGGAAACGAGGCATTCCATCTAAGTCCTCACGGGTGACAACGCATCTGCGTTTTGATTTTTAATCGAGGATATAATGTAGATGTCTGTGGGCAACAGCATCCACTTACAATCAGGTGGACTGTGTGCTCGTTTGTCACCCTTATTGTAAGAGAAAGACCCTAAATTAATGGATCCTATCGAAGCCAAGGCGGATAACTAGTTTATATTAAATACTTTTTTATAGAAGAGGGGGCCAACGAGCATACGGATCACCTGATGGTAAGTGGTAAGTGTTAAAAAAGGAGTAGGCTGTTTTCTTGAAGATCCCTAAGTCGTATCGGTCCGGAACGAAAAATTTCTGCTGGTAGTCGATACCACAAGGAAGTTGTGCGAGAAAGAAAACTCCTTATAAATCGCACAGTGGTGGAAAGCCAGTCATCCAGATGGTATGGATGGTATCGCGAGTTTTGTATGCTCTGACTTTGCCTTGGCAATGACAATTTTGAAGGACCTGGAGGCGGAATTATACTTCTTTTTAAGAGCGCTGGTGCTTTGCATCCCGAGACGTCAGTAGTTACGTTGTACCAGTTCTGGCGCACTTGTAGAAAGGTTGTACCAGTTCTGGCGCACGACGTTCGTCGACTCATATTCCTTAAAAAAAAAAAAAAAAAAAAAGGTTTTGGCATGCTCTGATCACGAATCTGCGGTCCATTTATGCGTAGGATGCACGGTTCCGGAGATGTGCAGATTAATTAACTCTTATCTAATTGATATCCGCTGCGAGCCTCAACCGTCATTAGCGCTCCATTGTCCTTATCTACTTATCTATTGTTGAATAACTACCGTCATTATCTATTATTCGTCCAGCGTGTGGGTCGGCTTATGCTATTGTATTATACTCCTTTGTTCCTATCTACAACACTAATCTGAATCATCAATAAAACACATTACCTAATTTTGTTAAAATTTTTATTTATGAAATACAAAATCTTATTACTTATTATCTATAAAATAGGAGCGAAACATCTCATCCACTAAAATATCGTTGTACAATGTGTTCTCTGTAAATGTACTCGTAAAACTATGCATTGAACATCCCTGACACTTATATAGCAAATACATTAAGCAATATTCGCCACAAACTGAAGTCCACTCATTCTGAATCCTATCAACATTCCAGTTCCATCTTTTACAATTTCTTTTAAAAAAACTCTAGATGATATCGTACAGGTGCCCGTCCGAATGAATCAAAATATTGACCGACGTCATTCGTATCGATATATAAAGATACCCAATGTGACCCTGGTTTATCATCTGTATCCAAATTGCATATTATATACGTTGGTACGTGGGTGTACATGGGTAGTTTATTGGCAGCATAAACATTATTTTCTAGAGTGGGGTGAATCTTTTTCAGATGTTGTTGTACATCTAGTGTATCCATAATATTACTGCTATTAGTAGATTATTACAGTACCAATCTACTCAATGACTAATATAGGAATGATCAATTATAGTGATATCTAAATATTAAATTGCTTTCTTTGTGTTATACAAAACGTATTTAAGTCACCAATACACTGAACAAGACATGACAGGAAGGACGTAGGAATGTAGAGATAACCAACAGAATGTAAGGTAAGCTTGTTGACGCATAAAGATACTATCAATTCTACTGCAGAAATTCTTTAGATTAGAATTATTACTCACTGGTACTATATAAGACCAAGCAACTGCAGTCATGGAGTTAGTGTATGGTCGTTTGACCGCAGTGGATCTATCAATACTACGTTTGTGTTACTTCAACGCATCAAAGGCCATGGATGTAAGTGTTTATTCTATTGACAAACTTACTTTTCTTTCTGTTATTTTCTTACGTGTGTATGATTTAGTGTTAACAAATTATATTTAAATATTATGTGTGTGTATATGGTTAAGCCGTGGTAGCTCAGATGGTTAGCGCCAAATGTAAACTTCATAGTACACGTCCCGGGTTCGATCCCCGCCGGCACCAATTAAATTGTTAATTACAATTTTAAGTGCTGATTTACCACGTGCTCAGCGGTGAAGGAAAACATCGTGAGGAATGCATGTCTGAGAAAATTTCGAAGGCATGTGAAGTTTGCCAACACGCATTGAGGTATCGCAGCGAACATTTCCTAGCCCTAAAACCCTCTCAGAAATGAGAGGAGGCCTATGTTCAGCAGTGGACTTTAATAGGTTGTAACTTTAGCTTTTTTTAACTTTTATGATTAAGTGTTAACAAATTGATATTAACATGATAACTGTGTTGTTGCAGAAATCATTGAGCTTCGATGAAAATACCTATAAGCAGTATTACTACTCGCCACTCTCCCCTCAAGAAGAGAGTGATGACATCGTCATTAATAATAACACATGCGATGGTGGAAAAAGAAAATCGCAATCGATTGATCATTTTTTTGAAGCTGAATCAAAAATAAAAAAGAGGAAGCTGTTATCATTAACCGTAGCACTAGCCGCTAGAGATGGTGTATCATACATTTCTACTAATTCTGACGACGGAGACCAAGCGACGCATCTCATCAAAATTGAAATGTACGATATGAAGAAGCTATCCAAGATTCCAACTACTGATCATTGGAAACATGCTTCCACGAGGATTAAATATTACGTAAAGACTAATAAGGATAGCATCTACGACAACACAAACGCCCTCGTATACAATATTACAAAGACAATAGCAGAAAGTGAAAAAGTTAAAAAATACTTTTTTAACAATGACAGTCATTAGCTGATCATTAGTGAATGTGATTCTGTTTACTTAAATTACTTCCGTGTACTCATTATATTATATTTCTAATCCTTTGTTAGACTTAAATATCGGACATTATTTGAAATTTGGGTATCAGTTGGTCTACCAACACTGAACTGTTACTTACTCTGCTACCTATTTTCTTCTTTACTATAAGGATGTCAAACTTCAGTGAAGTGTGCACCAGTGCTTTCTTCTCCACAACCATGGAAGAGAATACGGAACTATTCAACAGCGAATTAAATCAGGAGTTGTCTAAAGTTTGTGATGAAATGGAGAAGGATCAACTGTTCGATTCATCGTATGATGATGAGTTGTATAATCACTGTGCGATGGTTGAAACACAGTTTAAGTAAGTAAAATAAACATTCATTTCGATCATAATTTACACAATGTCTTGTACAGTTTTTAATAAATTTAAACATTTTAGTAGTCAACCACTACAACTTGGAAGAGGAACGAAGCGAACGAGCAGCAAAGAACCCAAGATCAGCACAAAACCAACAACGGAAGCGGAAGCGCCTACCTCTGCAGGGAACAGTATCAGTAACGAAGATCAAGTGGAATGTCTAACGTGTCATATATTTATCAAGAAACGGTATTTAGCTAATCATTTTAAAAGTAATGTTCACAAAAATAATCTTTTAAATTCACATAATTCTTTATCAAACGTTAGTGTTATTGAATCTGCTTTTGGAAATAGGATTTTAACTTATAAAATCAAGAGTAGAGTAGATAGTTCGACAGTGGTAAATTTTGAAACTCCTGAACTATTTTTAAATTCTATTAAAGATGATATTTTATTTTTAATACAAGAGTGTATTCATCAACACATAATTTTTAAAGTAAACTTCATATTGCATGCTGATTTTGTTCAACAAACTAAAGATATTCATGATACGTTCGATTTTCAAACGCTTAACTATATTATTTGTCAAGGAGATGACTTAAATATTTTTTTTTCATCTTTAAATGATACAATTACTACTAAAATTAGTGCATTTGAAAAAAAAGATAGTGGATGGAGTCTAAAAAACATAAAATCTATAGACATGAATGTTAATAAATTTAACCCCCCTACGCGGTACTTCATACATAGATCTTCCTCGTGACATAAAATTAAAAAAGGCTGTTATAAATGTAAAAAGCAAGGATTATTTTTGTTTTAAATGGGCGTTACTCTCGGCGTTATATCCCGTAAACAAAGACGCGGATCGTGTATCATCGTACGTTAAACATGCAAATAAACTTAAATTTAATGGTATTTCCTTTCCAGTTAAAATTTCTGACATAGCAAAAGTAGAGAAATTAAATGATATTAGTATTAATGTTTTTGGGTTAGAATATAATAAAGAAAAACGATGTAATTCTATAGTAGGTCCATTATTTTTAACAAAGTTTCGTAAAGATAGACATATCAATTTATTATTTTTTTCCAAGGATACAAAAAATCATTATTGTTACATAAAAAATTTATCGCGGTTAGTTAGTAAACAAATTTCAAAAGACGGTCACATCATGTACATTTGCGAAGCATGTCTACTTCACTTTCCATCTAAGGAAAGTTTAAATAACCATGAACAATACGATTGTGCCCACATTTGTACAGAATTACCAAACAGTGAAACTTTAAAAAAAAAAGAATTGGTTTGGTCAACCTATTTCAAATGATAAAATTAAATTTGATAGTTATGAAAAAAAGTTGAAGATACCATTCGTAGTTTATGCTGATTTTGAAGCATTTTTAAAACCAATAGAATCATGTTCTAACGATCCTTCCAAACCTTTCACACACAATATTCAGAAACATGAAGTACATAGTATTGGTTATTATATAAAATGTTCATATGATGATAAATTATCAAAATATGTAACGTATTGCGGACCCAACTGTGCACAAGTGTTTATGGAAAGTTTATCTAACAATCTCAAAGAAATAAATAGACTTCAAAAATATCCTCCACTTCCGCTAACAAATGAAGACAAAAACCAAATTTCAAATGCAACCATTTGTCATATTTGTGAAACAGAGTTAGCAGAACATTTTTATGATTTTGATTGGTACACCGGTAGTTTTATAGGTGTTGCTCACGAATCATGTAGCTCGAAGTTCAGGAAACCTCGTTATATACCAATATTTTTACACAACCTTAGTCACTATGATGCTCATTTTATTGTTCACGCGTTAAACTTTTGTGATGGTGAAGTCGAAGTTATCACTCAAAATAAAGAAAAATATATATCCTTTTCCAAAAAATTAAAAATGAATAACCACGAAATTATATTAAGATTCATAGATTCATTTAAGTTTTTATCATGTAAATTAGAAGAATTGGCCAAAAATCTCAGTAATGATCAATTTCAAGAATTACGTAGAAATTATCCTAATGATGAAGATTTCTTTCTTTTAAAACGGAAAGGCGTTTATCCATATGAACTTATGACTAATTATGATAGTTTAAGCCTAACATCGCTCCCCCGAACAAAAATTTTTTTATAGCTCGTTCACAGATTCCCATATTTCAAATGATGATTACAATCATGCTAAAGATGTTTTGGAACACTTTGGGTGTTGTAATATGCTAGATTATTCAAACCTGTATTTAAAAACAGACGTTTTACTTTTAACCGATGTATTTGAAAACTTTAGAAAGTTATGTATAAATACTTATGATTTAGACCCTGCCCATTATTACACAGCACCCGGTTTAAGTTGGGATGCAATGTTAAAATATACAAAAATAGAATTAGAACTTTTAACAGATTATGAGAAAATTGCATTTATTAGATCAGGTATCAGGGGTGGTGTATCTCAATGTAGTAATCGTTATGCTAGAGCTAATAACAAATATATGGGGGATTATGATGCAGGGAAACCAAATTCATATATCACATATTTTGATGCCCACAATTTATATGGTTGGGCTATGTCTCAATGTCTTCCTACTGGTGGATTCGAATGGGTAAATCCGAATACAGAATTTAATGTGTCTGAGACATCGAACTTCGGTTTTATTTTAGAAGTTGATTTGGAATATCCAGATGAACTTCATGATTTACATTCGGACTTTCCTTTATGCCCCGAAAACATTTGTGCAGACAATATTAATGAAAATAAACTAGTCCCAAATTTAAATAATAAAGATAAATATGTAATTCATTACAGAAATTTAAAGCAGTGCATAGAAATGGGGGTTAAATTAACTAAAATTCATAGAGTTTTAAAATTTAAACAGTCTCGCTGGTTGAAGATGTACATAGATCTAAACACAAAATTAAGAACGTTAGCAAAATCAGATTTCGAAAAAGATTTTTATAAATTAATGAATAATTCAGTCTTCGGAAAGACTATGGAGAATATTGAAAAAAGGGTTAACATAAAATTAGTTACTCACTGGGAGAACCAGGGCAAAGCTTTAGGTGCTCAAGATCTAATCGCTAAACCACAATTTCATAGTCTTTCAGTATTTTCGGAAAACCTAGTTGCGGTTCAGTTGCGAAAAACAAAGTTAATATATAACAAACCAATTTATTTAGGGTTTTGCATTTTAGATATTTCAAAAACATTAATGTATGATTTTCATTATAACTATATGGTTAAAAAGTTTAGTAAAATCAAATTATTGTATACAGATACGGATAGTTTAATATATCATATATTTACAGATGATTTTTACTCTGATATAAAACCTGACCTTTCATCATACTTTGATACCTCAGCTTATGATGCAAATAATATTTTTGAATATCCAAAATTAAATAAAAAGAAATTAGGTTTTTTTAAAGATGAAAATAATGGTAAAATCATGAAAGAATTTGTGGGTTTACGATCCAAAATGTACGCTTTTAACTTAGAAAATAAGACTATAGCCAAGGCAAAAGGGGTAAATAAATGTATCACTAAAAAGATGACCATGGATAATTATAAGTCTTCTCTATTTAATAAAAAAGTGCAATATTATAGTATGCTTAGATTTAAATCAATTAAACACACAATTTTTACACAAAAATTAAATAAGATTGGTTTATCATATAATGACACAAAGAGGCATATTTTAGATAATAATATTGAAACATTAGCTTGGGGTCATTATAAACTGCGTTAAGTGTTGATAGTTTTTAATTTTATGTCTGCATGTAAATAAAATTTGTATTGATTGTAAAATAATGATAATAGTATAATATGACGTAGAGTTTATTACATATTTAATCGTTGATTTATTGTAAATAATTTAAGTTAATTGTTGTTTATATTTGCGTGTGTATGTGTGCATTTATTTGAGGTTGAGTTGACTGTAAAATTACTAATTGTGTTAGAAATAGTATACATTCTGTTTTATATAATGTTTGCAATATATATTAATTGTTAACACCAACACTTTCATTTTTTATTTCACCCCTTAGAACTTTAGACGTGTGTAATGTTTCACTTTATCCATCCGTTTACTGCTATTGTGGTGGGGCCAAGTGGATGTGGGAAGTCAAATTTTGTAACAAATTTTATAAAATCAGTTACAGAAATATGTAATTGTGATTTTAATCAGGTCACATGGTGCTTTGATGAAATGCAACCTTTATATAATTTACCAAATGTTAACTACCATCAAGGAATTCCAAATGTTAATATGTTTGACGGTGAAAACCCACATCTTGTTATTATTGATGATCTAATGAGAGAGTCCGATGGAAGAATTGTGGATATATTTACAAAAGGTAGTCATCACAGGAATCTTAGTGTATTTTATTTAACACAAAATTTATTTCATCAGGGTAAAGGGCAAAGAGACATATCCTTAAACTCAAGTTATATAATATATTTTAAAAACCCTCGAGATAAAACTCAAATAAGATATTTAGCACGACAAGTGTCACCAGATAACCCAAAATTTATTGAAGATGCCTACAGGGATGCAACTCTAGAGGCGCATGGATATTTAATGGTAGATTTAAAACAAAATACCAATGATTTTTGTCGTATCAAGACAAATGTCTTCCCATTTAATGGTTTCTGCACAGTCTACGTCCCCACAAAAGAGTTTAAATACACCAAGAATCAAACATTTCAAATCATTGCTAAATGATGCATCGTCGACTCACAACGCATAAACATTTGCTAAACGCTTTGCATACGCTTAAACCAAAATATCAAAGAGCATTACTTAAAACGTGTGATGAAGAAGAAATTAACTGTATTTGTGAGTGTATTCATAACGTTTTACAAGGAAAAGTACCTCTTAAAGATCAAGATAAACAAAAATTGAATAAACACAAAAATATACTCCGTCAACTAGTGCGTAAGTGTAAACATAAACTAAGAAAAAATATAATTATACAAAAAGGAGGGGCTTTCTTACCAATAATATTAGGTGCAATATTGAGTGGATTAGTGAGTGGACTAGCCAGTTAACATGGAAAATGCAAAGAAAATGATACTTATCGAACCTGGATTAATTGAAAAATTAAAACAAGAAAATAAGGTTAATACGAGTAGTAGTTTATCTCGATTAGATATTGAAATGCAAAATATTATGAATAGTAAGATGGAAGACCGAAAGAAATGGATGTTATATTTACAACCACTGCAAAGATACCTTCATTTTACCGAAGAGGATCGTCAACCACTCAGATTACCAATTTATTTTGATACATCTAATGAAGATTCAAACGAGTCTAAAATTGGTTTTAAAAATAAAGATAGAGATCTAAAAACTTCAGTTGATGCTGAATCTTTGTTGGAGGAGAATCGATCCATCAAAAGTAAAGAAAATGTTGAAAATCCACTTTACACACCAGCTCAAATACTCAGTTTAATACCAAAAACTTATAATAAAAAAGGACAGTTATTATTAAACTTAGTTGAAACAAGTAAAGGTAAAATACATTGGGATAATGAAGGTACAGTCATAATTGATAATGAAAAAATTCCTGGAAGTAATATTGTTGATTTAATAAATGATTCACTAAGACCCATAAAAAGAAGTGATCCAGTAGGGTGGGATAGATTTGCTGAAGCATTAAAAGATATTAAAGTACCACTTACTTATATTGGAAATCCAAAGAGATGTGAGTTTATTAACCAACTTCAAGCAAAAGATCTGAACAAACCCTCTGAGATTGAATTTCAAGAGTTTTCTACACCGAGCAGTAGAGATAAAAAGTCTACAACTAAAATACGTAAAAAGGCTTGAGTGGGAAAAATGGACCCCGTACTAGAAGAAATTAACAGGATTTATTATGATCCATCTAATCCCGCTGGTTTTGGTAGTATTGATAAATTGTCAAAAGCCATGAAGGGTAAAATGAATAAAAAGCAAGTAAAGGAATGGTTAAAATCACAAGAAACATACACATTACATAAACCCATTCGAAAAAAATTCCCGCGTAATAGGTACATTCTATCAAATATTAATGAACTGTGGCAAGCTGATTTAAGTGATATGCGAACTTATTCTCAATATAATGATGGTTTCAAGTATATACTTTGTGTTATTGATGTATTTAGTAAATATGCTTTTGCAAGACCAATGAAAAAGAAAAACTCAGAAACAACTAAAGAATGTTTTGAAAGTATATTTACTGAAAGTAATTTAACACCTACTCACATACAATCTGATAAAGGTACAGAATTTGTTTCAAAAGATGTACAAAAATACTTTAAATCCAAAAAAGATTAATTACTATACCACTAACAATCCTGACATTAAGGCCAGTATTGTTGAACGATTTCAAAGAACACTAAAAATGAAAATGTGGCGTTATTTCACTCATAATAATACTTATAGATATATAGATGTTTTACAAGATTTAATATACTCTTACAATCACAGCTTTCACTCTAGTATTAAGATGTGCCCATGTGATGTAAATTCCAACAATATTATGACAGTTTGGACTAATCTTTATGAAAGACGGTCAAACAAACTTTCTTTAGAAAATCCTAAACCAAATTTCAATGTGGGTGATTATGTTCGAATAACTAAATATAAACATGCTTTCCAAAAAAGGATATGAATCAAATTGGAGTGATGAAATATTTATTATATCTTCAATAATTGATAGATCTCCATGGGTTGTTTATACAATAACAGATTTACAAAATGAACCAATAGTTGGTACTTTTTATGAAAGAGAATTACAGAAAATCACTTACAACCCCACCTCACAATATAAAATAGATAAAATAATTGACACTCGTTACTCAGGTAACAGAAAAGAAGTATTAGTGAAGTGGAAAGGTTATCCAGATAAATTTAACAGTTGGATTTTAGCTTCTAGTTTAAAAGAAATATGAATAAAGAAAGTTTTTATTTAACTTTGCTCAGCAATAGTTCAATGGAATACTTTCCTGATAACAAGACCACAAATTTTTCAACGAAATTACCGAAAGCTATTAAATTAGAAGGTGAATGGTCGGTTGGAGTTGTCGAGTTTCAATATCCATGTACCATGTTTACTGTTCAAGATCATGAAAATGTTATATACATTACAAAATCTATGTTAATGCCTAATGAAGATAAACCATCCACAGTGTACTACAAAAAACATATTCCAGCTACCAACTATGATAACGTTGAGCATATTTTAAGAGTGTTAAATGGTATCGGAGAGAACTTGAAATTTCGCTATGATGAAATAACAAAATTTGTGTCTATTTCTGTTTTGGATAAAAATATAACTTCCGTAACATTATCACCCAAATTAAGTTTACAACTAGGTTATGAACCAAATAAAAATCTCCTAGAGAGAAGTTTTGGAAAGTGTCCTGCTAATTTACACTTAGGGTTACCATCTCAACTCTTTATATATTGCGACATTATCGATCCTCAGATTGTGGGTGATGTTATGACTCCTTTACTAAGAGTCATTTCATTAGATCCTACAAAATACATTTATGGTGCAAATAAAATGCACGTTTTCTCTCAACCTCACTACTTACCTGTTATGCGAAGAGAGTTCGATACGCTGGAAATAGTTATAAGATCGAGCACAGGACAAAAAATACCATTCCAGTTTGGAACCGTGTGTATTAAACTACATTTCCGAAAATTATAATAATGAATTCTCTTCGTGATCATCATAAATGTCCATATGAAAATTATTATACACATCAAGCTGGGTCAGGAGTTGGACTAATTTATAAGGGTGCACCATACCAACGCGGTCATGGTATTGGGAGCTTCTTAGGGGGGTTATTTAGATCAGTTTTACCTTTACTTTCAAGTGGTGCTCGAGTGATTGGTAAGGAGGCATTAAGCGCTGGAGTAGGACTTTTATCGGATATGGTTCAAGCGCGTCCTATGGAAGCCTCAATAAAAGATCGTCTAAAGCAAGTTAGTACGAATTTAAAACGAAAGGCTGATGAGAAAATTGATCAATTTAACATGACAGGATCTGGGTATAAAACTAAAAGAAAACGATTGACCTCGTTCATTCCACCATTAACTGCTAAAGTGAAAGCTGCGAAAAAACTTGGTCTAAAGCCAAAAAATAACAAAGATATATTTTCAAATTAAATATGTCTTTCCTTCATAATCATTCTTGCGAGTGCGTTAAGTCAGAATTGGATTTATTTGCACTACCGTCTACACAAACTAGCATTGAAAATGGATTGTGGATTCATTATAAACCAATTTCATCTCTTGGTGATGATGGACCTATCGAGTTTCAAGTTCCTGGGACAGGCGATGACTACATAGATTTGTCTCATACATTACTCCACATAAAGGCAAAAGTATTAAATCAAGATTCAACTAACTTGATATCTACTACAATAGTAGCACCTGTAAATAATTGGCTGCATTCACTTTTTAGTCAACTTGATGTTTATTTAAACCAAAAACTTGTATCACCACCTAATAATACCTATGCATATCGAGCATACATGGAAACCCTTTTAAACTATGCTCCTGCTGCTAAACAATCTCATCTTACTTGTAGTCTTTGGTATGATGATACAGCAGGAAAAATGGATTCTACGGATGGTAAAAACATAGGATTTGTTAAAAGACAGGAATTGATTAGTGAAAGTAAGGAAATAGAAATGATTGGTCATCTTCACGGCGACATTTTCAACCAAGATAAATTTTTAATTAATGGTGTTGAAATGAGTGTTAAATTGGTTCGATCGAGAGAGAGCTTTAATTTAATTGCTGGGTCAAACGATGTAAAGTTTAAAGTTTGCATTACGGACGCAACTCTTATTGTTCGACGAGCACGAATTAATCCAAGTGTATTACTCGCACATCAAAAAGTTTTAGCTTCTACCACTGCTAAATATCCTATTACTCGAGCTGAAGTAAAAGTTTTAACAATTCCATCGGGTGTTCAAGGAAAAACTCTTGATAATATATTTTTAGGGCAGGTACCCAAAAGATGTATAATTGGATTTGTGAACAATTCTGCATTTAATGGTTCCCTTACTAAAAATCCATTTAACTTTGAAAACTATGGTATTAATTCTTTCAGCTTATATATTGATGGTCAACAAATACCTTCAAAAGCTTTGCAACCATCTTTTAATAATAGCATATTTACATCAGCATATCATACTCTATTCTCGGGAACTGGTATTCACTTTCTTAATGAAGGAAATGGAATCTCTTGTGAACAGTATGCCAAAGGTTACTGTCTATTAGCATTTGACTTAACTCCTGATTTATCAGCCAACTCATCAGCTCATTGGAATCTCATAAAGCATGGTAGTGTAAGATTAGAAGTACGATTTGAATCCTCACTAATACAAACAATTAACTGTATAGTTTATGCTGAGTTTGATAATATTATTGAGATAGATAAAAACAGAAATGTTACTGTAGACTATAGTAGTTAAGGTTATAATATGTGTTGTGTGTTAGATTTTATGAGTTATGTGTAATGCATTTTGTGTGTATGTAACTATGTGAAACATTATAAAATTAAATAAAACAAATTGTATGCAATATATTATTTTTTATTTCTTTATAAATATTCTATTTAATCTAATACAAAACTCTGTTCGAGTTTAAATTTTACATAAGCACACTGACTAAACCACTGAACATGCTGCTGCCAAGGATCATCATCATCTTCCCAATCTTTTAAGCCACCACCACAATGGAAACACTTGGCCCTGTCTGCATGGCCAGTATAAAAGAAAACCGGCTTCTGCAAGATCTTTGAGGTTTCTATCGCATAACGAGAGGCCAGTTTTCGAAACTGAGCAACCGGCTAGATTTTGAACTGAAGAATGGATATTCAGCTCTTGAGTACTGCATATTCTCGTTTTCATCTCCACTCAGTGTTGTAGTTTTGTTCTTCAATGATGTGTTCTGTACACGTATGCCACACTCATCTCTTTCTTCTGCTCTTGTCTTCCTGTAATTTAAGTAAACAGAATCACATTCACTAATGATCAGCTAATGACTGTCATTGTTAAAAAAGTATTTTTTAACCTTTTCACTTTCTGCTATTGTCTTTGTAATATTGTATACGAGGGCGTTTCTGTTGTCGTAGATGCTATCCTTATTAGTCTTTACGTAATATTTAATCCTCGTGGAAGCATGTTTCCAATGATCAGTAGTTGGAATCTTGGATAGCTTCTTCATATCGTACATTTCAATTTTGATGAGATGCGTCGCTTGGTCTCCGTCGTCAGAATTAGTAGAAATGTATGATACACCATCTCTAGCGGCTCGTGCTACGGTTGATGATAACAGCTTCCTCTTTTTTATTTTTGATTCAGCTTCAAAAAAATGATCAATCGATTGCGATTTTCTTTTTCCACCATCGCATGTGTTATTATTAATGACGATGTCATCACTCTCTTCTTGAGGGGAGAGTGGCGAGTAGTAATACTGTTTATAGGTATTTTCATCGAAGCTCAATGATTTCTGCAACAACACAGTTATCATGTTAATATCAATTTGTTAACACTTAATCATAAAAGTTAAAAAAGCTAAAGTTACAACCTATTAAAGTCCACTGCTGAACATAGGCCTCCTCTCATTTCTGAGAGGGTTTTAGGGCTAGGAAATGTTCGCTGCGATACCTCAATGCGTGTTGGCAAACTTCACATGCCTTCGAAATTTTCTCAGACATGCATTCCTCACGATGTTTTCCTTCACCGCTGAGCACGTGGTAAATCAGCACTTAAAATTGTAATTAACAATTTAATTGGTGCCGGCGGGGATCGAACCCGGGACGTGTACTATGAAGTTTACATTTTGCGCTAACCATCTGAGCTACCACGGCTTAACCATATACACACACATAATATTTAAATATAATTTGTTAACACTAAATCATACACACGTAAGAAAATAACAGAAAGAAAAGTAAGTTTGTCAATAGAATAAACACTTACATCCATGGCCTTTGATGCGTTGAAGTAACACAAACGTAGTATTGATAGATCCACTGCGGTCAAACGACCATACACTAACTCCATGACTGCAGTTGCTTGGTCTTATATAGTACCAGTGAGTAATAATTCTAATCTAAAGAATTTCTGCAGTAGAATTGATAGTATCTTTATGCGTCAACAAGCTTACCTTACATTCTGTTGGTTATCTCTACATTCCTACGTCCTTCCTGTCATGTCTTGTTCAGTGTATTGGTGACTCAAATACGTTTTGTATAACACAAAGAAAGCAATTTAATATTTAGATATCACTATAATTGATCATTCCTATATTAGTCATTGAGTAGATTGGTACTGTAATAATCTACTAATAGCAGTAATATTATGGATACACTAGATGTACAACAACATCTGAAAAAGATTCACCCCACTCTAGAAAATAATGTTTATGCTGCCAATAAACTACCCATGTACACCCACGTACCAACGTATATAATATGCAATTTGGATACAGATGATAAACCAGGGTCACATTGGGTATCTTTATATATCGATACGAATGACGTCGGTCAATATTTTGATTCATTCGGACGGGCACCTGTACGATATCATCTAGAGTTTTTTAAAAGAAATTGTAAAAGATGGAACTGGAATGTTGATAGGATTCAGAATGAGTGGACTTCAGTTTGTGGCGAATATTGCTTAATGTATTTGCTATATAAGTGTCAGGGATGTTCAATGCATAGTTTTACGAGTATATTTACAGAGAACACATTGTACAACGATATTTTAGTGGATGAGATGTTTCGCTCCTATTTTATAGATAATAAGTAATAAGATTTTGTATTTCATAAATAAAAATTTTAACAAAATTAGGTAATGTGTTTTATTGATGATTCAGATTAGTGTTGTAGATAGGAACAAAGGAGTATAATACAATAGCATAAGCCGACCCACACGCTGGACGAATAATAGATAATGACGGTAGTTATTCAACAATAGATAAGTAGATAAGGACAATGGAGCGCTAATGACGGTTGAGGCTCGCAGCGGATATCAATTAGATAAGAGTTAATTGATCTGCACATCTCCGGAACCGTGCATCCTACGCATAAATGGACCGCAGATTCGTGATCAGAGCATGCCAAAACCTTTTTTTTTTTTTTTTTTTTTTTAAGGATTATGAGTCGACGAACGTCGTGCGTCAGAACTGGTACAACCTTTCTACAAGTGCGCCAGAACTGGTACAACGTAACTACTGACGTCGATGCGTGATCCCAGCTCTGGTAGCATCCTGCTTATGGCGTAATGTAATTTTGCAGGAGCGACCAAACGATAGCTGGGTTATGCCTCCGATAGATACCACAGATGATGGAATAAAAAGTTCTATTCACTGTAGCACCACATCAGCTACAGAATCAGCAACAACGGTGGGATCATCCGGCGAGAAGCAAACCCACCCAAGGGTAGGATGCAAAAAAAGATCGCATCCCGTCCCAATCGGCTGACCTATAATGTCAAACACGGCGGCAACCTGCAGTACGCAACCGATATCCGTCCGGATGAGAGGTCACCAGAAGATTCAACAGGGTAGGTACATGATATTCCACATCTGGGATCCGCGTAGGCGAGGTAACCAGTTGTGTCAGGCCATATGCCAAAGCAAAGTCATAAACAGATCTACCCGCATGATCGGTAAAACGAGAACCAAGCCATTCAGCGTGGTGTGCGTTAAAATCACCAAGCATCACGATCTCAGCGGAGCATTTGGACGTGGTCGATGAGTCGGTTTGTGTCGGCATAGCCGCTATGAGATCTATAGAGGCATCCGCAGACGCGGGGATGGTCGTCACTGTCTACGCGCATTCATAAGATGTACTATAAAAGGTACTTAAATTTTCGACTTCATGATGATCTAAAGTACAAATACAGTCCGTCAATACTCATTAGGAAGCGCGGCGGACTCTTCCCAGCTCGAAAACCCGTACCCAATACCCAGTAATGATTGGGATGTCCGTGTAGTCAGTTTCTAGTGTCTAGTGTAGCGGGACAAACCTGTAGGCTGTTTGATTATACTTCTTACTTACGTGATCAGTACTTGTCGTGGATATCTATGTACTTTGATCCCTAAACCTATCTTAAAGCTTTGAACGGCCTAAATGATTTTAACGAAACGGAGATTGAGTAGAGATTACAGGGCGACCTAGCAGACACTCGAGCGGATGTTTATGTTTAGCAAAAAAGCAATATTTTCACGAGTAATATGCGGAATAAAAATAAATACTCAATTAAGAATATTTATTTTGCTTTTTTCTAGGTTACAGTGGTTTTGTCAAAAGAAAATATACACTACGCGAAATACGACCGAACCAATGTATTCGAATTCGAAGTCAATTAAATACGCTTTATTTAAGGATAATTCAAAAACTACCGGTCAGATCTTGATCAAATTGTATGGGACCACACGAGAAGCACCAGCTTTCAAATAAAAAAAAATATCGAAATCGGTTCATCCAGAAAAAAGTTCTGACGTAACACACATAAAAAAATTAATTGAAGACCTTCTCCGTTTTGAAGTCGGTAAAAAATTAAAATTTTATTCAATTAAAAACCAATTTATGAGATGAGCAGCAGCTTCTTCCTAATAACGACTAAAAATAAAAATAAACTACTGTTGCTAAATCGCTTGCCAAGCGTGGCAACTATGGCAGATATCCCCCCTATAAGTCAATCTATGGGGGAGGCCTATGTTCAGCAGTGGACTTTTATGGACTGTAATGGATGGTTGTATAGAAGATAATCTACCAGGAGCACATGACCCACTGAGAGGTGAAATTATTAAATCAACAGTAATATTACAACTATGGCAAATATCTCCCTATGAGGCAATCTATGTGGAGAGGCCTATGTATAGGACTTTAACAGGCTTTAACGGTAACGGTAGAAACATTTATCGAATCTTTATTATGCCATTCTATATTTTTTCTTAACGAATTAAATTTACAATTATAGTGATATTTTTACTGAAATACTCAAGAATTTAGGAATTTTCCTCGATCTTAGAGTTTTAAGCTCATTTTATGCGTGGTAGAGCCATGCTACAGCTATATTATGGTTGTAGCATGAATGGGTCGGTTCGACCGGGTAAGGACCACGCTCTCACAGAATACCAGCGTAAAATATCAACTTAATGCTGCTGTGTTTCGTATGGTGAGTGTAGAGAACCGGAGACCCGTTTTACTACATTGGAGTCATTTCATCTTACTCCTCAGGGGTGACAACGCATCTGCATTTTGATTTTCAATCGAGAATAGATGTCTATGGGACACAGCATCCACTTACCATCAGGTGGACTGTGTGCTCTTTAGTCATCCTTATTCTATAATAAAAAACTTAAATCCAACGAATCTAATATAATAATGAATTTTAGAGATATATGTACCTATTTCTTACACTTTCGCAAACACTATATATAGTCATGGGAGAATGTTGCAAACCACTCGAAAACTTTAAGTTCTTACCTTTAAAACTAATCGTGATTAAATAAGTTTTCAGTGTGATTTCAGTGTGTTTAATAATTTTTAATACCCAAAGATTTTGTGTATGGAGTGTAGAAGTAAGGACTGCAGACTGTGTATTAAAAAGTGTCCATAGAAAACGGTTAAATAAGGGTGGCGCCACTATAGCTACTGGCTAAATTTTAAAGAACGTGCCGAAAAATACTAGTGGGATAGATGCTTTTTGAGGTTATATTTACTAAATAAAATTATTTTAGATTTTAGAGCTACTGAGCAGTTTAGCAGCACACTTCAAACCGTCGACAACTGCTAAGTTCATTTTATCCCGGTAGCTACTCCAGCGCTGTTGTGGAGAGTTTTTGACAGTTTTTGAACTGTTATTTACTGCTTACAGATGGCCACTTTTTCAACTATTCTACTATGGGAGTTGGTGCTCCTTACTTCTACACTCCATAATTTTGTGCTATGGGATATGCCAACCAAATTTTATGGCTTTCGATAGATGGCGCTATAACCCTCTCATTTACGCCAGACGAAAATTACCCAGCCGGCGAAAGGAAACAGCATCTAACGTACGAGCGTCTATTTCATATGGCTGCTACTCTGATCGTCAATCCGCACTGCTGTTTTCGTTAAGATTTTGTTGACATCTTAAAAGTCGATAAAACAACCCTTTTTTGAAGATTCAATTTACCTGCAACAAAAGAAAATTAAAACTTAATACAGCGCCATCTACATTTCAGTAGAAAACGTAAAAAAACATCTGGACTGTTACAATAGTACTAGCAGTGGCCGCTAGATTGCACTCACACGAATCTTAACTGTTGCTTACGAAATATTGATTCTAAGGGCGGGGTGTATTTTTATAAGAATAGGGGAGACGGGAGAGGCTTTTTGTTCGCAGACAAGTAGGGAAATTTTGTGAAATTTATTTTATATCTCCAAGTTCATGTTTATTACTCCGGGTTCTCTATCGTGTCCCATTTAACAATCGTGTCTCCACATTATGTATATCTACCCAATTATGCGGAGAATTTATTACGTTTTTGTCGAAAAGAAAAAGGGATTGTATTTATTATTTTCCCGTAGTAACAGTTAAAAACTACAGCACTTTTAAGTCTCATTGTTGGGCACAGGTCTTCTTTTATAATTGAGGAGGGTTTTTAACTTTTTAAGGTAAAGCGTTCATCGCGTTGTCAAAACACGTGTGGGCGGACTTCACGTCTCTGAAATATTTATAAAGATAACGATAGATAATAATTAATTAAAAAAAAGTTTTGAGTTCTTCTAGTTCCTTTTATTAAATTTAAGGAAAGAATAGTTAATTAGAAAAATGAAGTTATGGAAATGAAAATTAAAATAAACTGAAAATTTTGTCATCCTTTGAACACAACCATGCTAAACTAACGACACACACAGGTACCTAGCTCCCGTTAAGCATCTGGACTAAGGATTCTTATGTAGTCTGGACATCGTTCATCCAATTTAAGAATTGTTGTTTTATAAATACTAGTTTTATATCAATTTGTGCGTTTCTCGAAAACAACTCAAACAATAATAAACCCTAGATTGGTTTTGAAAATGGAAACAAAACAAGTTTTGTCTTCATAACATCTCGAGTTAATTGAACATCAATATTTTATAAATAGGCCAACTACATATTGATGTCTAGTTCACTCGGATGCCAATAGATGGCGCAGACGTATTATTGTTTCATCGAGTTATCAGGGCTCTTTGCTCCTATAGATGAGCGGCATTTTCAAAACTAGGTGTAAGAGAAACTTCTGCCATTCCTACTTGTAGGCGATTTGTCTATTTATGTACTTATTTATATTTAATACATCTATATTTTTTAAAGAATAAGGGTGACCAACGAGGACATTGTACACATGATAAGTGAATACTGCGGCCCATAGACATCTACATCTATCATCGGTTAAGAATCAAAATATAAATGCTTTGTGCCCTGAAGACTAAGATGGAATGTCTCGTTTCCAGTAAAGAGGGTCTCCGGTTCTCTATACTCACCATACAAAACACAGTAGCATTAAGCTACTATTTTACTGGTATTCTATGAGAGCGTGGTCCTGTCCCGGTCGAGCCTTACCCCTTCGTGCAGCAACCATAATATAGCTGCAGAGTGGCTCTACCACGTAAGCGACACAGTAAAATATGACACCACATGAGATGGTGAAAATACTATTTTTTTATAGAAGGGTGATAAACCTTTTTCTTATAGAAGGGAGACTAAAAAAATAAAAGCGGGAAAATATTAAGACATGAAATATTACGGATGACAATTACCCCTGAGAATGAGGTGATTGTTTTGTGTTGTTTTCTTTCTGATCTTCCTAGGTCAAAGGTATTTGCCGAACCAATGGAATAAACATAAGATATAATAAACATAAGAGTGACTTTCTATAAGTATTATTTATAATCTATATTGAATAAAAAGTTTCCATTTCTATTTATATAACGAGCACAGACTTCACTTGATTAGTAAATGGATACTTTGGTCATAAAATCATTATATTTTTTACCGACTTCAAAAAGAACAAGGTAATCAATTGGACTGTATGTTTTTTTATGTGTGTCACCTCAGAACTGATTTTGATGATTCCTTTTTTATCTGAAAGACGGTACTCTCGTGTGGTCCCAAATAAATTTAAACAAGATCTGACCAGGAGTTTTTGAGTTATCCTTACTAATGCGTATTTAACTGACTGTTGTTCTCATTTTAATTATATTAAAGTCGATTGCACAAAATATTTAATTTTACCACCTGTTTACACTTACAGTTCAAAACACAGTGGCGTTATGCTGCTATTTCAACTCAAATAGTTTGGCTCAACTACATGAAACAGAGATGTTTTACCCGTTTTTCGATTCTATCATCAGATGAGCTCGATGGCAAATTATTGTTATCATCATCATTACAGCCCTTCACAAGTTCATTGCTGGACATAGGCCTCCCCCAAGGAATGCAAAGCAACGTCTTCAGCCACCTGCATCCATCAACTTCCAGCATGTCATACCAAGTGGCCTCTAAATTCTAGTGGGTGGACTGCCGTATACTTTGCTTACCGGTAGGTATATTTTTATACCTACGTGGTAGAGCCACGCTGCAGCTATATAATGGTAGCACCATGAAGCAGAGAATCGGGAACCCTTTTTACTGGTAAAGTAAAAACCTTACTCAAAATCAAAGTCACGAGCAAATTTTTTGTAAAAGTAACTTAAAAAAATTTGGAATGTTATTTGTAAATACAGGTATAATTTAACTCTCTTTAATTCTGGAAAATTAAGGATCGTGATAAAAATGTCCAGACAAACATAAAGCATGACAAGCAGGTCAAGACAAGTCACAAGCTGCTACGATCCTTCTTCAGGCTAGGGCAATACAGGTCATATGGAAATTTGTCAAAGCCCTCTTGCATTGGGTTAATTCCAAGAGACCGACGCAGAAGAAATGTAGCAAACCTCTTGCCATCATGTTCTTGAGGCTTCGAAATATATAGGCCACTGGATGACTGCAAAATCGGGTAAGGAGGAGCGTCGGGCGGTGCAGTCGTTGCCTGGCAACTGCAAGTGAATATCACGCGCCGCTTTTCAGTTCAGAAATGGCGCGTTTAACGAAAAAATAAATACCTGATATATCACTACACCTTCCATGTCCCCCTTGTGATGTTTCGTGATGTTTTCTGAAACATCTCCCCCGTTTCTAGCCTCACGTGACTAATGGACGATCCCAATGTAAACCATAACAAAAAGGTCTATCGTCTTGCCTTTATAATTACAAAACTGTTAGTCTTAGAGACCTAACTGAATTGTCATTATTAGACTTATGTAGTCAGCTTGCTATTGCGACCTTGAATTTGCATCAGGACCACGTGGTGGACGTGGATGGGGGGGGGGGCGCAGATTGAACAAAACCGGCGCCCTCTCTCCTTTCTAACACTAAAAATCTTTAAACTGTGCTAAAAGCAACTGGCTAATATAGACGTTTTACGTTAAACACAGTTCTTTTTAAATTAATAAATGTTGTTACTGATACCATAACAGCATTTTATTGAAAGCAATATCATAACCTTTATTTTTATCTTATGTCCTTTATTTAATCTTATCAAATCCTCTAAAACACAAAATGAGAGCTGGTAACCCTATTTATGGGACCAATAAAACCCAGGAAAACCTCGCTTAAGAGCCGGAAGGGGTACATGAAGTGACCACATGCTTATCAAGTTCATTCCCTTGTCATTGATATTTTAAAACGGAAAACGGATAATGACACCGTAACATACGCGCCGCCATTTTTTTATTTATCCCGTTTTGTTGGTAATACTGTATAAAATTTGAATATTTTAATGTGATTTCCATCAACTTGTAGACGGCTGATTGACTTGAAAACTTGCACTCGTGTCAAGGACCTATTACAATACAATAATTTAATAACTTTACGCTAATATCCTCATCAGGATCAACAGGATAAAAAATGGTTGTATATGTAATAACAGCATCCAAACAACCAACTTAGCTTAATAGACTCCAGTTGTTTCTACATTACACACAGACACTTTGTTTTTGCTTTATATGTATAGATGGATATTTAATCCATTTTGTTATATCATAGTTTCTTTTTTTTAACTTCCCGCTAAGAAAATTGATAATTTTCAGAAATCGGGAAGTTTTTACCCCGTATTTCGAAAATTGAGTTTTCATCAAATCTTGACGTTTTGAGGTCACAGGAAGCCACCCTGACAATTTTTCGATGGTGTCTGTATGTCTGTGTATGTGTGTGTATGTAAACCTCTCATAACTTTCGAACGGCTTGACCGACTTAAATGAACTAAGAGGATTCCCAGTGTTTCATCAAACTTAAATTTCCTATGATTTTTAACTAATTCGGAGCGGTAAATTTTGAAAAATTTCAAAAATAGAATTTTTGAAAAACTGTTTTTTTTTTTTGGAATAACTTTTAAACGATTTACTGATCGATTCAAAAACTAATAAACTAAACCACGTCGATCACCACCGGTAAGGTCGAAATTGGTTGATTCGTTCGTGAGATATGTCGTTAACGAAAACTTTTGAATTAATTGATTTTTTTAAATTACTCCGATATTTCATTTTCAACGTCATAATCTGGTGAAATTTGGAGCGCTTCGCATTTGATATTAGCGGGAAGCTCCAGGAACGGCCTGCAGGCTCAACCAAATTGGAAGACCCTGCAGGCCATTCCTGGAATTCCTATTTTTTGTCGTCATTAGGAAGACGTTGCAGCACATTTCCTGATTTGTCCGCGAGATGATATGCGGTAGTGGATATTCTTACACCGCTACTACGCGGTAAATTGTCTTTGATTATTTTATATCAGAATAACAGTTCATTAATAAAGCCTATACAAGCGAAGCCGGATGGTGTCGCTCGTCTTCAATATATCACCAATTTGGTCAATGTTACGCCTACAGCACATTCATACGTCATACACATGATATAGATGCAAAATATGAAACGCTGTTAAACGGTAAATTTGTCTTATTTAACTAAACAACACATAAATACGATTTATGCACCGTCTGAATGCTGCTAATCATTAGCATAATGCCGTAAACTGGTTAGTAACTAAATCTTTTATTACTGTTTAGTGCTTTTTTACACATTTTATGCGTACCTGACGTGCAAAAGCAACAGTGTATGAGAAAAGATTTAGGTTATAATAAATTTATTGTACAGAGGGAAACTTAAAAACGAGATGGGCAGCTGACAACAAATTATTGCAAAACTGCAATTGCCAACCCTCTTGCCAAACATGACAACTATGAGACACTCTGTTTTTAATAGGATAGTGCCCACTGTGGCCCATAGACATCTACATTAATCCTCGATTAAGAATCAAAATGCAGTTGCGTTATCACCCGTGCGGACTAAGATGGAATGCCTCGTTTCCAGTGAAAAGGGTCCCCGGTTGTCTACACTCACCATACGAAACACAGCAGCATTAAGCTATTCTGTGAAAGCGTGGTCCTGCCACGGTCGAGCCGACCCATTCGTGCTACAACTATTATACTACTATTAAAAAACTCTTTATTTTACTGCTTGATATATAAGGATATCCGCTGTAAAACCAGAGTAATCGACGTAGTCGAACGGATTAGTAAGCTGAATTGGCAATAGATCAGTCGCATTGCCCGAAACAGCGACAACCGATGGGGAATAAAGATTCTCGCCTCGTACTGGTAAGCAAAGAATAGGGCGGCGTGGTAAGATATGCAGGAAGTCGATGGATGCAGGTGGCTCAGCACTGTGTTCTGTGGCATCTCTTGGATTCAACTGTAGTCGTATAAAGGGCTGAATCTATGATGATGATGACGATGATGAATTAAAATTATGGCGTATGTGCTATAATCAGGAAAGGGTGCATTCTACAGATTGAGGGATGAGGCTTTTGCAACTGACTGAAGACGAAAAAATATCTAAAAATGTTGCGTTCGAAGCCATGAACTTGTGGAGCACTATAATCTATACGAGGGTGCCGGCTCTACGTTTACTAACCTGCCCGCCCATTGTAGTGTAATGGGCAAATATTATGATTGGTCCAACAGTGGACTTAAAATATTGTCAATGTTATGTAAATATCTTAGCAACACATCTTTTTATAGCTATCTAACATTACACAAAGCTTATACGTAATATAATCAAATATTATTTATTACACAAGAAAATATTCATAGCATGTGTCAAATTACTCGAAAAAAATTATTTATTACGTATTAACATAGGTGATATGTCTTTTTATTACTAACATTTATGGATCACTGTTGTCCGATAAATAATTTATTTTTTATAATTTAACTAACGAAGATAAAATAATATAAAACCTTTATATAATGTGTATTATACGTTATAATTTTAGAAATCATTAAACATATTTTTTAATTTTTATTGTACTAAAGAAAAAGATATATTTATTTATTTATTTAAGCTTAAAATAAGTATTTCAAATCGTTGATGAATGCAAACAGTAACAGTAAGTAAGTAGTGTTTATCCACTAAACAATTTGCAGTGGAGTTGATTAGTGAGTGTAAACAGAGCACGGGCCAGGTTTGCCAGAGCACGCACGCTCGTATACCGTCTCTATTGGTTGTCTATGACATACAATCTGTAATAGAATCAGGCGGGAGTTTATGTTCCTCCATAATAACAGGATGCAAAATTAATTTGGTTTTTCGCTTAATCGAATGAGTTGACTTCTTTTAGATTATACAATAGATAAAGTAATTTTTTTCTTTGGTAATGTACTCATGCAATTAGTCCTTTGTCCAGTATCCTTAAAAAAATGTAAACATATATTTTTAATTTTTGGGAGATTTTGACGACAGCTTAACCCAGCAGTCAGTCGATCAAGATGGTTTCTAAAGGCGTTGAAACGGACACAAATGAACAACTTGATGTTTCTAACATCGGATCACCGTTCACTAATAATTCACATTAGCAGACATTTAATAGATAACATGTCGTCACTTTTACATATCTAAATCCACTTCACTTTGAACCGTTAATACACTTTTAAACAATAGCTACAAGTACAATTCACTATTGCTTAAGTTTCCGCCAAAAGTCTACATTTTTTTGCAAAGGCGCAAAAACATTGGTAGACACATCCTTACATATTTAAGAGGAATAAACTTAACTAAATATAAAACCTATTTATAAAGTAGCGTCTATAGACGTTGCTAGTACCTGTATACAGGTCTATTATCAGATCAGCTCTACAGTAGGTACCATATTGACCATATTATTGTATTGTCATGTAGTTACTGTCAGCTATCATGATGTCAGCATGTTTTGATAATAATATTTTTTATTCATAAGAAATGGTACAAAGATGTTCGTATAAAATAATAAAGTATCGCATATTTCACCAGTTTTGGGTATATGAAAACTTATGGCTATAAAATAAAATAACTAAGTGAAATTTAAATTAAAATTAAACGCGCATCAGTTTACAATTTTAATTTTAACCCTTCAAAACATGATCAAAGAAAAAGCAGCGTTTAACAGGCAATAGAAACGTTCCTTTATTTTCAGCAGTTCGTGTTCGCTTTTATAACTTTTGTCTAAATCGTTTTGTTTTTATAGAATAGGATTACAAACACACAGTCACATGATAGTAAGTGGATGTTGTGGCCCATAGACATCTACATTTATCCTAAATTAAGAATCAAACTTCAGATGCTTTGTCAACCGTGAGGACTGAGATGGAATGCCTCGTTTTCACTAAAAAGGGTTTCCAGTTTTCTACAGTAACCATTGCTGCAACTATAATATAGTTGCAGTGTGGCTGTACCACGTAAAAATATAATTGGTTATAATATAATTGGTTATAATATAATTGTTTATAATGTAATTGTTTATAATGTAATTGTTTATAATGTAATTGCCATCTTTCAGTTGGGATTTTGTTAAACGCTTGAATAGTTACCTATTACATACATTTATCGCTATGAGTAAGAAATATTATAGTATTTAATAGTGGGCATTGCGATTTTCACTATATGTGATATTAACCTTATAATGGTGGTATAAGAATATCCACTGCCCCATATCGTCCCGTGAATGTCGTAAGGTTAAGAGGCGACGGACGGTAACTGAAAGAAGCAGCTCCTTGTTCAAAATAATAAATACAAAATAGCGGTTGCCAACACGCGTGCTAATGGTGGCAACTAAAGCAAAACCCCCCTTTATGGATGGCAATTTATGGGGGAGACCTATGTCCAGAAGGGGACTTAGGTTTTTATGGATTGATACATGGAATTGATACTGATATAATGGCAGCACTCATGAATATGTTTTGAATAAAGTATGCATATCAATTTTCTTTTAAAGTACAAGTTGAAAATTAATCTCATCATCTGGTCTGCGAGCAACTAGCACTCTCAGTACGCACTTGACTTAGCAAATTAGGCGAATAAACCTTTTGCCCTGGCAAAAACCCTCCCCCACACGTGCTATTTACGAGAAAAATATTCAAATATGCCGGCCGCTGGCTCCAGAACGCTATTAATCAAACCGATGGGTCTCCGATCATTAATTTTTCACGTGTCGTTCGCATCGGATACCACATAACCATCAAAATGATCGCTTCATGGATATCCGTGCTCTGTTAAAGTGAAATAGATTAAAAGTAGAGCCACGCTGCGGTTATATTATGGTTGTTCTGAGCACTAATTGGTAGCCTGGATCGGTAGTAAGGTTTTGACATTTTTTTATAATACTGACGTGACAAACCAAGAGAACCGGAAACCCTTTTTTTACTGAAAACGAGGAATTTCATCTTAATCCTCACGGGTGACAACACATCTGCATTTGAATTCGTAATCGAGGATAGATGTAGATGTCTATGGGCCACAGCAACCACTTATCTACAGGTGGAATGTGTGCTCGTTTGTCACCCTACCCTATAAAAAAAGACCTATATCATAGTTCTAGTACGAATCGGCTCAATCGGTAGGACCACGCTCTCTCAAAATAGCAGCTTAATGCTCCGGTATTTCGTATGGTGAGTGTAGAGAACCGGAGACCCTTTTCTAATAGAAAAGAGGCTCCATCTTAGTCATAGTACTTA
Source organism: Parnassius apollo (assembly GCA_907164705.1). Taxonomy (NCBI): domain Eukaryota; kingdom Metazoa; phylum Arthropoda; class Insecta; order Lepidoptera; family Papilionidae; genus Parnassius; species Parnassius apollo. Next base: position 849,266 of record CAJQZP010000341.1, on the reverse strand, counting down.
GGTGCAACTAATTTACAGATTCTTAGTGGATGATAGATATAAATGTCTATGAGCCACAGCATCCACTTACGCTCAGGTGGGCTGTGTGCTCGCTTGTCACCAATATTAAACAAAAAAAACAAACATAACAATTCTTTACAATTTTAAACCAGTTGTAAAGCGGAAACCTTATATATTTCTCCAAAAATATTTTCCTATATTTTAAGACGCCGCAACGTTATATATGGAAAATGGTCCAGTAGAATTTTAAACCGGGAAACAGCCTGGAAGATCGATCGTAGACCGACTGGCGCCGGGAGAAACATTGGCTAGGCTTACTGGCTTGTTTACTAGGCTTATTTGTTCCCGGATGGAATATAAAATGCTCTATTACCATAGAGATTTTCCCGCCGTAAACTTTTTTTGGTTATGGACGTTGACTGTTAGTACTTTCGCCAGTGTAGTAAATAAAAGCCAGTTTAGTAAATACACTGTTTTAATTTTACCATTACAGTCTATGAAAATTCCAAGGTTGAACAAATGTTTAGCCTATATATTGCTTCATAGGGGGGGAATGTTTGCCATAGTTGCTACACTTGGCAGACAAGTTGGCAACCGCAGTGTTGTTTTATTTTTTAAGTTGTTATTCGTAAGATGCGACTGCCCATCTCCTAGTTTGTATCCCCCAGTTGTCTCTCCTCGATATATTTACGATTTTTTTTAAATCTAATCATATAAAATTGTCGGTCTCCCAATATGTTTAGGAAAATTTAATGTATGTACACAAAAATTGTTTTCTTAAAAATAGTGAAGGCACATTCTGCAAATACTAGAAACAAGCACCAGTTATACCAGTTACTCGACTCCAAAGTGTCCCAGAAAATATGCAGGACTTATCTATGAAAAGGTTTAAAATTTTTACTAAGCATAAATTGTTTAGTAAGGGTTATACTACTAAAAAGTACATGATTGATAATAGCACATGGGAATGAGGTAATCCCTCAAGCAATTCTTTACTCGGGACTGTATCTAATATTACAACCAAATCCAAGAAATATACGAGGTCTCTATTCCCAAGTTTAAATATTTTACTAAACAAGTCTTAAAACTTTGTAAAAAGATTATTATAATATAAATGAATACATAGTTGATATTATCCCTCGGGAGTGAGGTGGTCGGTTCCAAGCTGTTTCTTAAATAAGTTTTGTAAGTAGTTGGTACAACCTGTTTTATTGCGTACTACTTTGAAAATAAAGTTCCGCCGGGTTTTGCTGGTCCTTCCCAGGACAGAGGTTTTTTTTCTAGTAATAGTACTCAAATCATCATCGGTGTTATGATCTAAATCACTCAGAGAGTGATAAATTACGAATAAATAAAGGACCTTTTTTATAGAAATAGTTTGAACAAACAAGCATAAAGTCTACCCAATAGTAAGTTGATTAAATCAAAATGCAGATAAACTCGTTGTGACCGGACTAAGAAGCTAAGTTACCAGTAAAAAAGGGTTTCCGGTTCTCTCATGATACGAAACACGGATTTTACGCTGGTATTCTGTGAGAGTGTGGTTATTCCCCGGTTACCACGTGAAAACCTCTTTCCTCTTCAAAACATAAAACATAATATTAACATGGTAAAAAGTTTATTAAAAACAAAGTTGACTGCTTGGATCATGTTACTGACAACTCGAAACTTCGACCTGATTTTCTGCAGCCATTTTCTCCGTGTCTCGAGACAAAGGTAAATAGGTCATTCTGCCTAACTTTACAATAGCCTTGTCTTGTAATATTGCGGTATTTGGCATGCAGTACTTTTTCCGCAGAGCTAAAATTAAGATGTTGCTAATCAGCCACTACATTTTACCACGGAATTATTTGTTTGACAAAGAATTGTGCTTAGAAATTTGTTCTTGCTCCAGCAAAAGCAGAGATAACAATGTGAAATACGCGCTACGATTTTTTAACCTTATTTAAATACAAGTTTTCTTCCAAAATCATTACAGCCGTTTTCGAGAAAGTAATTAATCACTTAAAGTTTATGATTATGTTGAAATGATGACGTAAATTAAATATCCAAACTCTACTTTAAAGACGGCTACTCACATGCCTGCCGCCGGGGGGAATTTAGGGTGTACAGCAATCGGGGCAATATCAGAATTGTCTCTACACACGTGCCTGTTGTTCATTAAGAGAACGTACGTCCTGTTGAACACACGCGTGGAGAATGGCTCCAGTTTTACCGAAATATCAAAGGAGTAGCGAGTAACTTAACTCTTTTTTTATAGATGTAATATGAATGTGAAATAATAAACGATTACACAGTCCATCTGATGATACCCGAAAAATTTCGGAGGAGAAGAATTATAAACACACGCACACTTGAATGTTATATATAATGATACTCTATATATATTGGTGTATCAAAACCTTAAGTATCTAATCATACCAATTCATTTTTGTTACTTTATATTGAACTCATGTATACGAAATAAAAACTCCTAAGTATACCAATGCTCCTAAACTGACGGATATTCAACCAACATAATTTAGCAAAAGTATTCGTGAATTCACATAGTTAAATTTATTTATGATATCAATTATCATTAAAGTTTACGATACAGTAGTTAAAATTAAATCAATTGTTTTTGGTTATAAATTTACTTTGAGAACGAGAGATATTTGGAACCTTTGTACTTATGTGTAATAAAGCTAACTTTGTTTAAGTGCATACTGTGGCCCGTAGACATCTACGTTTATCCACAATACAACTAATTAATTAATAATTACAACCATAATATTATAGCTGCAGCATGACTCTACCACATTAAAAATATAACCACGTTCAAATAACATTCTTTCTGCGATACTACCGCAAAAAAAAGAGATACTGGGTAAAGAAGTCGCTCTTTATGCACTTCTATCGCCCGTGTATTAATTTCACGCTCTTTATTGTTATCCATTGTGATATGTACTCACACGTATGCTCCACGTGAAAGTCGCCAACAAACTGATTGAAATTGCCCCAATGGCGCTGCACACTCGTCAGCGGCAGCTATGATCTAGGGAGCAAAGAAGGTCTTGCGCCCCTGCCGCCCTGCCACAGGGTAAACTTAGGATATTGGCCCTCCTTGCATTCCACAAATCACAATTAAGGAGGCAATTGAGGGTCATCCTCACTTCTAAACCCTAGATTGCCGCTGCGGCAGGCAAGTGAGTAGCCGCCTTAAGAATGCAAAACTCAGTTTTTTATTATTTTATTTATTATTTATAAAATTTTTATAAATAATTTATGTAAATTAACGTTACAATGTAAAAATATAAAGATATTTTGTACAAATTTCTTCCAGCAAGCCTGATACTGAACAGTTCAAAGAGAAGCGTATAGTGTGCACTCTCATAATAATTATTACAATATTAATATACGTTATATTTAAATAAAGATAATAAATACATATGCACTCATTCAAATCGTTACCGTTATCGTAACAGCCTATTTAAGTCCACCGCTGATAACCATAAATTGTCTCGTAGGGGGGACTTTTACCATAGTTAAACGCCGACACCCACGGGATGATATGGGTAGTTGATATTTTTACATCACCACTTTATATATATATATATATATATATATATATATATATATATTTGCCTCGTTGGTCTAGTGGTCGTACTGGTGCGACAGCTGACCATAAGGCCCCGGGTTCGAATCAGTTATTTAATTTTTCCATTAAGAAATTCTCAGTAGCTGCCCGGAGTCAGGAAGTTGGAGGTGTCTCACCCCCGTGCCTCGGAAAGCACGTAAGCCGTTGTTCCTGCGCCTGATCTCTCTCCGGTTGTGTTGGTTGACCGTCCCATCGGATTATGAGAGTGAGGCAATAGAGAGTGCACCTGTGCTTGCGCTTACACTTGGGAATCATAATCCTGCACTGCGCCGATGGATAGTCTCCGTGGAGACTGGCCGCCGTGACCGAAATTCGGTCAGGAGGATATTATTATATCTCTCATAATTAAATCTGATTTACTTCATTTTATCAATGGAAACATTACAAAATATCGAGGTAATTTTCATTGCTCGAATTGACTCTTGATGTGAATTATTTACTAGACCATTCGAACGATAGTGCACGCAGTTGAGGGAGATCGGAAGATGCTCTTCAAACTAGGCACGACACGTCATTTATCTTATTAAGTGGATTTTAGCTCATTAATTTTTAAAATCCCTAATATAATGAATTTCCGCAAAGTAATGCCTATAACAGCTAATGTCACCATAGATTAAATGAAAAAAAAAGACTTCTAAAAACATAAAGCATAAGTCATTTATTTTACGTAAGATGTTTATGAAGTAAAATTCCCATCTAAAAAACAAAACTTTCCAACTTTTTACAAAACGATTGGGGAGACTTTTAACTGAAAATGTGAGGTTTTCTTTCCTTATACTTAATGGATTAACCTCCAAAATTCGTACCGCTACATGTTAGGAAAGTTGCTTATTAGGGTCACCAGATTCAAATTAAATGTTGGGACAAATTTTATTATAAACACGCCATCTGCCAACGGCCTCACGTAATGATTCCAATTGTGAATCTAAACCATCTAGGGACTTACTCAAACACATACAAAAAATTTCATCAAAATCACTCGAGGTGTTCTTAAGTTTCTTCTGGCGGCAACACCCAATTCGAAGCCTACGGCGGCATCGAAGAAGGCAGCCGCTGTTAAAAAGTAAGGTCCTCTGTGTCACCGCCTTCCGTCGTCATAACCGCCGCAGCGTACCTACGTACTCGTACGACATTCTTGCGCATGTGTGATGTTCATTGTTCGTTCAGTGAAATGTTCAACGAAATATCGCCGCGACCGAACGGCAGGTAGGTAAGTTGACAGCAGCAGGACGGGAGAAATATGGAGTGTAGAAGTAAGGAGTACAGACTGTGTATTAAAAAGTGTCCATAGAAAACCGTTAAATAAGGGTGGCGCCACTATAACTACGGGGTATACTTTAAAGAACGCACCGAAAAATATTAGTGGGATAGACGACTTTTTCGAGGTTATATTTACAAAATAAAATTATTTTAGATTTGAAAGCTACTGAGCAGTTTAGCACCACACTTAAACCGTCAATAACTGCTCGGTTCATTTCATCCCAGTAGCTACTCCAGCGCTGTTGTGGAGAGTTTTCGAACTGTTATTTACTGCTTACAGATGGCCACTTTTTCAACTATTCTACTATGGGAGTTGGTACTCCTTACTTCTACACTCCATAGGGAGAAGGATCCTCACGAGGCAAGTTGTTCTTACATACATGCAGCAATGAGGGCTAATAATTTTAAGCTCATTAGATGTCGCTCGTTGACACTGTGGCGAATTTTTTTATACTATATAAATTAATCGAGAAGTTCGTTTTAAATAAAAGTTTATCAGTTTCTAGAGTATTATATTAATACACAAAACAATGCTTCAGCGGATTGTTGTTTAATTTGTTACACATTTTTAACTGTTTTCTTAAATTTTCTACTTTTATGAATATCTGTGGTTTAGTTTATTTATATTTGATCCAATAAATATAAAATCTAACTAATAGTATATTAAGAAACATTAACCTTTACATTTTTCGAACAAATTGCGTTCCCGCTATGAAATCTGTCAAATATTACATCTCATTTGTAAGTGGCGCCGCTCTGGTGGCAGAAAAGGTCGTGGATGCCCTTATTGATTTTTTATTTATATAGATTTCGTAACACTAGTACGTTAGTGTTATTAATTTTTTTTAAAGTAAGAAAGAAGTACCAATCAAATTAAAGTAATAAAATGTAGTTCTATGATAACAGATCAATCTATATAGTCTCTTGTTCTCCTCAGTTATTTGTATTACGCGCTTTTTTAAAACCATACCTAAGTAAAAGAAAAGTACCAACCAAATATCGTATACACTGCTGCGGGAAGTGACAGAGGTATATAAATTAATTTAGTTATAATTAGTTAATGTTGTTAGTAACATATTTTAGTTTATAAATTAATTACCAATGTGGATCATGGTCCGAAATAAATGATGATGATTATTATTATTATTAAATAAAAGTAGTAAAATCTAGTATCTACTATGATAACGGAACATTAATTAATTTATTTATTTATTCATAGACCATCATCAGTGCATACAATATTACATGTAGGCCAGAGTTTGGGAAATAACGACACATCTTCTCGTCAGGCATACCTCAAAAGCTTAAAACTAGAAAGCGTACTACTAGTGCGTGTTGTCAGTGATGTTCTATGGAACTGAGACGTGGTTCTTTACTGCTGACCGTATGGGGAAGCTCAAAGTCGCTCAGCGATCTAAGGAGAGAACTACGCTCGGGGTTTCTTTGCGTGATAGGTTTAAAAATGAGGATATCCGCAGTAGAACCAGAGTAACCGACATAGCCCAACGGATTAGTAAGCTAAAGTGGCAATAAGCCGGCCGTATAGCTCGAAGAACCGACAACCATTGGGGAAGGCGAATAGTAGTCCCCCCACTAGATGGAGTGACAACCAGTTAAGACATGGAGGAAGTCAATAGATGCAGGTGGCTCGGGACCGTGGTTTGTGGAATTCCTTGGGGAAGGCCTATGTTCAGCAGTGGACTTGTGAAGGGCTGTAATGATGATGATGATGATGATGAAGATAAAAAACATCATATACCTAAGTGTAAAACTATAACTCATGATATCATCCGTACTATGTGGATGACTGGCGGTTCACTACAGTGCGATTCAAAAAAGTTTTCTTCCCCGCATAATAACTTTCTTGTGGAATCGACTACCACCGGCGATCTTTCCGCACCGACACGACCTGGGGACCTTTAAGAAAAGAGCCTATTCCTTTTTAAAAGGCCGGCAACGCATCTGCAGTTCCCCTGGTGTTGCAGCTGTTCATGGGCGGCGGTAATCACTTACCATCAGGTGAGCCGCATGCTCGTTAGCCCTCTCTACTATAAAAAAGTCCAAGTAGCAGCTGTTAAGGGATGTTACACTGCGGTAATTATTTAGACTTACGTTATAAATATTTAAATATATAGCCTATAAAAGCAAATATACAGCCTATAAAAATCCATTGTGGAACATTGGTCACTCCTATGGATTGCTTCAAATTAAGGATTTTGCCATAGTTGCCACGCTTGATATTCGGGTTGGCAAACGCTGCAGCCCATCTGTGTCAGTTGCCCTCTGTCACCTCTTACGACACCCACGGGATGATGTTATGGGGTAGGATATATTCTTACACCGCAACTACATGTTCAATTATATTATAAATAGCTAGATTAAAGACCGATCAATATAAAACGCTCTTGTTTTCCAGATCACGTGATCACACAAATAAAAGTTTACTGAACCAGGACTGTGGTAAGTGTTCCACAAGCCTGGTCACACTACAACGCAAAAAGCACGCCAGGCGGCGATATCTCCTGAGTATCGACCACACAGCGCCTTGCCGCTGAAAAACACGCGATCCGTCTCTGATTTATTGTCGTTTAAGTTTGTCAGTGCTCATTAATATAATACAGAAAAACTGAAGCGTGAATATTAAATGTCTAGCTTCACGAATCCGTGTATATTAAATAATAATTCCACAGAAAACATAAATGTGAAAGCCAAGTTTGATACGTTCAAGAAACGTCGAAACAAATATCGATTTTTTATTTGTTTTTCTAGTATGTGTTTTTAATATCAAAAAATTAAAAACTTTTTTTCGAGGAATGAGATACTGTTCCTTTTTGTTTATGTGAAAAACTGTCATTTCTTTACGTGTACATTTAACTAATTGTATCGATGGAACTATATGTATCGATTCAGTTCTATACATGTATCGATTGAAAATAACGATTTGTGGAAAATAGAAATTGGTTCTTCGATAAACCGATCTCAGATCGCCATGCCTATTCAGGATTGACAACGCATTTTAATTCTTAATCTAGGACAAATGTAGATGTCTATGAGCCACAGCATCCACTTACTGGACCGTGTGCTCTTTTATCATAATATTGCCTTTTTTGCCCAAATCGGTATAAAAATACTAACACCACCTACAACATATATATAAAAATACTAACACCACCTACAACATATATAAAAAATACTAACACCACCTACAACATAAATATAAAAATACTAACACCACCTACAACATAAATGTGAAAATGGGGCCAAATAAGGTACAGACGACGTTCCTGATTGTTGGCTTCGCTGATAAAAGAGTTGAGATATTATAAATGGGCGTCAAGATTCAGAGAAGTTCCTTATATCATAGGATCTGTGGTAATGTACAACGTTTTTAGAATTTTTTCGATACTAATAGTCGCTTAGTAACTTTATCGACACTTTTTATAATGACTTCTAGTTTTTTTTAATTATATAAGTATCTAATGCTTGTAGCACGCAAGGGTCGGCTCCACCAGGGCAGGATCATTCTCTCACAGCAGAATACCATCGTGAAATAGCAGCTTAATGCTGCTGTGTTTCGTATGGTATGTGTAGAGAACTGGAGACCCTTTTTACTGGTAACAAGGCGTGCCATCTTAGTTTCAGGTATGACAGTGCGTTTGAAATTTGAATCGTAATCAATGATTGATGTCTATGAGCCACAGCGTCCACTTACCATCAGATGGGCTGTGTGCTCGTATATCACTTTTACGTCTATAAAAATAGTTTGCTGACTTGTGTTCTCCTTGTCATCTTTCAAAGCTTTTGATACATAAGGATTTCAATAAGATATAATAAATACAATTAATACCCTAATTAGTATCATTTAATTTGTATTATGATGTTTTCATGTACATTTATAAATAATTGTTAATTTAAACTCAACTTAATTTCATTCAACTTAATTTACCACTTAAAGTGTCCTGTATACGTATCTGTTTATTTACATTCACGCATATTTTAGGGGAAGTTGAAAAACCATAGCGGCAGTCTCAAATTGAGATTTAATGTCAACGCCATCTGTTGATACTTTGTAGGCGATAATTGCCGAATAATGCTGTTTTAAATTCCTTCGCCTTGTTTCTTGTTTAACCAAATGTGCTGAGTTAGTTTAATGCAAAAATATCTTATGCTATTTTAAGGCAAATTGCCTTAAAATAATTTTTCAATTGCCTTAAAAATTATTTTGCTTCATTAAGACATTAATCTTCTCGCGTGTTAGCAACACGAGTTAAGTTTTGTTAGCTGTAAAAAAAATAGGAACCTACATCTCCTTAAAACCTTCCTTGGATTTCCTAAAAGTTTGACAGGGAAATAGTAGAGAAACCTCATCGCGTGCGAGTGTGCAGCGGAGACACAACCTTAAATGTTTATTTAATGTATGGATTATTTCTAGAAAAATTAATAAGAAAACATAATGATCGAAATCTCTATGGAATTATAATCATAGACTAAATCCTTAAAAAAACATGGCAAACGTTTACAGATAAAACACGCGAAGGGATTTCCAATAAGGCGGGAAAACATTTCCCCGCCTAACAGCGTATGTAGTCAGATCCTTCTTTATGCTGATGGAATTTTTGACACGTCATCCTGGTATTGCAAGCCGAAATAAACGCGGAGGCTACGTATTTTTATTTCTGTTCAGGATTTTGTTTCGCTATAGAATGCTGAGGCCATAATCCCGAATAGTATGTTTTGTTTAGCTGCGTGTAAAAAGGAAAGTTTACGCAATCAAACATAGAGTGCATATTACACTGTACTTAGTTTAGTAAAGTGTATTATTGGTTATATACATGCTATCACTGTCAACGCCTACAGGGGTAGACAGAGACTACGAAATTTCATTTGGCACGATCCTGACACACATATCTCGCATCTTTCACATCCATATAGGCAAATTAAGAGTACCCGACGAACATGTATGCGTAGGTACGCATACATGTTCGTCGGGTACTCTTAATTTGGCCCATCTTTAATACATTGCCAGTTAGGTCGATTAACTTTCATCTAAGACGTCCATTGCCGAATCGGCCATTCACTTTTGCAACATAAATTTGGTTTGTCACTCTTTTACATTAATTTTTTCTACGTGTCCAAATTACCGAAGTATTCCTTCTTTTTCTGGTCACAACATCTTGCAAATTACACTTTTCTCTTATTACACAATTTCTTAACCTTTCATTCCGAGTCACTTCTACAGCATTAATTTTACTTTCATACTTTTTCTGCCTCACCCAACTTTCACTACCATACATTAAGGTACGGACTAACACAGCATTGCGAATTACCATAAGTGCCTTTTTTGATATTTTCAGACGTTCATAAATAGAGTGGTAACATATTTTTTTAACTCAGAGCATCGAATAGGATCCTTTATGGATACTAAAAATATGACAAATATGATCTATGATCCTTTTTGATAATAGGAATATCGTAAAATAGCATCTTAAACCACAAAGTATTCAGAGCCTACATATAGTTTTATTTTCTTAATTGTACGCAGTTCAGTTCATCAGTACCAACTCATTTTTGATTTATGAATGAGTAATGAGCATAAAGAGAGTAATTTAAAAAAGAATATAGTGCAATATAGCCTCATTTCTACGTGAAGTCTTTGTAGATTTTTTGATTTTTAAGTTCCATGAATAACTTTGAATAAACACCGTATTACCAACCGTTGGGCTACTCAAGTACGGACCTAGATTCTTCTGCGTTTATTTAGTTTTATTTGCAATTATTTTTCTTTTAAATAATAGAGGAGTAATAACGAGATGCTGACTAGCAAAAATGGTAAAGGTTTCAGTCAGAAATGTTGAATAGAAATATGAATACAGGTGAAATGGAGTTTTCGGTGGGAACTTGATAGCCGGCGGATTGCTGTTCTTGTATTATCATATATATGTATATATTATGGTTTGAAGTGAATTTTAATACGTAAAACTGGTGAGATTTCGTGTATTAAAAGTATTTCGTGTATTTTCGTGTTTTAAAAGTCTGTGTACTAATAACGGAAATGTTGTAATAGATTGCTTCACGTATTTTATTATAAATACTAACATATTCAATTGTCAACTTCGCTTCCCAAATTTTTTTTTGCAATATGACGCATAAGTATTTTGACGAAACGACACGTCAGACTAAGCTGTATGGTCAAAGACTTTTGCCTGACTTAATAGGTAAATCTGAGATCATTAAGATGCAAAACGTCGTTGGATGAAGGTGGCTCAGGACCTTACTTTGCGGCATTACTTAGAGGAGGCCTATGTTCAGCAGTAGACTTGTTATGTGCTGTAATGATGATCGACAAAGTAAATGAATACCCTAGTAATGTAAGCTATCTCTAACCGTAGAATAAAAATGGGGTCTATATAACAGCTGGCTGGTTCATGGGTGTCTAGTCATTATCGTGTAATAAGTGACGTAATAGCCTAATTACGTCTTATTACTCGGAACGGGCCTCCTCAAATTTCTAAAAAGGTCTTGAGACAGGAAAGTTTTCGGTAAAATGCCTTAACGCGTGATTTCACATGTTTAAATATTATATAACTTATGAGACACACTATGTTTTCCTTCAACTTCGACTTCGCGATTTTTAAGTCGACTCCTACTCCTTTTTAAAAGGCCAGCAACGCATTTGCTGTTCCTATGGCGTTGTCACAATAGGTATAGCATCAGATGAGCCGCATACTCCCCTCATTTGTCCCCTCTACTATTGAAAATACCTCACCCGTGTAACAAGTTTCTCGGAAATCTATTTCAGGCACGGAGAAAATAAACGATTATTTCAAGATATTATCTTTAAAAAAAAACCCTCGAGAATATTTAAAATTGCGACTGCAATTTACTTAGTGCAGGCAAGTAAAGTAAAAAAAGTAAAGTTACAGCCTATATAAGTCCCACTGCTGGGCACAGGCCTCCCCTCATTTCTGAGAGGGTTTTAGGGCAAGGAAGTGTCCGCCGCGCTGCCCTAATGCGTGTTGGCGAACTTCACATGTCTTCGAAATATTTTTTTTTCTTATTCCTCAGACATGCAGGTTTCCTCACGATGTTTTCCTTTACCGCCGAGCACGTGGTAAATCAGCACTTAAAATTGCAATTAACAATTTCATTGGTGCTGGCGGGGATCGAACCCGGGTTACCCGCGTTCTGTTATATTTACAGCGAGCGTTAACCATCTGAGCTACCACGGCTCAGTGCAGGCAAGGCTCGAACTCTTATTCAGTCACATACTATGGGTGTGTTTCGATATACACAGTAACCACTATAAGGTGTGACGTCAATTCAGTATACTATGAAGCCGTTGCTTTTTAGATTGTTATACTGGTTACTGTTTAAAACGGAACGCAGTTCAGTGTACTTTCATCCCCATTTTTCAACACTCTTTTCGAATGAAAATATTCATCACGTACACGTTTTCTGTTCAACAAGAAAAATTATTATTTGAATGACGTTGCTTTTAAAACTTAATGTCCGAGTTTATTTGAATATCAATATTAATTAATAATAATAACAATCATTCGTGGAAGCTGTTAAATCTTTAGGCAGTTATTTTTTTCGATCACGTGATCAAAGTACTGAGAGCACCTTACTTCGCAAGCGCCATTGCTTATAGCATAAAAAGGCGGCGATTTATGACGTCATATATTTCCTTAGGGTACTACGGCAGTATACTGGCAGTCAATAACGGAACACGGCCAATATTTAAATAAACTATAATAAAAAAAGAAATTTTGTCACCTCTGTTAAAACGTTAACATGCAACCCTAGTCGAGTGAAGAATAGTATAGAATATTTGCAAACTATTTGCAAACGTACCAATGAAAGGAAAGACTAACGCAATCCTTCAGATGGTAAACATCCAGCTTTGTACTAAATACGCGGAGATTGTTGCATTTCCGTCATCGGGGAAATATACGCCTCAATTCACGTTTCGCATTAGAACCGGGAAGGCCTACTTGTGTAGTTTTTTTTTAAATTGAAATGTCGAGGCTGTGACATTTTTCTTTGCAACCGCAGAACGCCTACGCGGAGTATATAAATTTTATTCATTCAAATCGAGACACAGATTAAATATGAATATTACTCTTCTATACAGTAATGAAAAGCCTGTCATGCTGCTTCGTAGCGAGTTGACGGATTTTTAAGGTCCATTGTTAAAGAATAACATTCATACGTGATAGAGCCATGCTGCAGCTATATTATGGCTGTAGCACGAATGTGTGATCGAGGAAGGACCACGCTCGCACAGGATACCAGCGTAAATAAATAATAAATAAAATAAAATATCTTTATTTCAGGCAACAGAAAACCTATTTAGGAATGTTAGTAAAATTGAAGTGAAACATCAATTTTAGTGTTAGTAATCAATTTAATTTACATAAATAATAATTAGAAATACAAATGGAGATTTTTGAGATCAGCCGCTAAGAGGGCACCGGTGTTTTATACCGTGGCATGTAGCCGTATCCAGTGCTCAAGCAGCGGCGAGTCCCATCTATCTGCCATCGTGTTGAGAATGCTATTGGAGCTGCACCGCAAACGGTTAAGCATCGATGCATCATGCTTTCTAATAATGGCATGGAAACCATCAGTGTGCATTTCAGAGAACATTCCTGACTAGATGCAAAAATGCGGCAGCCCCATCAGCATCCTAAACCCATTATTATACTGCACACGCAACGCGCTGTACGGGTTTACAGCGCGTTGCGTGTTGCTAAACTTATGCTGTGTATAGTTAACCCATAGGTTGCCCGTGTAAAAAGACTGGCAGTAGGCTTTGAAAATAGCAATCTTTACCTGCCTACTGCGTCGAGCAAACCTTCGGGCCACCATGTTACATCGGATAGACAGCGCCTTGCGTTCCCGCTCGAGATCCATATTATCACGCAGATCCTCAGTGACCCAATGACCCAGATACTTAAAATGTGAGACACGCTTTGGAGGTGAGTTGTTGAGTGTGATGGTAGTAGCACTTAGTCGGGGTTTGACTCCTGCCTTGAACTCCATGAATTCGCTCTTTTTCACATTGTATCTGAGTTCATGGGATACTGCATATGATTCCCATACTTTTAATAGTTTATGCATGGCACCAATCGAAGGGCTGAGCGGTACCATGTCGTCTGCATAACTTATGTTATTGATACAAACACTGTGAATATGACAGTCTACATTTGTTCCGTTCGACTCCTCGATAAGGCCATTAATATACATATTGAAGAGCCTAGGAGATGTAAGACCACCTTGCCTAAAACCTTGCGTAAAATAGCAGCTTAATACTGCTGTGTTTTGTATGGTGAGTATAGAGATCCGGAAATCGAACATAGCGGAAATTTCAGTGATAACCTGCAAGGTTAACCGTTTTTCAGATTTTTATTAAATACTTTTATACTGGTGAGTGTAGGGATCCGGGGAACCTTTTTTACTGGAAACGAGGCGTTTCATCTTAGTCCTCAGGGGTGACAACGCATTTGCATTTTGATTCTTAATTGAGGATATATAGTCCACTCAAAATAGACAAAAATAAGTCATAACTTAACCAAAATTCGCATAGAGCTGAAAATTGGCAGAGACGTTAAATACATCAGCATAAATAAAAAGTCAGAAATACCCGTCGATCCTATTTCTGCAAAAATTTTTATTCAAGGTCAAACGTGCAAAATTTAGTTGTTTCCATTTTTCTCGAAAATGGTAAGTTTTATCGTAAAAATAAGTCAGACAAAAGTTGTAGATCATACAATTCACTACAAAAATGGACCAGTCACTTTTTCTCTTACGACTCACCATTCGTAAGATATCGCGGTTTTAATAATGAGAAAATTCATATTTTACATAATATGCACTAAAATGCAGCCTGTACACATCAGACGTTCAATATAAATGAAAATAAGAAATTATTGGTTTGTGTTACTTACGCCATAAAACTTGTATAAATTGAATGAGTATTTTAAAATAAAAGACAGTCAGTCCCTAATTCCCTTCGTCGGTAACGTTGAGTAACATCTGCTAGCTACATCATTGTTCGAGTGTGGAGGGTCGCATACCTGCCATTTTTGAAGGAAGTATATAGTGTTAGTTTTGAAAATTTCTTTGCAGTGAGCAGACGTGCTTATTGGTAATATTTTCAATTTTAATTTGTGCTGTTAAATTATTTTAACAAAATGTCAGAAGTTTGTTTCATTTGTGATAAACCTTTGAAAGAAAGTGAAGTTGTTGTTGTTTATCGTGGAATGAAGATATTGATTGATGCAAGTGTTGAAAGAAATGATAAGTTTTTTGAATACTTGAAAGACAAGCAATCTGTGACAGTCCACGTGCAGTGTCGTAAAATGTACACTCGAAAGAGTAGTATTGTTGCAGCTAAAAGACAGCGCGAGACAGATCAAGGTAGTACATTCACGATAAGTCCACCTCATACTAGAGCACGAGTAAGTGAGCCAGATTTCAACTTTAAAAGATATTGTTTATTTTGCGGCGATGAAGCAAATGAAGAAGCTGAAAAGAAGAAAGCGCAGAATGTTCGTCGTAAAATATATAATGTATCTACACTTGAATTTAAAGATTCAATTTTAAAGGTAGCTTGGACTCGTTCTGATGACGTAGCAAAAGCTGTTATTGCCCGCATTGAGTATGAATTTGACTTAGTTGCTGCTGAAGCTAAGTACTACAATAACTTTTATTTTATATTATTATAATATCTTTCTGAAGCCTACTACGGGATATAAAGTCGGTCGTCCCGAAGATGATTTAGTGAACTTGGCGATGGAGGAAATATTTCAATACATTGAAAATAATGATGATTGTCAATTTTCATTGCAAGAATTGAAAGACGTTGGCAAAAGTCCAGCTATAGGTAGTAAAACAATTAAAAGAAGATTAATGTTAAAGTATGGTGATAAAATTATTATAACTGAGAAAAAGGGAGTTTAACAATTATCTGTTTTATTGACAATCAGTACGATATTCTTCATAAAGCTTGGTATGAAAATAAAAAACAAAATACAAACGAAGAACGATTCAGAATACTGAAAGCTGCCGCAGCAATTATTCGAGAGGATATTCAATCTGTAGTGATTGATAATGATAATTATCCCCCGCCGAGTCGAATGTTTGAAAATATTGACAGCGATATTCCGGAGTCCTTGACTTATTTTTTGGAGCAAGTAATTTTAAAAAATCGACGATTTAAATTAGATCATTTGAAATTAATATGTACAACTATCAGCCACTGTATAATGACTGCTGTTCGGCCTAGCTCTTTCAAATCAAGATTGCAATTGGGTTTATCAGTTTTTTTTCATCGACGATTTGGATCAAAACGTCTTATACAGATTTTTTCGTCTTTCGGATTATGTGCATCATATAATGATACTATAATGTATGAGGCAGCAGCAGTTCTGCATCGTCCACCGCATATTTTGCCACCAAAAACTGGCACATTTATTCAGTATGTTGCAGACAACGCTGATATAATTCACATCAAGGGGATTATTAAAATTATTACTCCAAAAAGTTCAGTTACAGCAGAAGAGCCTATATTACGAACAAACATACTTCCGTCAGTGCAACATTTTGCAGAAAAAGCTCATGTGCTAATACAAGTCTATCAAACAGATGTTGTAGTAGGATATAGCAAAATAGCTGTGCAGGATTTTGATTATAAAAGTAATACACCAACATCTTTACTTAAAAAAGTAGATATGTTATGGTTATATGGGAAATGGAAAAATTTATTATTGCCTGGTTGGAATGTTTATATTGAACATTTAACAAGTAATATTATAAATTTTTCGGAATCTCGAATTTTATTTTTACCATTTATTCATCAACCAGCGAGTAACTACAATACCATATACACAACTTTACTGTGTGCTTTAGAAGATGCAAAACGTTATGGCCACGATTATTGTATTATTACTTTTGATCAACCTTTGTATGCAAAAGCTCGAGAAATCGTATCCGCAGCTCCTGAAGGATCTGAATTATCGAAGATCATAGTAAGACTTGGAGGTTTTCATTTACTTATGTCTTTTTTTGGAGCGATTGGTTATATTATGCAAGGAAGTGGTATAAAAGAAGTACTTTCTCTAATTTATGTACCTAATTCATTAGAAAAAATGCTCAATGGTCATGCTTACGCGAGAGCTGTTCGAGCTCATACCTTGCTTCATCTTACTTTAGCAACAGTAATATCCAAAGAGCTTCTTCTCGATAGTGAGATGGATGAAAATATTACAAATACAATTGAACTTGTAACAAACAAAACTATTTCCTACAATGATATTGAAGAAGGCGATGAAATAGCTGAAGCATTACTTTATCAGTTTAATGAAAAACTACAGGAGCACGGAGAACGAGGACCTTCAGCAAAACTATGGATACAATATTTTCATATGGTGTCTATTGCAAAGCAATTTATAAGAGCTGAACGTATGGGAGATTGGTGATCTCATTTGAATTGCGTTAAAGAAATGCTTCCTTATCTTCATGCTTCAGGACATTTTAATTATGCCAAGTCTGCGCATTTATATCTACAAGATATGGTGCAATTAGAGAACTTGATGGATCCTAGTGTTTATCAAAGATTTATCGAAGGATTTTTCACTCTTAGACGTTCTGGTAAATTAAACTGTGGAACTTCGACGGATATGGTGATTGAACAATCAATGATGAAGTGTATGAAAACAGATGGAGGTGTTGCTCGAGGGAGAAGTACGCAAGAAAGTGTCATTAGTAAATGGGTTTATGGCATGCATACGATGAATACTATGTGTGAAGGATTGGAAGATCTCGCTAACGTTAGAATGGACACAACAGACCAGCATGTGGATGCAAGCGATTCTCGTGTAAAGAGAGATATTGAAGATATTAATAAACTTTTGGAGTGGCTCTTATCACATGATCCGTTCCCTGTGATTCCAAAAATTATGTCCAGCGGAGTCGTCGGCGATGATAAAATTAATTGTCATAATGCTCGTGCAGTTGGACTTGCTTCTATAAGCAAAATGACTGGCCAAACGTTTAATAATATTAAATTAAAACGCGCTGATAGAGTACTTCCTCTTTTAAGTGCAAGTAGCGTCATAAAAGTATATGATGAAAAGGTGCCTATAGATCCTGTATTATTATTTAAACGCATGAGCATTACTAAGACATTTGAATATGAACTTGAAACATTCTTCGCATATGAATTAGCTCCTTACCCATTCACTCTTTGATGCAGTGGGAATACGTAAAACTATGAAGTCAGCTCTTTATAATTGCTTTGAATGTTTAAACTTCGATATTGATAACACAAATGCTATCTACATCATCGATGGAGGGTATCTATTACACCGTGTGGTATGGGATCGAGATGAAACATTTCAAACTATTTTTGAAAAATATGTTCAGTATTAGTTTGGTCATAACAGTACGATTGTATTTGATGTTTATACTAATCATACGAAAAATATTAAAGCTGCAGAACAACGTCGTCGGACTACAAAAACATCTTCATCTGTTGATGTCGTTTTTGATCGATCTATGAAAGTTCCAACAAACCAACAACAATTTCTTGTAAATACCACAATAAGTTGGATTCATTCAATGTTATGTGAAGAATTAACAGCTGCTGGCATTCCAATAAAACAAGCTGATAATGATGCTGATGTCCTTATAACTGAAAGAGCAATAGAACAATGGAAAAGTTCAAATACAACTGTCGTTGTTGGGGAAGATGTTGATTTGTTGATATTACTGACTGCACGGACTCCAAATGATAAAATTATTTACTTTTTGAAACCTGGGAAAGCTCAAGTACAATCAACAATATATTCATCACAAAGTCTGACTGCATATCCGAAATGTCAAGCTCATATTTTATTTTTACATGCAATAACTGGTTGCGATACTACATCAGCACTTTTTAAAAGAGGTAAAATAGCAGTATTTAAATTGTTCGAAAAACGCAATGATTTAATTGATTGTGCAGAAGTATTTACAAAGATTCACTCTTCTCCACACGACATCGTTAGAAATGGAATTCGTTTTCTTCTTGCAATGTATGGTGCTCCAAAAAAAAATTGATTCCATAGATAAATATAGATATTTGAGGTTTGTAAAATCTGCATGGAACAATAAAACAGTACAGTTGTCTTGTCCGTCTCCAACATATGCTTCTGCCTTTCAACGCTTGTATCGTGTGTATTATCAGGTTCAAGTGTGGCTAGGCAATGAGCTGGACCGAGAAGGATGGGGTTGGATATTAACAGATAACTTCAATATACTCACCCTGCTCCAGAAAAACTGCTTAATGCTATTTTTTGTAAATGCAAGACGGATTGTAGTAAGAATTGTGGCTGTCAAAAAGTTGGATTAATTTGTTCGCCAGTATGCATCAATTGTCAGGGTCAGACTTGCTCCAATATTGAAACAAATACAACAGATGAAAATATTTATGATATTAATGAAGAAACGATTGATGCATCCCTTTTCTTAGAACAGCTAACAGAAATTCTGCAAGAAGAAGAAAATGAAGACGAAGAAATAATTGTCGAAGTAGATTAGTAGTAGACAATTATCTATATAATAACATTCAGAAGAAAACAACCTATTCCACTTTGATCATTAGCAATATTATCATTGTTTCAATCAATAAGATACGATCCGATCAACTTTCTTTATTACCGATCGTGGAGTATACCTACTGGGGAAACCACGTTAAAAAAATGCGCCAAGTACATTATACCTCGTAGGTGGTGCGGAAATGTGAGCATATTATGTAAAATATGAATTTTCTTATTATTATAACCGCGATATCTTATGAATGGTGAGTCTTAAGAGAAAAAGTGACTGAACCATTTTTGTAGAGAATTGTATGATCTACAACTTTTGTCTGACTTATTTTTACGATAATACTTACCGTTTTCGAGAAAAATGGAAAAAACCTAAATTTTGCACGTTTGATCTTGAATAAAATTTTTTTGCAGAAGTAGGATCGACGGGGATTTTTGACATTTTATTTATACTAATGTATTTAACGTCTCTGCCAATTTTCAGCTCTATGCGACTTTTGGCTAAGTCAAATGTCTATTTTGACTGGACTGATATATGGGCCACAGCAATCACTTACACCAGGTGGACTGTGTGGTCGTTTGTCACCTTAAAGTTAAAAATGTTAAAGTTACAGCTTATACACGCCCCACTGGTGGACGCAGGCCCTTTTGTGAGGGTTTTAGAGCAAGGAAGAATCCGCCACGCTACCCCAATGCGTGTTGGCGCACTTTACATGTTATAGAAAAAAAAATTCTTCTTTCTCAGACATGCAGGCTTCCTTGTCGAGCACGTGGTGATTCAGCACTTCAAATTTCAGATGTCACTGGTGCCGTCCGTGAAAATGTTAAGTCTTATTTATTAGGAGACACTGTTGTGCATTATTTTGAGATCTTCCAGCGATTTTGCCATAATAACTGTATTGTATAGTTAAGGGGATACAATACAATATTTTGTGAGAACGATTTTCTGCAGTTGAATAGGTTTTAATTTTATTGGTGCTGGCGGGTATCGAACCCGAGTTACTCGAGAACTGTCTATAAAAAACACTGGAAAAGTTCCTACTCTAGTTTTATCGGATTTAAGATGAACAATCAAAACCTATCGTTTACCGCTTTCCGTGCCCGAGATTCTCTCAACCTTTTTCTCTTGTCATAAGATGAAGGTGAACGCCCGGGCCTCGAGCTCTCACGAGTCTTAGCCTCGAAATTTGAGCACTATTTTATGGAGTTCTATCATTGTGGCGTATAACGAACCGTCATATTAAATCAAATTGTTATCGGTCGACTGCCCCAATTTACGAGTAATACATCTGAATTTAGTTTAGAGTTTGTCGTATAATTTTAATAAACACGATGACTGTATTTTTTATAGAATATAGATGACAAACGAGCACACAGTCCACCTGATGGTAAATGGATGCTGTGGCTCATAGACATCTACATCTATCCTCGATTAATAATCAAAACGCAGATGCGTTGTCATCCCTGAGGACTAAGACGGAATGCCTCGTTTCCAGTAAAAAAGGGTCTTCGGATCTCTACACTCACCAGTATAAAAGTGTTTAATAAAAATCTGAAAAACAGTGGACCTTGACAAACATTTTTATAAACTAATAGTTAACTCATTACAAATCTTTTTTGATGTAATGAGTTAACTTAAGCTTAAAAATTTAACGACCCGAGCAGAAATTTCGAAGTAATTAAAAAAAAAACACTTTTCGAATTTTTTTTACAACGATAACCTTCGAACAGATCAACCGATTTTGATGTAATTGGTGGCAATAGGCGAGGTATTTTAAGAATAAAAATTAAATCTATTTAAAAAAAAAACGATTAGACTATAAATTCAAAAGTGATGTGAAAAAAAAAACACTTTTTTCGAAATTCTCCTGATTTGTTTTCCTCAGTCAACTTTTACGACACCAACGGTACGATATGGGATAGATGATAATCTTACACTGCCACTACTATGGTCTTGAGGTTGCACACACAGACACAAGTTAAAAACTGTTATTTATAAATACCTGTTATTTCTAAACACCTGTTATTTTTCCCTATTACGATAAATACCACTCCTAATCAAAATTGAACAGAGCGAATATATCTGGATAACGGCCGGCTAACCGAAGATTGCTGCAAAATTTAACAGCCACTTGGCGGCCGGCCCACGGGGAAATCTGCGGTTTTATGGGTGTTACAAAAACATTATACATAAGGAACGAAGTGACAGAAGAAGAGAGATATCGGGCCGAAACAATTACATAGTTGAAATTGTCGTATACTAATTTATATTCAAAAAAAATTCATTACTAAAATAGAACTACAAAGTTGAACACGAAGAAGAGTAACTTATTAAGTTTCACTGGCGGTGCTATTTTAAGAACAATAATAAAATCCATTATAAAAAGAACGATTAGACTATAAACTCAAAAGTTATGAAAAAAAAACCACTTTTTTTTAAATTTTCGTCATCGATTTCTCTTCAACGCATTAACCGATTTTGAAGCGGTTCGCAGCAATCGACGTCGTTTTCCATGTTTAAGAGCTGATTAGATTTTGGAATTGATCGTTATATCTGTTTAAAAGTTATTCCAAAAAAAAAAACGTTGATTTAAAATGTTATTTTTTTAAATTTTTCTAAATCTACCAGTTGAAATCGGTTAAAACAGTACTGAAAATCTAAGTTTGGTAGACTCTTTTGAACGCCACCAAGTTCGTTCAAATTCGTTAAGCCGTTCTAAAGTTATGAAAGGTTTACATACACATACACACACGCTCTCGCAGTATACCAGCGTAAAATAGTAGCTCAGTGCTGCTGTGTTTCGTATGGTGAGTGTAGAGAACCGGAGACCCTTTTTACTGGAAATGAGGCATTCCATTCTAGCCCTCAGCGGTGGCAACGCATCTTGCATTTTGAGTCTCAATCGAGGATAGATCTGTGGGCCACAGCATTCATTACGATCAGGTGGACTGTGTGCTCGTTTGTCACCCTTATTATATAAAAAAAATAAAGAAACAATTATAAGGTTTAAAATTATCCGTCGATTGATATCTACCTCTCCTTCATAAAATATATTGTTCCTCATCTGTACTACATATAGCAGATGTACGTACGTACCTGAAACAACAAAATACAATATAAAATTTCCCATGTCATAATCCATAATGCCATAATCCCATGTCTTTAAGTCAAACAAAAAATGCCACTTTTTTATTATATTCTTGCATTGTCATCCGAATTTGAGCTATATTCAAATTCTCATGTTTTCGTTGTAGTTTTTGAGTTATAAAAAGGGGACCATATTAACCGGATGACCATATTACTCTCTCGTACTATATCTGTGGAAACTTTATTAGTTTTAGGATTACTTCTATGTTTTATTATTTAATTATTTATATAGGTACTATACGTAAAAATAAATAATCATACGTCTGTATAATATATAGGTACTCATGAACCGTGGTTGCTCAGATGGTTAGCGCTCGCGGTAAATTTCACAGCACACGAGCAACCCGGGTTCGATCCCCGCCGGCACCAAAATAATTGGTAATTGCAATTTTAAGTGCTGATTTACCATGTGCTCGGCGGTAAAGGAAAGCATCGTGAGGAAACCTGCATGTCTGAGGAAAATAATTCGTAGACATGTGAAGTTCGCCAACACGCATAGGCGCAGCGCGGCGGATACTTTCTTGCCCTAAAAACCCGAACTCAGAAATAAGCGAAGGTCTGTGCCCAGCCGTGGGTCGTTATTTGTAATATTGAAATAACTGACTTGTATTAAGCTCTACGGGTAATTTGTTGGTCTGTCCGGGCTAATTTTCGAAATTACTTTACGAACAGACAGGCAGTGATAAAACACAAGATCGAGGCTATATTTTATCCGAAAAACTTAGAAGATTAATTTGCGAAAAGGAAAATTCTTGTTATTTTAAATTTAAATAATGTCGCGTTAATCGATCTTATCCAGGTTCACTAGTGTTCAACAAAAAATTTCATATTCCATTATATTCCACAAAATTCCAATATATAAAGCAGTCGGAGTCTCTTGTGAGCCCCATTAGACCCACATGCTGCTAACAGCGTTGATTAATGTGTCGTACGAGCCGGTCCATGCGACCCCTCCAGTCCAGTGACACGGAAGTCTGCCGGTGACGGGTTTGATTTTGTACGTATAGGTCGAGCTCAATCGACTGTGCGCGGGTTTTGCGGGTTATCGCAGATTGTATTGTGTTCAGTAAAAGTTTTTTATTGGAAGAAAGTTACTCAGGGTTAATCGTACAATTTAAGAGCATTTTGCAGGGTTGTCTTAAATTTAGCATAACATAATACTGCTGTATTTTGTTAGGCGAATATAGAGAAAACTTAAAAGGAAGTTACAATAATACGTAGGAGATTCTTAAGATGTATAATTATAGCACGAATATGTCGGCTGAACCGGGGAAGTACCACGCTCCTGTATAATATCAGCGTAACATAGCAGGTTAATGCTACTGTGTTTCGTAAGTATTACAATAACAGAGAAACGAAGATCTTTTTTACTGGAAACGAGGCATTCCTTCTTAGTTCTCAGGGATGACAACGTTCTAACATTTTTATTTTATCGAATAAGGGTGACAAAACAAGTACACAGTATATCTGATGGTAAATGGATGCTGGGACCCATAGACATTTTATACGTGGTAGAGCTACGCTGCAGCTGTATTACGAGTTGTATCACGAAGGGGTCGACTCGAATGGGGTAGGACCACGCTTTCACAGATTACGAGCGTAAAATAGCAGCTTGATGCGGCTGTGTTTCCTATGGTGAGTGTAGAGAACCGAAGATCCGTTTTACTGGAATTGAGGCATTCTATCTTAGTCCCAATTAAACTTATCTAGGTTAAATGTAGATGTCTGAGACACTAAGGGTGTTTGAGAACGAAGATCCGTTTTACTGGAATTGAGGCATTCCATCTTAGTCCTCAGGGGTGACCATTAGTATTCTATGGAGGTGACAACGCATCTGCAATTTGATTCTTAATCGAGGTTAAATGTAGATGTCTGTGGGCCACAACATCCAATTACCATCAGGTGGACTGTGTGCTGGTTCGTCACCCCGATTCTATAAAAAAACAACAACAAAAAACAAACGTCTATCCTCTATTACGAATAAAATGCAACACGTGAGCACTAAGATACTCATTTCCGGTTCTACGCTAAGAAATAGAGATAGACTATTTTATGCTCGTATTCTGTGAAAGCGTGGTCCTACTTCAGTAGAGCCGACCTATTTGTGCTACAACCATAATATAGCTGCAGCGTGACTCTACCACGTATAAACGCTGTGTGGCACTATCGTAATCCTCAGGGGTGACAACGCATCTGTATCCTTTTGAAGGTAATTTGCAATCAGGGACACTGTATGTTTCTTTGCCTTTTCAGTTTATTAAAAAAAACCTTTACTAACTGCCAGTTGCATGTCTTCCATAATGTTAATTGCTCACTTGGGTCGTTAACGCCGCGTGCGTCTGACATAAACACAGATTTGACATATTAAATATTATACATCTGGTACATATATATATATATATTGTAATGTCCGTCTGTCATGTCGCGTTGCACAATTAGTTAGGCGTTATTTGACTAAAACGATCCTGCGGTTTAGTTTGATAAATTATTTGTGCGCTGTAATATTTAACTGCGGTTGTAACAAAAATGTTTAGATTATTTGTGGGAACAATGAATTTATTTAATGATATCTTATATTAAACCAGCTTTTACGGATTAGATTGCGTAAGTTAAATTATTTTATATTCCCCATTAACACAATTTTAATCCAGAGATAGCCGTGGTTAACTATGACATTGTGACGTCGAACACCTCAGTCCCAAACCTGGGGCATGGGTGCTGTAAAGCGCTCAAAACGGGATGTAATCCGTAAAAAGTAGTTTTATTTAGTGACTGACGGACTGACTGACTCATCACGATATCTCTAAAACTATACATCCGATTGACTTGAAATTTACTATAGTTACTCATTTCTCAATGTAGATGCTCACTAAGTACGAAGATTACGATAGCCTAATCAAAAAAAATGCTTGATGTTTTACATCAGTGAGCCCAGCGAAGCGAGCGAGTATCAACTAGTTATCTATATTTTTAACAGTGTAGTGGCGGTGTAAGAATACGCAATAGCCCATAATTTTTAACCATGTAGTTAACGTTACCGTTAAATCCTACAAAAGTCCACCGATGAACACATGCCTCCCCCACAGATTGCCTCATAGGGGAGATATTTGCCATAGTTGTAATATTACTGTTGATTTAATAATTTCACCTCTCTGTGGGTCATGTGCTCCTGCTAGATTATCTTCTATACAACCATCCATTACAGTCTATAAGTCCACTGCGGAACATAGGCCTCTCCCATACATTGCCTCATAGAGGGGATATTTGCCATAGTTGTAATATTACTGTTGATTTAATAATTTCACCTCTCAGTGGGTCATGTGCTCCTGCTAGATTATCTTCTATACAACCATCCATTACAGTCTATAAGTCCACTGCGGAACATAGGCCTCTCCCATACATTGCCTCATACAGGGGATATTTGCCATAGTTGTAATATTACTGTTGATTTAATAATTTCACCTCTCTGTGGGTCATGTGCTCCTGCTAGATTATCTTCTATACAAACATCCATTACAGTCTATAAGTCCACTGCGGAACATAGGCCTCCCCCATACATTGCCTCATAGAGGGGATATTTGTCATAGTTGTAATATTACTGTTGATTTAATAATTTCACCTCTCTGTGGGTCATGTGCTCCTGGTAGATTATCTTCTATACAACCATCTATTACAGCCTATTAAAGTCCACTGCTGAACATAGGCGTCCTCCATAGATTTCCTCGGTAGGGACATACCGTGTAGTGGTGGTGTGAAAATATCTACTACACATTATTGTATTGTGTGTCGTAAGAGGCGAGAGAGGGAAACAAATCAGGAGATGGGCAGCTGCGTCTTCCCAATACCAACTAAAAATAGAAAACTGTGGTTGTCAAACCCCTACGGTAATTTATGTGGTAGACCTACATTCAGCAGTGATTTAGACGATAACGGTAATGCTATACTATTAATATAACATAATAAATCTAATAATGGGTGACATGTGTGAGTATCTACGTATATGTATTATGTAATAAAATAATATAGTATTAATCTATAACAATCCAATATCTTAATATAAAAATGTATATGTTTGTTTGTTCGTATTTTATGGGTTTCCTATGAAGCTGTAAGAGCCGAATAGGCTAGCAGCACAAACATCATCGCAACCAGACCATAACGATCATCAGATTACTGTAATATTTTGTCAATATATTGCTTGCACTTCCGGGAATGTTGTAGGTGTCTACAATAGGGTGGTGCTATTGTAGAATCCAAAAATCACACGTCCGGAGCCAGTGCAGATCGCGTTAGTTCATTATAAGAAAATGACAAAAAGAAATAATTTTGTAAGTTCAATATTTAAAAAAATATTTTCATGAAAACTTATCAGGTATTCTGTAAAATCAGGTATTCGTTATACAATTAATAGTCGAGTGAAATCTGTTCTGCGCTTTCAATTTCGTTCGGTATAAAATAAAACAAATTGAAATTATTAAACAAATAACCCTCTAAATAAAAAGTAGAGTGTTTTTTACTAAACCAAATTAAACTACAAAGAATTGAAAAGGTTTGCGCAGGCTTCTCGTTAAAATTAATAAGTGGATACGGTCCCAACTTTTATATCACAAAAGAAATATTTCTGTTCCAGTTTTTTCAGCTTAAAGTGAGGACATCGAATTTATCGTTATTTTGTTCAATTATTTTAATGTATTTTTATAGAATAAGGGTGACCAACGAGCACACAGTCCAACTGATGGTAAGTAGTTGCTGTGGCCCATAGACATCTACTTATATATTTAATTAAGAATCAAAATGTAGATGCGATGTCACCCCTGCGGACTGAAGTGCTTAAATTCAGTAAAAATGGTCTCCAGTTCTTTACACTCACCATACGAAACACAACAGCAATAAACTGTTATTTCACACTAGTTTTCAGTAAGATCGTGGTCTCTTCCCCGGTCGAGCCGACCCATTCGTGCTGCAATTATAATACAGCGCGGCGCGGCGTGGCCCTACCGCATATAAAACTGCTATTATTTTGAACTTCGTGTAAAGGTAAACTACATCATCATCACCACAGCCTAAAAAAGGTCCACTGGTGAACATAGGCGTTCCATATAGGAATAAATACTTTATATATTATGTAAAGCGCTCGTTCATACTTATATATGATTCACTCTGCTTGTACCGATACTACGGCGTAGCCCGTAGACGCTCTACGCCCGTGTCTACGCATCTGCTACATCATAAACGCTACGACACATGCATGGAGTTACGAGGTCATATCTTACGTCATTGGCTACTTGTTGTACTGTGGTTTTGCTTGCGTTATATATGGCTTGAGGCTTAAATATTCAAGCAGCTGTATCCTTACCTTATATGCTTAAAACTTATGTTGTATTTATATGCAAGCGTAATAGGTAGATGAAGGATAGGGAAGACATATTTAATGGGTCCCATTAAAATAGTTTTAGATTATGCGGGTAGTTGTGTGTTGAGCCTGAAGCGAATTTAAGATTTTTTCTGGCCCACTTTACGTGGTAGAGCAGCTTAATACTGTTGTGTTTCGTATGGAGATTGTAGAGTACCGGAGACCCTTTTTACTCAAAACAGAGGCATTCCATCTTAGTACTATATAGAGCTATATATATATAGCTCCATATAGGACTAAGATATATATAGCTAGATATATAGCTCCAAAATATTATAATTACAACACGATTTAACCGGCTCGATCGGGAAAAGGACGCCGTCATAAAAAATACTTTACTTTAAGTTGGACGCAGATGTCCATAGACTTCAGTAGCCACTTACACTCAGCGGGATTCAGATTTTAAGTAAAGCTATTGTTTTTATTTCAACCTTTAAAAAAATGGGTACCTTAAAAAGTAGGTGTCGATTGAGCTAATAGACCTGTGTCAATCGTGAATTATTCGTTCATTTGACCCGGGAAGTATCAAAGTATTGATGATTGCAAATAAGTTCGGGACCAAAACATTGACAGGACCTACGACTAAAGAATATAGTAATGTCTAAAGACCGACATTTTCAAACGGGACTCACAGATCATAGAGTACTGAAACTCGAAATGATCCATTTGATTGATCGACCCGAATTATCCGGTACTAGAAATGAACGAATGACACATGTCTATTAGCCATGAATATGAGCTAGAAAATTATGAGGCGAATAACCTTTAGGCGTATTTTATGTAATGTTTCTGAAGGCACTCACCGTGTTTATAAATTAATATCAATATATTATTCTTCATGATAGAGCAAGGCTGCAGCTGTAATATGATTGTTTGACAGTCTTGTTGGTCTGGTAATTGTCAGCTTAAGTACTGATTACTGTGGTTCCAGGTACGAACCCTGGATTTGGGTTATACGTACAAGAAATTCTCAGAAGCAGTGAGGGTGTTGGGAGGTTAGCCCCGCGTTTCGTAAAGCTACGTAAAGCCGTCCCGTGCATGATGTGTCTCCAGTCATATTAGATTGCCGTCGATTTAAGGGAAGAAATAGAGTGTGCACTAGTGCTTGCATTGTACACACATTCGTGTATTAAAATCCTGGTCTATTGCTGGATAGTCTCTGCTGAGCCTGGCTGCCGTGACTGAAATTCGGTCTTGAGCTCGTTTGACACCCTTATAGCATAAGGATACGTACGGTGAGTATAGAGAACCGGAGACCCGTTTAACTGGAATCGAGGCATTCTATCTTAGTCCCAATTAAACTTAATCTAGGTTAAATGTAGATGTCTACGGGCCACAGGATCCACTAACCATCAGGTGGACTGTGTGCTCGTTTGTCACCCTTATTCTATAAAAAAATGTAATATATAGGTTGTTCGATTCTCGACACTCATCATATAAAACACAGCAGCATTAAGCTGCTATTTTACTCTGGTATTCTGTGAGGCGAGGTCCTGCCCCGGTCGAGTTGATCCATTCATGCTACAATGTAGTTTAATTATACTCTGC
Organism: Parnassius apollo; assembly: GCA_907164705.1. Lineage (NCBI taxonomy): Eukaryota > Metazoa > Arthropoda > Insecta > Lepidoptera > Papilionidae > Parnassius > Parnassius apollo. Next base: position 819,669 of record CAJQZP010000341.1, on the reverse strand, counting down.
CACGTAACTAAAACGCTCTAACAAGTATTTCTTTCACAATTTTTTTCTCTGCACAGAGGAAATTCATTTTAAAACAGTAAGATATTAGAAACGTTAAAGTTTGATATTGATATTTTAATTTCCAACATCGTAATTCATCGTCATTTCACTCCTAAAGTTTCAGTCTATATTCGTACTTAGCGGTCAGCCACCACATAGTCTACTTTACCTGAAGATGCCTCACTTAGAGGTGAAAAACATGTCGTATTATCGATGGTAGTATGGTATTCCCAGTGTAATGGTATTGGGAGTAGTGGTGACGGGGAAAGTGCAAGCGTGGTAAGTAAATTTATTCTCATTACGCGGAACCTAGCTAAATAATTTTCACCATCTTTTATACATAGGTTTTACATTTGCTGGTTCTACCAGTACATATGTATAAAAACTGTCGTATTTCGCATTAATTTAGGTTACTTAAGCGATAAAACTACGTATATAAAGGTTGAGTACATAAGCCAAGAACAGTCTTGAGTCGCATCTGGCCTAGTTAATATTCAATGAACTAGACCCACTATCCGAGGTGGTCTATTATGTAGTAATGTTGCTCAAATGAGGTGCTTCTAAATATTTTAGCAGGTAAGCTATGTAGCGGACGTAAAATATTTGTGTAACGTAGATGTTACGTAGATGCTCGCTCCCATATTTGATAGATGTGGGAGCGAGAGATAAGATCATTTTCAGGCGAAAACAACTTTTGGATAATTCTTATTTTTTTCTTCATCAGCCAGTAAAAGTAAATACGTGGTAGAGCCACGCTGCAGCTATATTGTAGTTACAAGTACTATGACCCCATAGACAATTGTAACGCCTAAGTGTAAACGGTGGCGCTGTCGACCTTTTAAACAAGCCCAATGGTTAAAATAGTAAGCGTGCCAAAGAAATAGACATACGTAGGTACATTTGAAAAACAAAAACATTACTCTCCTTTTGGTACAGTCGGGTAAAAGAGTAAACTATATATATCTTTTCTCGAAGTTTTTGTATGTATCTTATACAATACCTTAGTCAATTGTAAGCCGAATTTATTGATTTCTCTTTTCTTAATTAGGTAATACTTAAGGGTCGGTACCATATACCATTATTGAGTGACATGGTACAGTATATTTTTGTATTGACATTTGTGCATTGACCCTTTTTAATGGAAACGAGGCATTCCATCTTAGTATTATCTCAGGGGTTACAACGGTATTTTGATTCTTGATGTACATTCACCATACGAAACACAGCTGCATTAAGCTGTTAATTTACGCTGTAATTCAATAATAAATAAATAAATGAAAGCGTGGTCCTACCCCGGTCGAGACGACCCATTCGTGCTACAACCACAATATAGCTGCAGCACGGCTTTACCACCCCTAAACAATGGATTTTACTACGTAAAAATGTTAAGATTTTGTGTATTAAATGTCTGCGCATGAGAACTACTAGTGGAACAGTTGAAACAGTTTTGAAAACAAGTGCTTTAATGGTTATATAAATCCCAGGCATTTTATTCGCTTAAGGGCCTTGAGATATTATCGTCATCTGCTGTCCGCTGGCTTAAGTTGTCGTTAAAATATTCCAAGAACTTCGAAATGTGATTTTTTGGTCGAGGAAATACATATTATACTAGGCTGTATGGTATTAAACCTTTGCCTGTCTTAATTGACCAATACTGACAACGACGATTTATATACTGGATGACCTTTTTTTATATATGTGATATAAATCCCAGGCATTTTTATTCGCTTAACGGCCTTGAGATATTATCGTCATCTGCTGTCCGCTGGCTTAAGTTGTCGTTAAAATATTCCAACAACAATAAGTTATATACTGGATGACCTTTTTTACTGTCTGAAAAAAAACGGTGTAACATGTAAACGGAGTAGAAGCCTGGCACTGATATTTTACAAAAAAATAAATAAAAACAAAAATTTTGAGTTATATAAATAAATTAATTAAAATCTATCGAAATTCAAATCATACCTCCCTAGCCTGTGACCTTGCGAAGTGACAAGGTCAAAGATGCCTACTAAATTTATTGTTTTGTAGCCGTCCAAAAAGTAGGGAAACTTAATAGAAAGTTTTCACTGCTAGCTCGATGAAGCTCGAGCTGAAATAGGGTGATTCTCCCCGCTACAGGTGCTGTCAATTAATCAATCAATAAAACGCCCAGTGAAGGATAGTTTTGTGTTCACACTGAACAGTTTCCGAATGGTAAATAGATTCCAAATGGGAAGTAGAATAAGGAATTTTTATTTTATTTTATTAGATCTACGTAAAACTTAGTATCTAGGACATAATGCACAATCACTTGTAGGTAATCATCGCTTACACAATAAAACATTAAATAATAAGGCTATAAACTAAAAGCTATATCTGTAAAATTGTTTTTTTTTTAATTTAGTGGTTATCATACAATGTACGTCAAGGATTTTGTGATGATCACAATATTTGTTGTAAATATGGCTATTCTAGAGATCAAGGAATTTGATCCCAGTAGCGTCCTACGGAGTGGACATACTAGAGGCTTGATTGAGGGGCATGAGGTATTCTACGCGGTACTCTAATGTAAATGACTGGAATGGAAACGTTTTTATTAAATATAGATTATAAATAATACTTATTGAAAGTCATTGTTTTGTTTAATTTACTACTGCTTAGGGAAATACCGCTGTCCTTGGATGAACTGGCCAGAAACTCATCGGGAACTTTAAAAAAAATGAACAGTTTACAATAATGAAAGTTATACAATAATTAACTACACAAAATAATTTAGAAATAGCTTTTAGCGATTACCTCATTCCCAAAGTTTGTTACATGTTGTAATTCTTATTGAAAGTCATTTTTTACTTTAGCATGGTTGGAAATAAACCTCTGTCCTGGGAAAAACCAGCAGGAAACCCAGCGGGACTTTAAAAAAATTATTTTAAAATGTCAACGGTCACAAAATATTTACAAAATTTATTTTAGAAACAGCTTGGAAGCGACTACTTCACTCCCGTTGGTTATCAATTATCATTAACCATGTATTAATTTAGATTATAATAACTCTTTTTATATACTTTTTGCTTAATTAAATATTTAAACTTAGTAATAGAAAGACTTTGTATATTTTCTGGGACTTTGTAATAGCGTATACATTACCCCAAGAATGAATTAATTACTCTATGGAGTCGATATCATATCGATATCTTTGTTAAATAAAGTTATATTTCTGAGATTTTATTGTAAAATGGAAGGAACCCGTCCCACAGATATAGTCCCATAGATAAGTTAACCGTGTGTGTTTTTAACGCTTATTCTCGGAACTTATGTTACACGTGGTACTCGATCTGAGACCTCATTTTGTGCGGCTTCATCGGATTACCGCTGCATGGCTTCATTCGTGACCAATGAGCGTATCGATGTACTGTTATGATTAATAACCCACGTAGATCAGAGGGTAATAGACCGCTGTGCATTTCACAGTACGCGAGCAATGCAAGGTCTATTCCCGCGGGTACCTATGAACTCTTTTGTACAGTAGGGGTGACAAACGAGCACACAGTTCATCTAGTGGTAAGTGGATGCTGTGGCCCATAGGTACATACGAGTGTCGAGCACAGGTGCACTCTCCATTCCCTCACTCTCTATAATCACCATACGAAAACCAGCAGCATTATGCTATAGCGCGCTTGTATTCTGTGAAAGCGTGGTCCTTATCTAGCCGAGCCGGTCTATTAGTATTGCAAACATAATTTACCTGCAGCGTGACTCTACCCCGTATAAGCAAGGAAGCTGTTTTACCTAAGTGTTAAAAACACAAACGAAACACATCGAAGCCTAAATCGCGCTATCAAAGTTCCGAAGTAAAGCAGTATATTATGTAGAATAGCTCCGAACTACCACTCTTGCGCCCTCCTTTCACCCAACGTGAAACGTGCGTCCGTTTACGGCTTAAAGATCACTCCCTAGATCATTAAGCCAATCCCAAAAGGTGGTGTTTAGTGGGTAAAAGTCCCCACAACTCCACATAACCACGCAGCCGGCTGCGTGGTATGCTATGAGCATTCACCACCTCCCTCCCCCGTTTACCGGAGAGTAGCCCTTATTTGTTTCGGGCGCAAAAAAAAAACTACCACTCGGAGCGTTGGTCGCTCCACGGGTAAAACACCTTGCCCGGCGGGAGATATCCTCTTTTCCTACTACGGCCACACCTACATCAATTTTGAAATGGAACGGATAAATTGAAAACCCTTTTTCATAGAAAATCCGATTCTCTTGAAACACAGCAGTGTTAAGCCGCTATTTCATGCTGGTCTCCCGTTCTTTACACTAACCATATGAAACTTTAAGTTTTGTAGATGTAACTCATTAACTTCATAAACACATGTTTTGGCTTACAGTTTAGTACTTAATTATTTCATTTTAAGAAACTTTTATCTCCACAACTGTAAACTTTATAGTAAATAAAATTAAAATAAACACAACAGCATAAGCCATTTCACGCTGATGTTCTATGAGAGCGTGATCCTACTCTATTAGAGCCGACGTAAACCTTCTGAATAATCTGTAAAAAATTTAATTTTAAAGTCTATAAAAACCGATTCTAAACTTAACGTTAAACCTGATAACGCACGCTTTTAAAATTATATTAAAATTCAAAAAATATATCTCGAGTGTCCTTTAGTACGCAAGGGCTCTATAAAAGGGATGTAGACTCTAGCTCAGCGGTTCTGAAGAGGGATGATCGCAGATAGGGGGTGTTCGAGTGTAGCACAAGCGACTTACGCGGCTTTGTACTTGACGCCTCTCGGAATATTGATAAATTTACCGTTATCAAAAAAAAAAATAAAAGGAATGGTCGCTCAAGTGTTACACAGGTTCAAAATCAGATCAGTGCTGCCCATTTATACATGGCTTTTTTAAAATGGTTGTAACACGAATAGAATTTTTTTTTTGCGAGGAGATTACAAGTAATTCTTATTGAAAGTATTTTTTTACTTTTATCACTGATTCGGAAAAAACCTCTGCCTGGGAAGAACCAGCAAATAACCCAGCAGGCCTTTTTTGCAAGTAAAATTTGAAAATAAAATAAAGTCGGCACAAATTACTTACAAAACTTATTTAAACAGCTTTGAAGCGACCACTTCATTCCCAGGGGTTATTATCAACCATGAATTTATTTATATTATAATAATCTGTTTTGTTCAGCTTTTGTTTCATAAAATATTTAAACTTGGTAATATATTTTCTGGGACTTTCGTGTACGTGTTAATATGCATTGCTGACTCTTAGAAGTCGAGAAGTTGGTATAGTGTGTCGACTCGAACGGAGTAGGACCACGCTACTGTGTTTCACATAATGAATATAGAGAAACGGATACCCATTTTATTGAAAATGAGGCGTTCTAGATATGAGCTACAACATCTACTTACTGTATGTGGATATATACGAAAACTGTGTGCAAGTTTGTCATACTTATTCTATAAAAGAAATCAATAAAAATTGTTAGTTGCAATTTTAAGTGCTGATTTACAGGTGCTCGGGGTGAAGAGAAACATGTGAGGAAATTATGTCCGTTGAGTAAATTATATTGAACAGAGCGGCCGTGTAGGGGTGGTGTAAACATATCCACCACCCCGTATCGTCCCGTGGGTGTCGTAAGAGGCGACAGAGGGAAACAAATCGGGAGATGGGCAGCAGCGTTTTCCTGATAACGACTAAAAATAATAATAAACTTCTTCGGTTGCCAAGCCGCTTGCCAGGCGATGCAACTATGGCAAATATATATAAGGCAATCTATGGGGGAGGCCTATATTCCACAGTGGACTTTTATAGACTGTAATGGATGGTTGTATAGAAGATAATCTACCAAGAGCACATGACCCACTGAGAGGTGAAAATCTATGGGAGAGGCCTATGTTCCGCAGTGGACTTTTATAGACTGTAATGGATGGTTGTATAGAAGATAATCTACCAGGAGCACATGACCCACTGAGAGGTGAAAATCTATGGGAGAGGCCTATGTTCCGCAGTGGACTTTTGTAGACTGTAATGGATGGTTGTATAGAAGATAATCTACCAGGAGCACATGACCCACTGACAGGTGAAATTATTAAATCAACAGTAATATTACAACTACGGCAAACATTCCCCTATGGGGTAATCTATGTTCAGCGGTGGATTCCAATAGGCTGTAACGATACGATAAATATAAACTGTAATTTTACATTTTCAATTTAAAAGAAATCGATAACTCCAGTCTATCGACTCTTTTATACTTTATATTTTTTTTAACTACGTTGTAATATGATTTCTTTCCAGCCTGATAAAAATTTATTTTTAATAAAAAAAGAAAGTCGTCTGCAAATGATTAAATTGAATAATATTAATATAAGACTGTAATGTAATTATTAAAATAATAATGAAATAAATTTATCTAATTTTTTTTTTTTGTCTCGTTTCTTTTTACAGGACGACTGCATTTATCGACGCCATTTTGACAGTTGACAATATAGTAAATATTTTAGTCGATTTTAGTATTGTGTAGTGCAGTTAGTTTTTTTTAAATTGAATTTTCAAAATGTTCCTAATTTTTACCAAAGCTTGTATGCTATTTTTTTCTTAATATATTAGCTATAGTATAAGACTTTGTGGTTTTGTCTCCGCTCTTCTCCTAGTTTTGATTTTATGGGGTGGCAAAGCTTAAGGTTTAAGCATTAAAGATTTCTTTGTATTTAAGTTAAATGTACGTAATATTTCAATTTAATAAGAAATGAAATAACTCTATATTATAATTTTGGCTTAGTGTAATTGTATTTAATTTAATTTTTGCATGACTATTACGGCAAAACATGTTAGTTCCACATTACTTAACACCTCATGTACCTTGTTTTTAAGCATTAAATGATACTTACAGGATCTTGAAGTCTTGCAGAACACTACAAGATACTGTAAGCTCATTCTGCGTAGATCGGATCTAAAATTAATATTCAAAAACTGAAAGTAGCCGGGCTAACTATGACATCGGGACATCTAACACCTCAGTCGCCCCATGACCATGGGTGCTGTAAAGCACTCGAAACGTCCAGAATTAAAAAGTAAAAATTAAGCGCGATAAAATTCGTCGAATTACTTTCATTTAGTCTGTAGTGTTCGCGTAATATAAGAAATTATTATGTTTTTAAGCATAAAAATATTTCCTTATCCAGTGTGAAGAATTTTTTTATGCTTAAAAAGCTTAGTTGGTGCTAGGTCATAGAGTATAGAAAAAACAAAGCGCCAACAACCGAATGCGAACCGAGGTTGTCACTAAGTTTCTTCCTACACGTGTTTATAGTATTGATTTTTCGAAAAGTTCTTTGAATTAGTCGTAAATAAGCGTTAAGGTGGAGAGACTGGAAATTTGTGCGAATTTCAAGCGCCGCGGGACGATTTAATTACATGTAGAGCTTCTCATTACGGGACTTCTTTACGCTAGTCCGCACTACTACCATTTGTTTCATTTGCATTTGGATTCGTTATCAACGGTAGATGTAAATGTCTATGGGCCACAGCAACCACTTACCACCAGGTGGACTGTGTGCTCGTTGATCACACTATTGAAATAATTATAAAAATAGCAATACTTGCTTTACTGTATTTTAAAGGGAATGAAGAACTTATATAATTACAGGCTGAAAAGTTTTAAAAAAAGTTTGATGACGTCGGCGAAATGAAATTTTAATTACTTTGTTTCAGCCTCCGTCGAATGAACAGAGTTCATTTTGAATATAATAGAGTAAGTTATAATATTTCATTAGGCATTATTAATAAAACAAATATCTAAATGAAGGCATTACATTGTTTTTCTTCAGAAACACAATACTTAATGTGACTGTGTAAGGGAATTGGGGAGATCTCCCGCCGTGTGCTATTCTATATATGTATACTGTTTTTACTTCCATACTTTGATAACGCGATTTAGGCTTCGACGTGTTCCATCTGTGGCGCGACGACAGCACCGCCACACTTAGTAATTCGTTACGGAGGATGTTACCACGGCATATAATTTGAATTTGCTCTGTTTAAATTTCGAAATGTCTAGAAATTTAATAAATTTTTCATTTTAAGATAAATTAGATTTTAGTATTTAATCATCATTATTATTGGCGATACTTTTAAAATCATCAGTAATAATGATTAACTGTATAGCAGCGGTGTAAGAATATCCAGTACCCCATATCATCCCGTGGGTGTCGTAAGAGGCGACAGAGGGAAATTGAACTTTATTTCCTAATTGAGGATAATTGTTGAATGTTTACCATTAAGTGGCCTGTGTGCTCGTTTGTCAACCGATTCTATAAAAAAACAACTTTTGAAAAGTATTTTGATTGACTGGAGTGGAGTACCGAATCGACCTTAAAAAGTAATTTTCATTAGACCTTTAACTGTCATTATTTTTTTATACGTGGTAGAGCCACGTTGCAGGTATATTATGGTGGTAGAACGAACGGGTCGGCTCGACCGGGGAAGGAACACGCTCTCACAGAATACCAGCGTAAAATAGCAGCGTAATACTGCTGTGTTTCGTATGGTGAGTGTAGAGAACCGGAGACCCTTTTTACTGGAAACGAGGCATTCAATCTCAGTACTCACGTCTGGCAACGCGCATCTGTATTTTGATTCTTAATTGAAGGTAAATGTAGATGTCTAAGGGTCACTGCATCCACTTACCATCACGTGGACTGTGTACTCATTTGTCACCCTCATTCTATAATAAATAAAGATGGAATCGTCGTCATCGTGGAAAAGTCGAGTTCGGATCGAGAACGCGTGGTAAGTACTTTTAGATCATAAACTTTAAAACTAATGTAGCTGACTTCCACATGTATGTAGACATACGTGAGTCGAGCGACGGCGAATATCTAATCATGTATACCCAAATTACAGTCTCATTTGACTGAGATGTGAAGAAATGTGGAAGCGACGTGTGGATTTACACTTACATCTGTCTGTAATTTAATTTAATTGAAAAGACTTCAAATAAAGTGTTGGGTACACTAAAGTTGATACGAATTCAGAGGTATAGTCTTTTTTTATTGAATAAGGGTGATAAATGAGCACACAGTCCACCTGATGGTAAGTGGATGCTGTGGCCCATAAATATCTCTATTTATCCTCGATTAAGAATCAAAATGCAGATGCGTTGTCACTACTGATAGAATGCCACGTTTCCAGTAAAAAGGGTCTCAGATCCTCTACACACAATACAAAACACAGCAGCATAAAGCTGTTATTGTATGCAAGTATACTGTGAGAGCGTAGTTCTTCCCTAGTCGAGCCGACCAGTCACAATCTTTTTGAGATAATAATTAATAGAATCAGGCGTTAATTCCTATATATATTTATTTTCCATATATCTATTATCGTAACTGCGATACGTTTTGCCAGCAACGCAAATTTCAACAGTTCGTTACGGTGAAAATTTTAGAGCACCTAATTTTAAAACTTGGTACTTTCTTTCGCCTTTTTCAAAATGCTAAGAATGGTAGTATATTACTTATATCTTGTTTTTTTTTTTGAAGTTCTAGTGTGGAGGTAACACTAGAATTGTCTCCTGTATCTTGGGGGTAGTCTACATACATACATTCCAAGACAAACATCTAGACCTGAAACATTTTTTTGGTGGCCATACAAATACTGAATGATTTCTTATATTAACGCAAATACTACACACGAAATAACACTAATTTAACTAATATAACTATATATACTACACATAATTTTAACTATTTTAACTTTTGCACCCATTGTTGGGTGCTGAAAAGTGCCCGAAACGTCGGGAATCAAGGTAGTTAGAGTTAAACGCGATTAAATCCGTAAAATTAGTCTTATTTGACATACAAATACTTTTTCCTTGCGAGATCTAAATCCGCGACTTCAGCAGTGCAACTTATTGTTAAGTCACAGCGCCGCTGAGATATTAATAGTTTAAGTATTGATTGCTACAGCTATAATACCCTCTGAGTACTTCTTATTCTTAAAAAAATTATAATTCAAGTAATTCGACTTTGTTTTTTATGATTATTTGATTCAATTTTGGGTGTAATTAAAATATGTTTATATATATATATGTGTGTGTGTGTGTATATATGTATTCTATTAGTCTATTTTATTCAATTTGATTTAAATTATAATGAAATAACACTTTTTTTCAACCGACTTCAAAAAAGGATGTATTACCTCAGAACTTTTTAATAGGTGAATCGATTTTGATGATTCTTCATTTTGTATTCGAAAGCTGTGGCTTCTCATGTGGTCCCATATAAATTTGATCAAGATCTGACCGGTAGTTTTTGAGTTATCTTTAATAATGCGTATTTAAATGGTAAATGGTAATGTAGATTTAGTGTGGAGTCCACAGCATCCACTTACTATAAGGTGGTCTGTGTATTCGTTTATCAGCCTTATTCTATAAAAAAAAGTAAATTGACTTCGACTAAATTGATGATGTTCTTATTTTATTTATATTGAAGTCGGTTATATTTTGAACCCACTTGTTATAAATATGGGTGACAAACGAGTCCACCTGATGGTAAGTAGATACTGTGGTCCATAGACATTTATCTACATCTGTTCTCGATTAAGAATCAACATGTGTGTTTTTTACACTCATCATACGAAACACAACAGCTCTAATCTGTTGTTTTATGTTGTTATTAGTTGGCTTGGATTTTTGGTCTACGTGTTAGACAAAAAAAGCATTTATTTTATATTTTTTATATTAGATATCTGTTCGATTCTCACATGAAAAATGACAGTTTTCAATAAGAATTGTCAATTATCATTAAATCGCATTCGTATTGCTATCTCGATAAGACAGAGGTCCGTAATCTATTGTTGGCGACGCGAGATAAACATCTCACACAAGGTTTCTTGAAATAAATGTCGAAATAATGGTTAACTTTTATAAAATGCTAATTTCTGAGAAAAGTAAGGACATTTGTACTTACTTAGAGTCATGTAGGTATTACGTGGCAATCGGTTACGTAATGCGATAATGCGAAATAAGTATTTAAAATATTTTATTTATAAATATTTTAAGCACTGATAAGACGTATCAGTAATAGATAAAATAAGGACAGTTTAATACTGGAATGAAATGTTTATTATCCGACTGGGATAAACGTCAATGTTAGAGGAATGGCGGAGTCGTGTAAAATTGAGTTTGTCAACTAGTGTAGGCAATTAGCAGAAAAGTAAAACACAAGTCCGAACCGTTTCTTAAAAATATTAATTAAGTAATATTTTATTATGCGACCTATTAATGTTTTGGATTGTTTTTGTATAATGATAAGATAATAAAAATGTCAATAAAATTCTATCTAGCAATAAAATAGCGAAATAATGAGAAAATTAAACAATAGAATTAAATGTTTCACAAGTGTAGACCCTAAAAGTAGGAAAGTAAGAAGATATACAGTACACTAAGTACACGAATGACGTCAGGACCTTGGGGTCCGTAGTCTTAGTTGTCAACTGCTTTCTTTTAAGAAACGAGGTTGTCGCACGGAGTTGTATGTCTAGGGTCACACGTACCGCGTTGTCCTGAACCCAGCGTAGTGGCGTAGTTCGTCCCTGATAGGAGGCGTAAAACCCGTGTCTCTTAAGTCTGTTGAGGTAGGGACTTCGCGGCCGGTTTGAGAAGCCAGCCGAAGGAAGAGGCGCCAACGCTGTTCCCCTTTTTTTGTTTGGCCAAATCAAGGCCAGCATCGGAGGAGAAAGACGACCATGCGTTTTATCTATATACCTAACAATTCAAACTTTAACTTTTTTTTTTTTTATAGAAGAGGGGGGCAAACGAGCATGTGGCTCACCTGATGTTAAGTGACTACCGCCGCCCATGATCAACTGCAACACCAGGGGAATTGCAGACGCGTTGCCGGCCCTTTAGAAAGGAGTAAGCTCTTTTCTTGAAGGTCCCCAGGTCGTATCGGTCCGGAAAAATCGCTGGTGGTAAATTATTCCACAGAGAGGTTGTACGCGGAAGAAAACTCCTTTTGAAACGTACAGTGGTGGACCGCCAAGCATCCAGATGGTGTGGATGGTATCGGGACGTTTGCCGCGTAGTGCGTTCACGAAATTTGGCGGCTGGGATTAATCCGAACAATTCCTCAGAGCACTCTCCATGGTATATGCGAAAGAAAATGCAAAGGGATGCAACATCTCTTCGCAGTGCCAGAGAATCGAGCCGATCGGAAAGCACTCGGTCGTCGACGATTCGAGCCGCTCTGCGCTGGATGTGGTCAAGTGGAAGGAGCTGGTACTGGGGAGCCCCAGCCCAGAGATGGGAACAGTATTCCATGTGCGGCCGAACCTGCGCCTTGTAAAGTTGCAGGCGGTGTGCCGGCATGAAATACTGTCCCGCTCTGCTGAGCACGCCAAGCTTTTTAGAGGCCAATTTGGCCTTCCCTTCCAAGTGACCACGAAACTGCACGTCACTCGATATGTCGACGCCGAGGATTCCGATACTGGCTGAGGCAACAAGGGGAGTGCCTTGAAACTGAGGGGATACGACAAAGGGGTACTTTTTAGCGGTTAACGCGCAAACTTGTGTCTTCTGGGAGTTAAACTGGACTAGATTTAGTCGCCCCCAATCCGAGACTCTGTCCAGCAGAGACTCGACTTCAGACACAAGTTTGTCCCGGCACTCGGAGACGTTTTCCCGAGAAATATTGGCTCGGCCGGTGTAAAGAGCATCACCAGTGCTGTCATCTGCATAGCAATGAATGTTACGGGTCTGCAACATATCATTGATATGCAGAAGAAACAGCGTTGGCGATAGCACGCAGCCCTGTGGAACACCAGCATTAATAGGCTTGCAATCGGAGCTTGCACCGTCTACAACGACCTTGATGCTCCGATCTGCAAGAAAACTGGTGATCCAATCGCACAATTTCTCAGGAAGCCCATAGGAAGGGAGCTTCGAAAGAAGCGCTTTGTGCCAAACCCGATCGAAGGCCTTCGCAATGTCCAAACTAACGGCCAATGCCTCCCCCCTTGGACTCTACTGCCTCCGCCCATCTGTGAGTTAGGTAGACCAGAAGATCACCAGCTGACCTACCACGGCGAAAACCGTATTGGCGGTCACTAATCAGCTGGTGATCCTCAAGGTACCTCATGAGCTGGCAGTTTACAATGGACTCCATTGTTTTGGAGAACAAGGAGGTGATGGCGATAGGCCGGTAGTTGGACGGGTCAGAGCGGTCGCCTTTTTTAGGGATCGGGTGGACGAAAGCCGTCTTCCATGATTTTGGGACTACGCCTAGGGAGTAGGAGTACCGGAAAAAACGCGTTAAAACCGGTGCCAACTCTGGAGCACACGTCCTCAGCACAATTGGGGGGATTCCGTCAGGCCCACTCGACTTGTCGATGTCCAGGGAGAGGAGTGCTTTGCGAACCGAGCGCTGAGTGAACTGCACTTCCGGCATGGAGCACTCACACCGCGGGATGGTCGGCGGCGTACTCCCCCGTCATCGAGAGTCGAGTTAGACTCAAAGAAAGAGCCTAGAAGATCGGCTTTCTCCTTTGCGGTGTGGGCCAGTGAGTCGTCCTCCCTGTGCAGAGATGGAAGAGATGGCTGACAGAAATTCCCCTGGACAGCCTTGGCGAGAGACCAGAATGTACGGGTTCCAGAAGGAAGACGAACTAGTTTCTCGCCAATTCTGCCTATGTGCTCTGACTTTGCCTTGGCAATGACTCTTTTGAAGGACCTAGAGGCGGAATTATACTTCTTTTTTAGAGCGCTGGTGTTTACATCCCTGGACGCTGATGCGTCAGCCCAGGCCTGGTAGCACTCCTGCTTATAGCATGATGCTATTTTACAGGAGCGACCAAACCATGGCTGAGATTTGCCTCCAATGGGCACCACAGAGGAAGGAATAAAAAGTTCCATACCCTGAAGTACCACATCAGCGACAGAATCCGCAACAACGTTGGGATCGTCCGGCGAGAAGCAAACCCGCCCCCAAGGGTAGGATGCAAAGAAAGACCGCATCCCATCCCAATCGGCTGACCTATAGTGCCAAACACGGCGGCAGCCTGCAGAATGCAACCGCGATTTCAGCGTGAGTGGCACCACACTCCGGACAAGACAATGGTCCGAGGAGCCTAAAGGGGCGTCGACGGAAATCTGATATCCGTCCGGGTGAGAGGTCAGCAGAAGGTCCAACAGGGAAGGTGCATGATCCTCCACATCTGGAATCCGCGTAGGCGAAGTAACCAGTTGTGTCAGACCATATGACAAGGCAAAATCATGAACAGATCTCCCCGCATGATCGGTTAAACGTGAACCGAGCCATTCGGCGTGATGGGCGTTAAAGTCGCCGAGGATCACGATCTCTGCGGAGGGGATCTGCTGTAGCAACGAATCTGCAGCCATTTGGACGTGGTCGAAGAGTCGGTCTGTTTCGGCATTACCGCTGTGGGACCTATAGAGGCACCCGTAGATGCGCGGATGGTCGTCGCTGTCTACGCGTAGCCAAAGGATGGACAGGTCCGAACCTTCAAGTCTGCCGAGGCGTCGAGAACAGATGTCCTCTCTGACGTAAACGCAAACTCCAGCCCGAGGCACAAAGGAGTGTTCCAGTTTGTACCCCGGGTAGGAGAGATACGAGACATCAGCCGGAGAGGACACCTGCGTCTCGGTCAGAAAGATCAGAGCCGGCCTCGCCGTCTCGAGATGGTAGTGGACGGCGTTTAGGTTGGAGTGAAGTCCCCTGATATTGCAGAAATTCACGGACAGCGTGGCAGGGGTCGCCTTGGTCTTGTTGCTCCGTTTGCCCCGAGCAGTTTTAGTCTTGAGCGGAATTTTGCCCCCCCCCAGAATACGCGGGGCAGCCTGAGCACCCACGCTCAGAAGTGGAAAAACATGGTCGTGGATGCTCAGCGAGGGATTCTCCAGGGGTGCTGGTACCCTCCTGGGGTAGTCTATCATTGAATTCCGCTACCATGTTGATGGGGGGGGGGGGGGGATTTGGGCCTCCGGCCACCTGCACTCACCAGACGAAACGCGGAAGCAGAGCTTCCACTTCACGCCGGTATTCTGTGAGGTCGTGGTACCACCCCGGTTTGAGCCGGCCCATACGTGCGACAGCAAAGCTGCCGCGTGGCTATTGTAAAGTTTTAATAATATTTTACCGTAGGATAAAAAAAGTAAAGTAAAGTTACAGCTTATATACGTCCCACTGCTGGGCTCATTTCGTTTTTAGGGCAAGGTATTGTCCGCCGCGCTGCCCCAATGCGTGTTGGCGAACTTCACATGTCTTCGAAATATTTTTTTCTTATTTCTCCGACATGAAGGCTGCATCACATATGTTTTCTTTCATCGCTGAGCACGTGATAAATGAGCACTTAAAATTGCAATTAACTATTTAATTGGTGCCGACGGGGATCGAGCCCAATTTTGCTCGCGTACTGTGAAATTTTACACCGAGCGCTAACCATCTGAGCTATCACGGCCCATCACCTTATACCACATTTTATACCGTGAGATAAACAGTCAAACATATTATAATGTACTGTATTATTTTAACAAATTGAACCAGAAAACAGCTACAAAGCTACACTATATGTGTTTTATAAATAACTGTGCAGTTGAAAAAAAATACAACTTGCTTAACATTCCAACCTAAAACTTTAATGCATTGTAACGAATTTCGACCACTAGTTAAGTTACAATAAAATTGGAAAATCTGTGTCAGAACAACATTTAGTGGACGTCAGTTAAACGTCAAAGTATCAGAGAACGCGCCCTGTCATGTGCGTCACTTTAACCATCAACTCACGCGACTGACGTGACGTCTCGTCGTATATTTTTCAACACTGTCGGTTCGGCTTGGGTAAAGAAATATCGATACATCGAAATATCGATATTTTCTCAAAAATACAATCGATATTTTTAATCGCGATATTTATTTTTACACTACTGAATATGTATCCATTTTGATATATCTTAATGTGCAATATTTTTTTAGATAAAATTATAGAATACATTCATTGATGCGCAGTTTTTTTATATAGCATAGGGTGACAAGCGAGCACACAGTCCACCTGATGGTAAGTGGTTGCTGTGGCCCATAGACATCTACATCTATCCTCGATTACGAAACAAAATGCAGATGCGTTGTCACCCGTGAGGCCTAAGACGGAATGCCTCGTTTCCAGTAAAAAGGGTCTCCGGTTCTCTACACTACGAAATACTAAACACAGCAGCATTAAGCTACTGTTTCACGCTAGTATTCTGTGAGAGCGTGGTCCTTCCCCGGTCAAGCCGACCCATTCGTGCTACAACTATACTTCTAATATAACTGCAGCACTGTTTTTCTTTTCGTGGTCATAACGTCCAGTAATAAAATTTTCGCCTTCATCCTACTACATCATGCAAAACATGACATGATGAAACATGATATATCGATATTTATCACGCGACAAATATCGATACTGTTAGATATTTTAAAAATATCGATATAAGTTTTTCACTTGCCCATCCCTATTGTCCTGATTTACTCTATTGTTCATTTTATTTTGTCACCTAACACATTATTTTCCACGCGTCCCGGGTTGACTGGGAGAGAATGCCTAAAGGCATTAAGTCCACCTTTTGTAATCCTTTTTATTAAGGTGCAATAAAGTGTATATAAATAAATATTGTCGGTTAGATTGTAGATATGTGTAAATCAGCAAAATTATTAGCGTTAACTCAGTAGCTCAAACGCAGTTAACTGCGCCGGCTCATTGCGTTATCTCAAAATTGCGCAATGGCACAACAAATTTTATACACAACTTACAACTGAGCCATCCGTCAAAACAAAAACTTGTAGTCAGTAAGTAAAATAAAATGCAGTAAATAATGATTACCTAATACTATCACTTCTTTTAAATTTCACGGAGTTGCAGTTTATAAAATGTAGAAGTGTCTGTTTGCATTGTCAAAATGATAGCTTTTACTAAGGGTATATGAAAGTATACTGAACAAAAATACATTTTTAAATTTTTTTTGTCTGTCGATCTGTTTGTTCCGACCAATCTCCGAAATGGCTGGACCGTTTTTGACGGGACTCCGGCAGATAGCTGATGTTATAAGAAGTAACTTGGGCTAGTTTTAATTTAGAAAAAGAAATAGTGTTCCTCGCAAATAAATTAAAACCGTGTGGCGCAGCGCAATGTCTATTCGATGGATGGAACCCCGTTGATTTGACTTCCCTTAGAAAAGCCGTCTGGAGGCGTCACAAGCCGCGGGTTTGAACTAACCAAACAACCAGCTCAGGTACTTTTTTATAGAATATCGGTGACAAACGAGCACACAGTCCACCTAATGACAAGTGGATGCTGTGGTCCATAGACATCTTCATGAATCCTAAGTGAATAAACGTCATTACAGCCCTTCGCAAGTCCACTGCTGAACATAGGCCTCCCCAAGGATTGCCACAAAGCTCGGTCCTGAGCTACCTGCATCCATCAAATTCCTGCATGTCTTAATAGGTCGTCACTCCATCTAGTGGGGGTGCCCGAGAACCTTTTTACCACATCGGTTGTCGGTTCTTTGAGCTATACGGCCGACCCATTGCCACTTCAGCTTACTAATCCGTTGGGCTAGGTCGGTCACTCTGGTTCTACTGCGGATATCCTCATTTCTAAGTTTATCACGCAGCGAAACCCAGAGCATATCCATTCAGAACCAATTAAGAAAAACACGATACATAACTATTTACGCGAATTTTCTGCCACACTGTGGAATTTACTGTTACCAGCGGTTTTTGCGGACTGATACGACTTAGGGACCTTCAAGAAAAGAGCCCGTGAATTTTGAAAAGGCCGACAACGCACCTGTAATTCCCCTGGTGTTGTAGATGTTCATGGGTGACAGTAATCTCTTACCATCAGGTGAGTCAAACGCTAGTTTGCCTCTGCTTCCATAATAATAAACTTTTCGTGGCTCCCACAGCGAAATTTATCCATAATGATTTCCCCACTATTGTTCGTGGTAGAGCCACGTTGTCGCTATATTATAGCTGTAGCATAAATAGGTCGGCTAAACCAGGGTAGGATCACGCTTTTACAGAATACCAGCGTGAAATAGCGCTTTAATTCTGTTATAACATAACTCCTGTTCTCTACACTCTGGTGAGTGTAGAGAACCGGAGAGCCTTTTTACTACTGGAAATAATAAGGCATTGATTTTGATTCTTTATCGAGGATAGATGTAGATGTCTTTGGGCCACAGTATTCACGTACCATCAGGTGGACTGTGTGCTCGCTGGTCACTCTTATATCGTACGTGAGGGTAGTTTGGTGATCCGTTTAATATGGTCACTTTCTTATAACTCAAAAACTACAGCCTTGTTTGCATAGATGGCTCTGTGATTTGATAGCTCTTTATCGTTCAATCAAATAATAAAGGGTCAAAAGGACGCTGATTTATCGACGCCATTTTGACAGTTGACATTATAGTAAATGTTTTAGTCGATTTTAGTATTGTGTAGTGCAGTTAATTTTTTTAAATTCAATTTTCGAAGTGTTTATAATTATTGCCAAAGCTTGTTTGCTATTTTTTCTTAATATATTAGTTACACTCGTAATACACGACTTTGTGTTTTTGTTTCTGTCCTTCCCTTAGTTTAGGTTTTATAGGGCCGCAAAGCTTATGGTGACCATATTACCGTCACGTACCTTGCTATAAAATAATAGAGGTGTGAGGTGATAAGGAGTTCTTCAAACTAGTAAAATACATCATTTTACTATACTGCGCGTATCTTAGCTAATAAGTTTTTAATATATTTAATATAATGGATTTCCGCAAAGTAACACCTGATTCTATTCAACTACAAATGCATGACTTAACATTAAACTGTCAGGGGCCAGTGACAGAAATTAATATTATCTGTATACGATCACGCGCGTCGCGTTGCCTGTTCGCTTGCCAAGGTGCCAGTCGAGAATCAAACCCGCGACTCACTAAATATAATTAAAAAGGCCATCGTATGTGTTGACTAATTTAACCTTATACGAAAATAACTTAGCTATAACACTGCGGGCATTGTTGCTTGGTGAGAGAAATAGGTAAGAAAAAGAGTCACATACTTATAGTATCGTAGTACAGCCATGTCGCTGCTATACGATAGTTGTAGCACGAAATTATCGGCTCGACAGGATAAGAAACAAGTTCTCACAGAAAATCAGCGTGAAATAGCACCTTAACGCTGCTGTGTTTCATATGATGCGTGTAGAGAACCGGGGGGCCCTTTTTACTGGAAACGAGGCATTCCATCTTAGTCCTCACGGGTGACAACGCAGCTACATTTTGATTCTTAGTTGAGGACAAATGTAGGTGTCTATGGACCACAGCATACACTTACCATCAGGAGGACTGTGTGCTCGCCATTATTCTATAAAAAATATAACGAGCACGAAATATCTGCTAGTAATTACGAATAGATACAGTGAACCATATACATCCACAGTCCACCTGATGGTAAGTGGATGCTGTGCCGTACACATCTACATTTACTCTCGATTAAGAATCAAAATGCAGATGCGTTGTCACCCCTGAAGACTACGACGGAATACCTCTTTACTAGTAAGTTACGTGACGGTAATATGGTGTCCTTAAGCTTTGCCGCCTTATAAAACTTAAACTAGGAGAAGGATAGAGACAAAAAACCAAGCCATATATTACAACTAATATATTTAGAAAACAATACCAAATAAGCTTTGACAATAAAAATTAGGAACACTTTGAAAAATTAACATAAAAAAAAACTAACTATGCCATAATAAAATCGACTAAAATATTTACTATAATGTCAACTGTCAAAAAGGCTTGAATAAAGCAGCACCCTATTAACTCTTAAAAGTCCGAGGTTTCCATTTGGATCCTTTAAATGTCTCCTAGTAGACCGCGCCAAAGAGTATACTAATATTTAGAGGAACGCCTTAGAATCAAAGAGTGAGAAAGATGATCACTAAGTTTACTTGAAACCACAGATAAGAGTGCTCAGGACGATTCTTTTTAAATGTTATTTATAAGATTATAATTCTTAAAGAATATAATTCTTAAATTCTTAAGGAATTATATTCTTATAAATAACGTTTAAAATAATTATATCAAAAGAAATATATTATTATAAAGTTCACATATAAACTTAAAAACTTGGTAATATTAAGTTGCTGAAAGACACGCTGTACTTAAAAAATTATATGCGTATTATGACATTCAGTGGAATCTCTATAACTCTAACCTCGTTAAGTCGAAACCCTCAGTAAGTCGAAAAAAATTGCCATTCCCTTCCACTGAACCCCTAAATACACGGTATCTCGAATTATTAGACTTTGTAACTCGAACAAAATGTTATTTCCTTACGAAATATTGATAATATTTATTTATACTCTATAACTCGAATTTCAAAAAAGAGACTCCGTAAGTCGTAGTTAGTAAACAATAATGACTATAACTTTCATTATTTGATTGATTGACATGTTACCCTCACGTACTATAGAATAAAATAATAAAAGGCATTCCGTCTTAGTCCTCAGGGGTGACAACGCATCTGCATTTTTATTCTTAGTTGAGGATAAAATAAATGTAGATGTCTATGAGCCACAACATCCACTTACCATCAGGTGGACTGTGTGCTCGTTTGTCACCCTATTCTATATAAAAAAATATACTAATATATATAAACTGATAGGAAGGTACATAAGACATTTTAACTTATAGTTTTAGTAAATAATTGTAAGTTTTATACTTTTCGGGTTTGTTCTCATACATGTATAGTAGACTTAGTTTATACGTAAATAAGTTTTATGTTATTTGTAGAGTTTCTAACTATATATAATAGTTACATAGAACCTAAAAATATATAAGTTTACTTAAATTAAGTTAGCGAAAAACATAATTGTTACGCGACTCAGCAAGGTAATTGCGTAGTATCGTGCCTTTCTTTCTCGCACCTCGCTCGTATTGGTACGTAGTACTATTATTTATTTTGTGGTATTGGTTAATGCCTTTCTCCCGTCTTTGTACTTGTTGTTTCTCTTTTAATGTAAAAATAGCAATTAATCGATTTAAAAAAATATATAAGTTCAACAATCATTTATCTTTTCGACAATGTGCTTTATATATATTATGTTCAATATGATTGTTAGATACGATTTCATGCGACAAAACGGATTCTTTATTTTTAGGCACTAGTAGAACATACCTACGCGTTTTGCGCTTAAGGCATGCAAAATATACACTTCAGCGTGGATCTGCCACATAGATGTATGTGGCAGATAATAGATGGAATGCCCTTCTTTACAGTTACCGTATGTTGGATAGTACAGTGAGTCAGCCGCCGTATTCCATTTATGGTAACAGAAGTTCATACCTGGAACAAAGAAAACAGAAAATAAGATGACAGTTCAGTGGTAAGAAGTATCTTATATTTTGATCCGTGATATGGTCTTTATGAAAGTCAGATTTCAACTAAATCTGTTCAGTCATCTATGCGTAATCCAGTAACAGCCCGACAACTGCGGCTTATGGGGCCGCAGGTTCGAATCCCGAAAGGGTCATGTGCTTGTATTGTTTACATATAATTGTTAAGGGTTTTAATATTTGAGTGGAGTGGTCAGGTATGGGTGAAAATGACTGTAGGATGAATTTTTATGGGATAATGTTGGCAAACGAGCACACAGTCCACCTGATGGTAGTAGAAGTAGATGCTGTGGCCCATAGACATTTATCCTCGATTAAGTATCAAAACGCAGATACGTAGGACTGAGTACTATGACGGAAAATGCTTCGTTTTCAGTGAAAAGGGTCTTCGGTCTTCTACACTCACCATATGAAACACAGCAGCATGATGCTTCTATTTTACGAACATACTCAATAGAATCTTCTACTCTATTCTACTCACAATACTGCTATGACAGAGTAGAGTATAATATTAGGTCTTTACCTATAAAATTGCCGTTTTTTAATGAAATAAGTTAACGTATTTTTTTTTCTTACTTATATTAATCAAAATAATCACCCATGCAGTCGATGCATCTTTGCGCATCGCAATGGCAGTTTATTTATGGCCTTCTTGAAGAAATCAGCTGGTCGGGAGGCAACAAATTCATCAAACGCATTTCGTACAGCCTCTAGCATATTGAATTTTTCCCGTCAAAAAGTCTATAGGTGTAAAGTCTGGTGAGTACGGGTGGGTGACGGTAAGTTTGTAACCCCAGCTCTGGTAATTTAGAGACCGTCTGTTTTGCAGTATGAGGTCACGCGTTGTCATGGAGGAGCAGCTGGGACGAGCGATTGATTAAAGCTGGTTGGAGACGTGTGAGTTTCTCTATCATTGTGTTCTGTTCTTCACAGTACACATATGTAGTAATGCTCATCCCGTTTGGTAAGAAGCTGTAATGAATCATACCGGTGCTAGACCACCAAAGAGTGACGATCACTTTTCTAGGGGTAAGTTTTCGTTTAGGGTAGTTTAGTTGCTGAACCAGGATTCAACCAAATTGCTGAGTGCTTGAGATTGTCAAACATAATCCATTTCTCATCGTAGGTAACAATACGATTCAAAATTCCTTCGTTAGTGTGCCTGTCGAGCAATGCAAGGCACGTCTCGACGCGTACTTCGCGCTGGCGATCATTGAGTTTGTGAGGAACCCATTTGTCAAGCTATTTTACCTTGCCAATTCGACGGAAATGGACCAATATTATTTTGATGCTAACGTCGAAAACTGCTGCTAATTCAGCCGTAGATTGAGCTTTCACAATCACCTTTAATTCATCATTGTCGATCAAACAATCAAGTTTTCAGACGACCACGGGGTTCATTTTTCAGGTCGAAGTTTTCAGAACGGAAGCGTGGAAACAAATAACAGGTGGTGCGTTCGACGTCGTTGATGTTGCGTGCCGGTTGTGCCGCGTTGCCACCACGACGGTACTCATATTTCATAATCACGAAATGTTACAGTTATATCAGTAGTATAGTTGTAGCACGAATGGGTCGACTCGACCGGGGAAGGACCACGCTTTCACAGAATATCAGCGTAGAATAGTAGCTATATGCTGCTGTGTTTCGTGTGGTGAGTATAAAGAAACGAGGCATTCCACTTTCGTCCTCATGGGTGACAACGCATCGGCATTTTGATTCGTAATCGAGGATAAATGTAGATGTCTATGGGCCACAGCAACCACTTACCATCAAGTGGACTGTGTGCTCGTTTGTTACACTATCCTATAAAAAAAAATGTTAACGCAGGTATCCACGATGACGAAAAAGATTTAAACGCGATGAAAACATAATGATAATCAATAAACATAATGCTAATCAATAAACAAATGACTAATTTAAAAGAAAGAATTAAATTTATTTAAAATAAAATTAATTTCTAATTCGAATTCTTAGCTAAACAAAAATTATTTTGATTTGAAATGGCCAGTACTGCAGAACGGCAATTTCACAGGTAAACACCTGTTAGAATAGACTGGAATAGAAAATAGTAAACTTGAATAGAAACAGCAGTGGAGTTACTCAAGTGAAATATAAAAGAGGTGACAAGTATTACAACCTTTTATCATACACAAGTACGAAGAAACCCAGATTATCCTTGAAATATTAAATTATCTGTATTTTGATTCTTAAGTGAGGAAGATGTCTATGGGCCACAACATCCACTTACCATCAGGTGGACTGTGTGCTCGTTTCGTCACCCTTAGTATATAAAAAATACGATTGACCCTACAGACCATCCTAGAAACTTCCCGTTAATTTCAAATGCAAAGCGCTCCAAATTCCACCTATTTTGACATTTCTGAGCTCGAAGATAATTTTGAAAAAACTACGTTTTTTTTATTTTTTTAAAAATTGAATATTTCACGAACAAATTAATCGTTTTTGACGAACTTGACGTTCGACGCAGTTTTTTAAGCACTCATAGTTAATTTCTTACATCAAAATCGATCCGAGAAGAAATTTCGAAGTTTTGAAAAAAAAATACTTATATCGATTTCTTTTCAACGCCTCAACCGATTTTGATGCGGTTTGCAACAATCGACGGCGTTTTTTGATTTTAGAAGCTGATTAGATTTTAGAATTGATAGTTAAATCCGTTTAAAAGTTATTTTAAAAAAAACTTTATTTTGTAAATTTTATTTTTGAGATATCTCAAAATATTTTGGTCTGAATAGGTTCAAATATAGAAAATTTAAGTTTGGTTAAGCCCTTTCGAACGATATTGGTCAAGCCAATCAAAGGTTATGAGAGGATTACATACATCCATACACATTACACACAAACAGACATAGTGACATCGTCGTATAAATAGCTTAAAATGTGGAGATCTGATGAGAACTCGATTTTGAAAACCGTGGTGAAACCAATAACTTCCCGATATTTTGAAGATCATTATATTTCATAGCGGGAAGTTAATAAGTAGAAGAATTCTTATTTGTGAACAGGTGACAACTAGTCGCAAAATATATTTGGTAATTGTCCTTGATTGCTGGCATAGTCCAAAATTGATCTTAGAGCGCAATATATTATAAATAACTCTAATCATGATTACAAAATACGAGTATGTTTATTATTTTTACGTCGCACGCGTCATATAGCACTGACAAATAGTGGGATAAAAATAGTAGATGCTCCACCCAGTAAAGTCGCGTACGAAAGTGTACAGTTGTAAACAAAAATAAATAAATTAAAAAAAAATTATGTATGTGCGCATGGATGTAGATAAAATTTTGTGATACGATTTCTTTAGAAATAAACAACCGATCGAGATGGGCGACTCTGCATTGGAAAGTGTTCATTGAGACTCGAGCTGATTAGATTTTCAAGTCAATCGATCGAGCCCTTTCATTGAATAAAATAAAATAAAAAAATTCTTTAAATATTTTCCTAAATGATCTTAAAATAATATGAGTAATTTCTTCATATATCAGAAAAACTTTCGACTTAGTTTTTTGGACTTCGTCGTTCAATTATGACGTGCTTGGCGTCGAATGCCATAATTAAACGACGCGTTCAAAAATTATAGCCCTTTAAACATCTCAAATAATCGTTTAGAGCTCAAAAATTAAATAGATTTTCGAGCGTTGCAGGGTCAACCGTTTTTCAGATTTTTCTTATACTAATTATATAAACGACTTAGAGAAAATTTTATCTTTACTATTCGACCATTTTGGGTGAATCAAGTCATGTCATAAGTCCAAGGTAACAACTTAAATGTCATCTAAATATAAATAGTTATCATATAAATTTCATTCCATATTTTTTCGTATTTTTCCACTTTTAGGAGAGGATTTTGTCTTCAAATCTGAATAAGACCATTCGTGTGGAATAGCATATTGATCAAAATAGGAATATTAAAATCTGTTCACACCTGACAAAGATATCGCGTGACGCACATTCAAAATAATACAGTCGGTTTGAAAATCTCCCCTTTCCTTTCAAGTCACTGGAGTTTTGTGCCACCATTTCTCTTCTGCCACCCATTCTTATACGAGTATTTTATTTTAAATTCTTCATATCAATTGCCTTTTAGTGCCGGTGACCGCAAATTAACTACCGGTGAAAGCGATTTTTAAATTGTAAAGCTAGAAGTTTTTGGCCGTTAGAATATAGCAGAGTAGAGTAAAATAGTCGCATCCAAACCATCATTGAAACCGTTTTCAATTTTAAGTGACGATATACCACGTACTCGAAGAAAAAATATATATTTCACAGGCTTTTGTAGTCCGGCAATACGCAGTGGGACAGCGCGGTCGATACCTAACATAACGGCATAAAGACCTGGCCTGTGCCAGCTGTAGGAATGATTTCAGATTTTTCGACCCGATAATTTTGAAGACAAGATGGGTGAGCATTTCATAACGACATTCATACAGCTTTTAATCTAAAGCTCAATCAATGATCTCCATGATCTCTTCAAAAGACCAAGCACTTAAGTTGAAAATTTGTTAACCTCACATCTGTGCTTAACTGTATTTCAACGTTAGTTGAAAAATTATTGGTGGATTTTTTCTTTTGGAAGCTAAGTTTCAAGTACTGTAATATATTGAAGTGGCCTAGGTTTTTGGTAAATGAGTTAGCGAGTGATACAAATATAAATTTTAAGACGTAGATAGCTCAAGAACTATTATAGATTTCTTAATAAAATGTAGAATTCTATGTAGATTCTTAAAAAAAAACAATTTTAGGCTAAAATACTTTTATACGTGGTAGAGCCAGGCTGCAGCTACTTTTATGTTTGTAGCACGAGTGGGTGGGCTCGACCGGGGAAGGACCACGCTCTCACAGAATACCTGCGTAAAATAGCAGCTTAATATTGATGTGTTTCATAGTGTGTGTAGAGATCCTGAGACCCTTTTTTATTGGAAACGAGGCATTCCATCTTAGTCCTTAAGGGGTATCAACGTATCTGCGTTTTGATTTTTAATCGAGGATAAATGTAGATGTCTATGGGCCACAACATCCACTTATCATCAGATGGACTGTGTGCTCGTTTGTCACCCTTATTATATAAAAAAGGAGTGAAAACTTACAAGTGCTTAGGAGTAATAGGTTTAGAGTTATGAGGAATTCTAAAGTGGAACAAAATGGTTCATGGAAATATAACAATAACGTCCTCCAGAGCGAGTTTTGGTCACGGCGGCCAGTCCCAATGGAGACCAGCTATCTGCGCAAGCCAGTAGGCAAGGAGATCACGCACACGTGCCCCGCGTGCTGGTAATAGTGCGAACCGAATCGCGCGGTTGTATGAAGCATTATCTCTGTCCGTTTATCTATTCATGTGGTTGAAACAGCGTTGAAACTTTCAGGCACCGGAATGCTACGGAGAATTTCTGAACGGAAAAACTCAATAATTTTTTAATGGCCTGACCTATGATGACTGCCTTGCTGGTCTAGTCGTAAACGTGGCGATTTTTTACTACTGGTTCGGAAAAAAACCTCTGTCCTAGGAATAATCAGCAAGAAACCCAACGGGACTATTTTTTAAAAAAAAAACAACTTACAATCATTTATGTTGCAATTGACAAAACAAAATAAATTAAAAATAGCTTGGTGGTGATCACCCTTCCCAGGGGTTATTATCATCCATAAATTCCTTAATATTATAAAAACATTGATTAAAACTACTTTTACGGATTTTATCGCGTTTTATTTATATTAATTTTAATACCCGACGTTTCGGGTGCTTTCCAGCACCCATGGTCACGGGGGACGTCGGGTATTAAAATTAATATAAATAAAACGCGATAAAATCCGTAAAAGTAGTTTTAATCAATGTATAGTGTTCGCGTAAATATAAGAAATCATTATTATAAAAACATTTTTATACAAACTAAGTTTAATTAACTTTTGAACTTTGTGCAGGTCAAATTTTGTATATTTTCTGGGATTTTGTGGTAAAAGCGACAAAACCGGTAAAAATACAAATGCTTCCGATTTTTTATTTCTTGGATTCGAACCATTGCATTGCGGCGTGGAGCCGTCTCATCTATCGCAGGCCATAACACTTTTCTTGCATTCCCAATAGTAGCCTCTCATCTCACACGATGAAACGGGGTAACCAGACGGTTAAAACTGAATTTAGTACGTTACATAAAATTTTAACAGCTATCTTCCGGTGTTTTATGCGGCCGACTGTACTCGCTGAGCCCAGCTGGCCCGCGAGTGATGTATCGCCCGCACTAATTATATACAAACGGTCTAATTGTCTGTGTGTATGGGTGGCGTCTACGCTGTAACTTATGTAAAATTATGAGTCGGCTAATACACAATGCAATAACTCAGCTCATATTATTATATATCTCATATTATATACTTCATAACATGAAAGTGCGATCTACTTCTTCAGGTGTTCTTTGTGCAATTAAAAGTCACGTTTCTTCTCACATTACTCTTTCTCACGGACTTCTTTTAGTTAAGGAGTTCATCTGGATAGGTACTAGACACGTGTCTATCGTGAATGATTTATTGATTTGACCCGGGTCGCATCAAAGTATTGATGAATGCAATTACATGTTTTGAAAGTTCTTGATCAAACGATTGGCAGGACCTACGACCATAGATTATAGTAATATCCGACGACCAACATTATCGAGCGGGTCTCACAGATCACAGAGAGCACTGAAATTCAAAATGATCAATTCAAATGATCGACCTGAATGACGTTCGTATGACGAAACAATACTTGAATGATCGGGTCACTAGAAATGATTTAATGACACATGTTTACAAGGCAGTCATATAATTCATATATTACGTTTCTTTCGCGTGGTAGAGCCACGTTACATCTATATTATTTGTAGTACGAATGGGTCGGCTCGACCGGGGTAGGACCACGCTCTCGCAGAATACATAAAGAAGCTACTCAATTGCTGCTGTGTTTCATATGGTGAGTGTAGAGAACCGGAGACCTTTTCTACTGAAAACGAGGCTCCATTTTAGTCTGAAGTAACAATGCATCTGCATTTTAATTCTTAATCGAGGTTAAAGATAGTCCATCAAGTAATCTGTGTGCTTGGTTGTCACATTTATTGTATAAAAAAAGGTAGCGGATTCGACGTAGATGATTAAAATATTTTAATGAGAGCTCGCAGTGAGATCTCTCTCAAAAATTTATTGGCAATGATCCGGAGCTAGGCGCGAACAATGCTCGGAGGGATTTAAGGCCCTCCGCAATGAAAGGACCCCTCAGTAATGAGGACGCGGCATTGTGTGCTCCTGAATCGTTTGTTACGGGACAATATGGTAGGCGACGATCCAGCGCATTTAGTACAGACAGAGGTACTATTATCGTGTACCATTTTTTTCAAATCTACGTAACTGAATAGTGAACTACGTAGATGGAGCCATACTGCCATGCACTATTTTTCTGAACCAGTGGTAATTAAACAAAAGGGTGACTTTCAATAAGTATTATTTATAATCCATATTGAATAGAAAATTTTCTGTTTCTGCTGTAATGTTTTCAAAAATTAAATTAAATGAACAGTGAATACGTGTTAGAGCCATGCTGTAGCTATATTATGGATGTAGTATCTGACATTTTTATTTTATTTAGTAATAATTAATAATGGTGTCTCCCAACGAATAGGTCTTAAGATGAACATGGACAAAACAAAGATCATGTTTAATGTCCATGTCACACCTATGCCGGTAGTTGTTGGGAGCACTATGCTCGAAGTTGTTGACGAGTACGTTTACCTGGAACAAATAGTCCGACTAGGTAAGTCCAACTTCGACCGAGAGGTCAATCGACGGATTCAACTCGGCTGGGCAGCGTTCGGGAAATTACGTTCAAAACCTGAAAACTAGATTGTACCACCAGTGCGTGTTGCCAGTAATGACTTACGGAACTGAGACGTGGTCCTTCACTGCTGGCCGTATGAAGACGCTCAAAGTCGCTCAGCGAGCTATAGGGAGGGCTATATGGTCGGAGTTTCTCTGCGCGATAAACTTAAAAATGAGGACATCCGCAGCAGAATCAGAGTGACCGATATAGTCCAACGGATTTGTAAGCTGAAGTGGCAATGCGCCGGCAGTATTATAGCTCGAAGAACCCACAACTGATGTGGAAAAAAGATTCTCGAGTGGCAGCCTCGTACCGGTAGGTGAAGTGTAGAGCGACCCCCCACTAGATGGAGTGACGACCTGGTAAGACATGCAGGAAGTTGATGGATGCAGGTGTCTCAGGACCGTGCTTTGTGGCATTACTTGAGGGAGGCCTATGTTCAGCAGTGGACTTGTGAAGGGCTGTAATGATGATGATGATGATGATGAATCAACCGACTTCAAAAAAACCTGTTACCTCAGAACTTTTTTTCTCGGTGAACCGATTTTGATGATTCTTTTTTTTATTTGAAAGTTGGTACTTTCATGTACTAGTCCTATATAAAGAAACATGCCCAGTTTTTATGAATGTTCAGGTTTATGAATGTTCAAAATAACCAATTGCTTTTTTTATAACTTATTAATTTATGATTGGATACGATTTGTTTATAGTTTTATACTATGGCGTGGAAAGAAAAATAAGTGTACAGACCTAATCTGACAGCTGTTATAACCTCAAAAACTAAATTGCTGAATAGCATTTTTCCCTGGCCTCTAAATGAAAAGATGACAAGTTATTATGCTATTATAAACAATAATTGTTCTTATACAACACTAGTTGTAGATAGACGCGACCTGTTGAAGGAATCCGTTGACAGGTCAATTAATGTATGGAAAGTGGGCATGATTCTTTCATTAAGATCTGACCAACAGTTTTCGAGTTATCCTTAATAATGCGTATTTAATTGACTTCCGACTATATTATTGTTCTCATTTTATTTTTATTGGACTACATTTTTAATTTTACCACTTATTTATTCATTTACGTTGAAAATTTCATTAAAAATGAGCATCGAATGCGTCGACTTTAACGGGAATTCCGTCAACTGTGCAAATAATATCACCGAAGACAATGGCAGCCATTTGGATGCAATTAATTAATTTTATCGCCGCCCTCTCGCGTTGGAGCCTCGTGCTGCATCTGAGTTATGGAGGCCGCTGCCAAAACCACTTCGCGGAATTCAATAATGTTCAGAGACATTATTTAATTTACTGCTTTCTGTTAGAGCCTGTTAAAGTCTATGACTAACATAGGCCTCCCCAGTAAGGGGGAATTTGCCATAGATGCCAAGCTTGGCAAGCGGGTTGGCAATCGCAGATTATATCTTCAGTCGTTATGAGATTTTTTTTATAGGATAGGGTGACAAACGAGCACACAGTCCACCTGATGGTAAGTGGTTGCTGTGGCCCATAGACATCGACATCTATCCTCGATTACGAATCAAAATGCAGGTGCGTTTTCACCCGTGAGGACTAAGATGGAATGCCTCGTTTCCAGTAAAAAGGATCTCCTGTTCTCTACACTCACCATACGAAACATAGCAGCATATTTCACGCTGGTATCCTGTGAGAGCGCGGTTCTTCCCCGGTTGAGCCGACCCATTCGTGCTACAACCATAATGTTGCTGAGCATCTCCTTATTCCCTCTTCCCTCTGTCGCCTGTTACGATACCCACGGGACGATACGGGGTAGTAGACATACTTACATTACCACTACACGGTAAACTTACTGTTTAAAACTTAAAACG
The DNA here is from genome assembly GCA_907164705.1 of Parnassius apollo. Taxonomy (NCBI): domain Eukaryota; kingdom Metazoa; phylum Arthropoda; class Insecta; order Lepidoptera; family Papilionidae; genus Parnassius; species Parnassius apollo. The sequence continues at coordinate 788,489 of CAJQZP010000341.1, read as the reverse complement.
TAGTAATTAACCACTTTTTAATCGAACCAAAAAAGGAAGGAAATTGTCACATATACAATATGTAACGTAATTAACGCACACCCTCAGACACCCCAATTAGTATATTATGTTATAATCATAATACATACACTGAATTTTAGTTAAACATTTTTATGCACTGATTATTTGTCAAATTAGTTATACTAATTCCGGAAGAATGTTGTGGTAACAATACAAATCCACGAACGCAAAGACTTTAACGTGCTTGAAATAAAGTTCATTTTTCTTTATTTTTATTGAATGAAAGAATTAGTAATATTACAAATAAAACTGCACTCTTAAAAGTCTTATTGCCTTAAGTTACGGTACATTTCAGTTTGTTTTGACTGTACAGATTTAGTGTGACTGTAATTTACGTAGTTTTAATTATTTTTGGGATAAAAAATTACCTATATTAAAAATGATAGGAATCGATTCAGTAAACGATTCAGAACAAACTACTTTCTCAAAGTGCGTTAATTATGTTACATGTTGTATATATAATATGTAATGTGGTTATAAAATTGAGACAACCGTTATGTTCCAAGTCCTGTTTAATACTCTCTTAAATTTATAATAAGTAGTACATTAGTGGATACCGTAAGCCGGTATACAAATATTAGAAAAAAAAACAGTAAACCACTGAGCTCCATATACATTTTTCTTGATCAAAAATAACTCACCTTTTTAGGGTTCCGTAGTCAACTAGGAACCATTATAGTTTCGCCATGTCTGTCCGTCCGTCCGTCCTCGCTTAATCTCTGTGACCGTTAGCACTTGAAAGCTAAAATTTGGTACCAATATGTGTATCAATCACGCCGACAAAGTGGAAAAACAAAAATTGGAAAAAAATGTTTTATTAGGGTAGCCCCCCTATATGTAAAGTGGGAAGTGATTTTTTTTTAATTTCAACCCTAACGTGTGATATATTGTTGGAAAGGTATTTAAAAATGAATAGGGGTTTACTAAAATCATTTTTTGATAATGTCAATAATTTCGGAAATAATCGCTGTAAGCGTCCCCTCCCTCTAACTTTTGAACCATAAGTTTAGAAAATATGAAAATAAATCTGAAAAGTAGGACTTTATAAGGACTTTCTATGAAAATAATTTTGAACTTGGATGGAAACAACAGTACCCACTACCGGGAGCAGTTGCAGGAGCGCGGAGCGCTGCTGGAGCGCGAACGTAATGGATACCCACCTTTAAACTCATAAGTGGGTACACTTATTGTGATGGACGGGAAACTACGGAACCCTACACTGAGCGTGGCCCGACACGCTCATGGCCGGTTTTTTATATGGATGATTTCAAATTACACGATTCCATTTTTTGAAATTGCTATACATCACATGTAATTTAGCTTTTTCTTTCAGGATGGAGTTGGCAACGGATGAGTGTGCGTTTCTCCACGTTGAACATACAGCCTGTTAAAAAGTCCAATGCTGAACGCAGGCCTCCTCAGTAGATTGTCTATGATTGATTAGGGGTGGGGGTGGGGGGGGGGGTATTAACCAGTCATAGTAGTCGCTACGTTTGGCAAACGTGTTGGTAACAACCATTTTTATTTATTAAATAAAAAACTACATTACACTTACAGGACCCAGTTACTATTCGGTTTAAGAGCAGATTAGACCGATCTTATCAAAAACATATATTTCTAGACCAAAATAATTAAGCCAAAATATTTAGGCCAAACTGGATTGTCTTGGGCTAAACTAGTTTTTTTTTTTTATAGAAGAGGGGGCAAACGAGCATGTGGCTCACCTGATATTAAGTGACTACCGCCACCTATGATCAACCGCAACACCAGGGGAATTGCAGGTGCGGTGCCGACCCTTTAGAAAGGAGTAAGCTCTTTTCTTGAAGGTCCCCAGGTCGTATCGGTCCGGAAAAATCGCCGGTGGTAAATTATTCCACAGAGAGGTTGTACGCGGAAGAAAACTCCTTTTGAAACGTACAGTGGTGGACCGCCAAGCATCCAGATGGTGTGGATGGTATCGGGACGTTTGCCGTGTAGTGCGTTCACGAAATTTGGCGGCTGGGATTAATCCGAATAATTCCTCAGAGCACTCCCCGTGATAGAAGCGATAAAATACGCAAAGAGATGCAACATCTCTTCGCAGCGCCAGTGAATCGAGCCGATCGGAAAGCGCTCGGTCGTCGACGATTCGAGCCGCTCTGCGCTGGATGCGGTCAAGTGGAAGGAGCTGGTACTGGGGAGCCCCAGCCCAGAGATGGGAACAGTATTCCATGAGCGGCCGAACCTGCGCCTTGTAAAGTTGCAGGCGGTGTGCCGGCATGAAATACTGTCCCGCTCTGCTGAGCACGCCAAGCTTTTTAGAAGCCAATTTGGCCTTCCATTCCAAGTGACCACGAAACTGCACGTCACTCGATATGTCGACGCCGAGGATTCCGATACTGGCTGAGGCAACAAGGGGAGTGCCTTGAAACTGAGGGGATACGACAAAGGGGTTCTTTTTAGCGGTTAACGCGCACACTTGTGTCTTCTGGGGGTTAAACTGGACTGGATTTTGCCTGACACGCGTTAGATAAACCGATTTGACCTAGGACAAACTAGTTTGGCACAAAATCGCGTTTCGCCGGTAACATAAATAATATTAGGAAAAAAAATAGCAAACCAATCTTTGTCAATAATTAAGAACACTTCGAAAATTCAACTTAAAAAGAAAACAGTTCGCGACCATATTTACTGTATTGTCAACTGTCAAAATGGCGTCTTTAAAGAAAACCTTTTAACCTTTTAATATTTGATTGACTGATGAAGAGCTATCATATCACAAAGCCATCTATGCAAACAAGGCTGCAGTTTTTGAGTTATAAGAAAGTGTCCATATTAACCAGATGGCCATGTTACCCTCACGTACGGTGTAACAATTTCATCGGTGCAAGCGGGGATTGAACCCGAGTTGCTTGCGTATTGTGAAAATAACACTAGCCTTTAGCCTCTAAGCTAACAACCTCTGCCACATTATTCCTACTTTATAAGTAAATTAAAAGTCTTACAATTATATTATTAACTAACTAACTGAACATATCTTATTACATACATTAAATAGAAAAACTACACTCCAATTTGGAATCACTTTTTTCCGGTCACCTTTTCTAGATTCATTTCGAAATACGATCCATTTAATTAGACTCACTTTGAAGATATCTTATTATATACTTAGAATAAAAAGAAAATATAGACTTAAATGACAATGAGAAAATAATGTTTGATGTAATTATTAAGAATCTACTTAAGTCACCATTACATATAACAATAAAATAATTTACTTTGTTTTATCTAATCAAGTTATGTCCTATCGAAGTCCGGAAAAAACATCTTACTCTCTAGTTGTTGTGGCAAATTGTTGATAGAATTATTAAGCGTCTACTGATGTCACCATTACAGATATCAATAAATCTACTCAAGCTTTTGGCCTATCGAAATCTGGAAAAAATCATCATACACCATTCAAAACTTAATTGACTAGTTGTTATGGAGTATAGAAGTAAGGAGAATAATCTCTCATAGGAGAATAGTTGAAAAAGTGTCCATCTGTAAGCAATAAATAACAGTTCAAAAACTCTCCACAACAGCGCTGGAGTAGCTACAGGGACTTAGCAATTGTCGACGGTTTGAAGTGTGCTGCTAAACTGCTCAGTAGCTCTAAAATCTAAAATAATTTTATTTAGTAAATATAACCTCGAAAAAGTCCTCTATCCCGCTAATATTTTTCGGCACGTTCTTTAAAATGAAATCCGTAGCTATAGTGGCGCCACCCTTATTTAACGGTTTTTACGTACACTTTTTAATACACAGTCTGTACTCTTTACCTCTCACTCCATAAAACTAAATTGACTAGTTGTTGTGGCAAATTGTTGATGGAATTATTAAGCGTCCCTTTATTATTAAGCACCCTTCCCGTTAATCTTTTTCTTAGTTTTATTTAATTCTTCTTCTGAGTTTTCTGGAAGGTATCGCTACGATGTCGCAATTAGACCGTCTGTTGTTTTTCCCTCATTATTTGTATATTTTTCTCATATTTATATATTCTTGATATATAATAAAGAGTACTGTATTGTATTACATTGTCATTGTATCATCTTGTCTCATCTGACTTGAAAACATTATGTCTGGCTGTTACAGGCTCTATGTAAACTGACTTTTGTTTATTGGCGTTAGAAACAAAAAGTTTTACGACTTCACAACTCATTTGATTAATAAGATCTAAGTTCCACGATCATTAGTGGTTCGTAATATCGAGTAGAATCGACGTTGCGTGAGTAAAAGTCGTTACAAATTAATCGAATTACAGAATCGATACATAAACTAATAGGTACGCACTTTGATTCACATGAATTGTTCCAAGCCATTCAGCTAAATGCACTTCGATTAAATATAAAAAAAAACGCTAATGTAAATATAGATGTATTTCTTTCTTTGGTTATGTACTCGTAGAATTGTATTTTTGCCAGTGTCAAGTAATAAGAAATTATCCTTTATAAGCTTTCCCGAAATGTCGGGTATTAAAATCAACTAAATTAAACTCCGTAAAAGATTATAATATAAAATCCGTAAAAGTAGTTTTATTCAATGTGTAGTGTTCACGTGAATATAAGAAATCATTATTGAAAAATATATTTTATTTTAATTTTATAAATATATTTTTAAATAGGTTCGCAAGATGGTGTTGTGACCGGGATTAAGAAAGCAATGCTTCGGTGGTTAGGTCATGTAGAAAGAATGAATGAGGAAAGTGACAAAGGCAGCAGGCATTATCTGAAATAAATAATGATGCGACGGCGAATATATGAGTTTTATTACATAGAAACTTTCCAAACTTTCTACTCCGGTTCATTTCTACTCTGGTAGCGAACTCTAAAGATAATCACTATTCTCTAATTAAATTTTTCCTTGTCTCGACAGCCGTCCGAATTGTCACGCCTTTTGCAACTGTAACTTCTAAGACGGAGATATAATTAGAACGCTCTCTTTGTTAACGAAGTTCAAAGTGTTTTACACGGTCTGATATTCGATTATTTTTTGTCTCGCGGCGTTGTTTTCTTAGAGCGCTTGTACACTACATGGTAAATAAATTAAAGTTAGGTCTTTTCTCATTTCTGAGCTGGTTTTAAGCCAAGGAAATGTCTGCAGCACTGCCCGAATGCTTTTTGGCGAACTTCACGTCCCGGAAATATATTTTTTCTTATTCTCAGATGTGCAGATTTCCTCATGATATTTTCCTTCACCGCCAAGCACAAAGCGTTTAAAATTGCAGCTAACAATTTTATTGGTGCCGAACCCGGGCTACTCGTGTACTGTGAAATTTATATTGAGCGCTTAGCCCCTAAGCTAGGACAACTCGCCTCATGCTAAAATTACAGCCCATATATTTTATTTTTGATGTGCACATCTATTGGTGCGCCTGTGCAGTAAAACCGACTCGTACGCCGTGACGGCAAGCGGCATGATGCTCTCGTATGCCGTCATGTCCCCTCTATGATACCGCTTTCGACTTTCTTGTATGTGTGTGCACGTGCTGTATAATATACACTACGTTGCATCTTTGTGTGAGTTATGTACTGCGTGTGCCTTTTAATTCGACTATAGTATACTTGACGCGTTCACCGCTGGTATACACACACACTTTGTATTTTGTTTTAATATTATTCGTTATTCCTTAAAACTTTCTCAGAAATGAGAGCAAGCTTGTGCTCAGGTGTGGGACGTATATAGGCTGTAACTTTAAGTTCATTATTGTTTTATGAATGGACGGTTTTTATTTATTAAATTGAAGACTTCTTTAGACTCAAAATAATAAAAAAACTGCGGCTGCCAACTCGCCTGCCAAGTCTGGCAACTATGGCAAAATCCTCCATATGATGTAATCTATGGGGGAGGCATATGTTCAGCAGCGGACTTTTATAGACTGTAATGAATTGATGGTGGTAAAATAGGGAGTGAAATTTTAATGTAACTTATTAGAGTATAATCACAAGTGCACTCAAAGGGGGAAAAATTAACTTTTATCAAATATTACGTGGTAGTGCCATGCTACAGCGAATGGGTTGGCTCGACCGGGGCAAGACCGCTAGAAAGCTATCACAGAATACCAGCGTAAAATAGCAGCTAAATGCTACCGTGTTTCGTATGGTGAGAACCGGAGACCCTTTTTACTGGAAACTAGGCATTCCACCCTAGTCCTCACGGGTGACAACGCACCTGCATTTTGATTCATAGTCGAGGATAGGTGTAGATGTCTATGGGCCACAGCATCCACTTATCATCAGGTGGACTGTGTGCTCGTTTCGCATCCTTAAGCTATAAAAAACAATATGACATAATATAACATAAATGAATTTAACGAATTCTGCTGTGACGGTCACCTCAAGCGAATTGTTGTTGATATTTGAAATTTTAAATTGACAAATGAAGTAGAATTTGTAATGTTGACATTATACTAGTTTGACATCCTGTACCATGCCTGTATATTTTTTTATATTTTCCTCTTTGTTACATCCTAAATTTACTGATAATAATAATATAAAATGTTATTGTAATTTTCTAATTTTAATTATTCAATTGTCGATGTAATATTTGCATACCGATAAATCGGTAAAACATGCATGCTCACCTTATATTATAGTAGACCTAAAACTGTAATATGTTGTATGCGAATAAATATTTCATTATTATAATTATTAAAATAGTGATTACAAAAAGAAAACTAGAGATCAAAATAATTTTATATAAATTCATTTTAGATTTTTTAAGTTAATTTTTTCTTTTACAAGTTTAATTTAAATCCGATTTACCCCAAAACCTGACACCGAGTTGGCAATACTTGGCCTGTAATATGACATTACACACAGTAAAATAAGGTATAGTACACAAGTGTATATCCTTTTTTTACTGCAAATTGGCGGGGCTACTGACATAATATTACGAACAGTAAAATAACCGTGTAGTGTACAAGCGCCGTTAGTCATGTTTATTATTGTAATAATGGAGTGTTGGGTTTTTGAAGAGCGGTTTGATACGGCGTGATGTGCATTAAAATATACTCCCGAGCTGTAGAGAATAGATGACCGACGATAATAGAACAGAATATAATATTTTTATTCTATATTTTTTTATAGGATAGAGTGACAAACGAGCACACAGTCCATCTGATTATAAGTGATTGCTATGGCCCACAGACATCTACATTTATCCTCGATTAAGAATCAAAACGCAGACACGTTGATACCCCTTAAGGACTAAGACGGAATGCCTCGTTTCCAGTAAAGAAGGGTCTCCGGATCTCTACACTCACCATACGCACTCGCGTTAAGCAACTATTTCATGCAGACATTCTGTGAGAGCGTGGTCCTTCCCCACTCGAGCCGATCCATGTCCCATTCGTGCTTATAACTGCAGTGTGGCTCTACCACGTATATACTGTTATATAATACTATAAATCTGTATTAAATAAAACTTATTTTACGACGGTGTGAGAACCTACCCCATATTATCATCCCGTGGGTGTCGTAAGACGCGACAGAGAGAAACAAATCTGGGAATGGGCAGCAGCATCTCCTTAATAACGACTGAAAATAAAAATAAAACTGCAACGCCAAGCCGCTTGGGGATCCCCCCCCCCCCTCCCTATTTGGCAATCTACGTGGAAGGCCTATCTTCACTAATGGACTTTATTACGCTGTAACGGTAATATAGATAATTACACAATATTTATTGAAAATATTTTTTTTATTTACCACTGGTTTGAAAAATACCTCTGTTCTTTGAAGAACCAGCAAAATACCCATTGGGATCACATTTTTTTTAATGTATGTATAACTTTTACAATTTTTATATAAATTTTAATAGAATCTGCATGGTGGCGATCACCTCATCCAGGAGTTATTTTCCTTTATATATTGCTTGATATTAAAATAACCTTTTTGGTACAATTTTTCCTTAATAAGAATTTCAAATTGTTGATTGACAAACTAAACATTTTCTGTAATTTTGTTGTAAAAGCGTTTACAATGCCCCAATAATGAATTACTAATTCTGTGGAGTCTAGTAACTGGTATGAAAAGCTTAAGTTAGTTCCTAGTGTTTAAACTATGAAAATCTTTATTATAATATTAAAGCTATTCATATTTTTATGGACATAAATTACGTTTTGATAAATATATTAGACTGACTGGATTTATTTACTATCAAAGTAATGTCAATGAACATAATGTTAAGTTTAGACATTATGTTTATTATACTATAATTTATTTCAGTTTTTATGTATTTCCAGACTGACAAAGTATATTGCAAAGTGTATATGTATATTTTGTGGAATCAGAAGCCAAAGTAACTACATCATCAAAAACCTTTCTGATATATTATCTATTATAAACATTATGATTTTTTATATTTACGTTATGATTTATTATATTTAATTCAAATTAAACGCGATAAAATCCGTAAAAGTAGTTTTAATCAATAGATAACATTGTTAAATATGACATTACATTTGCATTTAATGTATAACCAAGCCAAATTCACGTTACAAGGAAATACAAAAGGTATCTATATATATGCAATGCATTATGCGTACCGCGAGTGCCTCGCAAATTGCCTTCCCAGATTTATGTAGATCATTCATCATATTGCCGCGGGCCTGGACAATGGCTGCAGAGTGCGGTATGCCCATATTGTGCTAGAGTACGGACGCTCAAGTTTTACGACTTCGGAAAACAATTGTGCGGTGTATAATGCTTAGAATGACATTGTTTTGGGGCTTCTGGTGTCTCTGCTATGTGGGTAATGGGGTAGTGTATCATTATTTAAAATAGACTTTTCATATAATGTCAAAATATACATTTATCTTACAGATACTATCCTCGTTTCATTGTAAGGGGCCATTTCGAGATTGCAAAGTACGGTTTAACAAAAATTGTATATCTTTAGGTCTTTCTATGGCGGTTATATCTTTGTACAGAGATGATCTATATAATCTGTATAGGGTGCCAAAAACAATATAAATATATAAATAAAAGTCAATTATAAAGAATTATATTTTTTTATAGAATATGAATGGCAAATGAGCACACAGTCCACTTAATGGTAAGTGGATACTGAGGCCCACAGTCCTCTACATCTATCCTCGATCACGAATCAAAATGTGGATAAGTTGATTCTGAGGACTAAAATGTAATGCCTCGTGTCCAATAACAACGGTCTACGGTTGTCTACACTCACCATACGAAACAATAGTATTTTTTAGCTCGTATTTTATACTGATATTCTGTGAGAGCGTGATCCCTTCCTGGTAAAGCCGACTCATTCGTGCTACAACCATAATATAGCTGTTGCGTGGCTCTACTACGTATAAATTGCATGTGCTTGACCATCTTCGTCTCTACATAACCACATAGCCGGCTGTGTGATATGCTATGAGCATTCACCACCTACCTCCCCCGTTATCGGAGGGTTGCCCTTATATGCTACGGGCGCAAAAAAAAATACTATCTCTGCCTGCATTACCACTTAACATCTGTTGGGAATAGCCAACACTGGCTGAAAATGGTTAAAAAAATATGCAAGTAGCTTCCTACTAAGGATGTATAATTTATCAATAGAATATCATGTCTATAATCGGTACCGATGGCGATGATAATGCTAACTGTAACATAATTTACATCAACATCCATATAAATTATCAAATAAACCTCAAAATTGTGACCGCAAAATGTTTAAATTTGGCCTTAAGTATCCGGTTGACATTTGTCAGTTTTTACTTTTTCTTTGGCGCTATACATTAGGATACGCGAAGTCCTACAAACGTGAGGTTTACTAAGTTTAATAAAGACTGATACACTCACCGGCACGGAAACTTGGCCAAGCGGTTATCTCGCGATAGCAAAAGCTTTAAGTGTTTCTGATGAATGTTTGTTATGCAAGTATGTCAAAAAATGTTTACCCTCAAGTTCAAGAGGGTAATTCATTATGCTTAAGTGCACCATGACGAATTCTTTAATTTTTAGTTGAATCGGGTCATTTGAGCGACTAAGTTCACATTTTAAATTTGTGTGTTGTGAAAAGTTTACTGTAAGGTTATTCAATTATTGTGATCTTGTGTCTTAATTAAATAACTAAAGGTGCTTTAAAGCCAATAAAAATGCCATTAACACCAGCACAAGTTGCACAAGCAGTAGCATTAATTGACCAAGGGCTGACACAGCGTGAAGTTGCTATTGTGCTTAACGTACCACGGTCCTCAATGCAGTATTCACTGAAACGATACCAGGAGACAGGCCGCTACACCCGCAGGCCAGGTAGTAGGGGCGTAAGGTGCACATCGGCCCGGGACGATCGTTTTATTGTTATGGAGATTTTGAGAAACCGCTACCTGACCGCTGTTGAGATACGCCAGCGGCTCCAAATCGCAAGAGGCGTTAATGTTAGTGAGCGTACGGTGAGAAGACGAATGGAGGAAGTGAATTTAAAAGCTCGTAGACCAGCACGAGGTCCAGAACTTCTCAGACAGCACCGAGTAGCCCGACTTCAGTTCGCAAGAGAACATGTCAATTGGACCCACGAGCAATGGGCTAGAGTGTTGTTCACAGATGAGTGTCGAATAGCTTTACGTGCTCCAGACGGTCGAGAACGAGTGTGGAGAAAAAGAGGAGAGAGGTTTCTACCCATTACCACCACCCAAACTGTGAGTTTCCATGGAGGCTCAATAATGGTATGGGGAGGTGTAAGTTCCGACGCACGTACAGAGTTGGTCATCGTCGATAATCGGCTTACAGCTACTCGATACATCGAGGAAGTTCTTCAGGAGCACGTAATGCCTTATTCGGGATTCATTGGACACGACCAATTCCTCCTCATGCACGATAATGCACGCCCGCACGTCGCACATTGTGTAGAGGAATATCTGGAAGAGGTTGGAACACAAAAATTACAGTGGCCAGCTCGTAGCCCGGACTTAAATCCAATTGAGCATGTATGGGGTATGCTCAAAAGAAAGATAAAGTCCAGCTCCAAACCGCCACAAACTCTAAATGAGCTCCGAAATGCAGCGCTGGCCGCTTGGGATAGCATACCGCAAGTTGATGTCAGAAACATCATTCAAAGCATGCCAGATCGAATGCAAGCGGTTATCAGGGCTAGAGGAGGAAACACCCGATATTAAAACTGATAGACAATAAAGAAACAGACTTAATTTTTAACTTTGTAGTGTTTTTAAAGTGACAATGGAAAGATGTTAATTTTAGTGAAAACATGTTATCTTGAAAAGAAAAATTTCGGTGAAGTAAACATTAAATTTCTATGTTCTAAAACCATTAGAGACACTTATTGAATGCATCTACCCTTAATTTACTGTTAAAAAAAACGTTTCAGTGCAAATAATCAGCAAATTCACGAGTGGCCAAGTTTCCGTGCCGGTGAGTGTATTTATCGGCGTGACCAATATATCGCACCGCCATCGGCCTAGAAGAAGCTTCTTGTTGGAACTAAAATGATTATACCTAAAACGATTTGGCTTTTATTTCAATTTCATTTCATATGTATTTTCAAAAATTAAGTATTCTAAAAACATAAAAAAAATGCAAAATTAAATAAAAAGTAAAATATGACTTCAGACACCTAAAAATAATGAAATAAGTTCACAATTCTGAAGTCAGGGATTAAATTGTTCAATATATGTAATATCTTAGCACCGACTTTGAAATGCAAAATTATTATAAAGTAGTTCTTCGAAGCCGAATTTTATTATTTATTATATATTTATTAATAGTTAATTACTTTTTATAATTTAATATAATAATATAATTACTACCACGCATAAAAACTACGTACAAAAGTAATATTATACTAAAATACTATAATTTTTATATGTGATGGAGGGACGCTGCAGCTATATTATTATAGTTGTAGCACGAATGGGTCGGCTCGACCGGGGAAGGACCACGCTCTCACAGAATACCTGCGTAAAATAGTGGCTTAATGCTGCTGTGTTTCGTATGGTGAGTGTAGAGAACCGGAGACCCTTTTATTGGAAACGAGGCATTCCATCTTTGTACTCAAGGGTTGCCACCGCATCTGCATCTTAGAGGCTAAAATGTTCCACAAGCTCCACTTACCATCAGGTGGACTGTGTGCTCGTTTGTCACACTTGTTCTATAAAAAAATTAATATTAATTAATTTATAATTTAAGAAACCTCACAATCTCACTGTTGTCTTAATGATTACATTAAAAACTTTACTCCGAAGTCATTGTATTTCGAATGAATAACAGAAACAGAAACTTTTTTATTCGATATAGATTATAATTAATACTTATTCAAAGTTTTTTTTATTTAGCACTGGTTCGGAAAAAAACCTTTGTCCGGGGAAGAACTAGCAAGATACCTAAAGGGACTATTTTTAAGCTATTGCATAGCTTCTATCGCGGGCCTTGAGCGCGGGGACCGAATCCAGAAATCCCGTAACGAAAAAAACCTCACGCTCCCCCACTCCGACGGGCACGGAGGTGTGGCGTTGAAAGCCGTGCATCGTCTAACGTCGTTTCAGTTCAGCAGACTTCGGCACTCGGCAGACTTCGGCACGGGGTTTGTGTGCGTGCGACTAGACGTATGCGTGTACACTAGCTGCTAACTCAATGATAAAAATTCCTGAATAACCTACATGTATTGTAAGATATTAAAAATATTTTAAACAATATTAACTTCTCATTTATTCAATAAGAGAAAAAAAATTGTTTTCTTATCGGTCACCACGCTCAAAAAGTGTAACTTGATTTAATATCAAAGACTTAACTGCATAAATAAAATAAATAAATAATTATAATTGCATAAGTTGATAAAAAATGCTATGTAATAGCTTTACCGCGGCAGTCACCGAGTGCCACACGTATTTTTTTTAAATAACAGCTTAGGTACAATCTTGTACGTTACATTTAACCACACAAAACAATTTAGAAATAACTTGGTAGCGATCACGCTTTCCTGGGGTTAATATCATCCATAAATTGCTTAACATTATAATAACCCTTTTGTCCTATTTGTAATATATTTTTATCACCATCAGGATATAAAGATTATTCAGTTGAATTAAAATATGAGACATTCCATCTTAGTCCTCAGCGTTGACAACCCATCGGCATTTTGATTCTTAATCGAGGAAAGAATTAGATGATTACGACAGCATCCATTTACCTTCAGGTGGACTGTGTGCTCGCTTATCACCCTTATTCTATAAAAGCTCAATGAGCAACAGTACAGCACGATAGGGTCCATTCATTCGACTAGTAGTTATTCATCCGCTCCGTTTTATGGAAGTTTGAAAGATTGATTTGTTTTTAGAGGCTTTTAAATCATTCATATGGAAAAAAATGGAAAATTTTGATATCGGTTGAAAACGGAGACCGCAACATAACTACCGGTGTATGCACTTTTTTGAATTGTAAAAAAAAAAAGTAATTTTTGAGCGTACGAAAATATGCTTGTGAAAACAAACGTAGCAACTATAGGAAATATGCTTAAGACTACAGCTTCATCTCCCATCTAACAGCCATTAGATTAAGAGTGTAATCTGAGAGTTTTTGTGTTCTTCTTTTTTTATATCGGATAACCGTTTTTACCGTCTGAAAGAATAGGGTGTAACATTGGAACGGAGTAGAAGCCTATGGCACTCATGTTTTACAAAAAATAAAAACAAAAATTTTGAATTCAACGTTTGAAAAAAAAATTTGAACAAATACTTTGCCCTTTGCCTGTGACCCTGTGAATTGACAAGTTCAAAGATGCCTGCTAAATTTATTGTTTTGTTGCCGTTTGTAAAGTCAAATCATATCGACCCTGGATATGATTTGAATTTCGATATATTTTAATTAATTTATGGGGCAAACGAGCATGCAGCTCACCTGACGTTAAGTCACTACCGCCGCCCATGAAGAGCTGCAGCACCAGGAGAATTGCAGATGCGTTTCAGGTCTTTTATAAAGGAGTAGGCCCTTTCCTTGAAGGTTCCTAAGTCGTATGGCTCCGGAAAAGTCTCTAGTGGTAGTCGATTCCATGAGGAAGTTGTGCGAGGAAGAAAACTTCTTTTAAATATGTGGTTTGCCCTTTTTTGCTGCAATAACGGTAACGGTAAGAGTGTTCTTCTTGTTATCTATCTACGGATAGTATTCCTTTTTTGTTAAATAGCTTGTGTAGGATTCACGATGCTGATTGAAGCGATAGCAGCAATTTAATTGACTACGATTCAACAGGAAGTATCGAATATATTGCTAGTTGTATTTTAAAATACTTAACGGTAAGAGTGTTCTTCTTGTTATCTATCTACGGATAGTATTCCTTTTTTGTTAAATAGCTTGTGTAGGATTCACGATGCTGATTGAAGCGATAGCAGCAATTTAATTGACTACGATTCAACAGGAAGTATCGAATATATTGCTAGTTGTATTTTAAAGAATAAGGATGAGAAATGAGCACACAGTCCAGCTCTTCATCTATCCTTAGCTAAGAATCAAAATGCAGATGCATTGTCAGCGCTGAGGACTAAGGTGGAATGACTCGTTTCCAGTAAGAAGGATCTCCGGTTCTCTACACACACCATACGAAACATAGCAGCCTTAAGCTGCTATTTTAAGGTCGTATTCTGTGGGAGCGTGGTCCTGTCCCAGTCGAGCTGACCTATTTGTGTACAACCATAATATAGCTACAGCGTGGCTCTATCGCATAAAACTTAATACAAAATCATCATATGTCCATGTTAAATTAAAAAAAAAAACCTTATCTCGCCGTTGCTATATTTCAATTTTCTCGATGGCCGCACATAAAACGGCTTGTGAAATAGCTCTGATAACAAAATCGTAAACTCTACCTTTTATCTAAAAAATATAAATAAAAAATGATTGAGTAGGGACGAAAGAATATTAATTTTCAATTACATTTTAAATATAGGTGGTACCAAAGCTACCATCTGCTTTCCAACACGAATGGGTCGGCTCGACCGGGGAAAGACCACGCTCTCACAGAATACCAGCAGCGTGAAATAACTGTTTCCTATTGCGAGTGTAAAGAACCGGAGATTTTACTGGAAACGAGGCAGAAATATATTCATACAGAGCCATGATTACGAGATAGCTCAATTGCTTGGAACAACCCTATAACCGCTGGTTATTTAACGTTATATATATTTAACGTTTTTCCCCACCTTTCTATAAAAAAAACAATAAAACGGTTATATTGCTTAAGGCTAATTCGGACTGGTGTCTGAGGACTGTAAGTTTGTAGATCACTTCATTTTTGTCAAAAAATGTAATAAATATATATAACGTCAAATGCAGCTCTTCCAGCTCGAGCCTACTGTAAATTACGAGCTGGAACGTTGCCAACATGAAACCTATAACATCAGCTTTATGAGTTTCAAGCGTCGAGTTGTAATTACTCTATATTACTTAATTACTGCAAGGGGTCTTTAGGCGTCACACATTTGATTTAGAGGGTGAGCGAAGTTATTGATATTGAAGTATGTATATTATAATTTACTGTACAAAGAAGACAATCGTTTTTGGGCCCACTAGAAATTTTAACGTGACAATGGTATGACACATTATAAAGATACTAATTTATTATAGTAAACGGCCTAAAGATTTAATGAAAATCTAACCGGAATCAAAAAACTACTATACGTCAGGGTAATATGGTCATTCGGTTAATATGGTCACTTTCTAATAACTCAAAAACTACAGCCTTGTTTGCATAGATGGTTTTGTGATTCGATAGCTCTTCTTCAATCAGTCAGTCAATAAAATAATAAATGGTGAAAAGGGCTCTACTTTATCGACGCCATTTTGATCGTTGATATCATAGTAAATATTTTAGTAGATTTTAGTATGTTGTAGTGTAGTTAGTTTTATTTAAGTTGATTTTTCGAAATCTTTCTAATTATTGCCAGAGCTTGTTTGCTATTTATTTTTTAATATATTAGTTACACGACTTTGTGCTCTTGTCTCTGTCCTCCGCTTAGTTTAGGTTTTATAGGACACCATAGCGTAAGGAGACCATACAAGTATTACCCTCGTACGTACCTTAGTACAAGAAATAGTCACAAAAGAATCAATACTTGTAACAAATATTTCTACACCACGCTTCTTTGTCTGTGCTCTATGTTTTTCTGGAACTACTAAAAGGATTTTCCATCAATCTTAAAGTACCTAAAAAACTCGACTCGACTGAACGGTACACTATTTTAACTCATAATACCGGTGAAAACAACTAGACAATCGTTTTGAGTTTGTTTTTAGGTCACAATGACATATTCATATTTTAATTGTTAATTTCACGCTTAGATGCGGTAAAACTAATATTACTATTGTAATCTATAGATTATAAGCAATAAATCAACATGCATTTCATTAAGTTACACCACAATTTGTGGTGGGCCCATTTTCCAAAAAGGAATTGTCTCCTTTAGCGGACACTGCGGAACATAGTCGTCCCCCATAGATTGCCTCATAGGGGGATATTTGTCATAGTTGTAATGTTACTGTTGATTTAATAATTTCTCCTCTCAGTGGGTCATGTGCTCCTGGTAGATTATCTTCTATACAACCATACAGTCTATAAAAGTCCACTGCGGAACATAGGCCTCTCCCATAGATTGCATCATAGGGGGATATTTGTCATAGTTGTAATGTTATTGTTGATTTAATAATTTCACCTCTCAGTGGGTCATGTGCTCCTGGTAGATTATCTTCTATACAACCATCCATTACAGTCTATAAAAGTCCACTGCGGAACATAGGCCTCTCCCATAGATTGCATCATAGGGGGATATTTGTCATAGTTGTAATGTTACTGTTGCTTTAATAATTTCACCTCTCAGTGGGTCATGTGCTCCTGCTAGATTATCTTTTATACAACCATCCATTAAACATAGACCTTCCCCATAGATTGCCTGATAGAGGGAATGTTTGCCAAAGTTGCCACGCTTGGCAAGCAGGTTACTTGGCAACCGCAGATGTTTTTATTTTCAGTCGTTATTAGGTAGATGCTGCTGCTCATCTCCTGATTTGTTTAAGTTTTTTACACCGCCACTACACGTGGTAAAGCCACGCTGCAGGTATATTATGGTTGTAACATGAATGTGTCAGCTCGATTGGGGAACGACTACGCTTTAACAGAATACCAGTCAAATAGCAGCTTAATGCTGCTGTGTTTCGTATGGTGAGTATAGAGAACCGGAGACCCGTTTTACTGGACTCGAGGCATTCCATCTTAGTCCTCTGGGGTGGCAACGCGTCTGCATTTTGAATCTTAATCGAGGTTAAATATGATGTACATGGCCACAGCATCCACTTACTACCAGGTTGACTATGTGCTCGTTTGTCATTTTTATCCTATTAAAAAAACACTAAATTTACACAGAAAACTTAAAATTTTAAAACAAAACGTAAAATGTTGGTTAATAATATTCATATGCGGTAGTTGTAGCACGAATGGGTCGACTCAAACGGAGAAGGCCGTTGATCTCACATAATACCAGCCTAAAATAGCAGCTTAATGCTGCTGTTTTTCGCATGGTGAGTGTAGAAAATCGAAAACCTTTTTACTACGCATTTGTATTTTGTTAATCGATGTAGATGCTCTTTTGTCAATTTTACTTCTAAATTAAAAATATATCAATTAACTTTGTTGAAAACGTCAAATATGCATATGTCCCAGTTAGCATAAGACTGTAGAACTTAAACTTAACTGCGACTGCAGTACCTGCTAAGTTATTACTGCACAGCCTGCGCCGGAAACGAGGTGTTGTGCTTCGAATCGCGTTTACTTTAACTCATATTGTTTACTGCTCGTACGTGAACTACTTATTTAAGCTTTGTTCACTTGTTAATTAAGTCTTTACTCTGTAATCAAATTATACATACTGGTGATTTCTTTTATTTAAGCGAACACTACACATTGGAAAAAACTATTTTTACAGATTTTATCGCATAATTTTAAAGTTTTTTAAGCCCAAACATATCGCAATTCAATTCAACACACAATAAGTTCATTCTGCGTAGATCGTACCAAAAGTAATATGTAAAAAGCTGAAGGTACTCCGGGTCCCTCAGAGATCTGGACATCAAACACCTCAGTCTACCGTTAAGTAAACTAAACGCGATAAAATCCGTAAAAAGTATAATGAATATTATGAATTTTATTCGTTATACTTTTTACCGCCTGGAAAAAATAAAGTGTAACAGGTGAAGGGAATAGAAGCCTATGGCACTGATAATTTACACTTTTTTTGCTTTTATAATAAAATATTATGAAATTAAACTATCAATAAATACCACTAATTTGACGAGAAAATCAATTAAAAAAAACTATCTATTTATTTATAGATCAATTTCATAATATGTTAATGTAAAATCAAAATAAAAATTGTAAAATATCAATGCCATAGGCTCCGTTTACCTGTGATACACAATTTTTTGCAGACGATAAAAAAATCACCCAGTATACATACACTGGGGGCACGACATAATAGTATTGGTTATACGGGGCGAACAAGCAGCTTTTAACATCGTCAAAGGAAAGGCAACTGCGTTGGAAAGAATGTATTGCGGAGTTTATTAGACGGTAAAGCCATGCTACAGCTATAATAGTTGTAGCACGAATCGGCTCGGCCGGGGAAGGACCATGCTCTCACAGAAATACCATATAATATTAATAAATATACCATACCATCTGAATGATCGTCGCACCACCTGCGTGCGATTTATAAGTTTTCTTCCTCGGACAACTCTCTTGACAAATCGACTACCGCCATCGATTTTCCCGCACCGATACGACTTAAGGAGCTTCAGAAAAGAATCTTCCCGTTTTGAAAAGGCCGGCAACGCACCTACAATTCCCCTGGTGTTGCCGTTGTTCATGGGCGGCGAAAGTCACTTACCATCAGGTGAGCCGCGTACACGTTTGCTCCCTCTTATATATATATTTATATATATATATATATATATAAACTATATATATATATATATATATATATATATATATATATATATATATATATATATATATATATATTTTATATATATATATATATTATATATATATATATATATATTTATATATATATATATATTTATATATATATATATTTATATATTTATATATATATATATATAATATATATATATATATATAAACAGCTTAAAATAGCAGTGCTGCTGTCTTTTGTATAGGAAGTGTAGAGAACCGGAGACCCTTTTTAGTGGAAAGGAGACATTCCATCTTAGTCCTCAGTTGTGACTTCACATTTTGATTCTATGGGTTCCATCTCCAACTCCGTCACCACTAGTCCCAGCACCACTACTCCCAACACCACTATTCCAGGTAACTCACCAGGTCACTTAGCGGTCAGCCGCCGTAGAGTCTACATTACCTGAAGATGCCTCTTGTAGAGGCGAAACACGTGTCGTATTATCGTCGATGGTGTGTCTTACTTGGAATAGTGGTTTTGGGTGTAGTGGTGCTGGGACTAGTGGTGACGGAGTTAGTGCATGCAATTGAGGGAGGGCGGGAGGTGCTCTTCAATCCAGGTAAGACATATCATTGTATTTATTTAGCGGAAGGTTGCGAAGAAATTTATATTTTTATTTTTTACTCTATCGGTCTGTCTAGCCGTCGATGGGTTAATTGCTCAAGTCCTGTCAGCTACAGCTGCCAGATGTCAGGAGCCTGATTGATGATCGCGGTGCCATTTTAAAGCAATCACTTATCTCAATTGGACCGCACCTGCGAGATGACTATAGGTCAGCCATTACTATACGCGTGTTTTTTTTTTGTATGAGGAAATTTTTTGAAGTGAAATCTTTCATTCAATCATTTGAATCTCGATAGAACAAAAAGCGTCACTAAAAAGAGGAAAACATATATATCTATAGGATTTAGCCTGCGAAAGAATGAGATAGAATACAGTATAGAGTTTCCTATTATGTATGGACAATATGCATGTGATCTATGAGGAGTAAGGAACGAAAACGAAAGTTAAACATAATCAGGCTAAAAAATATTTAAGTAGGTACTTACAACGATAAAATTGAAAACTTTGAGTCTGTAATATGTAATGCAATGTGTAGAATAAAACATAAAATAATTGTTAAACTTGGTAACAATAATATAGTTAATAAACCCTACAATTATCCTACTCCTGATAACTCTGGATTCCAGAATGCTTCGTTTCCAGTAATAAGGGTCTTACACTCACCATACGAAACATAGCAGCATTATGCTGCTATTTTACACTAGTATTCTGTGAGAGCGTGGTCCTACCTCAGTCGAGCCAACCCATTCGTGCTACAACTATACTTACTACACGACCAATATAGCAGCAACATAGCTTTACCACGTATAAAATGTACAAAATGACTTTCAATAAATATTTTTGTCATCTATATCGAATAAATTATTATACTACAGAAACGATGTTTGCGTATCATATACAGTAAGACAAATAGAGACAGCCTGAGGAATTTATATAAAGAAAAACGTTTTTTAACTTAAACAGGAATATATATCTTAGAGTTGTGCCTATTTATTAGAAATAATTGCACTTTATTCTAACCGAAACTTTCGAAACGGCAAAATTTACGCCCTTGCTACGAAAACAATCTTTATCTACCTCAAATTAAAAATAAATTGTTTAACAAAAGTGCATACATAACAGCAATTAAAGTATTTAATCACTTACCCAATAGTATTAAAACAATAAAAGGGCCCAAATTCAAACATATTCTAAAAAACTGGTTTGTGGAACATACTATTTATACGCTAAATGAATTCTATAATTTTAATAGTTAATATCGTGTTCTTTATTATATTTATATCATTTTTTTAAATTTAATTTTTTAAATAAGCATTTTTTTAAATAATTTATCTTAGAAGTTAATTGTAAATCTATCATCTTTTAAATGTAAATTGCAAAAATGTAATCTGTTAAATGTAAATGATATATAGATTATGTTTAAAATGAAAATTGTAAATCTTGCACGCCTGATGAGGTAACTGTTGATACCTTTAATACTCGTAATACGAGGGCGGCACTGAAAATTTCGGGAATCAAGGAAGTGACACAACATTACTATTTAAAAATGTATTTATTGCTTTTCTAAGTATTCTCTGCGAAATTTGACACATTTTTCCATACGATGGAACCAATCATTGAAGCAACCATTCCATTCGGAAGTTGGGGTCTCCAAAATTGCCGTTTTGTAGGCGTCCACAGCTTCTTCAGGTGATGAAAATCTCTGTCCACGCAATTTTAACTTTATTTTAGGGAAAGTATAGAAATCATTAGGGCTTAGGTCGGGCTGTACGGCGGATGGTCTAATAATTCTGTTTTCTTGCTCTAAAAACTCTTTTGTTCTGTGTGCGGTGTGAGAACTCGCATTGTCGTGATGGAGGATGATGCGGTGGTTGCAGTTCTCTTTACGGAGTTCAGAAACGACCTGTGGCAAACAAATGCTAGCATACCATTCTGCATTAACCGTTCTTTGTCCCTCAAGAGGAATAGTCGTAACATGGCCGGTTTTGGAGACACACGTGGCCGCCAATTTTTTTGCAACACTCCGTGAACGAACAATTTTTATTGGCTTTAACTCATTTTGAACACCCAAACTCCTGACTGGTTTTTTGTTTCGGGTTCGTACGCGTATATCCAGGATTCGTCACCTGAAACGATGTTGTATACAGCATTTGAGGATCCCGCGTGGAATCTTTCGAGAGTTCTGATGCACCAAGTAACGCGAGCCGCTTTTTGCTCTTCACAGAGCGAATGCGGTATCCATCGAGAAAACAACTTTTTTACACCTAACTGTTCATGCAAGATTATTTGTATTTGACTCATACCAATGTCGAAAGTTGCCTGAATTTCGCGGTATGTCACATGTCGATCTTCCTCAATCAGCTTTGAAACAGAAACAGAAACAGAATTTTTTTTATTCAATGTAGATTATAAACAATACTTATTGAAAGTCAATTTTTTCATTTACCACTGGTTCGCAAAAAAAAACCTCTGTCCTGGGAAGAACCAGCAAGAAACCCAGCGGGACTATTTTTTTTTCAAATAATAGCTTACAATCATGTTTACAATTAACAACACAAGACAAATTAGAAACAGCTTGGTAGCGATCACCCTTCCCAGGGGTTATTATCATCCATAAATTCTTTAATATTATAATAACCCTTTTTATACAAACTTAGTTTAATAAAAATTTTGAACTTTGCGTATGACAAATTTTGTATAGTTTCTGGAATTTTGTTGTAAAAGCGTATACATCGCCCCAAGAATGAATTACTGACTCGGTGGAGTCGAGTAACTGGTACTACTAGCTTGTGTCTGTTCCTAGTATTTACAGAATGAATATCACTTATTTTTGCAAAACTACGTTTTTTCTTGTGTACGTACATTTCATTTTCATAAATATATTAAGAGGCCAGAGTTAATATATTAATTTCCTTAAATTTTTGTCTCAGTGACTCTTTTTCCATCAAATGCCTTTTGTACGCCGATGATCAAGTTATTCTTGCGTCGTCGGCGGCTGAGTTGCAAATGATGGTTACATTAATGAACAGATCATTAAAAGAAAGGGGTATGAAAGTGAACGCAAGTAAGACAAAAATTATGGTTTTTGAAAGAGATGAAAGTAAAACGATATGTGAAATAAGAATAGAAGGGGAGTTGATCGAGCAAGTAGATGAGTTTGTATATTTGGGTTGCGTATTTAGCAGGGATGGGAGATATGATAAGGATATAGAACGACGAGTGAACGCAGGAAACAGAGTAAATGGAGCCCTGCACTCTATTGTGAAGAGTCAAAATGTGTCAAAAAAGGCACGTATGGCAATTCACAATGCTGTGTTGGTCCCTACTTTAACGTATGGTAGTGAAAGTTGGGTATGGCAGAAGAAGCACGAGAGTAGAATAAATGCAGTAGAAATGCGGTCGTTAAGGAGTATGTTAGGGCTGAATCTGAATGACAGGGTGAAAAATTGTGTGATAAGAGAAGAGTGTGGTTTGCAAGATGATGTTGTGACCAGGATTAAGAAAGGAATGCTTCGGTGGTTTGGTCATGTGGAAAGAATGGATGAGGAAAGAGTGACAAAGAAAATTTATGTTGCAGAAGTGAATGGCAGAGTCGGAAAGGGACGTCCTAGGCGAAAATTTATCGACCAAATTGGCGATTTATTGAAAACGGGCCAAATTAGGAGTACCCTTAACCGACGAGCATGCATGCGTAGGTGTATGGATGTGAAGGAGGCGAGAGAGGTGTGTCAGGATCGTGCCAAATGGAAGTCTGTAGTCTCTGCCTACCCCTCTGGGTGACAGGCGTGAGTGTTTATGTATATGACTCTTTTTGGTTTAAATTATATATTGCTCTAATGGCTCTCTTCTGTAAAATAAATATAATTTCAGTGTCAGTCGCGTGTCCCTATATCAAAATACCATACGACATAATGCTATGGAAATAACTAAAGTAAACTATTCTTGCTGTTTCAACACTGGTAAGAGTTCTAAACTTTTTTACAGTATATGCTGTAGAAATAAGTCTGCTAGCTAGTTTTGATATATGGGGGAGCCATTGATGCTTTGCATCTAGTGTGATTCCAAGAAAAATGGTGGTATCCACAAGACTCAGTTCTTCCCCATTTAAAATTACATTCGTATTAACATGTTTGACATTAGGAGTTATGAATTTCATACATTTAGTTTTAGTTCCATTTAAATGTAAATTATTAACATTAAACCAATTGACTGCCTTAGCTATAGCATTATTTACTTCGTCGTAATTTAATAACTGTCATTTTAATTTGAAAATTAATGAAGTATCATCAGCAAATAATACTATATCATGTTTATCCCCTACTATGTAAGGTAAGTCATTAATATATACAAGAAACAGAAAGGGGCCGAGAATTGAGCCCTGAGACACGCCCATTTGTACAGTCGACCCGGAAGAACTCATACTATTAATTACAACTTTTTGCGTTCTGTCACTTAAATATGAAATAATTAATTTAAGAACATCACTTCTTACACCTTAGTGTTGAAGTTTCCTGATTAATGTTTCATGGTGAACACAATCGAAGGCCTTGGATAGGTCACAGAATATACCCAAAGCATCCTGTGAATTCTCCCATGCATTAAGGATATATTTAATAAGCTCAACACTAGCATCAGTTGTTGAGCGACCCCTTGTGAAACCGAATTGATTTTTATGAAGTAAATTATTTACATTAAAAAAATTTAACAATTGATCAAGAATAATTTTTTCGAAAATTTTACTAAGTGTTGGCAGTATAGAAATAGGTCTAAAATTAGCGGGGTCTAATGAAAAAATAAAGGAAAAGTCCACAACATTAGCAATCTTCACTCTAGTTAAAACAATATTAAATAATTTAAATGACGGATATTTGACCACAGGACTATTTTTTGACATGTCAAAGGCTTTTGATTTTGTTGATCACAAACTTTTATTAAATAAATTAGAATCAATAGGAATAAGAGGACCCACTTATCAGTGGCTAAAATCCTACTTAAACAATCGAAGTCAACGCGTAGTAGTCAGCAAGTTAGTAGGCGACGAAGTTTTATCTTACGCTTCTGAATCAAAAATTGTTGAGTGTGGTATCCCCCAAGGAAGTGTGCTAGGGCCTCTAATGTTTATTTTATATATCAACGATATAACGGTAGTGACAAATCATAAATGTGTTTTGTTCGCCGATGATCTATCTATTATTGTGACATCTGAAAAAAACTCTATACACGATCACGAAACTGATATAAATAAAACAATTGACAACGTTATTAAATGGCTAAACGTAAACAATTTAAAACTAAATCTAAATAAATCACATTTTATCCAATTTAATCAATCCAAACATAAACAATTAAATTTTAAGCTAAATATTAATAAATTAAAGGAAATAAGGTCTACCAAGTTTCTGGGAGTAGTCATAGACCAGGACCTAAACTGGAAATTACATATAGAGTCTTTGTGTAATCGTATTAATAGTTTTGTATATGCCCTTAACAAAATGAGAAAAGTGACAAACTTACAAACGGCTCTTATTACATACCACGCGTATATAGCTTCCATTTTGCGCTACGGGATAATAATGTGGGGAAATAGCACAAATATACAAAAGGCGTTTATAGCTCAAAAAAAGTGTATTAGAGCTATCTCTGGAATACCGCCTGGCATATCCTGTAGAACAGTTTTTGCAAATCTCAACATACTTCCGCTGCCGGCACTATATATTTTTGAAATAAGCTGTTTCGTGAAGAGAAATATCAATTTGTTTATGAAAGCAAGTGACATGAACACAAGATTGAAGCGAAATCCTAATAGACTTGTGTTAGACGTTATCCCAAGGTCAGCTAAATACCATAAAAGTTGCCTAAAAATGTGTTTAACGATATATAATATAATTCCTAATGACATCAAAAATTTAAATATTAATCAATTTAAATCAAAATTATTTAAGTGGCTCATTGACAGAAAAATATATGATTAAAGACTTTATTGACATCAATCCCTAATACTATTCATGTTATATTATATATTTTAATTTATCTTTAATTCAATGTAATTTATTGTAATGAGACTTTGTGATATTATTTTTATGATTATACAAGATAATAATATTAATTTTGCATGCTATTTGTAATAGCGAGACATGTGCACCTTTTTAACATGTACCACCTTTATATACCATGTTCTTACGCAAATAAAAATTCTGATTCTGATTCTGATAATGTACTGTCAGATTTAATTAAAGGTATTACTTTACTATGCTTCATTAAATCAGGAAACACACCAGATTTGATACTAGTATTAAAAATAATAGATAGTTGAGGTGCGATTGCATCTATTATAGACGCAATAACTTTAACGGAAATCCCCCACAGATCGGCGGTTTTCTTAATATCAATAGTCTTAAAATATTTTAGAATATCTTTTGATGACACTTTATGAAATGTAAAATTCTTTGTACATTTTGTTTAAGTAATGATTCGGCGACGGCAGGAGAAGAATTCAGTGGCTTAGTGGTTAAGATAGGAATATCAGTAAAATATTTCTTGAAAACCATTGCAACGTCCTAATCTGATTCAATTTATTTATTGTTAAAACTTAACTGATAGTTCGAATTACGAGAGCTAACCTTCCCAGTTTCACTATTAATTATACTCCATGTCATTTTAATTTTATTAGAAGCCGTCTTTATTTTGTTGCTCAAATACAATGACTTGGCTATGGAGCACACTCTTTTAAATATTTTGGAATATTTTTTTACATATTCCCTAAATTCGACCCTAGTATTATATGACCTTTCATTGTAAAGTTCATATAACCTTTGTCTACTCTTATGGACTCCTACTGTCGCCCATTCATTAAATGCCTTGCGATTGTTCAAGGAGAATGTTTTAGAAGTAAAAGTATTATTAAATTCATTGCAAATAAGCTTAAATAATGTTCCATACAAAAAATCTGGATTATTTTGGTATGAAAGTGATGGTAAAAAAACTTTTACTATATTACTTCTAAACTTCTCCAAGCGACGTGCATTTACTGGAACAAACACTACTTTTTTATTTACTTACTTTTTGTGAACATAAGGTAACGAAACTAATTGTCCACAGTGATCAGAGCTCAATTTTTGAATAATACATTTATTGAACGGCTTAACATTTGTAAAAATGTTATCTATACATGTTGCACTAGATTCAGCAATACGCGTTGGCTCCAAAAATAAATTAAAAAGACCATTAGATTTAAACAATGATCTTAGTTTAATATTGTTGGAGGAAGCTTTTAGGAGATTGATATTAAAGTCTCCAAATATTACAACAGATTTATTCTGTTTATTAAGCTTAGCAAAAACTTCCTCCAAAATTTTTTCAAAAGTATAAAGAACATATAAAGAACATGGGGGTCTGTAAACGCTCACAACAATGAGGTGCTCAAACTCAACACATGCTATTTCTACAGTTCACTCAACAGAGAAGCTTACGCACAGCATCAACGTTTTCTTGGGTGACTGCAGTTTTTGGATGACCTTTACGGGGATCATCACTGAGCTTGACACGTCCACGTTGAAATTCAGCAAACCAGCGATAAGTTGTGGTTTTGGATGGGGCTTCATCACCAAATGCAGAAATCATCCGGTCAATACACTGTTTTTGTGTTAAACCACTTCGAAAATCATAATAAATCATCGCTCTTGAATTTTCTCGAGTTTATTCCATTTTCTCAACGACTAAACCAGTTTGGCAAAACCTTGTGACAAAACCGAGAATCTTTTTTTAAATAAATAAATGGTATTCGATTTTTAAAGCCAACGAATTTTCAATTAAAAAGATTTTAATATGACAGGAACAGTGGAAATATTCCATTCCCGATACTTTTATTGCAGCCTAGTATGTCATCTTTAACTATTGTACACAGTAATACAATAAATTAATTATTATTATTATAAAAATGATTCTATTCCATTCTATTCTGTCAAGAAAAATGACCTTTTCCGATAATCACAAAATCAAAGCTGAGACTTTCATTGGCATAGCTTCTGCATGCACTGAGCCAACGGGCTGTCTCTTTAGTTCCGGGAAGTGACCGACCTCGTTTCATCCAATATAAACACGCAGCCCGCCTCTGAAATTATTTCAGTGCTCGCTGAATTTCTGTCGAGATGATTTAAGGTTACATATATCAATCTTGATCTCTCCGCGCCGAATGTATTCGGTCGTAACGCTTGAAGTGTCGGCAGAGTATAGGAATTAAAAAAAATGTTTACTCCATTGAGAACACCATAAAGTAGCATATTGTTTTGAAGATAATTTTTTTTAGGTTACTTGTATTTTGAAAGTCGATGAAACTCGAGTCGACAAACATATACATACGAGAGAATGAGAAAGAATATTATATTAAATTAGTCGTGTTTAGACAACCTAGCTTCTATTTTACGTACTCCTTTGAAAGTCAATCAATTATACGTACGTACGGTAGTGTTACGCTACAGCTATATTATGGTTGTAGCACGAATGGTTCGACTCGACCGGGGATGGTCCACGCTCTCACAGAATACCAGCGTAAAATAGCAACTTAATACAGCTATGTTTCGTATGGTGAGTGTAGAGAGAGAGACTCTTTTTTACTAGAAACGAGGCATTCCATCTTAGTCCTCAGGGGTGACAACTGCATTTTGATTCTTAATCGAGGAAGGATGTAGATGCCTATGGGCCACAGCAACCACTTACAATCAGGTGGACTGTGTGCTCGTTTGTCACCCAATCTCATAAAAAAAGTCGTGTTTAGACAACCTAGCGTCTATTTTACGTATCCACTTGAATGTCAATCAATTTTTGTTAAATAAAATGACTTTACCCATAGAATGAAATAGATGGTACGTAAGAAAGCAATTTCACAAGAAATATAAATAATTTTTTATTTATTGGATTAAAATTTTGTCTCTATGTGTCTAAAAATATCGATTGTAACATTTATTTGCTATAACATTAAACTATTATCCTATTTTTTATACCGCAGTTGTGGCCGAAAATTACCTTATGAAAGAAGTCATTTGCTGTGAAATATTTTTATTTGATTTCATTCATAGTTTCATTTCTAACGAGTGTGAAATGCACATATATTTTTTTTCTTTTGTATATTATATACTATAAGTATTGTGTATATGAATCTAATTAAATATTGAATGATATATTTTAGGGAGAATTTTCGTTTCAACATATGTAGATGTACGTGTATATAACTCATATTTATGTAGTTTATTGTTTTATCTCATTATAATATATTCAATTATTTTTAATTTACACCTCCGTCTTTACGTATTATAAGTTTCTGTCCATCCAAAGGTTACCTCGAAGAGATCGTTTTTAGTGATAAGGTCGCCCACTGTTAAACAGAATCAACAGATTTAATGCACTTTTTTTTCTTTTTTTTTCCTGTAAATTTTATGGTGTTCAATTAGTTAATTAAAATTGCTGCAATACGTACGATCCATGTTTAAGCTGAAAAGTACCGATACTTGCAAGCCATATTTTAAACAATATAAGATATTAACAGTATCCAGTATATATGTATTATATTAGAAACAGCAGTCTTTGTAAAGTCGTACCAGAACCGTTTTAAGTGCCTAGCAGACCTTGTTCCAAGAAACAGACGCGACAGTGGTAGAGTTAACATTCCTAGAGGAAAAAAGCACCATTACGCAACAGTATCCATTGTATGGAGCCTATACACAATAAAGTGCCCAAGTGTTGGAGAGATCTCATAAAGATCTCACACTCACACTCGGCCAGACAACATCATTATTTCAGAATAGGCTACGAAACTTTTAAGCAGACTCTGTACTAATATAAACGAATTTTTAATGAACCAAATTTTATATTAAAATTTGTAAGTTTATCGCACAGATTTATTTATAAATTATATTTTTTTTATTAATAATGTAATTAATTTGATGACAGCTTATAGTAAATTGTTTATTAGTTAAGTTACAGCCTATATACGTCCCACTTTCACACAGACCAAAGAGAATACAATCACTACGTTTTACGTATTGACATTACTCTGCGGATAAATTGTCGTGAAATACAATAACAGCTGTATTTTGACCTGTGTAGTCTCCCTAAACCCCCACCCACCTTGGGAAAATACTTTAGTTCGGAACGGATAGAGTTTGTAGATATAAAGCTGGAATGCCACTGATGGCGTCACCACAAATAACTGAGCGTCTTCGAACCTCAACCCGTCCGCAGATTGCGCGTAATTAATACAGAGTATTTAGTTTATTCTATCCGAACAGACAGGGCTGCCACTGGCTGAATATGTAAATTAATTTTATGTAAATATTAACAATAATTTAAATAACATACGTCAGAAACGGGTGATTAGAAGTGATGTATGTAAGTTGTGACATTTATTGTATTGTATGTAATTTAATAATTTCTTTATCATTTCTTGACCGTTTCGCTATTGAAAGAACTGACCACCAGAAAGAAGAGACAACCTGGTGATTACCGAAATTAAACATTAAGTTATAAGCTTTTAACCATTCTTCAGTAATACATTTCAATTTCTAGCTCTTTGCCTATAAGAATTCCGCTGTAACTATTTTCGGGACACCTGTATAAGGGTTTAATGAAGTATAATATTAACAATAGGTACACAGAATAAACCGGATTAGTATAAAATAAAGGTAACAAACGAGCACACAAGCCATCTAATGGTAAGTAGATGCTATGTCCCTAATGGACGCCACACACGGTCAGTTCAACTGGGCAATTCAAACTAAAATTGTTGATATTTTTTAAAATATCGGATATTTCGATATATCGATAAATAAACTTATATATAAAATTCCGATATTGATATATTTATAATTATCAATATATCGAAAATCCAATATTTTGAAAAATATTACAGTTTTAGTTTGAACTGATCAATTGGAATGATCAGTTGAACTGACCGTGTGTGGCGACCATTACACATCTACATTTATCATCGATTAAAAAGAAACAAAATGCAGATGCGTTGTCAACCCGTCAACTACAATGCCTCTTTTCCAGTAAAAGTGGTCTCAGGTTCTCTACACTCACCATACGAAACACAGCGGCGTTATTCTTAACATTCGAATTGTTTAGATATTTTTGTGTGTTTGACTTTACTCATTTTATTTATAGTAAAGTCAAAGTCGAAGCCAAAATATTTTATACAGTTCAGGACTATGCTCAGATTAATTCTTTCATATTAACCCCTCAATTAAAAATTCCCATGCAGTCGCATGCGTCCGTTAAATCCCGAGCGGTCGCATGCGACAGCACTCTAAACCATTAAAATTTTATTTACAGACTACTTTTCTATGAAGAAGTTTGGCATTATAGAATCTATACGAAATTCTCTATCCTGTGGTCTAAACAAAAATCAGTGACCGCTTGAGATATTACGTTATATCCCAAGCGGTCGAATTCGACCGGTTGAGGTTTGAAGGGTTAAGAATATTTTTAGAATGAAGCTCTATTGACATTTTTTTCCAGTCGGACGCAATTTATACTAAAACTAGTAAACGGCCCTACTTTTGCCTGCGTGCGATCTATGACTAAAAAGTGACATCGTTGAGATTTTTTTAAATAATCACCAATTATCGCGTAAGCATATCCACTAGCCCATACCATCCCGTGAGTGTCGTAAGAGGCGACAGAGGGAAACAAATCAGGAGATGGGCAGCAGCATCTTCGTGATAACGACGTAAGAAATAAAAAACTGCTATTGCCATCCCACTTGCCAAGCTTGGCAACTAGGGCAAATATCCCCTATGAGATACTTTATGGAGGAGGCATTTCTTTCACCTATGAGGCTATCTATGGGGGGGAGGCCAATGTTCCACAGTGGACTTTTATAGGCTGTAATGGATGGTTGTATAGAAGATAATCTACCAGGAGCACATGATCCACTGAGAGGTGAAATTATTAAATCAACAGCAACATTACAACTAAGGCAAATATCTCCCTATGAGGCAATCTATGGGGGGGAGGCCAATGTTCCACAGTGGACTTTAATAGGCTGTAATGGATTATTGTATAGAAGATAATCTACCAGCAGGACATGACCGACTGAGAGTTTAAATTATTAAATCGACAGTAACATTACAACTATGGCAAATATCTCCCTATGAGGCAATCTATGGGAGAGGCCTATGTTCCGCAGTGGACTTTTATAGGCTGTAATGGATGGTTGTATAGAAGATAATCTACCAGGAGCACATGACCTACTGAGAGGTGAAATTATTAAATCAACAGTAATATTACAACTAGGGCAAATATCCCCTATGAGGCAATCTATGGGGGAAGCCTATGTTCAGCAGTGGCCTTTAATAGGCTGTTACGTTAACGATGCCATTTCTTTTTACAATTTATCCATTTCTCAAATTAATCTACAAGTCTTTTTGGATACAATGATGTTTAGCATAGGTTCAAAATCTATTCGCGGAGTATCATTACCATCGAAAACAGAAACAGACTTTTTTAATTTAGGTGCTGAGTTACCAGAAGATGAGCAGCACTTTCCTGATAACAAGTCAAAATAATTAAAAACTATATGGCAAAATCCCACCTGAGTGGAAATCTTAGGCTGGCTTTGTTTTGCAGTAGACTTTTATAGATAGCGGACAATTTATTTTATACGCGGGACAGCCCTACCGAGTTTTGATAGGCGGTATTAAATCAGACGCTATGACGAACTGGACAGACGGACGGGCAAATTTAGAACTTGTATTAGTGGTGGGGAATGTTTGTAAATCGGGGACGGTATAGCGTCCGATTTGTGGGTTTATTTATCGATGCCAATGAAAAGTGGTAAAGTCACGTTTCATATATTATGGTTGTAGCACGAATGGGTCGATTCGAAGGGGGAAGGACCACGCTCTCACAGAATACCAGCGTGAAATAGCAGCTTAATGCTGCTGTGTTTCGTATGGTGAGTGTAGAGAACCTGAGACCCTTTTTACTGTAAACGAGGCGAGTTATTATACCCTGAGGTGCACACTCTAGCAAAATATCAGCGATAAATAGTAGCTGAATGCTGCCGTGTTTCGTATGGTGAGCGTAGAAAACCGGAGAACCTTAGTACTGGTGACAAAGGAAGTCTAGAAAAAAGAAAACGAGATACGTTTAGGTCCTAATTTCAGCCAACTGTTGCTGTACTAAATGAAAGCAACGATGATTTTCAAATACAGCCAAATGTTGACTTCACAGACAGACATTTATGATAATGCACCTGCATTTTTTAGAGAACATGCAGTCATGACAATATCTCGATGATAAAGTTATACATAACGTCGCACCTTTAATGCGGTTCCATGGCGCATTGTTTTTTTTTAAGTGGAATAAGGGTGACAAACGAGCACACAGTCCACCTGATGGTAAGTGGATGCTGTGGCCCATAGACATCTACATTTATCCCCGATTAAGAATCAAAACGCAGATGCGCTGTTACACCCAAGGACTAAGATGGAATGCCTCGTTTCCAGTAAAAAATGAAGTTTCTCCGGATTTCTACACTCACCATTCGAAATACTTACAGCTGTATTAAGCTCCTATTTGACGCTGGTATTCTGTGAGAGCGTATTCCTTCCGTGGTCTATAAGCCTAATATAGCCGCAGCGTGGCTCTACCACGTATACACACTTATAAGTAGTCGATTTTTCTTTCTGTTTATACACACAATGAAAATTTCACATACGCACATTTATTTTAAACGTTTTCACTTAAATAACGTTTGTGGCACTTTCTCTTCGATACACTATACTATAGTTTTAAGTTTTTATTAGTATTGAGTTGCAGCGCTGAAGTTGGTTTTAATCCAGCACGGACATGTATTTGTACGGCCTAAAAATAATTGTTACGGGTTTGGAAGATTGTTCTTGTTAAATTAATGTATGTGAACCGCTACACGATACATGAGAAATTCCTAGCGTGGAGGTGACTTTATAAAAAAATTAATTCGACTGGTATTTGAGCCTGAGACCTGAGTCATCAAACTACTAATACCAACGTTAAATAGCAGCTCAATGCTGCTGTGTTTCGTATAGTCAGTGTAGAGAACCAGACACCCTTTCTACTGGAAACGAGGCATTACATTTTAGTCCTCCGACATGTCAACGCTTCTTCATTTTCATTCTTAACTGAGGACAAATGTAGATGTCTATAGGACCATCAGGTGGCCAGTGTGCTCGTTTGTTACCATTAGCATATTAAAAAAAACTTTCAAACAACTTAGACATCTTTATAAGCGTTTCCTT
This sequence comes from Parnassius apollo, assembly GCA_907164705.1. Taxonomy (NCBI): domain Eukaryota; kingdom Metazoa; phylum Arthropoda; class Insecta; order Lepidoptera; family Papilionidae; genus Parnassius; species Parnassius apollo. The sequence continues at coordinate 754,589 of CAJQZP010000341.1, read as the reverse complement.
TACAAATGGCTACTTAAGCTATCGGTATAGTGAGCTCTCGAGCTAAGTATAGCTTGAAAATCACTTGTAGCACTCGCGTAAGAGATCGTAGGCGATGGCATCTCGACACAGCCGCCAGAGGTTGCATTAGTTGAGTACTGAGAACAATAGACGAGTAGGGTTGCCAGACGTTTTAATTTTGAACTATCGGATCACCTTAGCTATGTCTACAGTTAAAAGTTAGAGCCTATATACGTCCCACTTCTTGGCACAGGCCTCCGCTCATTTCTGAAAGGGTTTTTAGGGCAAGGAATTGTCCACCGCGCAGCCCCCACGCGTGTTGGCGAACTTCACGTGTCTTCGAAATGTTTTTTTTTTCTCTTATTTCTCAGACATGCAGGTTTTCTCTGGATGTTTTCGCTTACCGCCGAGTACGTGGTAAATCAGCACTTAAAATTGCAATTAACAATTTCATCGGTGCCGGCGCAGCATTTAAACTACCACGGCAGAGCTATGTCTGGATAGGATTAATTAATGTGGTGTTATTTAGACTTAAGTTCTATGAAGACCAAATTTTCGATATTTTTTTTTAAATCTCCAAGTATTTTTTAATGAAATAAAGCCTGGATCACACACAATCAGTACAGACACACAGACAACATTTTAAAAATGGCCACTACAAGCCAAAGAAGAAGTTCTATCTAGTACTTTTTCTAATATCCAATTAAATAAAATATACAAATGGCTTTTTGATTTATAGCCCGAGTGGAAAATCGACCTCGGACTATTTCTATTTATCCGTTATAAATATAACTAGATCGCATCGACACTTGTTAGGATTCCGTTAAGACTTCGATTGGATATACAAGTCTATGATTTCCTGGTAGAATAGAATAGAATAAAATGGAATATCTTTTATTCAATACAGATTATAAACAATTCTTATTAAAAATATTTTTTAATGTAATCACTGGTTCGAAAAACATCTCTTTCCTGAGAAGAACCATTACATAAACCACTCTACGATTGCATAAATGTTACGCATATTTAAGGGATTAGGTTGATTGATAGTGAATCCAAGAATAGGTGACGCATATTTAAATATTAAAAATCGTCTCATATAAAACAAATCGTTAAATTAAAAAAAATCTACAACCAACTTCAATACAAATAAAATGAGAAATATCATTAATGTAGTCGTAGTCAATTAAATACGGATTATTAAGGATAACTCAAAAACTACTAGTCAGATCTTGATGAAATTTATATGAGACCACATGAGACCAACGTCAGCTTTCAAATAAAAACATAACCATCAAAATCGGTTCACCTAGAAAAAAATTCTGAATCAACACACATAAAAAATAAAGTCGAGTTGAGAACCTCCCTTTTTTTGAAATCGGTTGTTAAGACGATCGGATCGATAGTCAATCATAAGAATTGTCGTAAGTACTAATTATACATAACAACAATAATACTAGTGATGCGTTTGCTGAAAGACATTAACCTGCTTTGATAACAGATGACAGATGTCATCAAAAGAAAACTGCTTAGAGTAATTACATACAACATACGTACTGCTCAGGCATAGAGTAAAAGATATTAACAAAAATCATAAATAGATATTAGTGATGACATCACATGCTTTACGGTTTTAATAAATTTACTACAAAATAAACTATTAAAAAAAAAGGTTCATTATGTAAATTCGATCTCAATAAATCTAGTATGTTTTTTAAATGATCCTATCATTTATCATCCTATATTACGTGAGGGTAATATGGTTATCCGGTTTAAATGGTCACTTTCTAATAACTCAAAACTTATATAATATATATATATATATATATATATATATATATATATATATATATATATATAATAGCTCTTCCTCAGTCAATCAAATAAAAAAGGGTCAAAATGGCGCTGCTATATCGACGCCATTTTGACAGTTGACATTAATAGTAAATATTTTAATATGGTGTGTAGTGTAGTTTTTTTTCAGTTCTTTTACAGACTCTTCCTGATTATTGTCAAAGCTTGTTTGCTATTTTTTTCTAACATATTAGTAATAATGAACAACTTTGTGTGTTTTACTCTGTCCTCCTCCTATTTTTGGTTTTATAGGGTGGCAAAGCTTAAGATGACCATATTATCCTCAGGTATCTTATTATTCATCTTTATTTTTATACCAGTCCTTTAATAGGTTGTTACGGCATATAAGAGAGGACAAACGGGCATGCGGCTCACCTGGTGGTAAGGTGACCACCGCTGGAACCACCACCAGGGGAATTGCAGATGCGTTGCGATATTATCATCAGTACAGTCATTTACAAGTCTACAGCATAGGCCTCACCAAAGAAATGCTACAAAGCCCGTTCCACCTGCATCCATCGACTTCTACATCTTTTACCGGTGGTCACTCCATCCAGGAGGGCGGCCTACATTTCACCTATTGGTAAGCTGCCACTTAAATTAATTGATAGGATTTAATAGATGTGATAAAATAATTGACAACTGCGGGCTGCGGGTTCAAATTCCGCGCGTATTAGGTATTTGTATGGCCTACAAATAACGAGGGAATCCACGACTTTTTCTGCCGCCAGGGCGGCTTTTGTAATAAGGTGATATATTTTACAGATCTCATAGCGTGGAAGTCACTTTGTTAGAAAAGTTTACTTTAGTTAAGTTTACTCCGTATTCATTGTATTTCGAATAAATAACAGAAACAGAAACTTTTTTATTCAATATAGATTATAATTAATACTTATTGAAAGTCACTTTTTTAAATTTTGCACTGGTTCAGAAAAAACCTTTGTCCTGGGAAGAACCAGCAAGAAACCCAGAGGGACTATTTTTTTTTAATAACAACTTACAATTATGTATTGGTAGCGATCACGCTTCCCTGGGGTTAATATCATCTGTAAATTCCTTAATATTATAATAACCCTTTTTATCCTATTTGTAATATATTTTTATCACCATCACGATACAAAGATTATTCTGTTGAATTAAAAAATGAGACATTCCATCTTAGTCCTCAAGTCACGTTTCATTCTACAAACTATGGATAAACCTCGAAGAAAAAAAAATAAAAATGTGTTCAAAATTAAAGGACGTACTGAGACATTTTTGTGTACTTCCACATAACGAATAAACTGATAAACTTTCATTTAAGACGCAATTTCTTAACTATAATGGTAACTACATTGTGTGACAAATGACTTAAACTCACTACAACTAACGACATGTGTTGAGCGTAATATGTTGAGTGCAAATTATGCAAGTAAACTGCCTCCTCGATACAAAAGATAATCCTACTGTGGATTTGTGTGAAAAAAAAATTGGAACACGAAAATTAACACAATTATTTTCGGACCGTAATTTTTAATTTCGTTTTAAAAAAGTGGCAACCCTAACAGTAGCACTTACTGGCGGGCCGAGATTGAAAATCTAAAAACCAGCGCTCTTTCCGTTTTTAGAAGCACTTCCGGTAGCTGTTTATTTATTACCAAGCGTGGAAAAATGTGCGGAGTTCAAAATACATACATAAACACTCACGCCCGTCACCCGAACGGGAAGGCATACCTACTGTATTAGGGAGACGCTACTGTCCATCCCCTAATTTGTATCCCCCTGTCACCTCTTACGACACCCACGGGGTGATATTCTTACACCGCCACCACCCGGTAAACATACACGGTAGACGTTCACCAATATATATCTACATTTATACTCAGTTAAGAACTAAAATGCAGATGCGTAGTCACAAATGAGGATCAGAATGGAATGCATGAAGCATCCAGTGAGAAGGGTCTCCGGTTCTCCACACTCACCATACGAAACACAACACCATAAGCTGCTAATTCACGCTGCATCACTGTGTATATCTCGTTAAAAATAGTTTACAATCAATATATATGTCGATTTACAGCTTTTTACTGAAAACGAGGCGTACTCAGGGGTCACAACGCATCTGCATTTTGATTAATATTAATCGAGAATAAATGTAGATGATGTCTCCCGGCTACTGCGTCCACTTACCGTCAGGCTGACTGCGCTCTACACAAAAAAACTTTTGTCGATTTTATATATTCGCGAAGATGAGGAGACTGAAAGGCTGAATTTTTAGGGCAGTAGCCCATTCTACACCACCGTGTCTTACGTCATATTCTATTATTGTAATGTTTCTTCTGTAATTGGAGACAGTTCGGTCCGCGCGATCAATGCCAGAGTTAATACCTGAAACAAAAGAATGATATAATTAGCAAAGCGTAATTTAAGTTGCGTCAGATCAAATCAAATAATGACTGCATTAATTATATCTCGTAAACATTAACGTTATTATACGTGGTAGAGTCACGCTGCAGCTATATTATGGTTGTAGCACGAATGGTTCGGCTCGAACAAAGAAGGACAACGCTCTCACAACATACCACTGTAAAATATTAGCTTAAGGCTGCTGTGTTTCGAATAATGAGTGTAAAGAACCGGAGACCCTTTTTTACTGGAAACTAGGGCATTCCATCTTAGTCCTCAGGGGTGACAACGCATCTGCGTTTTGATTCTTAATCGAGGTTAAATGTAGATGTCTATGGGCCACAGCGTCCACTTACCATCAGGTAGACTGCGTTTATCTCGTTTATCACCTTTATGTTATTTAAAAAAATGTATCCAGCTTGCTATTTCCGTTGTTAAATAGCTTTAAGGGGAAATATAATGTCAAATGGCTTAGCAAGATCCTTCGTTATGCCGAAAATATTGCAGCATTAATTTTGAAATTAATATATGGTAAAGTTGAGGATTAATGTTAAGGATTATGTTAGACGAAAACACGATTTCGTAAAATTTTCTCGATAGAAAAAAAATCCAAAGTTACCTCCAAAATAAACAATAAACCGCTGTTATTCATAAAATACTTTAAATAAGATCGTGAAACTTTGCATTCTAACTGGACTAACTATAAAGCAGTGGTTATGTTATTTACTTTTTTTAAAATACCATTATTTTCACTGTAAAAAGAAATTAATTACCTAAACTATCGGCGCGTAAGCTTGATTCCTGTCGCCCCGTTAGTATCGCTCCGGCTTTTGAAGGGAGAAGTTGTGTCGCTTACGATCAGAATACATATTACGCAACAGGACGACGTAAAATTAAAATGGGAAATAACCGTTATAAAAATAAGAAGTGACTGGGTTGGCGTTAAGAAACAGGCATAAATATGATAAACCTAATGAAATAAGTATCTAACGACCTTTCTACTTACAGTTTAGTGATTACAAACATGTCCGTACATAACATACGACGCGCGGGGAAGTGGGGGCGAAATTAGAATTTGAGCTGACTTACTCTATCCTCTTAAGGTTTTTTTTTAAGAATAAGGATGGTAAACGCAGGCAACCGCAGTTTAAATTTTTTTAGTAATTATAATGATGATTCTGTTGCCCATCCATATTGTCGGTATGTTTCCATTTGTCGTCTCTTACTTCTTGTAGTGGATACTCTTAAGACTAAAACGTGATGAACAATTTTAATTGGCCTCATTAAAATTAACTTATTCTACCATATTTTTATAGAACAAGGGTGACAAACGAGCACACAGTCCACCCGATGGTAAGTGGATACTGTGGCCCATAGACATCTACATCTATCCTCGATTAAGAATCAACCCCTAAGGACTAATTTCCTCGTTTCTAGTAAAAAGCGTCTACGGTTCTCTATGAAACACAGCAACAATAAGCTGCTATTTTACGCTGGTATTCTGTGAGAGCTTGGTTCCTCCCGGTCTAGCCGATTCAGTCGTGCTACAACCATAATATAGCTGCAACTTGGCTCCACTACGCATAAATATTATGTTGAAAGCATTTTGTTCCTTTCAGTTTTTTTTTTTGTTTGGTTTTTAAGTTAAATAGGGGAAGTTAACACATGTCGCCCTACGTGTGACATTTAACTTAAGTCTGGTCACGTCGCCGATATTGATACCTACACGAGTCAGGCTTCACTATTTCCGTCCAAAATATCTTGCGTCAACTGTCAAGTAAGGCTTCCCGGTGGTTTAAGCTGAATTTGTATTAACGCCATCTTGCGGGAGTCAGAAACTCTAACACCGCAGTATTCGTTTGAAAAAAAATATAATAAACATAATATATCTTAATTTAAATAAATTACGTGTCACGTTGTTTGTCCACGATGGACTCTTACCGATTTTAATCAAATTTGCACACCGTGTGCAGTTTGGTCCAACTTGAGAGATAGGATAGTTTTTCCCATGACCCATGAGTGACCCACAATGTTTTTTTTGCAATTTAGGATTTTTAATAGTACATGACAAGGTCGTCGAAGGAGACGTTCCTGGCAAGTAGTAATATATCTAGAGATAAAACCGGTAACATTTAATATTGTACATATCGCATGGCTGTATAAAGGGAGAAACCGGAAGAACGGAGTAGAGAGGTTTTACACCGATACTGTAAAAGTCCGTCGTTACGAAACGCACACATAACAATTACATTATAACAGAATCTCTCGGTGACAGCAACAACTCGGATATAGACTCGGATCAATTGCTTGACTGATCTGCATTTTGTGTAAAAGAGCAAGCGTCCTGTATTGTTAAGCAAATCCGAAACGACACGAACATTATTACTGTAATTTTTAAGTTTAAAAGGAATTAAATAGCAATTAAAATTACTTATATATGAAAGGTAATGCCATCTTTTTGTAAATTTGACGTGACAGATCTCTTTTTCCTGCAATAAACTGAACAATTAGACATTTTTTGTAGGATACCTAGTTTTATTGTACGCACAGGACCGTGGACTTATATTTTGTCAGAGGGGAACGCCCATGTTACTCCATGGACTCAGACTGGTTTTTGTCTAAGACTTAAGTGCACCACGAATGTAAAACTATAACTATACTAAATTACATGAAGCAAAAACAGTTAACTATAGAATGACAAACAACTACTAAGGTGCGTGAGGGTAACATGGTCACCTTAAACCTTTGCCGCCCTATAAAACCAAAACTAGGAGAAGGTCAGAGACAAAACTACAAAGTCGTATACTATAATTAATATATTAAGAAATAAATAGGAAACTCAAGCTTTAGCAATAATTAGGAATACCATGAAATACAACTTAAAATAATTTGACTACACTACACAGTACTAAAATCGACCAAAATATTTACTATATTGTCAACTGTCAAAATGGCGTCGATAAAGCAACGAGTTTTTGACCCTTTATTATTTGAAAGAGCTATCATATCACAAAGCCATCTACGCAAACCAGGCTGTAGTTTTTGAGTTATAAGAAAGTGACCATATCAACCGGATGACCATATTACCCTCACGTACTATAAGTAATTAATATATGTTTGGCGACTTCTCGTGAATTTTAGGCTTTTAGCTAACTGGCAGAATATCATTACTGTGATCTGAGATTATTCTTCTACAGTATATGCTGATTCGGATGCCTATTTAGTGGTACAATAATTATAGAGCATATAGAGCAAACAGTCCACCCAGCTAAATGAATGCATAGACATCTACATCTATCTTCAATTAAGATTCAAAATGCAAATGCGTTGTTACCCCTGAGAACTATGATTGAATGCCACATTTATAGTAAAAAGGGTCTCCGGTTCTCTACACTCACCATACGAAACACAGCAGCATTAAGCTGCTATTTCACGCTGGTATTCTGTGAGTGGTCCTACCTCAATCGAGTCGGCTCATTGGTACCTACAACTACACTACAACTATCTATCGTATAGCTGCAATGTGACTTTACCAAGTATATTCTTATACTTCATTGTTATATAAAAAATATAATGTAGGTATACAAATAAAGGCAGACGTAGCGTTCATCACACGAAGCTGTTTAGGCTAGAATGTAATGGTCACTGACCCGAAGTGCACGCTGTGCTTTTCAAACGATGGTTTTGCGTATTTAAAAAAATGTTCTGCATGTCATACCGTTCAGCAGATTGCGGTAAAACTTTGTCAACTTATTGCTTGCACTTGTGCGAAGGTTAAAGGCACACACATGTACCTTCAAGTAAAGTGTACATAGAGCTGACTTAATGGCTTAATGCCATGTAGCATAGAATGTCACAGTCAACCCTACCTGCCAATATATATATATATATATATATATATATATATATATATATATATATATATATATATATATATATATATATTCAGTAGGTACGCCGTAATAAAAGTATTTAGGGTACAAAAAAATGGGCCACAGCATCCACTAACCATCGGGGACTGTGTTCTCGACTGACGCCTTAATTTCATTAAAAAAAAATTAAAAAACGACAACTGTGATTCTGCCTACATAGTTTAAATCTAAAAGCGTGTGCATAACCAAACTTAATGATCGGTGATCCACGCATGCGTAACATCGATATATCAAAAGATTAAACGTCTGTGTATCACCAAAACATCCGCCCGGTTTGTTGTTACGCCTGAGTAGAGGCGCGCCCCACGGCGACGCCCGTCTAAATCATGGATATGTACCGTTAACATTACAGCCTATTACCACAGTCCACAGTTGAACGGCCCCCCCCCCCACAAATTGCCTCATATGGGGGTATTTGCCATAGTGGCAAGCGAGTTGGTAACCGTAGTTTTTCATATTTAACCCCCTTATTTATAAACATATTAAATAGTGTTTCGTTACTTTCTAGCAACGGGTGTCTCGCAAATGTCAGAATGAGACAAAACACTATTTAACTAATCCACCGTTTAAAAATTTTACGTTAAAGGTCTCATAGTCTCATAGTCGTTATTATAAAGACGCTGCCCATCAGCTGATTTGTTCCATCTGTCGCCTTATACGACACTCGTGGGATGATATAGCAGGATATAGTGGATAACTAATTTTATATTTCAGGGTGAAACTGCCACAACACCAGATTTGAAACAAATCCCCACTAAAGAAAACCCTTCCAAATATTCGCGAGGCTTTTGAAATTAAAAATATCCTTATTTCAAAAGTGAAGACGGCTGGGTTCTACCATCTGCTTGGGATCCTATAATTATTAAAATGAAAACCGAACCGGTGCATACAACTGCAAGATACTAAACGCTCATTCTGTGTAGATGGGACCAAGAATTAATAACTTTAATCTAAATGTAGACGTGGTTAACTATGACATTGGGACGTCGAACAGCTCAGTCCCCCCGTGAACATGGATGCTGTAAAGTACTAGAAACGTCGAAAATAAAAGAAAGGTTCAGTTTTTTATGTTATGTGGTTTAGGTTATTCAGGTATTAGTGTGTAAGTTTACTAAACTCTCCTACAGTCAAATAATACAATTTCTCCTAATATTTAGGTTGTCTGGAAGAGATCGCTTTTTGACGATAAGACCGCCTTATTGTATCTACCTCCTAAGTTTTACTCCCTGTAACCTGATTTTTTTAATCGTTTTCGTGACGCACTAACGCGCACACAGTTCACTTGATGGTAAGTAGTTGATGTGGCCCATAGACATCCACATCTATCCTACACTACGAATCAAAATACAGATGCGTCGTTACCCGTGAGGACTAAGATGGAATGCCTTGTTTCCATTAAAAGGGGTCTCTGATTCTCTACACTCACCATACGAAACATAACAGTATTAAGCTGCTATTTTACGCTGGTATTCTGTGAGAGCGTGGTCTTTCGAGCCGACCCATTCGTGCTAAAACTATACTACTAATATAGCTGCAGCATGGCTCTGCCACGTATAAATACCACGTGTATAATAATAATAATATAAGTTAATATACGTCGTAAAATCCATAAAACCTAGTTTCATTTAAACGAAAAAATTTTCCCTATCGAAATATTAATAAGCATTTTGGTTATACAAACAAACAGATTTCATAATTTTACTCATGAACGCGCATAGATCGTTGATCTATAAATCCCCCTTCCACAAATAAACTTGCGCGCACGTGTCTTCCGTCCCTGTCGCATGTTACCTAGCGAGTTGAAAGAGAACGATGTCGCCAGACGTCTGTTTATATCTTCCGTTTCCGTCACTCTTATGGGTCACCGCATGTATTAATCAAGGACAAAGAACTGACATAATTGATTTGATTGATGTATCGCGTCTGATAGATATTATATGTGAAAGAAATATTCTTTGATGTTCTAAAATTATAAATAGTTATGATGAATGCATCACGTGTCTTCTATCTATAATTTAATATGTGGTAGAGCCATGCTGCAGTTATATTATGGTTGAAGCACGAAGTCGACTCGAATGTAGAAGGACCCCTCACTCGCTTCCAAGAACCGTTGTTTTTAATGTATAACGTCTTTGAAAACAAAAATTCTGCTGGGTTTCTTGCTGATTCCTCCCAGAATAGAAGTTTTTCCTAATCAGTGGTAATAAGTTAAAAATGACTTTTAATAAGAATTACCGGTAATCTATATTCAATAAATATTCTATTCTATTCTCATTGAATACCAGCGTTAAATAGCTGCTTAATGCTGCTGTGTTTCGTATAGTGAGTGTAAAGAACCAAAGAAAAAGGTGGCTGTATGCTCTTTGTCCTATTCTTTAGAAAACATAATACTGCAACGTGGCTATGCTATATAACTGACGTAACACAATTAACCTGTTTAAACCTAATCGTATTGTAATGCAAGAGCCAAACAATTAAATGTTTTGATTCAGATGTTTATTTAATGAACAATGCGTAATGATTTTAATTGAAATTAAAATAAGTAGACCGTGTAGTGGCGGTGTAAGAAACAGGAGCAGAAACATTTTTTTTTAAATTCAGTATAGATTATAAATAATTATTAAAAGTCACTCTTATGTTTACTCATATGTGTACTCGTTTATCACCCCTATCCTATAAAAAAATAAAAAGAGTAAATCAAAGATATTGTACCGATGGATCCAAATTGATCTCATTTTTCGGATTTGATTGCGATACTCAAATTACTGTTAATTTCAGATATTTCACGAAGTGTATTATTAGCTTTATTTAAACAATATTTATTAAATGTAGATGGTACATGCTATTTGCTCTGCAACTATTACGTTCCCGTCGGCCTAAGGAATGAGCATCCGGTGAAGTGAAATATAGCGCTACCGGAAACACTAATTCAAAATTACGGAAACATGGATAGCAATCGGAGCGTTCTTTCGGAGGAAAATTCTACTGCACATTTCAGAAGAATTTAAGAAGTAAGCGTGACTCACGAGTATACAGTTCACCCTAGTCTACCTGACGGTAAGTGGTGGTCATTCATCATCATTATCACTACAGAACTTCACAAGTCCACTACTGGACATAGGCCTCAGCCAAGGAACGCCACAAAGCACGGTAATGAAACACCTGCATCCATCGACTTCTGCATGTCTTACCAGGTCGTCACTCTATCTAGTGGGGAGTCGTCCTACACTACGCCTACCGGTACGAGGCTGCCACTTGAGAACCTTCTTTCCCCATCGGTTGTCGGTTCTTCGAGCTATATGGCCGGCCCATTGCCACTTCAGCTTACTAATCCGTTGAGCTATCTCGGTCAGTCTGGTTCTACTGCGAATATCCTCATTTCTATGTTTATCACGCAGAGTACCCCCGAGAATAGCCTTCTCCATAGCGTGCTGAGCGACCTTGAGCGTCCTGATACGGCCAGCAGTGAAGGACCACGTCTCAGATCCATAAGTCATCACTGGCAACACGCACTGGTTTGTTCAATGTTTGATGGCCAGTGGTGGCCCATAAATATCTACATTTATTCTCGATTAAGAATTAAAATGCAGATCATGACCGCGGACTAAGATGAAATACCTCGTTTCCGGTAGAAAGGGGCATACAGTCTACCTGATGGTAAGTGGATGCTTTATCCTCAATTAAGATTCAAAACGCAGATACGTTGTCACCCCTGAGCACTAAGATGGAATGCCTCGTTTCCAGTAAAAAGGGTCTCCGGCTCTCTTCACTCACCATACGAAACACAGCAGTATTACGCTGCTATTTTACGCTGGTATTCTGTGAGAGCGTGGTCCTTCCCCGGTCGAGCCGACCCATTCGTGCTACAACCATAATACAGCTGCAGCGTGGCTCTACCACGTATTACGTAAGATACTGCTCTCCTTCTCCTGTACATCTTCTATTTCATTCCTCTCTGTCACCCAGAACTGTTACTTATGTAAAATCTATCATATTATAGCAGTGTAAGAACTCCACTACCCCATATTTTCTCGTGGGTGTCGTAAGAAGCGACAGAGGGACACAAACATGGAGATGAAAATAGCCCGTCGTAAACTAAACTAAACTAAGTTACATTTTCGAAACTTGCTAAAATATTCAGACGATAATAAATATGAACTTTCCTATTTGACAGCGACTGTTGGCGGAGCATCCTACCGGAAGCGGAAACATCTCGTTCCCTCTCAGGCGTCGAGCGCCATCTAGCGGTGAGTGTCATTGAGGCTAGAGCCTTTTGGACGTTGCCTCCGCTTTAGGTCCACGTCCTTTGGGCAGATGAGTCTTGACATATAAACCTACGACGAGTGAATGTGCGGCCATTTTGTTTTCTCATTACTTTAAAGAAATCTTTTGTTATTTATAACTTTTGTCAGTGGAGAATAAGGTAAGTAAATAATTATAATAAAACGCGACTCCGGTAATATATTTATATTAATATAATATTAATATTATATATTAATATTATAAATAAAAATTAACTGCCGCATATATCAAAGATCAACACTTGAGAACGACTGGGCCGATTTTAATAAATATTTTTGTGTGTTTTTGGGTCCCTGCGTGGTTTAGGTCACACATGGACCCGGTAGGTAGCACAATTGTCAAGAATCAGAAATCAGCGCTAGTGTAACATATATTTATTATTAGCTGGACAGGCAGACGTTCTGCCCTTTGCCCTATAAAAATCCTTAAATTCCAATTAAAATACTGAGGGTCAATTATCATAATAATGGATAAAAAAATAAAACTATTGAGAGATCTCTCAATAGAGCTCAAGTTGGAGCAAGCAATAGGTACATCTACAAAAATTTCGTTAATATCGGTTGAGCGGTTTTAGAATTTACCGCGGACAAACATGATGATACGGGATTTTTCAATATATGTAAGATATATAAGCCTTAGGTTGGGTACGTTTTATTTTTTTACGTTCGTGTTCGCAAGATTTCGACAGTTTAAGTCCGCCATATTTTTTTAAAGTGTACTTCACGTACCTACATTACCCGCGCAAATATAACAAATCGATTGCGAAACTGTCAAAGTTAGAAGTTACTTGCGGACATGGATACGGATATATACCTGAATAAATAATATAGCAAACTTGTTACCCTTTACCATTCGAAAATTAGAATAATTGAATATTGACTAGCTGTCAAAATTCCAGAAAACCATTGAAGTAATATGTACTTACGTACTAGAACAGCTATTTTAAACAAAACATGTGCGCTACTCTGTGTTCCCCGGGGTTTTTTTTTTACATAGAATAAACACAGGTATAATGATCAGTAGGTAATAATAGATTGTATTATTAAATAGGTAAATTGTATCGAGAACAATTTTCAAATTTTGTCATTTATTTTGTATATTATATTTGCTTATTTAATATTATATTACATAATATTATCACAATTACATTTTAATGATATTTTTATCTGAATATTTTAAAAGGTATCTATCTAAGGTAGGTAGGTATCTAAGGTATGTCAAATATAAAAAAACATACTAAATTTATATTTAACAAAACTTATTAATATAAAATTTAAATTACAAATATATTTATTTAAATTAGAATAAGAGTCGTTGATAAATGCTGGGTAGGTACGCGAGAGTTAAAAATCGACGAATTTACTCCACTTTGACTTAATATAAAAGAATAACGAGCAGATTTAAATATAAAAAATTGGCCCAATTATGATAACACATATATGTTTCTACAAAAAAAAATTGTGTATAATAATATATTCGTCCTATACTTAAGTACCCACAGAAATGTCGCATCTGAACAAATTAATTCCATAATCTATATTACATGACACAAGATGGCGTCTTAGGAATAACTTGTTTTATTATTAATTTATAATACTTTTTTATTCATTAAGTATCTTATTAACCGATGAAAAGTAATACCTTGGTTATTACTGACATTTCTTGAATTATTAGTGCAATATCTAAGTACACACGACGGCATATTTTTATCAAGAGATTTTTTTAAATCAACACAACACGTGACAACTCTACAAGCGCCTAGCGAGTGACTGATTAAAGTGCGGTGTATGCACCGCAGTTGAGTGGAACAGAGTAGCTGAATGCAGTGTCGCCTCTAGTACGTAGTACATAATAGCTCAATGCAGAAAACATACAAAATTTGACCTCGTCAAAGTTTGTATAACGAGGGTTATTATTATATTATGGAATTTATAGATGAAAATAACCCATATGCATGAAGTAATCGCTACCAAGCTATTTTGTATTTGTTTGTGTTGTTTTTTGTGTAACGTTGGCCAACACAGTGGCGAATGTAGTGGCCAATAGCATTGGCCAACGCGTAGACGGGGTGTTTGGGCTTCATTGGTATGTATTGGAACGATGGCCCGCAAGTTGGCGCGAGATCCGTGTGGTGTCGGTTTTTTACAAAAGATCATCAAAGGATTGTTGGCGGAGTTTGGTCGCCGCGTCCACACGTTGGCCGCGCGTTTAGTTTGCTACAAGCTCCCAGAGTGATTACACGCATCTGATTTAAATTTTATATTCACGCTTTGTAGGGTGGATGGCAATTACCAGCCTTCTAGTGCCAATTTCAACTTTAAACATTCCTACTACTTTAATTAGCGCGATTTAATTATTATTGAACATTTGTTTTAATCAACAAGCTATTTATCAAAAAAAATTAACATTTTTTTACAATCAGATTATTAAGAGAACAATTTTAAAATGAAAAAAATGAAGCACGTCGTTTATACGTGGTAGAACCATGCATTATTACATATTATAGATATATTAGAACATATTATATATATATTAGAAGTATAGTTGCAGCACGAAGATCGACTCGACCGGGGAAGGACCACGCTCTCACAGAATATCAGCGTAAAATAGTAGCTTAATGATGCTGTGTTTCGTATAGTGAGTGTAGAGAACCAGAGACCCTTTTTAAAGGAAACGAGGCATTTCATCTTAGTCCTCACGGGTGACAACGCATCTGCATTTTTATTAGTAATCGAGGATAGATGTAGGTCTGTGGGCCACAGTAACCACTTACCATCAGGTGAACTGTGTGCTCGTTTGTCACACTATCCTATAAAAAAACGTCGATTTCTTATAATTTAATCGTGCAAGTTTTCGAATCATCATCATCATTGCAGCTCTTCAC
The DNA here is from genome assembly GCA_907164705.1 of Parnassius apollo. NCBI lineage: Eukaryota > Metazoa > Arthropoda > Insecta > Lepidoptera > Papilionidae > Parnassius > Parnassius apollo. The sequence continues at coordinate 739,232 of CAJQZP010000341.1, read as the reverse complement.
AAGTCCACTACTGAACATCCTCCTCCACAGACTGCCGCAAAGCATGGTCCTGAGCCACTTTACTCGTTATGAGTTTTTCATTTATGTTCTAATTTATAATTAGTACCTATTATTAAGTCAGTGTTAATTATATTTATTGCTATTGTTTTTGTCTTTTTAAAAAATAATTAAATTACCAAATAAATTATAAGGTGTTTTTTATATACATCAAATGTCTGATTGAAATGCAAGTACATATTTTGCTAAACTTTAAAATCAAAACCCAATTTTAAAACATAGACTAATCGATTATAACTCCTTTAACTTTAAAATAAGTTAAGTTCTTATTAATGGTATTTATTCCAGTTTATTATGCATGTAAAGAATAAATAAAGCTAATCGTATATCGTATATCTATTTACAGCCCCATTAATAACCACTATTATTTTATAATTCTTTTATAAAAACGTTAACCCCACACTAGGATTTTCTCCCGTATCACGCAGGCAGTTTACAAACATAAATTACACAAGGACACACATCCAGACCCGAAACAATTATTTGTAGGACATACAAATACTTGTTCTGTGCGGGATCAAACCCGCGGCGCCCGGCGCAACCACTCATTGCTGAGCCACTGCGCCACGGTGCTTATAAATTCGTCCGCACATTGGCCCGAACCGAAGTAAACTGAACGACCTTCCAACGTGTGGACGCCGTCACCAACTCTCGGCCAATATATTCGCCACTCCATTCGCCACTGTGTTGGCCAACGTGTAGAGGCGACATAACGCATATTATTTTAAACTGTTTTTTTTTCTTGTAAAAAAAGTCCCGACGAGTTTCTGCTAGTTTCAGTGTTAATGTTCCACATCATCGTGTAAGAGCCGGGTGGTAGCTCAGTGGATTAGCGCTTGCTGTAATTATCACAGTACGCGAGCAACCCGGGTTCGATCCCCGTCGGCACCGATGAAATTGTTAATTGTAATTTTAAGTGCTGATTTACCACGTGCTCAGCGGTAAAGGATAACATCGTGAGGAAACCTGCATGTCTGAGAAATAAAGAAAAAATATTTGGCAGACATGTGAAGTTCGCCAACACGCATTGGGGCAGCGCAGCGGACACTTCCTTGCCTTAAAACCCTCTCAGAAATAGAGAGGAGGCCTTTGCCCAGCTGTGGGATGTAAATAGGCTGTAAGTTTAACTTTTTTCATCGAGTACAGCATAACAATTTGTGACCGAGTTAAATAAAAAGTAACATTAAATATTTCGATATACTCGTATTCTATCATGTTATCTGAAACGCTTTTAATAATTTTAAAGTAAATTCCATTAGTGTTTCTGACGTCAACGGACAGACGGATTTACAGTTTTTATATTTACACAGCAATTCGACAAACATCTGCATGACCCATATTTATGACATGTTTAATTCTCATCATCGTTAGTCCTAGGAAATGTCTAAATGTTCTCATCTTGTTAATCTTATATTATGTCTACATTTTAAATCATTGAAATGGTTATTATTAAAATTTAAAGCTTATCTCCTTACAATATTGTCTTGATGATGGAGTAACTTTCGTTCATAAGGATCAATATGCCATGAATAATAATAACGCTCATAAATATTTTTTTATATTTTGGCTTATGTATAATAATTAGACTAATTGTATTGCGGACTTTTTTTTAAACGTAGTAAAGATGTATATTTTTGTAGAACATTGTATGAGTGTGTCACTAACCATTACGCCAGTCGACGTGGATAAATCATTTCGGGAGCGCTTTTTCTTCTGATTTACTTATCAAAAATCAATATTTAAGGCTAGCTGTGAGGTGTAGCCTAATGCTAGATAGCCTGCACTATTTCTTATGAACCTGGCTATAATATACAAAAAGAATTTTTCAAATTGGACTGGTAGTTCTAGAGATAAGCGTGTTTAAACAAACAGAAAAAAATCTATCGCTTTATTATATTACTATTAATTAATAATCACCCCTGAGGACTAAGATGAAATACCTCGTTTCCAGTGCAAGGGAGTCTATTTGAGAAATTAAAAAAAAAACGATATGGGTTAGCATTTCCACATGTAAAACACAGTATCATACTGTTCCATAAAAATGTCTGAGGTTTAGTTAAAATTATTTAGTTTAATTAAATATTCTTAGATTATTATGTGCATGGTAGAGCCACGCTGCAGCTATAATATGGTTGTAGCAGGAATGGGTCGGCTCGACTGGGGCAGGACCACGCGCTCGCAGAATACCAGCGTAAAATAGCAGCTAAATACAGCTGTGTTTCGTATAATGAGCGCAGAGAACCCAAACCCGTTTTAACTGTAAGTGAGGCAGAAATAAGCCCTCAAGAGTGACAACGCATCTGCATTTTGATTCTCAATCTTTATTCTATAAAAAAATATTCCTAGCTCAATCTAGACAGCCATAAGTCGTACAGAACTAGTTAGCGCTTTTACGTATACGCTGGAGTCGAGTTGAAACTAGGTTAGTTCCGGCGCAGTCCGATAGAGGCCGCACAACTTTGTACAAAACGACTTTAAGTGTTGCCAGTTTATATATAGAAGTTTTGTTAAGAAAATTTAACCTCGAACAAAACATTCATTTTTTTTTTTTTTTTTTTTTTTTTGTGGGAGCCCCCCCCCCCTTCTTTTTTTCGGTTTTTTCTTTGGCCAAAAGTTTTTATTTGTTGGTGTGTTCATCAGATTGCGGTTAAATTTTGTGGACATATTACTTTTTATTTATTTATTATTTACATGGGAATGCCTACGCATACCCGCCTCGCGGGGGCCAGGTCGGGTTATGTCGGACTCGCACCGACTAAATCCCCATGGTGTTCCACCTTCGGAGCATATTGGCAGAGCCACGGGAACGCTTTTGCACAACACATGTAGACATATTGCTTGCGCTTCCGCGAAGGTTGTGGGCTATAGGCATAGTTGGACCCGATAGGTACAAATCAATACAATCCAGATATCACCAGTGCGAAGCCGAAACAGTGAAGTATATTTTTAGTATTTTGTAAAATGAAGTATGAAAACATTTAGAAACAATATGGCAGCGTTAGCCTTATTCCCAGGGGTTATTATCAATAATGTGCTCTTTAATAGTATAATAACCTTACTAAACAATTTTTGCTTCATAAAACTTTTAAACCTTTTGATAGATAAGTCCTGCATATTTTCTGGGACTTTTTTGTAAAAGCGTATACACTGTCTCATGAAAGAATTACTAACTCTGTGGAGTCTAGAAACCGGTATCACAAGCTTGTGTTTGTTCCTAAGGTTTACTGAGTGTATATCACCTTTTTAATGAAACAGAAAGAGATTTTTCTTATTCAATAAATATTATTGAATAATATTACTGAAAGTCACTCTTTTTACCGACTTCAAAAAAGACTCCTCCTTATTCAATTCGACTGTATGTTTTTTATGTGTGTCACCTCAGAACTGATTTTGATGATTCTTTTTTATCTGAAAGCTGGTACTCTCGTGTGGTCCTATATAAATTTGGTCAAGATCTGACCAGTAGTTTTTTTTTTTTTGTTGTCTAAAAACCTCTGTACTGGGAAGAACCAGTAGGAAACACAGCAGAACCGTTTTTTTTTTTTTTTTGAAAAAATCTACTTTTGTATTTGTAAACATACATTAAATTAGTTACATACAATTTTTTACTTTTTGCGTGGTAGAGTCATGCTGCAGCTATGACTGAAGCACGAATGCAGCTCAACTGGGGAAGGATCCTACTCCCACAAAACCTAAACCTCTAATAAAAGAAAAAAAAAAGGGAAATCCAAATTCTAAAAAACTAAAAAGAATAATAAAAAACGAGTGTGATTATGACCACATGACTGAAGTATAACTTCTTTAGCTCCATCTGTATGTATGTATGTGTGTATGTTATGTATGTATATATATATATATATACATATATATATATATATTGTATTTATACATGTACTAGCTTCCAAACAGACGTTGTTCAGCCCTTTTCGACGACCCTTTTTTATGTCCTATTAAAAATTCTTAAATTTGGAGAAAAAAATTATGGGTCACTTATGGGCAAAAAAAACTACCCTATCTCTCAAGTTGGACCAAACTGCACACGGTGTGCAAATTTGATTAAAATCGGTTAAGTAGTTTAGGTGTCCATCGCGGACAAATAACGTGACACGTGATTTATATATATTAAGATATACATATATACATATATTAATTTTCTACGAATATTCAAATTTATTATCGGTTTCCTTCCGTAATTCGTTATTATTCGCCATTGAAAATTCACAAAACATGACCTTAAAAATGAATTTGCAATTGTGTTTACTTTAAACGTAGAATATTTAATGTACTGAAAATATAAATATTAATTGATACAATTGTTCAAAACGAAATAAAATTACGAAAAATAAACTGCTATTATTATGGAATAAGGGTAACAAACGAGTACACAGTCCACCTGATGGTAAATGGATGCTGTGGCACATAGACAACTATACAGATAAAAAAAAAATAACTGGGATGTCAAAGTAACAGCTTTTTATGTGATGCATATGAGAGTATATAGGGTACTTGTAAGAAAAACACAATTGTAAAATTTTTGTCTGTCTGTGTATCTATTTGTTACGGTTGACCTCCAAAATGGCTGGACCGATTTTGACGAGACTTTCATTGGCAGATAGCTGATGTTATAATGAGTATTATGTATTAATTTTATACGTGGTAGAGCCATGCTGCAGTTATATTAGTAGTATAGTTGTAGCACGAATGGGTCGGCTCGACCGGGGAAGGACCACGCTCTCAGAGAATACCGGCGTAAAATAATAGCTTAATGCTGCTGTGTTTCGTATGGTGAGTGTAGGAGAACCGGAGAACCTTTTTACTGGAAACGAGGCATTCCATCTTAGTCCTCACGGGTGACAACGCATCTGCATTTTGATTCATCAATCATTAGCAGCGTTAAGCCGCTATTTCACGGTGGTATTCTGTGATAGTGCGGTCCTTCCCATTCGTGCTACAACAATAATAAAACTGCAGCAGGGCTCTACCACAAAAAAGTAACAAATTGACTCAATAAAGATTATGTAATAATCTATATTGAATAAAAAATCATTCTATTATATTCTCCCGTTATTAAGCTGACCTGTCGCTACGTTAGCGCCCCTCCCTTATAAAATGTCTCGCCCGCCTCCCTGAGGTTAACTGATCTCCACAGTTCAAGTTCGAGATTAAACTGGTCTCTCAGATATTTACAAGAATAAGTTAAGTGGCTTTCGGTAGTAGACGGGATTATATACAATAGAAGGATGATAAAATATCACACGGTCTATTTGATGGTTAGTACATACTGTGGCCCATAGACACCTACATATGTGTTCTATTATAAATCAGAATGCAGATACGTTGTTGTAATTACGTGATAGGGCCACGCTGCGACTATATTATAGCTTTAGCACGAATCGGTCGACTCGACCGGAGAAAGACCACACTTTCACAGAATATCAGCGTAATACTGCTGTGCTTCGTATGGTGAGTGTAGAGATCCAGAGACGATTTTTTACTCGTGACATCCGCATTTTATTCTAAACTGATGAAGATATCAATGGGCCACAGCATATAATTACAATCAGGTGGACTGTCTGCTCGTTTGTCACCTTTATATTATTAAAATAATTAATACAATCAGGCTTAACATTGCGAATTCTTTTTTATAGAATTAGGGTGACACACGAGCACACAGTCCACCTGATGGTAAGTGGATGCTGTGGCCCATAGACATCTACATTTATCCTCCATTAAGAATCAAAATGCAGATGCGTTGTCACCCGTGAGGACTGAGATGGAATGCCTCGTTTCCAGTAAAAAGGGTATCCGGTTCTCTAGACTCACCAAACGAAATACAGCAGCATTAAGCTGCTATTTTATGCTGGTATTCTGTGAGAGCGTGGTCCCCGGTCGAGCCGACCCCTTCGTGCTACAATCATAATATAGCTGCAGCTTGGCTCTACCACGTACAAAATAATATACTATATTAAATAAATCAAAGTTAATTAACTTAGATCGGTGTCATTAAATAAAATAATGTGTCTTTCCTAGTTTGAAGAGCATCCCCCGATTGCATGCACTATGTCAAGCAGCTAAACGGTGTGCCACCGTAGAGTCTACTTCACCTGATTATGCCTCGTGTGGAGGCGAAACACGTGTTTTATCATCGACGATCGTGTCTTTCCTAGTTTAGTGATGTTGGGGTTCGTGATGATGGGGATAATGCCCAAAATTGAGGGAGGGTGAGAGATACTCCTCATGCTAAGTAAGACACATCATTTTATTTTATTACCTACGCTAATCTTAACGAGTTTTTAACACCTTGAACATTTTTTTTATCATACGATTGTGCCAGGGCAAAGGCTTTCTATTCCTTCTTCCACTTCCTGCGATTTTAACATTAACAAATTAAATATAACTATGTTCCAGTGTAGACCTTGATGTAATCTTGACCTGGATTAAGTCGACAGTTAACATTAGAATTTAAGCAAGGTTATATGAATTGGGGCATAACGATGAGTGGTAGCGGCAACGGGGGATCTTGATGACCTTTCTTTTTTTTTCTTTTTCTTTTTTTTTTAGCTAGTGCTTTTCCACAACTACATATGGTGGTAAGTGGTGATGAAACTCTGGATGGTGAATCGCACTGTCTTAGCGTAACAAAAGCCTATTCACTTTTGACTTAAATACCTTCAGATTGTATTCGGATGGAAAGACAGACACCGACAAATTCCTCCTTTGCTGTACGCATTAATGAAGATGAAGAAAACACTTTGGTTCTAATGCGTGGAATATCGGCAACAAAGGGGTGAAGACACGTTAACAGCCTGGTCGTCCAATGGAAAGGAAAGAGAGGAATATAAGCGTGTAATTCATGTGCACATATTCCAAAATGCATTCTATATCCATCCAGCAGTGGGACATATATATATATATATATATATATTATGACGTTAGTTTTATTTTTAATTTTACTAAAAAATAGTAAGAATATCGACTAGGTATCCCATATTATGCTGTGGAAGGGCAGAAGAGCATCACCTGATTACAACTCAATGTAGTACAAAGCTTAACATAGGCAAATTATATACAACATGTCCCAAAATTCAACGATAAGCCAACACCGGAGGATAGACCTGCCCCGGACTAATCGAGGAAAAAAGAAAAAAAATATATCCCAATCATATTTTAAGTTATATAAAAAATGAAATTCTTCAGAAATTGAGACCGTTTATGATATTTTTCACTACCATGACCACAATTTTTTTAATATTTGTTTCTTTTTTTCATAGGCAACCTGACTAGCACTGCTATCTACCACAATTGTGTATGTAGTAAAAGTGATTACTGACAATTACAATTTAAGGAATTTGGCCCCTGTTAAGAAATAAGAGGCCCATATTTTTATAACTTGTTTTCCTAGAGTATTATACTATTTTGGAATGTTGGTTAGTTGCGTCAATTTTTAAAAAAAAACTTTTCATAATAGTGTTCATACTTTTTTTACACCACGATAAGTTAAAGTTGGTTAAAAGTAAAAGTCTTCATAAAATTTAGGGAATAAAATAAGTTTTATTAATTTTCGTGATAAAACAAGAGTTATTCTGAATTTTTTAAGAATTGTGGTAGAAAGCAGTGCTAGTCAGGTTGTCTATAAAAAAAATAAACAAATATTAAAAAAATTGTGGTCATGGTAATGAAAAATATAATTGGGATATATTTTTTTTTTCTTTTTTTCCCGGATTAGTCCGTGGCAGGTCTATCCTCCGGTGTTGGCTTATTGTTGAATTTTGGGACATGTTGTATATGGACCACAGTATTCATTTACTATCAGATGAACTGTGTGGTCGTATGACACCCTTATGTAAAAAAACATCATTTTGCACACCACACTCTTCTCACGCAATTTCTTACCCTGTCATTCAGATTAAGTCCTAACTTAATCCTTCTTTTATACTGTGTTTATTCTACTCTCGTTCTTCTTCCGCCACACCCAACTTTCACTACCATACGTCAAAGTAGAGACTAACATAGCATTGTGAATTGCCATGCGTGCCATTTTTGACACATTCTAACTTGCCACAATAGATTGAAGGGCTCCATTTACTCTGTGCTCCTCGTTTAAGTGTGGTCAACAACTGGCTTTTAATAAGAAAAAAAAAAGATGTCCAAGAGTAACGTTAGCCCATCTGGAACATCGCCAAATCGGAGCTTGTTTTACAAATCGCTAATTGACCGGTGCTTGTCTAGTTTTGAGATAAATTTAATGTTTTTTATAGAATAGGAAGAGAAACGAGCACACAGTGCACGTGATGGTAGGTGGATGCTGTGACTCATAAATATCTACATTTATCCTCGATTAACAATCAAAATGCGGATGATACTAAGATGGAATGCCTGCAATTTCCAGTAAAAAGAATCTCCGGTTCTCTACACTCATCATACGAAACACAGCAGCATTAAACTGCTATTTTACGTTGTTATTCTGTGAGAGCGTGATCCTACCCCAGTCGAGCCGACCCATTCGTGCTACAACTATAATATAAGTATAAGTTGACCGCCCATGGAATTGACTGTATCAGACATGAAGACTATTCTCTTCTAGTCCAGATTTAAGCCCACTGGATTATAAGATATGGCACTATTTGGAGGAGAAAGTCTGCGCTAAGCCTCATCAGAATTTGGAATCTCTCCGAGCATCTTTGGCTATAGCAGCGGCAGAAATATGTAGATATGAGGGTGGTGCGTGCTGCGATTGATGTTTGGCTGCGTCGATTATTTAAAATAGGGGAGGGCATTGTGAATAATGTAAATAAAATTGCATTCTAAATTAAATTACCTTTCATTTCATATATAGATTCTATATAACTATCAAAAAGTGTATCATTAATTTAAAAAAGTTTTTGACAGAACTTATGACCCGACTAAGTTAGTGCAGCGTGGCTCTACCACATATAAATCTCGTAAAAACACGTCGTTCTCCCACCCCAGTGGGAATTACAGGCGGAATTCCCAAAAACATCGACGCAGGCAAACTGTCCACCCTCGAAACGTCTGATTGCACGTGTCGAAGGTCACCGAGCAATCGAACAGAACTTGTTAGGGCGTGTGAGGGAGTGTAAGGGCTGATGGGGGCGTGCGTGGGTTCGAATCCACTAATTAATTAACGTCTCAAATTTATATAAATCTAGCTGTTAGTAATATTGTATTTCATGGGGTTTAATTATTTGCGCGGAACCCTATTTCTCTCTTTAAAAAAGTACCCTAAGTTACTCCTTATAACTTCAGATATCTGCTAGTGAAAGTCCCGTCAAAATCGATCCAGCTATTTCGCAGATTAGCCGTAACAAACAGACAGACAGACAAAAAATTTAAAAATTGTCTTCTTTTGTTTTAAATACCGTATAAGGTGCGTGAGTGTAACATGGTCGTCTTAAACTTTGCCGCCCTATAAAACCTAAACTAGAAGGACAGCGACAAAAACACAAAGTCGTATACTGTAACTAATATATTAAGAAAAAAAACGAAGCAAGTTTTGGCAATAATTATGAACAATTCGAAAAATCAAATTTAAAAAAACTAACTAGTGTAGTAAAATCATCATACTAAAATCGACTAAAATATTTACTATAATGTCAACTGTCAAAATGGCGTCGATGAAGCAGCGTTTGATTGACTGATGAAGAGCTATCTTGTCACAGAGCCATCTATGCAAACAAGGCTGTACTTGTGGCATAATAAGGAAGTGAGCATACTAACCGAATAGATGAGTGAAAAGCTGTTATTTTGACATTACAAACAGACTTCAACTTCATTTACTTGTATAGGTCACGTAAGGTGTGTAACGCCTCAAATAAGTCCTGTAATGTTCTCTCAGTGCGCCGGTTATTTGTCATAGGTACCTACGTTAAGAGGATAGAGTAAGTCAGCTCAAATTCTAATTTCGCCCCCACTTCCCCGCGCGTCGTATGTTATGTACCGACATGTTTGTAATCACTAAATTGTAAGTAGAAAGGTCGTTAGATACTTATTTCATTAGGTTTATCATATTTATGCCTGTTTCTTAACGCCAACCCAGTCACCTCTTATTTTTATAACGGTTATTTCTCATTTTAATTTTACGTCGTCCTGTTGCGTAATGTGTATTCTGATCGTAAGCGACACAACTTCTCCCTTCAAAAGCCGGAGCGATACTAACGGGGCGACAGGAATCAAGCTTACGCGCCGATAGTTTAGGTAATTTCTTTTTTACAGTGAAAATAATGGTATTTAAAAAAAAGTAAATAACATAACCACTGCTTTATAGTTAGTTCAGTTAGTATGCAAAGTTTCACGATCTTATTTAAAGTATTTTACGAATAACAGCGGTTTATTGTTTATTTTGGAGGTAACTTTGGATTTTTTTTTCTATCGAGAAAATTTTACGAAATCGTGTTTTCGTCTAACATAATCCTTAACATTAATCCTCAACTTTACCATATATTAATTTCAAAATTAATGCTGCAATATTTTTGGCATAACGAAGGATCTTGCTAAGCCATTCGACATTATATTTCCCCTTAAGAGACGTCACTGAAACAAGACGCAAAGATAAAGTCAGTGAAACTAACATTAGAATAAGGCGTTCTTTCATGCATAGATTTTTTACATTGCTTGGTCCTGTGTCTATCTATACTATCCTATCTCTCAAGTTGGGCCTAACTGTGTGCAAATTTGAATTAAATCTATATAATTACATTTATATATATTAAGATAAGGGTGACAAACGAGCACACAGTCGACCTGATGGTAAGTGGTTGCTGTGGCCCTAAGACATCTACATCTATCCTCGGCTACGAATCAAAATGCAGATGTGCCACTGCCATCACCCATTAGGACTAAGATGGAATGCCTCGTATTCAGTAAAAAAGGGTCTATATCGCAGCGTGGCTCTACCACGTATAAAAAGCTAGGTCCCAGTCAAGACCTCAAACAAAAATACACATTATTTTTATTTGCAAATTCGTTCATTAAACGCCTGTCACATAGAGGAGTACAACTTTCTCGCCTCCATCACGGCCATACACCTATGAATACATCCTCATAAATTAAGATTTCCTCTTTTTTTATGTGCGAGCAGCTATGCAGGTCTAGGGAAATAGACCAGTATTGCTGCTATGGCTATAGTTCACTGCTAAGCGCTATGTATTCAATGAGTAGAGGGAGTTGCTTAGCTGTGAGCAATTTCACTTCTTCTGGGCGGAGTACATAGTTTCTCAGATGAGTGTTACGTTTGCGTATTAAGGGTCCGCAATCGGTTAGGATGTGTGAGGCTTTCTTATGTGAAAGACCGACACATCCTTGAGTTGCTTAGTCCCAGGACGGACATGTGCTTTTTAAGACAACAGTGTCCAGTTAGGGCTCTTGCCAGAATGCGCAATTTATTTTTGCTTAATCCCAGAGCTTCTGAAACGAATCTACGATCAAAAGCCCGAATTAGGTTTTAGAAGGTTTACTCTTAATTTGTCTGTTAACGTTATAGTTACAGCCTATGTATAAGCCTATATAGTCCACTGCTTCACATATGCCTCCTCTATAGATTGCCTCGAAGGGTGGATATTTGCCATAGTTTCCACGATTGGCAAAGGTGGTAACCGTAATTTTTTAATTTTAGTCGTTATTAGCACGACGAACAATCTCCTGATTTGTTTCCCTGTACCGCCTCTTACGACACCCACGGGATGATATGGGGTAGTGGGTACTCATACACCGCCGTCACATGTTCCAATAGCGGGACACATATTTTAAAAGCGAGACATATTGTCTCTATACTGCTGATAACAATCGGACATAGTGTTCTTTCTTGGATGGGTCTATCAATATCGTTTTAACTAATTTCAACTGCGTATTGCATGTGACCGTGGGAATATAACAAAGTTAAACCTTTAATTGATTTCATATATTTACGCGAACACTACATATTGAATAAAACGATTTTTACTGATTTTATCGCGTTTAATTTACTTATTTATTTCCCGACGTTTCGTTGAAGCTATTGATATTTTAAAAAGCGTCCTAATTTCAATAGAGAAGGAGGCTGGGTGCTACCACCTGTTTAGGATCCTGTAATGAATAAAATTAAAACTAAGTGAAAGTTATACTACAAGATTTCATGACAAAATTAATAGTCAGAAGTTGAAGGTACTCCGGGTTAACTTTGAGTGGCCATGGGTGCTGCAATATACCCGAAAAGTCGGGAATTAAAAATAAGTAAATTAAACGTCATGAAATCCGTAAAAAAGTGTTATTTAAAGTTAAAGTTTTTAGTTAAACACTTTCTATACTCTAAGTCGTGACGCATGCCTCGTCGTGAAGTGAAGGCGCAAGAGAATGAGTGCGTTTGGCAGAAAAAAGCGCTAGCAAGCGCTTGTAAGCAAAATGGCGATCGTAAGCGGTAAGCGCTGTCAAATCGTAAGTAGCTATTTTCCTCCAGGACACGATGTTAGTTTTAACCGGGGAACCTAACTTAATTTGAATATATGTTTGTAAAGTATTCATATTAAAAACTTACCAATCATGAATTTTTAATAACATGTATATGTTTATTCATGTCAATATATTACTTAAAACTAATATTGCACAAAACAACTTATAAACTCTACTTCAAAACAAACAAATTAAATAAGCAAAATGGCGGATTGTGTCAGCGCTACTGAAGTAGCAATCGTGTCCTGGCCGAAAACTATTTCAGCGCTTGTAAGCGCTTGCTAGCGCTTTTTTTCTGCCAAACGCACCCATTATAAAACTATTCCGTCGGAGTTGAAGTTTAGGGTTAGAAAAACTAAACGCTAACTATGACCTACATCAGCCGTTGTCACAACAGTTGACACTGTTTGAAGCTCAAAAACTACATTATATCACTAGCTCATACCCACACGCTCGCTTCGCTGGGCGCACGATAATATTTTATTGCGGAACCTATTTTTTTATGGCACCATCCTAAAATTCATTCTTATTCAGTTTCTACGTTGCGAAACGAGTAACTACACTAAATTTTAAGTCAATCGAGCGTATAGTTTTAGAGATATAGTGATGAGTATTTTAATTTATTATATATACCATTATTACTGCATGATGAAATGTAGTTTTTTTTTTATACAGGTGCATCGGATGATAATATTTTTATAGGAGAGTGGGCAAATGAGCATACGCAACACCAGGGGTATTACAGATGCGTTGCCGGACTTTTAAAAAGAAGTAGGCTCTTTTCTTGAAGGTCTCTATAGTTCATAAAAGATAGCTAGATCTCTGCGACAGCTGTCAGTAAAAATCACGCCTATGAAGCTTTGACTAGAGAAAAAAGAAAGGACATGACATAAAGATCGTTAGTTGTAGGAATGTAATGAAATATCGGTTTCTCTTTTTAGCTTCTGAGTATATTCGTATGTAAAAAGGGACAACATTAGTTTTATCATTACCGAATATGGCAACAATTTTTTCGTTGCGGCCGGGCGCCATGTTTTGTCGCAGTCAAAGACAACTATATCAGTTGTCATTGCGACTTTAGTGAGGTGAGTGTGTTATTTTCATGTTTCTCTCGCGGAATTCGATTATTACGAAATTTCTTATTCTATTCCTCGGGACCTCTAAATTTAGATAAAAAGTATACTATATGTTAATTCAGATAATAAACTATTTGTGTGCCAAATTATTACATTCAAACTAGTCTGATACTTTTGGCGTGATTGAGGAACAAACAAACATTCAAACTTTTGTATTTATTATAGTTTGATTGGTGTGAGTGTGATGACTGAGCCTAATTTATTATCTAACAAACAAACAAACAGCAATCATTATTTTGTTTTTATAATGTAAATATAATAACTTGTAATATATTTCAATTATCTCCTTTTAATTTCCTTTATTTTAATACCCCTATCGACAGGTTGAGTAAAAAAATTAAGGACTTACAATTTAGCGTCAAAAATCCGTTATATTGATTTAAAAAAAAACCTATTTAAGAACACACGGGTGTTTGAGACGAATCACACGAAAGAATCTTTTTCTAAATAAGCGACATATTATCTATATTAAGTATAGTGCGCAGCACTACGTCAAGCCGCCATTTTTGTGCCAGACTCAGTTTAGGTATACACGTTTTTATCGTAGGAATGTCATGTCCTTTCTTTTTTCTCTAGTCAAAGCTATGAAGTCCTGAATTTCTTAGTAGTACAGACAGTACCTGTCAATGTCATACTTTATGGGCAACACTAATTAGGCCGGCATGCCCATAAAGTAAGACATTGACAGGTACTGTCTGTACTACTAAGAAATTCAGGACTTCATAGGCGTGATTTTTACTGACAGCTGTCGCAGAGATCAAGCTATCTTTTATAAACTATAAGTCGCATCTGTCCAGAAAAATCTCTGGTGGTAGGTAGTCGATTCCACAATGATGTTGTGTGAGGTAGAAAACTGGCTGAATTAGTTCAATGGATTCTTCAGAGCACTCCCGTAGTAAATGCGATAAAATACGCGAAGAGATGCAAAATCTTTTCGCAGTGCCAATGAGTCAAGCCGATCGCAAAGAGCCCTACGCTAAATGCGACCAAATGGATGCTGCATCCCGTACACATCTAAGCTAACGCTTTGTCTCCAGAAAACACTGTCTCCGGTTCTCTACACGCATCATACGGAACACAGTAGCATTTTGCTACCATTACACGTAGGTATTCTTTGAGAATGCTTTCCGTGTAGAGACGGCGCGGCGTAAGACAATGCCTTCTACCCCATGTCAAGAATAGAAACAGGAGATATAGATATTACCGGCCCTCTATAGCAGTTAATCTTAGTGCTCACGGGTGGCAACGCATCTGCATATTGATTCTTAATCGATGATAGATGTAGTTGTCTATGGGCCATAGCATCCACTTACTATCAGTTGGAGTGCTCGTTTGTCACCCTTATTCTATATAAAATTTAATGACCGCATTTCTACAGCATTCATTCTACTCTCGTGCTTCTTCTGCCACACCCAACTCTCACTACCATACACTAACATAGGGTCTAAGCATTGTAAATATGTGCCTTTTTTGACACATTCTGACCTCCCACAATAAAGTGATCTACCATTTAGGTAGTCTGTGCCCTGCGCTCGTCGCTAAAGAGCGATATTTTAAGATAAAGATCCTTGTCACTACTAAAAACCTAATAATAATAATAAAAAAACTGTGGTTATCAACTCATCTGCCAAGCGTGGATACTGCGAAAAATACCCCAGTTAAAAGTAATCTATGAGATGAGGCCTACGTCGTTTTTATAAAAAAAAATCTATAAATATAACCAGACGATAAATAACTTCTAACTTAACGCAGTCAATAATCGATGTTACTTCAAGATATCAATACGTTAGCGTTTCAAAAAAACGTTATATAAAATAGATTTCTATTAGTCGAGAAAAAATGGCGGTAAAGGCTCTCGCAAGCGCGTAGCGTAGTTTGTAAAACGAACGCCACAAAGGACTGGACGTTGTAGACTAATAAATAAACAGAAGAGGCTGTACACACTCTTAAATTAGATTTTATTACTCGCAAAAAATGTAATAGGTATATAGAGCAATGATTAATCAAATATTTAAAAAAATGTTATTTTTAAAAGCAAAAATGACATTACTAATGTATCTTCAACGTTTATTATATTGTTTACGGGAATATTGGGTGAAAGGGAGAAGTTATTTAGTGTTGTTTCTTTTAACTACATTAAAAAAATTGTATTATTTAAATAATTCAGTAGTCAGTATTTAACAATGGTGGTGTTTAATTAATATTATATAATTAAAATGCGTACGTATACAAATGGTTTAGACAGGACTTTAATAAAACAGACACATAAACGAAAGTAGATAAGAAAATAAAATTACGTAACATGTGTTGTTAGTGGAAATTCATCTGAACTTTTAGTAATTTGGCCCGCATTTAGGATAGCTCGTTTTAAACCAGAAAACTTTCAAACAAATTAGGGTCTAGATGACTTTAACTAATTTATATATTTATTGAATGGTTCATCGACAGAATTATAATGTAAAAATACTTATAATTACTCTAAGTCGAGTAATGAGGTAACATATAATATAAATACAGATGAACACAGTTGCATAAACATAAATGATGTATCAACGTAATATATTTCAGTAATAAAAACACATGATTTATATTGAAAAAATATGTATACTAAGAACAAATCTTCCTAGAATATTAAAAGCTCAGAAGGAGCTAAAACATACACAGAATTATTGTTGTACAAACTTAAAAAAATTTAAGCACAGTTCGTAATAAATAAATACAATTACAATTAAAAGGTAAGACGAAATGCATAACAAACCTAAAACTACATAGTATATTAGTTAAGTTTACAAATTAACTGTAGTGTGGAATGTGGTTTGGAATGTATTTGTATATATATATATATATATATATATATATATATATATATATATATATTGTGTAGTTTGGAATGGAAGTAATGAAAGTTTGATTCAAAGTCTGTGTAAATTTTTGTTTTAATTTGCTAATCGTGTGAAGGAATAGGTGGGAGTCATATCCACAGATATAAATCTAATTTATAATCACAGACATCTGATGTTTACTGATGGGTACTGTACGCTCCAATGTGGCTCAAAGCCATATTTTTTAACAAAAAGTAACCACTTTTTCTTGTACCGTGAAGGTGCTATGCATACTTACATTACACATCAACAAACAGAAAGGCAGAAATCTAAATTTACTTTTTATCTATCTTCTTTTTAACGAAAGTAAAGACAGCAAGTAAATGTATTATCATTTTACGTTTACAATTATATAAATAAGTTGCATTTTTACAGAGCAAATTTATAAATAACTAACTTTATTAAAGTTAATCATAATAACCAGCTAATTCGAACTACGAAATATAGTCAAATATTTTGCGTAAATTCATGAATAAACCGAAAGATATGCAGTCAACTCAAGTCAAATCAAATCTACGTATACCTCATCGGATAAGAGTTCCTTTATTTTTGGCCCATATTCAATATATCGCCATTTTGATCGATAAACTTCCGTTTAGGGAGCCCTATATCAAGTCTGCCATTCACATCTACAGTTACACATCTACAAGTTAAATTTGTTTTGTAACTTTTACACTAAAAAATGTCATAAACAGTCCTAACGATGCGAGCGATATTTAATTAAAATGGTATTTAATTAAGATTGTAATCTTCGGAGTCAAATACAAAGTATTTTGGTCATAATTTTTATGACAGTTATTGTAAACAATTATTTAACTGCAAAAACTTAATTTCTTCGTTCTTGTCGATTTAATTAAATCTTCGGCTTCGACTTAACTTTCGTATAGTTTTTTTCTGAAGTTGAGCTGAAGACGAAAGTTTAAACGGACTCTATCTAGGAGTTTCCTTTTTTAAAGCATTGGGTGACAAAAGAGCACACAATCCGCCTGACGGTGAGTGGATTCTGTGGCCCATAGACATTCACATTTATCCTCAATTAAGAATCAAAATACAAATGCGTTGCCACCCCTAAGTACTAAGATGGAATGCCTCGATTCCACCAAAAGGGGTCTCCAGTTCTCTACAATCACCATACGAAACACAGCAGCATTACGCTGCTATTTTACGCTAGTATTCTGTGAGAGCGTGATCCAGCCCCGATCGAGCCGAACCATTCGTGCTACAATTATAATATAGCTGGAGCGTGGCTCTACCACGTAAAACCAAGCGTATCTATAATATGTTTAGAGCTTCCAGTTGCCCATGCGCTGTCGGCAGGAGGCTTCTGCTTACCTCGTACTTACTACGTAATCAGTGAGCTCATTTATCACTGAAATAACCTAGAATAAATGTATACATATAAATAAAATTGAAGTGTCTGTTTGCAATCTAGAAATATCTGGCTTTCATTAAGTTGAGTGTACTTGCATGCTTTTAAGACAAATTACTATTTTAAAAAAATCTGTCTTATCTAATATTTGAAATAGCTGAACCGATTGTGATGATACCTTACAAATATATAGAAAGCAATGGCAGGAAGCATTTAGGCTATACTTTATCCGAAAATCTTGAAGATATTTATTTTGAAAAACGAAAAATTGATAAAATATTTATTGATAAATGTTATATAAATATCCTAAATCTAAAGAACACAACATTAGTAGATCCTACCAATAATATTAATATATATTTAATTATTTTACACTATGTCTTAGCACCGACTTTAAAATGTGAATTTATTTAATTAAATAATTACACATTTTAGTATTAAGTTGTATATATAGAAGTCGGATTTTACTTTGTTTTTAAAGTCAAATTTTAGTGTAAAATTGTATGCATTTACTCAAAAAAACTTTCTAGTTTTAGAAAATTTCAAATATAGGTCTGTCACTGACAGTGGGTAAATCTAAAGAACACAACATTAATAGATCCGGGGACAACCGGAGCGGATATATAGTCAATATTTAAATAAACTGTCTATACATTTTGTACTCTGTAGCGGCAATGAACCGAAGCGGGTAATGACCCGCGCTCACGGTCGCCCGGTATTTTAGTAATGGTTTGCCGCGCGGGTTTGCTTATTTGTACAATGTACTTTTATATCATATCCCTTACCGTTTAGTGGCGGTGTAAGAATATCCACTACCTAATATCATCCCGTGGGTGTCGTAAGAGGCGACACCAGTAAATAAACCAGGAGATGGGCAGCAGCGTCTTCCCGATAACGACTAAAAATAAAAAAAACTGCAGTTACCAAGCCAAATATCCCCTCTATAAGACAACCTACAGCGGAGGTCTATGTTCAGTAATGGACTTTAATAGGCTGTAACGATATATTTTTTAGGAGAGGGGGCAAACGAGTATACGGCTTACCTGATGGTAGTTGCAACACCAGGGGAAATTCAGATGCGTTGCCGACATTTTAAAAAGGAATAGGCTCTTTTCTTGAAGGTCCCTAAGTCGTATCGGTCCGGAAAACATCTATGGTGGTAGGTAGTAAGTGTAGATTCCACTAAAAAGTTGTGCGAGGAAGAAAACTCCTTTTAAATCGCACAGTGGTAGACCGCCAGTTATCCAGATGGTATGGATGGTATCGCGAGTTTTATCGCGATCTGCGATGGTAAAATTGTGCGGTTGGAATTAGTCCGAACAATTCCTCAGAGCACTCGTATGTCATATCCAAGTCAATACGAAAAGGGGTTGTATGTCCTGAATTCCCGTTTTTTACAACTAATAATTGTAATAATAATTTATCATATAATTGCTGGTAAAGGAAAACGTGTTGTAACCTGCATTTAGACACATTATGCAATAAATTAAAATATAGCTAGGCATTCCACCTTAGTCCTCAGGGACCACAACGGATCTGCGTTTTGATTCTTAATCGAGGATAGATGTAGATGTCTATGAGCCACAGCATTCACACCATCATGTAGACGGTGTGCTTCACTGGTCACTCTTACTCTATAAAAAAATAACAAGCGCAGTGATGCTGCGAGACATCACCTGTTTCGAATTCCCTTTGTGGCCTCTTACGACACACACGGGATGATATGGGGTAGTGGATAGGCTTGTTTAAATATCTTGAGAACGTCAATATCAACACCGGTTTGCAAAAATAAGGCCTCCGCCGATAAGAACCGACACGAAACTACAATTAAATTCATTAAACTTTCAATAAGAAAAAAATGACAAGAGTTTTAAGTTTCGTGTTCTATAAAAGAATAGTGCACGTTTATTTATTTTTTTTTACGAAAAAAGAAGGAGAGATTTTTTACTTATTATAAGCAAGTACTTGACCACAATCCCTCCTGGTGGTAAGTGGTGATGAAGCCAAAGATGGTAGATCGCACTGTCTTATCGTAACAAAAACCTATTCAATGTTACATTGAAGACGCCCAGATTGTATTCGGACGGAAGGATAGACACCGACAAATTATTTCACTCCCTTGCTGTACGCATTACAAAAGAATACAAAGGAAATCGACAACAAAGGAGTGAAGACCCGCTGACCTGATAGTCTGATGGTGGAAAAGAGAAGAAGGAATTACAGCATGTAATTCCTGCACAAGCAATTAGATAAGCGTAGAAAATATTCTGAAATTATTTACCTTCACAAAATCATTCACTCCTCCATCGATTTCCCATCATTCATCATTACAGCCCTTCACAAGTCCACTGCTGAATATAGGCCTCCCCCAAGCAATGCCACAAAGCACGGTCCTGAGCCACCTGCATCCATCGACTTCCTGCATGTCTTACCAGGTCATCACTCCATCTAGTGGGGGTCGCCTTTTTTTCTCACACTGCGCCTTTTTTACGCCTACCGGTACGAGGCTGCCACTCGAGAAACTTTCTTCCTTCCCCCATCGGTTATCGGTTCTTCGAGCTATATGGCCGGCCCATTGCCACTTCAGCTTACTAATACGTTGGGCTATGTCGGTCACTCTGGTTTTACTGCCGATATCCTCATTTCTGAGTCTATCACGCAGAGAAACTCCGAGCATAGCCCTCTCCATAGCTCGCTGAGCTACCTTGAGCGTCCTCATACGGCCAGCAGTGAAGGATCACGTCTCTGATCCGTAAGTCATCACTGGCAACACGCACTGGTTGTACACTTTAGTTTTCAGAGATTGAGGTATACCTTACGAGAAGATGTGTCGTAATTTCCCGAACGCTGCCCAGCCGAGTTGAATCCGTCGATTGACCTCTCGGTCGAAGTTGGACTTACCTAGTCGGACTATTTGTCCCAGGTAAACGTACTCGTCAACAACTTCGAGCATAGTGCTCCCAACAACTACCGGCATAGGTGTGACATGGACATTAAACATGATCTTTGTTTTGTCCATGTTCATCTTAAGACCTATCCGTTGGGAGACATCATTGAGTATTGAGCATAGTGCTAAGGTTCTCCAGCGATTCTGACATAAGGACTATATCGTCGGCAAATCGAAGGTGAGTGATGTACTCGCCATTGATGTTAATACCGTATCCTTTCCAGTCCAGTAGCTTGAAAACGTTTTCCAACGCAGCGGTGAAGAGTTTCGGGGATATAACGTCACCCTGTCTTACACCTCTCTGCAGTTGGATAGGTTTCGAACTCTGGTTCTGTACTCGGATATCCATCGTAGCCCTACTGTACAAATACTTCAGCACTTCGATATACCGACAGTCAACTTGACACCGCTGAAGGGACTGTAGCACCGCCCAAATTTCGACGAAATCAAAGGCTTTCTCATGGTCCACATACGCCAGGCAAAGTGGCAGATTGTACTCTTCGGTCTTCTGTACAATCTGCCGCAGGGTATGTATGTGGTCTATGGTACTGAAGCCTTTTCGGATACCGGCTTGTTCGGGAGGCTGGAAGTCGTCGAGTCTGCGTGCGAGACGATTCGTAATGACTCTCGAAAACAGCACGTAGACGCGGCTCAGAAGGTAAATCGGTCTGTAGTTCTTCAAGAGAGCGTTGTCGCCTTTCTTAAAGAATAAGACCACCGCACTTCTGCTCCACGCCTCCGGAGTAGTGCCACCATGGAGGACGGAATTGAAGAGCTTCTGAAGGACTTCAAGTACGGGTTTTCCACCCGCTTTCAGAAGCTCCGCTGGAATTCCATCCTCGGATGGGGCCCTGCCGTTTTAAAGGTGCTGGAGAGCCATTCTAATCTCGCTCAGACTGACGTCCGGGATATAATCGGAATAGTGTCGGGTAAGACTTGCTCTTGGATCGTTACTCATACTTGCGTGTGGCTCCAACGATGATGTGTACAGCTGCCCATAGAACCTCTCAATCTCACTCAAAATCTCAGGTGTCTCGGAAACGATGCTGCCACACTCAGTCTTCAGCTTTGACAGTTGGCTCTTTCTGGCAGACAGATTTGGCGACTTGAGCCCTGATTCCGCTCGATCGCTTCTTTAATACGAGCAGTATTAAAGTTGCGTAAGTCTCGCCGCATGCATTCG
This sequence comes from Parnassius apollo, assembly GCA_907164705.1. Classification (NCBI taxonomy): domain Eukaryota; kingdom Metazoa; phylum Arthropoda; class Insecta; order Lepidoptera; family Papilionidae; genus Parnassius; species Parnassius apollo. The sequence continues at coordinate 717,214 of CAJQZP010000341.1, read as the reverse complement.
GATTGTCTGTTCAGTTGCCTGTATGCTGTCAAATCTGTTGACGATTGCAGCCTCATCTCCCGTCTAACAGCCATGAGATTAAGAGTGTGATCAGAGAGTTTTTGTGTTCTTCTGCGGCGGGCTTGCCTAGCTCCGACCGCATGGACAGTCTCCACGAGCTTGTCATTCCTATCGTCCAATGCATTGCAATCTTCTAGGCACTGAAAGTGGTTACGTAACTCGAGCTGAAAAGTCTCGGGATTCTGGATTAGAGCACGAGGGGGGACGGAGCGTTGACTTCATTAGACGAGACCTCTCCAACTTAACGTTAAGTGTTAGTTCAGTGTGCCTCTAACCATTCGGTGATCGCTGCCGGTTTTCACCCTTGCGATCACTGAGACATCACTAAACAGTTGGCGTCTGCTCGTCATAATGAAGTCAATCTCATTTTTTGTCGAACCGTCGTAGCTCGACCAGGTCCACTTCCTGTGGAGCCGCTTCTGGAGGAAAGAGTTCATCATAAAGAGTCCCTCTTTCTCCGTAAAGTCAGCCAGCTGCTGGCCTCTACGGTTCCGTTGCCTTACTCCAAATTTCCCTAACTTCAGCTCACCGCCTTCTCTTGTGCCTAGTTTTGCGTTGAAGTCTCCCATCAACACCGTGTAGTGGGTTTTGGAGAAATGCATGGCTCTATAAATATCCTCACACATTTCCTCCACCTCCTCATCGGGATGTACCGAGGTTGGTGCGTAGACCTGTATGACCTTCAGCGAATACCGTTTGGTGATTCTGAGTATCAGGTACGCGACCCTCGTCGACACACTCCCAATCTTTACAACGTTGTTGACGAGAGACTTGTGGACGATAAATCCGACACCTCCTTGGGACATATGTTCGCCCTCCCGGTGATAGAACAAGTTGTTGGACTCGAGGATTACCGTGTCCTCCCCCTCTCTTCGGACCTCAGATAATCCAATAATATCCCAGCGCAACTTGTCTACCTCTGCTTCCAGCTCCAGTATCTTCTCTCGTCAGTCCTCAGGGTGCGTGCGTTATACGTTGCCAGGTCGAGTCGTCGTAGGTGGCAACCGAACCTCCACCGGAAATTCTTAGCACCCCCTGCCCCGCCGTTACCATGGTCGCCACCGTAGCCAGGGATAGCGGGGCCGCCGGGGACTGGGGGCCGTTTATTTGCGTCGTTGCTCATGGGGGGATATTTGCCATAGTTGCCACGCTTGGCGAGCGAGTTGGCAACCGCATTTTTTTTTGTTTTGTTGTTTAGGAAGATGCTGCTGCTCATTTCCTGCCTGTCTCCCTCTGTCGCCTCTTACGACACCCACGGGAAGATATGAGGTAGTGGATATTCTCAACCGCCACTACACGGTCGATTGCCCGGAGCCGCTTAATTTAATTATTTTTTACGTGGTAGAGCCACGCTGCGGCTATATTATGTTTGTAGCAAGAAGGGTCGACTCGACCGGGGAAGGAACACGCTCTCACAGAATATCAGCGTAAAATAGCAGCTTAATACTACCGTGTTTCGTTTGGTGAGTGTAGAGATCCGAGACCCTTTCTTACATGAGACGATTCCATCTTAGTCCTCAGGGGTGACAACGCATCTGCTTTTGATTCTTTATCGAGGATAGATGTAGATGTCTATTGGCCACAGTATCAAGTGGACTGTGTGCTCGTTTGTCACCCCTATTCTATAAAAAAAATTACAACGGTCGATCTGGCCTGCGTAACCCGCGTATCTTTCGCCTTGAAGTTTACAGAAACAACACGTCTTACTTTAATCCGGCATTAGAATGTGTAGAAATTTTGACGAGCTGAGATATTATAATGCTAATCTGGACATTTTTTATTCTAACATTTCACAATTTAAATTAAATTTGTAATTGCTACGGTAAATATGTAAATTTCACGAATAATATTAAATAAGTTATTTTTTTTAAATTGTCTGGATTTTACTTTTAATTATTAAGTCAATTTTTTCAGTAAAATTGTACGCATTCACTCAAAAAGGCTTTCTAGTTTTAGATAATACGTGATGGGCGAAATATGTAGATTATTATATGAATATACACTGTTTATTTTATTCAATATAAATTATAAATCGTTTGCAAAATCGAAAAGTGGACGCTTCATGAAAAAAAAGATAATGTTATCAAAATCAAAATTAAATATCACATTTTAACTGGATTAAGGGGCGCCATTGTTTTATGTGAGAGAAATTAGGTATTTTATATTGTTTTTGTACATATATACATATTGAATTTTAATAAATAAAATTAATAAAGTTTACCAAAATAAATCGATTACACAAAGTATAAACTTGATGTATTCTGTACGGTACATTTGTCCTTAGTTTATCAAGGACAAAAAAATTTATGATATCAAAATCAAAATTAAACTCATTTGAAGTGATTTAAGTGTTGCCATCATTTAATGTGCCAGAAATTAAATTTTTTTTTTGTACATGTACAAAATTACAGTACAGTACATATTATGTATTAAAATCACAGTGAATTTTAATACAAAAAATTAATAATGTTTACCAAAATATACTTTTTTACACAAAGTATAAAATCAATATAGGTTGTATGGTATATTTGTCCTTTGTCTATCAAGAGCTAAAGAAAAAAATTAAAGCGCTTTTAAATTATTTTTAATAGCAATAAAACTTATAAAACTTGAAAACCATTTTATTAACAAACGACGCGCACTAAGCTATTGATATGAAATAGGAAACCAGTTGATGTAATGTTGAAGATAATAAAAAAGACCCCATCTCGATACGTCAATTTTTTCGGGAGTTATCGTGACAAAATCAACATCCAGACATCCACGTAAAAAATTTTCAAAAGTTTTTTTTTTATAAAGCAGCAATATAAAATGATTTTTAAGCAAATATAAGATTGATTAATTAGTGTTATCTTGATATAAGGCTACTCATATAATCGTATAAGTGCAATATGGTTATGATAGAGGCATTTTAAGACCACAAAATTGCTTGACCTTGACGTGTCGAGAGTAATGCACTACCTCAACCTCAAACGCGTCGCGTTATGAGGCGTGCTATACGCCATATATTCACTGAAAGTGACTTATGTTTAATTTACCACTATTTCGGAAAAAAACTTTGTCCTGGGAAGAACCAGCCAGAAACCCAGCGGCACGATTTTTGAAAATAAGGACTATTTACAATCATATTATATTATGTTACAGATATGTTATAAATAACTTGGTAGCGATCACCTCATTCTCAGGGGTTATTATCATACATAAATTGTACAGTAATAACCATTTTCATACAATCTTTGTTGTTTTAATTTACGTCAAGATCTAAAAACGAAAGATTTTTTAAAGTTGTCCCAAAAATATTCTTATCCGTCCATTACAGCCTGTAAAATTTAACAGATGAATATAACCCTCCCCCATAGACTATCTTATAGGGGGGATTTTGCCATGGTTAACGCGCTTGGCAAGTGGGTTGGCAACCGCAGCTTTTTATCTTTCAATTGTTATTAGTAAGACGCTGCTGATTACAATATACAAGTGGTAAAATTAAAAATCTTGTACAACCGACTTCAATATAAATAAAATTTCAACAAAATTAATGAATTTTTTTTTTATAGGATAGGGTGACAAACGAGCACACAGTCCACCTGATGGTAAGTGGTTGCTGTGGCCCATAGACATCTACATCTATCCTCGATTACGAATCAAAATGCAGATGCGTTGTCACCCGTGAGGACTAAGATGGAATGCCTCGTTTCCAGTAAAAAAGGGTCTCCGGTTCTCTACACTCACCATACGAAATACAGCAGCATTAAGCTACTATTTCACGCTGGTATTCTGTGAGTGTGGTCCTTCCCCGGTCGAGCCGACCCATTCGTGCTACAACTATACTACTAATATAACTGCAGCATGGCTCTACCACGTAAAAAAATCTAATTAATTAAGGATAACTCAAAAACTACCGGTCAGATCTTGATCAAATTTAGATGGATCTACGTGAGAAGCATCAGCTTTCAAATAAAATGAATCACCAAAATCAGTTTATCTAGAAAAAAGTTCTGAGGTAACACACACAAAAAAAACATACAGTTGAACTGAAGTGTCTCATTATTTTTGAAGTCGGTTGATAATAATATTAAATGGTTTATTTCTTTATCTGTGCTGCTCATATCCCGGTTTCCTCTATCACCTTTTACGACAGCACGGCGCGGATACGGTATAGTGCTTATTCTTACATCAACATGGTAAAACTAATAAAGAACGTCGAAAAAAATTTACAACCCCTAGTTTTTTATTTCGGGAAAGTCTGTGGGCCTCGTAGGCCCACAGACAGACTAGGGTGAATATGATATGAATTTCGACAGATTTTAATTTATTTAATTCAAATGTTTTTTTTTTGTAAAATATCAGTGCATAGGCTTCTAATCCGTTCACATGTTACACCGTATTTTTTCCAGACTAAAAAAGGTCATCCAGTATATTATAAATACATTGGTATTTTATTCGATCTAAAAAAAACACAGGACACAAGTTATTAATCTGTGACACATCAGGGCAATCACGTGAAACGAAATCCTAAGAGTTCCCAGTACGGAGGCGAATACCATACCATACATAGTCCAGGAGGAATCGGCGCATGAGTACCAAAAACTATTCTACCTCAACTTTTTATGTGATTCTCTCCAAATTGTCCCACTGATGATATATAAATGCATGTTGCCATGGGGCAACCCGGTGCCATATCGTTTACCCTCTTTTTTAATTACAAGTAATTGTTATTTTCAAACGTGACATTTTTTAATATTTTTTATAATAAATAAATAAAAAAGTTAATATTTTTGGAGTCATTAATTTTTATAGGTTTACAAAATCTGGTAATTAGATACTTTTAACGCATTAAGAGGATACCTTGAAAATAAATCCTAGTTTTGGGGGTGTGGTTTATTCCTTTGTCGGTGAAGCTCACGGGCGACTCAGGGAGTGTCAAAATGCAATGACTTCATAATACGTAAATTATGAGATAGCTATACTGAACACAAGCTCGAAAAAAAACTAAGTAAGCACCAAACAAAATTTTTATTTTTTTAACCAAACTACGTTATGGATTTAAAAAAAATGGTTTATGAGAACCTAGATATGATTATTAACTATGCCTTAAAAATAATTCCATGAACTTATTTAAAAAAAACTTATTCGTAAAATTATTGTGGTATCATGGAGAAATGTAACCAATTAGAGTCTAGTCTGCAATTTTTTTCTATCGAGACAATTACATGATATCGTGTTTTTCTTTTATGCAATCCAAGGTCATATAGTCAAAAATCGTATACCAAAATTGTGGTTAGTAATCTATAATACTTTAAAAAATATGTGAAATAGAAAAACCACAAAATTTTCAAGGTATCACCTTAAAAACACATAAGGAAAAAGTATAGATATAAATGTTATTTTTTTTTAATATTATTTGTACAATATATATTACATCAAAACGTTCGAAGCGTTATCAAGTTTTAGCGAGACTAACATCAATTGACAGCAATTGATTTTTATATACGGAGATTAATGATTAATCAGGGTTCGCTGTAAATTTCACAGTACGCAAGCAACCAGGGTTCGATCCCAGCCGACTCTAATTGCAACTTTGAGTGCTGATTTACCACGTGCTCGGCGGTGTAGGAAAACATCCTCAGGATACCTGCATGTCTCAGAAAAAAAAAATTAAAGACATGTGAATTGTTGGGCACGGGCATCCTCTCAAAAATTAGAAGAGGCATGTGCCCAGCAGTGGGACGTGTTTAGGATGTTATTTTACTTAATTTACTTTTATGATTAAAAAAAGTCTATCTGGGTTTCATTCAAACATACAGTCTTATTCAAAGTTTAATGAGCGACAGCTTCAAAATGGAAAGTTATTAAATAAATCGCCCGTTCACAGTTTGTTTTGACCAAATTTGTTTTAAACGTGAAAACAATAAACAAAGGCAATGGACGTCAGTCATTTGAGTGTTGAAGTATTTAACCTCCTTTCGGTCATTGCCTAGCGTTACAAAATAATTTAAAAATAATATATACATACGGCCTTAGTCATATGTATGTAATTACTCTAGGGTTATAAATTATAATCGTTGAATACCGCTTATTTAAATTAAGTGTTAATTATATGTGTAACTGTCTGTTTCTATTACCATTAATTGAAAATAGAGAGAACAACATTAAGGGGAAATATAATCTCAAATGGCTTAGCAAGATCCTTCGTTATGCCGAAAATATTGCAGCATTAATTTTGAAATAAATATATGGTAAAGTTGACGATTAATGTTAAGGATTATGTTAGACGAAAACACGATTTCGTAAAATTTTCTCGATAGAAAAAAATCCAAAGTTACCTCCAAAATAAACAATAAACCGCTGTTATTCGTAAAATACTTTAAATAAGATCATGAAACTTTGCATACTAACTGAACTAACTATAAAGCAGTGCTTATGTTATTTACTTTTTTTAAAATACCATTATTTTCACTGTAAAAAGAAATTACCTAAGCTATCGGCCTTTTCAAGCGTGATTCCTGCCGCACGGTCACTTTGCTTCGGCCTTTGAACGGGGATGTTGTTTCGCTTACGATCAGAATATACATTACGCACCAGGATAACGTAAAATTAAAATGGGAAATAACCGTAATAAAAATAAGAAGCGACTGGGTTGGCGTTAAGAAACAGGCATAAATATGATAAACCTAATGAAATAAATGTCTAACGACCTTTCTACTTACAGTATTAGTGATTACAAACATGTCGGTACATAGCATACGACGCGCGAGCAAGTGGGGACGAAATTAGAATTTGAGCTGACTTACTCTATCCTTAAAAAACGATAAATAAATAAACCCATGTAGTGGCGATGTTAGAATATCTGCATTAGCACGATATTAATCCACTACCCAATATCGTCCCGTGAACATCTTCCTGATAATTAAAAACTCACAAGCATTTGTCAAACATATATTACGTATATCAATTAAAAATCATAATAAAAACAACAACATAAAATATTTAAAAATATTAAAAATAAATTACAAGAAATTAAATCGGTAGTAATATTAAATTTAAGTACAGACTAGACATAATTGCGGAATAAATGACATTTATTTAAAAAAAAATATTTTATTTTCTTATTCTACAATGAGGTCTATGGGCTAATAATATTCCGCTCACCAGATGGCCTTAGTTGACACTGAGGTAAAGTTTTTTGTTAATGTCATTTAATTGATAATTTATTATTAAATAAAAGTTTATCAGTATATATAGTATAATATTAATACACAAAACAATGCCTCTGTGGTTTGTTCTTTAATTTTCTTCACATTATTAACATTTTTTTATGATTTTTCTATTTTTATGAATATCTGTGATTTGCATTATTAATTTTTAATCTAATTAATATAAAATAAAACTAGTGATAGTGATACAGAAAGAAACAATTAACCTTTACAATTTTCGAACAAAGTAACACTTCCCAACTATGAAATCTGTCAAATATTACACCGCATTTGTAAGTGCACCGCCCTGGTGGCAGAAAAAGTCGTTAATGCCCTCATTGTTTTTAAACAGATCATAGTTATACGTTTATAAATATATAGCTAGAAATTGCTTACATACGATAGCTGTAGTAAAAATTTAAACAGCCTGAAATAGCAGCACAGTGCTCCTGTGTTTTGCACGGTGGTGGTGGGTGACGAGACCCGACAAGGTAGAATGCCACGTTACCTATGTTTACATTAGTGTTTTTAAAAACAAGTACTTTTTAGGCTCAGAAGGGCTAGAACCCAGAGCCATAAAGCCTGTTAAATAAAAAATAAGAAGATATTAGGTTTATCAACCAACTTCAAAAAAACAGTGAATGTTCTCAATTCGACTGTGCCTTTTTATGTGTGTTAACCTCAGAACTTTCTTTTAGGTGAACCGATTTTGGTGATTCTTTTTGTATTTGAAAGCTGGTGCTTCTCGTGTGATCCCATATAAATTTGATCAAGAGCTGACCAGTTTTTTTAATTATCTTTAATAATGCGTATTTAATTGACTTCGACTACATTGATGAGGTTCTCATTTTATTTAAGTATATTGAAGTCGGCTGTACAATTTTTTAAATATACAAATTGTCTCATGTATATTGGAGGTAGTTTACCTACATAAATTGTACGAGGACAAACATCCAGACCCAACAATTATTTGAAGAGCCATACAAATACTTGTTCTGGGCGGGATTTGAACCCACAGCCTTCAATGCTAAGCTCATTGCCAAGCCACTGCGCCACGAAGCCGTCAGCTATTAAAAGGACCTTCAATTGTCTGCGCTCACCATACGAAACACGGCATCAAGTTGCTCTTTGATGCCAATATTCTGTGCGACTTTCGATTTATATCAAGCTGTGTTAGGCTTGGGTAAAAAAATATCGAAATATCGATATTCTCTCATAAAAATATCGATATATATAGTCGATATTTTTAAATCGCGATATCTGGATATTTGATATTTATTTTGGAGTAACTATCGAATTTGTATCAATTTCGATATATATTTCAAAATGCTGTATTTATTGACAAATCATTAAACAACAAAAGGAGCTACAAAAGTATTCATGTGCAGCGGCTGTTTTTTTTTCGTTATCCAACCGTCCAGTAATAACAATTTGGGCCTTGTCCTACTACATTATGCAAAACATGACGATATATCAATATTTGTCACGCGATATATATATATATATATATATATATATATATATATATATATATATATCGATACTATTTAAAATATCGCTACAATTTATATCGGTGATATATTTTTTTCACTTGCCCATGCCTAAGCTGTGCTACTTCCTAGGTTCGGTTAAACGCATTGTCTGCAGCACTGGTATGGACAATGCGTCCAACGTGACCTTGGCCGCTCAGTGTTCTCGCGGGTCATCGACCGCTCGCAGCATCCCGGCCGGACCGACGCGACGCCTATGAGATGTTACGCGATCTGCTAACCGAGTTCTTAGGTTCATACCGATCATAATTACACTAATCTATACATATACTAGCTTGCCAAGCAGACGTTGTTCTGCCCGTTTCGACGACCCTGTCATGTCCTATTTAAAAATGCTTAAATTCCCAAAAAAAAATTGTGGGTCGCTCATGGGCAAAAAAACTATCCTATCTCTCAAGTTGGACCAAACTGCACACGGTGTGTAAATTTGATTAAAATCGGTTAAGTAGTTTAGGAGACCATCGCGGACAAACAACGTGACACGTAATTTATATATATTAAGATTTAAAATTGAATTGTCTGTCTATAATATGGAAATAAAACAGAATAAAACTAATTTTTCGAATTCTATCGCGTTTAACTTTGACTTTCTTAGTTATTTTTAGTTGTTTTCTGAGTTATTTTATGTCCTGATGTCATAGTTAACGAATACTACCTTTAACTTTTAATCTCAGCGTAAAATAGTTGCTTAATGGTGCTGTGTTTCGTATAGTGAGTGTAGAGATCCGGAGACTATTTTAAGTGGAAACGACGCATTCCATCTTAGTCCTCACGCATGACAACGCATCTGCATTTTGATTCGTAATGGAAGATAGATGTAGATGTCTATGGGCCACAGCAACCACTTACCATCAGGTGGACTGTGTGCTCGCTTGTCACCCTATCCTATAAAAAAAAACTTTTAATTAAGTATAAATTTTTGGTCCGATCTACGCAGAACGGACTTCAGTAATTCAGTATCTTGAAGTCTTGCAGTGGTTTACTTGGGCTTGGATTTAATTTTGCTAATTATAGAATCCCAAGCAGATGGTAGCACCTAGCCATTTTCTCTATGGAAATTAGGATGTTTTTTTTTTTAATTTCAATAGCCTCGCGAATCATCCTTAGTAGGGATCGGTGTTTTTTTGCAAGGATTTGTGGTCTAGCAAATTCACAGAAATGGTAGTAATATTGTCTTATTATTACTATTTCTGTGATCTAATCCGACATTATGGTTGGGTTGATCCCCAACATGTACTGAAGCTCCGGGAAAAAATGTTTGTAGTATTTTGTAGTATATTAACATGTTGAATTTAAAATAAGAAAAATTAAACTTTATAAAATCTGCAAATATCCAATGTATATAGTGTTTCGCGTAAATATACTAAACCATTACTAAGTAAAATTAATTTCAATAACGACTTTTATCGATTTTTTATACTTGCGAAAATGTGACGGAGGTGGACGGGTGGTTTTTGGGCGCTGGCGACCCGGGATAGCAACAATTGACAGACTATTATTCTACGCATGTGTGTATGACGTGTGTTACTATTGTAATGTTTCTTCTGTAAGTCGAGACAGTTCGATTCGCGCGCTGTCAATGCTGGAATTAATACCTGAAACAAAAGAATGATATAATTAGAAAATCGTTATTGAAGTTACGTCAGATCAAATTAAACAATGGCTGCCAGAGACCAACTTGTTATTACTGTTGATAAAAGGCTTTCAAGTTTTTCATAGAATATGAGTGACAAACGAGCACACAGTCCACCTGATGGTGTGACCCATAGACATCATCTATCCACGAGTAATAACCAAAATGTAGTGCGAGTGTCTAGTTTCCAGTAAAAATAGTCTCCGGCTCTCAACACCCACCATACGAAACATAGCAGCATTAAACCGCTCTTTCTCCGATGGTATTCTACTTTTTTAAAACTTTCTAGATGCACAATAGTGAAAAGCTTTAGTTTAACGTATCTCACCAAGCAAAGAGAAACGGAAAGCAGACAACGGAAGTGGCCAACAATTGGTACCAACAAAGCGGAACATCCCTTTGTTTTACCTTTCAACTAGGCGTACACTAACCAATTTTAAATAGCAAGTTAAATGTAAACAGGAACTGGTCAAAATAAATAAATGTAAACGTGGTAGAGCGACGCTAAAGCTATATTATGGCTGTAGCACTAATGGGTTGGCTCGATTGGAGAAAGACCACGATCTCACAGAATACCAGGGTAAAATAGCAGCGTTATTGCTGCTGTGTTTCGTATGGTGAGTGTAGAGAACCGGAGACACATTAGTCCTCAATAGTGACCACGCATCTGCATTTTGATTCTTAATCGATGATAGATGAGGTGTCTATGAGCCACAGCATTCACCTACCAGGTGAACGATGTCGCTTGTTACACTTATTGTTTTTTAAAACGCACTTTTATATTTGTTTGGAGTATATCGAACCATTTGACGGTTAACGGTAATATTTAAAAGATAAATTAGAAGCAAAATTGTTGCCGACGAAGACGTATGTATTTGTTCAATTAAAAACGATATTTAATCACTGATTATTATTTATTTATTTGAAGCCTACGCCCAATGTACCTGAAAGTAAAGTGAATATAGGACTGATTTAATGCCATATGGCATGGAATGCCACAGTCAACCCTAACTGCCAAAGTTGTTGGCAAGTGCGAAACATAGTAATTTTATATCGAACAATTTTGATGATTTTTTTGTGTGTAGTTGAAGTGGTCCCTGGATGGTTTAATTACTCAATTAGACCCGGAAGATGGCCTTTACCTATAGATAATGATATGATTAACTATAAAGATTTCTGTCATAAAAATGTGGTAGGTATATATTAAATTGGACTGTTCCTTTACATTTTTAAAATACGATTACTTGCAAATAATCGTATTTAAAAAATAAATTAAACTGGCCTCATACTTACTGCTTTACCCTTTCGTATATATTATAATTAGAGTTGGGCCGATTATCTACCGACAAATCGGTGAAGCCGATTAATCGGCCTATTTGTAGTCACCGATTAGTCGGCGATTAATTGGCTAAAACGGCTGATTAGTCAGCTTTTTATTTTATTAATCTCAGCAAAGGTTTTTTGTGATTTTCTACATGGTAACTGCGACTACATTGATATGAAAAGATAAGTAAGAGATAAGAAGATAAGTAAAGCTTTAAATTTAAGAAAATAATAGTTTCTCTCCCATGCGTAAACTCACGTCAGATTTATATGTAGGTAAATCAAATAAATAATAAAATAATTAGGTTCATACATAACTTTTATTGGAAAATCAGTCTTACATGTTTTAATGTTAATTTTTCTGAAGGATATAAGAGATAGGAACTTTGATAAAAAAAGAATCTGAGGTAGCTATTTAAAACTTAACAAAAACCTTAGTACTTACTATTTTAATTCTATTTATGCAGAGTAGTGACACAACAAAATAAAATATCAATAATATTATTCTTAACAAAGTTTTAATAAAACAAATTTTAAGTCTCTCCCTTTGCATAACAAAAAAAATACTTAATTCTTGGATAAAGTTTGTTAAACTACACTCATATAGATGAAAATTTGAATAAGTATTGAAGTCTTTTTAGAAAATATTTATTTATTTGTTATTTTTAACCAGTGGCAAATTGTGATGCAAAAAGGCCAAAATCTCAGCCTTTTCTGGTTGAAGTCGATTTCTTTTTGTTTCGTAGGTACTAGATATTCCCTGCCTCAGAAAAAACTCTCTCACTATACACAGAGCTGGCGGGGCAGCATAGGAAACTTTTGGCTAAACGGGACATTTCTGGATATCTGGAAGACTTTTTGTTCCACCATTTGAATTTATCGTCGGATAGGGATCGGCTGGGCCGATTAAGCGGCTAATCGGCCAATCGGCCAAAGTACCAATCGGCCCAACTTTAATTATAATATTATTATTTATGTAGAAAACAGACCTCGCGTGAAACGCAACAGATAATTTACAGCCTATTTACGTCCCACAGCTGGGCACAGGCCTCCTCTCATTTCTGAGACTTAGGGCAACGGAATGTCCGCGAACTTCACATGTCCTCAAAATATTTTTTCTTATTTCTCAGACATTTTCAGACAGGTTTCCTCACGATGTTTTCCTTCACCGCCGAGCACGCTGACCATCTGAGCTACCACGGCTAAATAAGGATAAACACTAAACAGATAATAACCGTATAGTCACTAAATAATGTTAGCACTTGTATATCTTCAGATAAAATATTTATTTACCACTAAAACAATATTTTGATTTTATGTCACTGATATGAATACTGAATAAAGACAGCAAAAGTAAATATAATAGATTACTGTGTATATACTAGAGATGTATATACACAGTAATCTATGATATTTATATATACTAGAGATGGTAAATATCTTGAAACGTCGCCATTTTGAAAATTCATTTGTCGCTCAAATCAAATTGACAGAGATGTACGTGCTAAAATTTTATCAAGTGAGTGGGAATTGATGTGGAATTAAGGCAATATTTTACATTTATTATGATATAAGATCTTATGGATATAGGGTTATGTGACTATGTATAGAATTGTGTACGTGTGAGTAATCAAATATATATTAATATAATAAATGTATTTCGAGGACTAGTCAAGTTTTTTTAAATAGAATAAAGGTGACGAACGAGTACACAGTCCACCTGATGGTAAGTGGATGCTGTGGCCCACAGACATCTACATTTATCCCCGATTAAGAATCAAAATGCAGATACGTTGTCCCCCCGAGGACTAAGATGGAATGCTTCGTTTCAAGTAAAATAGTCTCAAAAAAAATAGTCTCCGGTTCTCTACACTAACCACGCGAAACACAGCAGCATTAAGCTGATATTTTATCCTGGTATTCTGTGAGCGCATGTCTCCAATCGAGCCGGCCCATTCGTGCTACAACAATAATATAGCTGACTCTACCACGTAAAAAGTTTTTTTTTACTGGTGGCATATGAGCACGCAGTTCACTTGAAAGTAAGTAGTGTGATCCATAGATACTAAATGTATAGATGCGTTGTCCCCGTCGAGAATAAAATGAGAGAAAAAAACATCAATTACCATTACAACCTTTAAAGTCTCATAGATTTTGCCATAGTTGCCACGCTTGCCAGGTGGCAACTGAATTTTGTTATTATTTTAGGTTGTTATGAGAAAGATGCCCACGGGACGATATGGGGTCGTGGATATTCCTGCACTGCCACTGCGTGGTAACATAATTGGGTTTAATTTGAGATTTATACTTTTCCATCGGTGTTTTTGTTTATGGTCTAACGCTTTCCTCGACAAATGACCCCTGAAATTATCTCTCAACTAGTTCAAAGGTACTTAAATTGTATCGGCTGGGTACCGTGTAATAGCGGTGTAAGAATACCCACTACCCCAGATAGATGGTCAACAGCGTCTTCATAATAACGACTAAAAGGAATATCTGTGGTTTAAAAACCGCTTGCCAAGCGTGGCAACTATGGTAGTAGTTATCCCTCCTATGACGCAATCTAAGGGGGAGGCCTATGTTCAGCAGTGGACTTCAATAAGCTTAACGGTACCGGCTGGGCATTACTGGGTTAAATCACAGAATAGATAATAGTACAAGAATTAAATATATTTATTAACAAATTTATCAAATTATTGTACAATATAGCAAAAATAAATCTTGATCCAATTTTCCTCGATCTCCCCTTTACAATTTAATGATACACGTGGCAACCCTATCCATTAATGTTACCGACTTATTCACTTATAAAAAAAAACTTTTTAAGAGGTTTTTTTCCTTCTGCACAAGTTAGTAGCGTTCTAAATAAATACAGTCAGGTAAGCACGTTTTAAAATTCTTCGCACATTTCATCTTAAAAATATTCCCGTGCAATCTAGGTATATATCACAAAATGGCGGCCGCGCTGTCAATTAATGGAGGCGGATCGCGCGTTGAATTTTCAATTCTCGACCCTGACCCAAACTACGCTCGGTCACCGGTGAACCTGGAATACGGAAATTCCGGGACTTTTATTTCGATATGAAGACTTATTTACCTTACAATGCGCTTTATTAAATATTTCCGCGCACTTGTGACGGGAATAATAACATAACACATAAATGGATACATTTTCTTTCGTTTGTCTATAAGCATTAGCAAAGACCACTGTTGGACATCATTATTCATATTCATTATTCATTACATTGTATATTTTTATATATGCTTCAAATAACGACTTTTATTATAGAACGGAAGTGACATGAATTTACAGTTCACCTGTTGGTAAGTGACTAATGTAGGTCATGAACATCTGCAGCCAACTTTATACAACAGGCTTTTTTTAACGATTAGAATAAGGGAGACAAACGAGGGCCACTATGCAGTGGTTTTCCATCCTGATGGTAAGTGGTTGCTGCGGCCCATAGACACCTACATCTATCCTCAGTTACGAATCAAAATGCAGATGTGTTATCACACGTGAGGACTAAAGACTGGACCACCTCGTTTAATAGTCTCCGGTTCTCTACACACACCATAGGACGCACAGCAGCGTCAAGCTACTATTTTACCCTGGTATTATGTGAACGTGTCTGCGGTCGAGCCGACACATCTGTGCTACAAGCATATTATAGCTGCAGAGTGGCTGTACCACGTAAATAGGCACTTAATGGTAAGTAGCTTACCATTAGTGGTTATTTAACTTACCAACAGAGGCTGTTCCTTTGTCACTTCAGTATTATTTAAAAAATAAACAGACTGTATGGTATGACTGTTTCACTACGAGTAAATAGTTTAACAAAAAAATTTTTTTTATTTGCTTAAATATTCGGCGGAGGCAAACAAAACAGATGTATAACAATAAACATAACGTCGAACGCTACGCTGTAACTAGGGTGGCCATAATGGATATAATTTTCTTGAACATAATTTTTAACAGGGATTTTCCCTATATCGTGGAGGTTGTTGCCTTTTTTGGTTATGCACTCGTACGGAAATACTTTTGCCAGTTTCAAGTAATCAGAAATTATCCTTTATAACATTTTGTTTCAAAAACTTGTGAACAATATGCCGATATGCCACATTGAGAAGTTCTTGGGCGATTTTGAAGACAGCTTATGTGGATAATCGGAGACTCTCTTTACTGGAAACGAGGCATTCCATATTAGTCCTCACGGGTGATAACGCATCTGCATTTTGATTCATAATCGAGGATAGATGTAGATGTCTATGGGCCACAGCAACCACTTACCATCAGGTGGACTGTGTGTCTTGTCACTCTTATCCTATAAAAAAATCCACCGGCAATCAAGTTCCCGCCAAAACGATGTGGACGCCTATTATATATTTTATATATATATATATATATATATATATATATATATATATATATATATATATATATATTTCAACCTACAATTCACTTCAATCCCATTTGATGATCATAGGCTGCAGTAGCAACTTCTATCAGATGGACTGTCAGCTCGTTGGCCAGCATCATTATCATCATCATCATCTGTTTTTATATATGATAGCGTGACAAACAAGCGCATAGTTCACCTGATGGTAAGTGGTTGCTGCATCTACATCTTTGGACGCGAATAAGATGGAATGCCTCGTTTCCAGTAAAAAGAGTCTCCGATTATCCACACTCACCATACGAAACACAGTAACGTTAAGTTGCTTTTTAACTCTGGTATTCTGTAAGAGCGTGGTCCTTCGAGCCAACCCATTCGTGCCGTAACTATACTACCAATATAGCTGCAGCATGGCTCTACCACGTATAATCATCATTACAGCTCTTCACAAATTTACTGCTGTATAAGGACTACCCTTAAGGAATACCACAGAACACGGTCCTGAGCCACCTGCATCCATCGACTTCCTGTCGTTATTCCATTTAGCGGGGGACCACCCTAAGCTTCGCTTACCCGTACGAGGTTGCCACATCGGTATAATAAAAATAAAACAAAAATCCTGCGTTAATCAACAGCGTGGTCACCGTACGAGCTTAATAAACAGACCCATCAGTCGACGTCTCTATTGCGTTCCCAACTCAATTGTCTACACAATCATCACTTCTCACTACGTTTGTTAAAATATTGTATATTGTATCTCTTTCTGCAATATACAATATTTATTGTACAACTAGCTGTTATACGCGACTTCGTCCGAGTGTAATTTAGGGTTTTCATTTTTTACGCGTAACCCTAATTCTTTTTCTCAAATAAAAGTAGCCTAAGTTACTTATACATATAATTATACATAACATCAGCAATCTGCCAATGAGAGTCCCTTTAACCCTTCAATCCCCATAAAACCCCATACAGTAGCATGCGCCCGGCAAATCCCGAGCGGTCGCATGCGACCGCACCCACCCGCGGCACTTAAAACCATTAAAACTTATATTTAGAGACTACTTTTCTATGAAGAAGTTTGGCATTATAAAATCTATACAAAATTCTCTATATAAAAGTCAGGTTTTACTTCATTATAAAAAGACTATTGTATTTTGATAAGAAGAAAAAATATATACCTACCAAGCGAATGTTGCGTGAAAATCACAATTATTTCAACATATATATTACTCGAAATTATTTACGTAAAAAGTAAAATTATATTCACACAAAAACTTTCATTACAATTTTATAATAAAACACTATACTAAAACACTAAAAAAATCGAAAAATCAACACGAATAACATTCACGCGAAAATGGCGTACGTAATGAACGTAGATTATAAATAAATATCCATAGGAATAACTGTTTTTTATTGCACCAGAGGATAGAAAATTTTATATTAATTCTATAATGCCAAACTTCTTAATAGAAAAGTAGTCTCTAAATATAAGTTTTAATGGTTTAAAGTGCTGTAGTTGTGCGCGGTCGAATCCAACCGCTTGAATTTTGACGGAATAGCGCCGTGGTCGAATTCGACCGCTTAGAAATTGAGGGTTAAATCGGTTCAGCAGTATTGGAAATTAGTCGAGACAAACAGACAGACAGACAAAAAATGTATTTTGTTATAAGTACCATATTATATACTTTCATACGCATTTAGTAAAAAGCGGTTATTTTGACATAGACACTTCAAATTTTATTTATTTGTAAACATTAAGTTCTTGTATATTTAGCAGTGTCGGACATGCACAGTAATGTACATTAAATAAACAATTACATTCTTATTAAAAATTACAATGCCATGTTATAAATTACAATACATAAGACAATAGATTTTAATAAATACCTATATAATAACCGAAATTCGCTGCTATTTGTCATTTTTTTATATAGAATCAGGGTGAAAAGCGAGCTCTCCGACCACCTGATGGTTTGGGTACATATAAATTTATCCTCGATTAAGAATCAAAATGTACATGCATTGTCACCCCTATGGACTAAGATGGAATGGTTCGTTTCCAGTAAAAAAGGGATTCCGGTTTTCTACACTCACCATACGAAACACAGCTGCTATTTTACGCTGGCATTCTATGAGAGCGTGGTCCTTTAAGCCGAAACATTCGTGCTTCAACCATTATATACTCGTAGGTGCAGCGTGGCTCTACCACGTAAAAACTGTTTAAATATTCGCGTAATAAAATGAAGATGATACGACTTACCTAGATTGTATCTTCTACCCTCTCTCATTTAAACCATTTTTAAGATAAATATGATATATTTTTGAGTTTTATGGGAAAGAATAATCGATTCTGCTGTTTGTAGCATGGTGAGATCATACGGAATACAACAACAATATCTATTTGTATAGAATATATTGATTGTCCTTACCTGACTGCCTCGGGAGAGTAATGGTCTTGGAGTGTACTCGTATTTATGTATGTATATATGTCTGTATGTATATTTCCTTGGCAAGCCCGGTAGAGCCACGCTGCAGCTATAATATGGTTGAAGCACGAATGGGTCGGCTCGTCCGAGGTAGGATCACGCCCTCACAATACCAGCGTAAATTAGTTGCTTTATAATGATTTCTTACAGTTACGCGAACACCGCACATTTAAATAAAACTAGTTTGTACGCATTTTAGCGCGTCTATAAACTTTTGTATATTCCCGACGTTTCGAGAACTTTACTGCTGTAAAGTGGTCTGGTGGTTCTTGTCACGGGCGGGGGGGGGGGGCTGTAGTGTTCGACACCCCCATGTCATATTTAACCACGGCTATACGGCATCATGGGTGCTGTAAAGTGCTCGAAACGTCGGGAATATAAAATAAGTTAAAATACGCGATAAATTTTAGTGTTCTGTTTGGTATTGTGAGTGTCGAGAACCTAGATAGATTTTTACAACGATACTGCACGGTCTAGAAGCACGTATAACATTGATATATCATAAAATATGAATTCTTCCCACGAGACACGTTATAGACACCGATTGAAGAGCCGGACCTTCGCGTCAATTAAGCTATCAGTGCGTGGAGCGAGGTCAAGAAATTACAAATCCGTGTGTAGGCTCGTGATAGCGGATACCATGCCAAATGGGTTAACCGATGAGGTTTCTTTATAATCGACTTTATTTTTTAAGATATTATTTTTTTTAATGGAATATGGGTGACAAACGCGCGCACAGACAGACATCTAAATATATTCTCGATTAAAAATCAAAATGCAGATGCGTTGTCACCCCTGAGGACTAAGATGGAATGTCTCGTTTCCAGTGAAAAGAATCTCCGGTTGTCTACACTCCATACGAAACGCAGCAAAGCTGCTGTATTACGCCGGTATTCGAGCCGTTTCATGCTACAACCATAATATCGTAGCAGCGTGGTTCTACCACGTAAAAACTGTTTAGCTATTCGCATAATAAATTGAAAATGATATGTTTTACCTAGATTGTAGAGCACCTCCTACCCTCCCTCATTTTCTCTATTCCCGTCAACCACTACTTTCAACACGACTACACTGGGAAAGGCACACCACCGTCTACAATGCAACACGAGGCATCATCAATAGGGAAATCTCATGATCGACGATGGTGTGTATGTGTGTATTGGTGCTTCGATTAGTGGTAACTGGGATAGTGTATGCGATTGAAGCGTGAGAAGGTGCACTTCAAATAACTCAGCATTTTTATTTTTATCTGGATTTTAGCTAATTAATTTTAATATTTTAAATCTTAATATATATAAATTACGTGTCACGTTGTCTGTCCGCGATGGACTCCTATACTACTAAACCGATTATAATCAAATTTGTATACCGTGTGCAGTTTGGTCCAACTTGAGAGATAGGATAGTTTTTTTCCCATGAGTGACACACAATTGTTTTTTTTTCTTGCTAATTTAAGGTTTTTAATAGGACATGACAAAGGGTCGTCGATAAGGGCAGAAAACGTCTGCCTGGCAAGCTAGTATAATATAAATAGTATAAATAGATTTCAGCAAAGTAACGCCTGATTTTTTTAATGTGTTAAACTCCCCGCTATGAATCAATGATTTTCCAAAAATGGGAACGTGTGTGTTTCCTTCGTAAAGGAGTGTCCGATCGAAAAACGGTTTTCGACATCTAAAAGAGCCTTGCCATTTAGACCGAATCGTCATGATTGATTCCGAGAAAACCTCAAAATTCGTTTTCTTGGAATGAATTCGACACCCTTGTTTTAATCAATTCTATAATCTAACCAGCTCTTCTACTTATAAAATCACTTAGATTGCAATAAACTGCATCAAAATCGGTTGATTCTTTCGAGAGATATCGTTGACGAAAGAAGTGTCGAAAAAGTGTCAAAATAACTTGAAAACTCCGTGAAATAAGAAAATGTTTTTGTAATAGGCTTTTTTGTTTGCGTCGATTGCCGTAAATCGCTACAGTTAATTGGTTGATTTGTTCGTGAAATATTCAATTTAAAAAAAAATCGGCCAAGAGGTTGTCGGGCCACGCTCAGTGTAGGGTTCCGTAGTTTCCAGTCCGTCACAATAAGTGTTCCCACTTATGACTTTAAAGGTTGCAACTGCTCCCGGTAGTGGGTACGTGAGCGAACATGGAGCGTGCAACATTGCACGCTCCGCGGCAGGCGATGCCAAGGAGAGACCAACCGAACAATTCGATAATACCCGACCCAATGTAATAAGTACCTAAAGCGCCATCTCTCGGGAAATTTGGTTACTAATTAATACATAGACGTGCCAGAAGTTTTCGGTGGCAATTTTGGATTGCGAGAACCGATTTTAATAATTCTTTTTTTGTTTGAAAAAAGATACGTTCAGGATAATAAAATATGTAAACGAAGTTAAAAAAAATGCTTGCATATACGATTATACTACAAACTTAGTCCAGAAATTATTTTGTACAACTTTTTGTCTTTTTTTGTACAAAAACTGTTTCCATCCAAGTTCAAAATAATTTTCCTAGAAAGTACTTATAAAGTTCTACTTTCCAAATTTTTTTCATATTTTCGGAACCTATGGTTCAAAAGTTAGAGGGGGGGGACACATTGTTTTTTACTTTTGGAGCGATTATTTCCGAAATTATTGACATTATCAAAAAATGATTTTAGTAAACCCCTATTCATTTTTAAATACCTTTCCAACAATATATCACACGTTAGGGTTGAAATTAAAAAAAAATCACTTCCCACTTTACATATAGGGGGCTACCCTAATAAAACATATTTTTCCAATTTTTATTTTACCACTTTGTCGGCGTGATTGATACACATATTGATACCAAATTTCAGCTTTCTAGTGCTAACGGTCACAGAGATTAAGCGAGGACGGACAGACGGACAGACAGACATGGCGAAACTATAAGGGTTCCTAGTTGACTACGGAACCCTAAAAAAAGAGCAAAAAAGAAAACTTGGTTTTCCAAAATTATCTAAAATAAAAGCTGTGTTTTATATGATTTTTAAAAATAGAAGAGCTAAAAATGTTATAAAGAAATGGAATTTGGAGTACTTTGATATTGAAATTAGCGAGAAGTTCCAGGGATGGCCTGCAGGCCATCAATTTATTAATTACACATTTTAATCGGAAATGTCATGTGTAAAGCGTTAAATGTAACTTATAATAAATCTTTATCAGCCTAAGCAGATAAAGTTCCTCCAGACCGAATTTCGGTCACGGCAGCGAGTCTCAACGCAGACTAGCCATCTACACAGAACAGATCAAAGTGCACGAGTGTGCGCAAGCACAGGTGCACTCTCTATTACACCATTCTCATATTCCGATTAGACGGTATCCGACACGACCGTAGAGACCAAGCGTAAGACAAACGGACTTAAGTGCTTTCAAAATTCAAATTCAAATTCAAATTCTTTATTTGCAACTAAATAGGTACAAAATGTTTTCTTATTGATGTTATACTGTTATGTGTTAAGAAAACCTATTTAGCTGTTTTCAACAGCATGCAAATATTCAAAAGTTTTTATAATAAAATCAATTACTAAATTTCATCTATATAAACAAACTAAAACGTCATTTTACAATCTTTATAAATAAACAAATTCATATATATATATATATATATATATATATATATAAATATATATATATATATATATTATTTCATTATTCCGAGATAAGGGGATGAAGTCACAGTCCACTTCCTGATTCCGAGCTGTTACTGAGAATGTCTTTGACAGAAAAACTAATCTACAGTCATGCTTAGAACCACTACAGCAACAAGACCTTAAAGACACGACTAGACGTGTAATACGTGGTAGAGCCATGCTGCAAGCTATATTATGGTTGTAGCACGAATGGGTCGGCTCGACCGGAGAAGGAACACGCTCTCACAGAATACCAGCGTTAAATACACTCACCGGCACGGAAACTTGGCCACTCGTGAATTTGCTGATTATTTGCACTGAAGCGTTTTTTTTAACAGTAAATTAAGGGTAGATGCATTCAATAAGTGTCTCTAATGGTTTTAGAACATAGAAATTTAATGTTTACTTCACCGAAATTTTTCTTTTCAAGATAACATGTTTTCACTAAAATTAACATCTTTCCATTGTCACTTTAAAAACACTACAAAGTTAAAAATTAAGTCTGTTTCTTTATTGTCTATCAGTTTTAATATCGGGTGTTTCCTCCTCTAGCCCTGATAACCTCTTGCATTCGATCTGGCATGCTTTGAATGATGTTTCTGACATCAACTTGCGGTATGCTGTCCCAAGCGGCCAGCGCTGCATTTCGGAGCTCATTTAGAGTTTGTGGCGGTTTGGAGCTGGACTTTATCTTTCTTTTGAGCATACCCCACACATGCTCAATTGGGTTTAAGTCCGGGCTACGAGCTGGCCACTGTAATTTTTGTATTCCAACCTCTTCCAGATATTCCTCTACACAATGTGCGACGTGCGGGCGTGCATTATCGTGCATGAGGAGGAATTGGTCGTGTCCAATGAATCCCGAATAAGGCATTACGTGCTCCTGAAGAACTTCCTCGATGTATCGAGTAGCTGTAAGCCGATTATCGACGATGACCAACTCTGTACGTGCGTCGGAACTTACACCTCCCCATACCATTATTGAGCCTCCATGGAAACTCACAGTTTGGGTGGTGGTAATGGGTAGAAACCTCTCTCCTCTTTTTCTCCACACTCGTTCTCGACCGTCTGGAGCACGTAAAGCTATTCGACACTCATCTGTGAACAACACTCTAGCCCATTGCTCGTGGGTCCAATTGACATGTTCTCTTGCGAACTGAAGTCGGGCTACTCGGTGCTGTCTGAGAAGTTCTGGACCTCGTGCTGGTCTACGAGCTTTTAAATTCACTTCCTCCATTCGTCTTCTCACCGTACGCTCACTAACATTAACGCCTCTTGCGATTTGGAGCCGCTGGCGTATCTCAACAGCGGTCAGGTAGCGGTTTCTCAAAATCTCCATAACAATAAAACGATCGTCCCGGGCCGATGTGCACCTTACGCCCCCACTACCTGGCCTGCGGGTGTAGCGGCATGTCTCCTGGTATCGTTTCAGTGAATACTGCATTGAGGACCGTGGTATGTTAAGCACAATAGCAACTTCACGCTGTGTCAGCCCTTGGTCAATTAATGCTACTGCTTGTGCAACTTGTGCTGGTGTTAATGGCATTTTTATTGGCTTTAAAGCACCTTTAGTTATTTAATTAAGACACAAGATCACAATAATTGAATAACCTTACAGTAAACTTTTCACAACACACAAATTTAAAATGTGAACTTAGTCGCTCAAATGACCCGATTCAACTAAAAAATTAAAGAATTCGTCATGGTGCACTTAAACATAATGAATTACCCTCTTGAACTTGAGGGTAAACATTTTTTGACATACTTGCATAACAAACATTCATCAGAAACACTTAAAGCTTTTGCTATCGCGAGATAACCGCTTGGCCAAGTTTCCGTGCCGGTGAGTGTAGCAGTTGAATACTGCTTTGTTTCGTATGGCGAGTGTAGAGAACCTCATCGCATCTGCGTTTTGATTCTCAATCTCTAATAGATCTAGATGTCTATGGGCCACAGCATCCACTTACTATCGGGTGGATAATGTGATCGGTTGCTACATTTATCCTAGAAAAACTTAGTATTACAAAGACCGGAACATAGTACATCTCTAACAAAACTGTCAGTTAGATCAACTGTCGCTGTAAACTGATAGACTGCGACGCTTTTCTTTGGCCGTCCAGTGTACTATTAATACAACACGCTGCAGCTATATTATGGTTGTAGCACGAATGTGTCGACTCGACCGGGGAAGGACCACGCTCTCACAGAATACCAGCGTAAAATAGCAGCTTAACGCTGCGGTGTTTCGTATGGTGAGTGTAGAGATCTGGAGACTCACTTTCTACTGGAAACGAGGCATTCCATTTTAGTCCTTAGGGGTGCAAACGGATTTGCATTTTGATTCTTAACCGAGGATAGATGTAGATGTCTATGGGCCACAGCATCTCTTTAAAATCGGTTGGGCCGTGTGCTCGCTTAGCACCTTTTTTATACAATAAAATAAAATAAACTCTCCATTCTCTTACACACTTTTCTTATCGAACGGTAATCTAGCACGACCGCAGAGAAGATCAGACGCAGGATTAGCTTTACGTGCATTTCGAAGCACGTGCATAAAAACATCGCCAGCTATCTGAATACCGGCTGCTACTGAGACTGAAAAACTAGATAACTGATTTTTGGGAATCCGAGACCGCCATAAACAGTAATCGTGCTCCATCATCCTCATCATTACAGGCCTTCACAAGCCCACTGCTAAACGTGAAAGTCTATTGCGAAACATAGGCCTCGCCCAAAAATATTTAGCATTATATAATTAAGGGGATAAAATAGTATCTACTACATCTTAAGTTTAGTATTAAACGGAATTATGTGACTAAGCGATTTTGATTGTTTGTTGTTACATTTTCAGTAGACTATATAAATATATTCATTGAATAATATTTATTTAACTTTATTTTGAAAGTTACATTACGTTCGAATAGGTAATAGTTAAAAATAACAAAGCTTTGCTCGTTTTTAGGTTTTGGTTTTAATGGGGTAGTAAACGAATAAAATCTATACTTAGTCTAATATTTAATCCAAAGTATGTATGAAAATTAAATATTTAAATATTTTTTTGTTACATTTAAATTAAATAATTAATAAAAATTGTATTTTTTATTATTTGATTCTGAAACTGTTAAAACTTTCTCTCTTACGTTTTCTCTTTTACGCGACAAGTGCCTATTAATAAAATATATTTCGCATATTTTAGTTTAGTTTCAGTGTAAAAGTGTTACTATGTTTATTTTTCTCTTCTTTATTGGTCTACGCAATCCCTCAAGGAATGCCACAAAGTGGTGTTTACAACAACAAAGCTTAGGAGACAGTCAAGTAGAAATAAAAATGAAGTACATAATTATGTTAATAGTACACTGGACGGCTAAAGGAAAACGTTACAGTCTATCAGTTTTCAGCGACAGTTGATCTAACTGATAGATTCGTTAGAGATGTACTATGTTCCGGTCTTTGTAATACTAAGTTTTTCTAGGATAAGTGTAGCAAGCGATCACACAGTCCACCTGATGGTAAGCGGATGCTGTGGTTCATAGACATCTAGATCTATTCGAGATTGAGAATCAAAATGCAGATGCGTTATACACTGAGGTTCTCTACACTCACCATACGAAACACAGCAGCATTAAGCTGCTATTTTACGCTGGTATTCTGTGAGAACGTGGTCCTTCCCCGGTCGAGCCGAGCCATTCGTGCTACAACCATAATTTAGCTGCAGCGTGTCTCTACCACGTACAATTATACTGGGTCTCTTTACTCTTCGGACCAGAAATGGTTTCAGACGGTTCTAGAAATAAGTCAGAGGATGATACCTACCCAGAAGAACTTCTAGGCCGGAAAGAAACTTCCTACCACCTAGTTAAAGCATTATACATTATAATATCAAGTAGTTCGGACACAATAACAAAATATAAATACGTCATTTTTACATAACTAAAGCTTTTGAAATATCGTTGAAAGTTATATTTTGTGTCCAGCGCAGAGCTGCTTTGGCTAAGAGATGAAACCTTGTTTACCCTTGTGTTGTTTTCAAAGTAGACTAATAACATTCACGGAGAACAATAAAATTAATTCAATTGCGTAATGTTTAAGCACTCAATAACATTACACGAGAAAATATTAAAACAAAATTAAAATCTTACTTCCAATTTAACACTGAACTTGACAAAAATGCAAAATGAATACAAATAAACTTACCAAGCATGTACGAGTATGTTAATTACCTAAGTTGTCAAATTATAAATTTAACTCGATTTTTAAACTAATTGCAACACAATGTAATATTACGTATATTCTTTTTTTTCTTTATCAAACAGGAAATATCGATGTAGATAGATGATGGCTTTATTTACAAACCATTGTGGTTTATAGCTGCTGTTTTACTTGTTTTTGTATTTAAATGATAAATAAATGAAAAAAGTAAGGATATTTGTAATAGGACTCATTTAAGGGAGATATTAAAAAATATTCTTAGTTAGTTCAGCAGCGTAAAATGGCAGACTCGCTATATTACACTGGTATTCTGTGATAGTTGGTCATTCGAGCCATTCGAGCCAACCTATTCTCGCTACAACTATAACATAGCTGCAGCGTGGCTCTACCACGTAACAAATAAGAAGTTGGCTGTCTTATACAATAATGTCCTCCAGACTGATTTAGATTACGGCGGCCTGCCTCAACGGAGACTAGCCATTGGCGCACGACAGGATTCTATAACTCGTACGAATTGAGACCTGGGCCGATGACGTAATTGTCAATGTACGGTGTGCAAAATAATGCGTCGTAATATTTTTTTATTTGAAATTTTTGAGATTTGCATTAGATTATTAATAAAAACTAAATAAAATGTTCTGGCAAGGGGTGAAGTAATAAGTGATATAATGTTTGTGTTTTATATATTTTAAATATTTATTTTTTATAATATATATATAATATTATTTTTAGTTAACGCGTCAAGGAAGGACAAAGAAATAAACATACACACTTTCTCATTTATAATATTATTAATTTATTTATTATACACTTTATTGCAAACAACAAACAATTATCAAAAATATCGAACTAGAGTCGAGACGCGTATCCGTAACAAAAATGCTATCGGTACTGAGCGCGCACGGCCAGCGCGGGACGCGGTGCGGGGAGTCGGGAAGGGGGACGCATTCCAGCGGAGTCTCAAGTTAATTCGTACGTGTTGTAGTGCCCAAGTCCGATGGGACGGTAAATCGACACGACCGGAGAGAGATCAGGCGCAGGACCAACGGCTTTACGTGCTTTCCGAGGCACGGGGGTGAGACACCGCCCACTTCCTGACTCCGGGCAGCTACTGATACGTCTTAACGGAAAACTTAATAATAGATTTTTTGGCCTGACGTGGCTAACCCATCAGCAGTTGCACTACTACAACCACTAGTTTATACAATTAAAACTATTTGTATTTTACAAGGACCACGAACGAAAAAAAATACAAGCTAAAATTAAATCTAACTTAGTTTGTACGTACCCTTATTTCTGTTTCGGCTGCATTAATTGTTCGGTCATTGCAAATTATGCGCGATGTTCAAACCTATGTTTACTGTTCTTTTAATTGTTTACGTTTTACCCACATCTATAGTTAATATTCTGTATGCTTGTAATGGATTCCTTTATTATTGTTTGTAATTTTTTTTATTTCTCGCAAGCGATTTGTAATCTTTTGAGAAATAAATAATATCTTAAACCTAACAAGACCGAAATCAAGACCAACTCGTGCGCAACACTATCGATCGGTGGAAAGTGGTAGGTAAGGCGTAACCGCGAATTCACTTTCTACTTGCGGTTTGTGTTAACCGAACGGTGTAATTTTTATCGGCGTGCAGATAACTGCATGGAATTATGTTTAATTTAAATTTTAACGCGTGATTTATGAGCTATGTTTGAATTTGTCTTTTTCTTTTTCAGTCCGTTATTATAATTTTTTTAAACAGATATGGACCACGCTTGCACATAATTCACTAATTGATTACAGCTTAGATTAGTCTCATCTATATCATCCGTCGGTCAACTTGATGGTAAGTGGATGCTGTGGCCCATAGACATCTACATTTATCCTCGATTAAGAAACAAAAAAGAAGCCGTGGTAGCTGAGACGGTTAGCGCTCGCTGTAAAGTCACATTACGCGAGCAACCCGGTTTATATCACCGCTGGCACCAATGGAATTTTTTATGGCTGATTTACCACGTGCTTGGTGGTGAAGGAAAACATCGTGAGAAAATGCTTACATGTCTGAGAGAAAAAATATTTTGTAGGCATCATGTGAACACGCACACGCGAACCTTCTCAGAAATGAGAGCAGGCCTGTGCCCAGCAGTGGGATGTATATAGGCTGTAACTTTAACTTTTAACTATAAGAAACAAAATGCACATGTACTAAAATGAACCCCCCGAGGACTAAGATGAAACGCCTCGTCAATATTTCAAAATATCTCCGGTTCTCTACACTCACTATACGAAACATAGCAGCATTAAGCTGCTATTTTGAGCTAGTATTATTTAAGAGTGTGTTCTTTCCCCGGTCAAGCCAATCCGTTCTTACTTTAACCTAAATATACTCGTAGCTGCTTATTTAGCATACCGGTTATTAAATATTAATGGTTCGTTTACGTGGTGGAACCACGATGCAGATATATTATGGTTGCAGCACGAATGGGTCGGCTCGACCGGGGTAGGACCACGTTCTCACAGAATACCATTGTAAAATAGCATCTTAATACTACTGTGTTTCGTATGGTGAGTGTAGAGAACCGGAATCCCTTTTTTACTGGAAACGAGGCGTTCCATCTTAGTCCTCAGGGATGACAACGCATCTACGTTTTGATTCTTAATCGAGGATAGATGTAGATGTTTATGGGCAACAGCATCAACTTACCATTAGGTGGACTGTGTTCGTTCACCCTATGCTATAAAAAAAATACATTTGAGTTGATGGTTTCATCATCATCATCATCATTCCCCTTCACAAGTCCATTGCTTAACATAGATCTCCCCCAAGGAATGCCACAAAGCACGGTCCTGAGCCACCTGCATCCATCGACTTCCTGCATGTCTTACCAGGTCGTCATTCCATCTAGTGGGGGGGTCGCCCAGGGGTCACCCTACGCTACGACTACCGGTACGAGGCACTAGAGAACCTTTTTTCCCCATCGGTTATCGGTTGTTCGAGCTATATGGCTGGCCCATTGCCACTTCAGCTTACTAATCCGTTGGGCTATGTCGGTCACTCTGGTTTTACTGCGGATATCCTCATTTCTGAGTCTATCACGCAGTGAAACTCCGAGCATATCCCTCTCCATAGCTCGCTGAGCGACCTTGAGCGTCCTCATACGGCCAGCAGTGAAGGACCACGTCTCAGATCCGTAAGCCATCACTGGCAACACGCACTGGTTATAAACTTTAGTTTTCAGAGATTGAGGCATACCTGACGAGAAGATGTGTCGTAATTTCCCGAACACTGCCCAGCCGAGTTGAATCCGTCGATTGACCTCTCGGTCGAAGTTGGACTTACCTAGTCGGACTATTTGTCCCAGGTAAACGTACTCGTCAACAACTTTGAACATAGTGCTCCCAACAATTACCGGCATAGGTGTGACATGGACATTAAACATGATCTTTGTTTGGTCCATGTTCATCTTAAGACCTATACGTTGGGAGACACCACTGAGGTCATTGAGCATAGTGCTAAGGTCCTCCAGCGATTCTCCCATAAGGACTAGGTATATCGTCGGCAAATCGAAGGTGAGTGATGTACTCGCCATTGATGTTAATACCGTATCCTTTCCGATCCAGTAGCTTGAAAACGTCTTCCAACGCAACGGTGAAGAGTTTCGGGGATATAACATCACCCTGTCTTACATCTCTCTGCAGTTGGATAGGTTTCGAACTCCGGTTCTGTACTCGGAGAGCCATCGTAGCCCTTCTGTACAAACACTTCAGCACTTTGATATACAGACAGTCAACTTGGCACCGCTGAAGGACTGTAGCACCGCCCAAATTTCGACGGAATGAAAGGCTTTCTCATAGTCCACATATGCCAGGCAAAGTGGCAGATTGTACTCTTCGGTCTTCTGTACAATCTGCCGCAGGGTATGTATGTGGTCTATGGTACTGAAGCCTTTTCGGAAACCGGCTTGTTCGGGAGGCTGGAAGTCGTCGAATCTGCGTGCGATTGATGGTTTAGTCTGGCTTTTACTCGCTTGTATATGTTCTCGGTAAACATTGCACAATCGTAACAAGAAAAGTAATATGTTTTAACAAACCGATTTAAAAGTTCCGTACAAGAAGCAGTTCAAAGTTATAATATACTTTTTTTTAAACCAACTTCCAGTTAAATTTGTATGAGTTCGCGAGTTGATCCGGTTAGCATTTGTTTCAAAACTACAGATACCAATTTGAAGCAATAAATATCGGGAAACAATCTAATTTATACAAGGGATGTTACAAAAGTGGTTCTATTGGAACCGAAATCGGATGCAGAGTTTTTAAATTTGGTTTGTCGAAACCGGAACCGGAGGTGGAGGCAGAAGAGATTGGAACGTATTAAGGGCACGTCTAATAAAATAAAATTACACACATTATTCATCCCAAAAATATTTGGTAAAAAACTGTCTTCGCCTTAACTGATAATTCGGCACTATGAACTGCATAAGTCGTCTAAATCCAATACCTTCCACGAAACTAAAGGGGAGATCTTGCAAAGAAATCATTTCAGTGAGGACGACCTACCTCTTCGGAGATTACTGCCGTGACGCTAGTAACGTGAGAATAAAACAAAAAAATCCATTAATCAAATATTTTCATTTTATTCAATTATTTGTTTTATATTTTGGTAACGAAGTGATTTAATATCTTCAATTATTTTTATATAACAATGTTATTTGAATTTCGATTGTCAAATCTTTTGTTTTTGCGTCTATTGTCATTGTTTATTTTGTTTATTATTTTTCAATGTCAATGAGATCAAATTCTTAATTATGTTTTCTTAGAACTTAAGCTATGATACCTCAGGGGATGAGTGCTCATCTAACAAACTTTATGTACTAAAGCGATTGTTTTTATATATAAATTTTTTGATGTATCGCATCTAACAAATATTTTATGTAAAAGAAATGCCATCATAAACATAACTTGTAAAAAACCAAGTCTCGCACCTCAGTTCTTCTACCGTAAAAAGATACATGTAATACCAAGTCGGTTAATTTATTCAGAACCTACTTAAGGGTCATTCTGTTTTAAGTTATTACGTAATTAGCTAACCTAACAACATTTTATAGTGACCATATCAAAGTTAAAAAAAACTTTTATATTTCAAATAAATAGATTGACTTGGCCATCGCAAGAAACTAAAATGTATCTCACAAGTAATACATATTATATTACACTGTACACTTATAATGCAAATGAATGATTTAATTTGAAACATCTAATTGTTATAATATATTGTTCTGCTCTCACATTACAATAGCAGTACCCGGATGACCGAGCTTTGCTCGGTTTTTTTAAGTTACATTTATATACAAATTACATGAATAATAGTTGTTGATCTTATTGACATAATAGAAAAAAAACTGAACTGGTTATTTGAATAAAAAAATCATGATTGCAATTAGATTAATTAAAATTTTCGTATTTAAATAAAAGGGCTCGAAATAATAGATTTTCTCACAAAAGAAGGGAACTTGAAAAAAAAAGGGAAAAAAAGTCGGACTCAAGACGGGACGCGAACCGCGGAACACCGATATCACGGCCGAACAACATCCCATCTGAGCTATTTCGATCGTTAGTAACCTGTCAAAATTTACATTCTTATATTGTAGCAGTTTTTTATTGCATGAAAACACGGACAAAGAGTTTTCTAAAGAATAGATCGTATCCAGCTAGATGTTAGTTGCCTCAGAAATTGGACACAGAATTTTATGAAAATCGTTGGAGCCGTTTCCGAGATTCCGATTATATATATATATATATATATATATATATATATATATATATATATATATATATATATATAAGAATTGCTCGTTTATAGGTATAGGATTATATTAGACAAGTTTTTTTAACGTGGTAGAGCCACGCATAACTGCAGCAGGTATAAGTCGGCTCGACTGGAATAGGACCGCGCTAGTATCTACCTACTATGTAGTATTTCGTATAGTGACGCTAACCGATCACTCCTTTTACATAACCAAAAAACAAAAAAAGTTATATTTTTCGATATATTTATTTATGTACACGCAACAAGATTCAGAAACAGTGCTATAGTGAGTTCGTACAAAGGTTCTACTGATTTCATAATTTGCTGAAATATCTTCTGGTATTACTACTACTAATATTTTTTATAATTTATTTTAATTATATACTAAAAAAATTAATATACCACGCATATTTCTACATTTTATATATCATAGGGTGACAAACGAGCACACAGTCAACCTGATGGTAAGTAGTTGCTGCGGCCCATAGACATCTACATCTATCCTCGATTACGAATCAAAATGTAGATGCGTTGTCACCCGTGAGGACTAAGATGGAATGCCCCGTTTCCAGCAAAGGGGTCTCCGGTTCTCTACACGCACCATACGAAACACAGCAGCATTAGGCTACTATTTCACGCTGGTATTCTGTGAGAGCGTGGTACTTCCCCGGTCGAGCCGACCCAAACGAGGCATTCCATCTTAGTCATCAGGGGTGTCAACGCATCTGCGCTTTGATTCTTAGTTGAGGATAAATGTAGATGTCTATGGGCCACAGAATCCACTTACCATCAGGCGGACTGTGTGCTCGTTTGTCACCTTATTCTATGGAAAAATGAAATACATGTTAAATACGTATTACTGAGGATAACTCAAAACCTACTGATGAGATCTTAATAAAATTAATATAAATAATATAGTGACACACGAGAAGCACCAGCTTTTAAATAAAAAAAAGAATCATCAAAATCGGTTCACCCAGAAAAAAGTTCTGAGGTAACACACATAAAATAAAACATAAAGTCGAATTGAATACGGCTTCCTTTTTTGAAGTCAGATAAAAATATCAAAAGACCGTATCTATCAAAACCTTAAAAAGTTTTACTAAAGAAAAATAATTGAGTAAGGTT
The DNA here is from genome assembly GCA_907164705.1 of Parnassius apollo. NCBI lineage: Eukaryota > Metazoa > Arthropoda > Insecta > Lepidoptera > Papilionidae > Parnassius > Parnassius apollo. The sequence goes on along the minus strand of CAJQZP010000341.1, from coordinate 683,779 downwards.
TATTCTACTACTAATGAGTACATGATTGATAATAGCCCCTGAGAATGAGGTAATCACTGCCGCTGAGGTGACACACATAAAAAAAACATACAGTCGAATTGAATACTATCCTTTATATCCTTTTTGTAGTCGGTTAAAATGCATCTTAGTCTGAGTTCATAACGCATCTGATTCTTAATCGACAATAGGCAGCGCCAATTCGAGGCAAGTTTTACAATGAAGCTAGATCCCTTTATAGCACACTTTTGCTTTGCTCCTATTCTAATCCTATGAAACTTGGAAAATATCAACATCATAAGAGTCTTTATATTTGGTAATTAAGAGCAATCATACCCGCGTGCATCTCAACAGATACGGTTTTTTATATACCATATAGTCACACGCTCGTAATGTAAATATCGAAAATTAAAAAAATTATCATACCTTGATAGAAAGTTCGTATTTCGACCCTATTTTCAGGGACAAAAGTGCCACAATGTCTCCTGATTCAATAAATTTAACACGCATGCGTCAAATTTCTAGTACGCATGCGTCAAATTTCTAGCTCTATAGTTTTTAAACGACAAAAGTAGACGTCATGATACTTTGAGAACAAATTATATTACTTGAATTTAAATCGAACTTTCGATCCTGGTCTGATGAAAAATAGTATACCTACGCACAACGGAAGGTAAGTATAACATCGCAACCCGCGTTCTTATCAATACACAATACCACGCGAGTTGCAATGTGAGACTTCCCTCCCTCGTGGAGTAATATACTACTCCTTCCATTTTCTTTAACACTGTAGCGCCCGCTGGGACTTGCCGCCTGAAGCCACTGCTCTCCTTTCTGCCTGCGCCCTCCTTTCTGCCAAGGAGGGTCGCGTCCGTATACGGCTTAGAAATCTCTCGTCAGATCGGTAAGCCAATCCATAAAGGCGGTGTTTAGTGGGTAAAAGTCTCCACATATGCTATGAGCATTCACCGCCTCCCTCCCCCGCTTTCCTTTTTTTTTGCTACGGGCGCAAAAAAAAAAGCCTCTGCTCCGTTCTCACTATGAGAGAACCGGTCCTGTTAATAGATGTCTACAATCTCTCTACTATCTATGACCAACAACATTCACTTATTATAAGTTGTCCTGTATTAGTTTACCCCCTGTACTATAAAAAAGTAAAATTTGTTTCAAAAAGCAATGGCATTTATTTCTATAGAGCCGACACGCCCGTGGTTCTACGTGGTAGTCACGCTGCAGCGATATTAATATGGTATGGTATGGTATGGTAGCAAGAATGGGTCTGCTCGACTGGGGAAGGACCACACTCTCACAGAATACCAGCGTGAAATAACAGCTTAATACTGCTGTTTCATATGGTGACTGTAGAAAACTGGAGAATCATTTTACTTGAAACTGTATACTATTTTACAGGTAAATATGTCCTCAGGGGTGACAATGCATTCTGCATTTTGATTAGTAAAAGAATATAGACGTAGATAAATGATAGTTTAGTCTATGAGCCACATAATTCACTTACCACAACGTTTTAATAATTATCTACATGTCACAAAATATTTAGCTTACCACGGATCCTGAGTGCAGCCCCAACTCGTTACATTGAGACAAAGCATATCTGTCCTTGAGTATAAAACATTAAGAAACTCGAGCGGGCGTATCGTCCATTGTGGAGTCGGTTCGTAACCCGAGCCGGGCGCGAGGTTGCCACTCCGAGCGAAACAGATGTCCTGCGCCGGCGCATAGGGCCGCTGTGCCTACCACGGGTCACGGACAACTCGATTGTAATTCGAACTTGTTGTAATACTTATTCCACAAAGACGCGCCCACGTATTGTTTTTTTTTTTCAATGATATATTAAAAGCAAACGCATTATAAATTTTTAATGCTATAAAAGTACAGCGTTTAGTCTATTCAAAATATATAATAATAAAATACCAATGCACGTTTTGATTGGTTGAATTTAAGCCTCACACAAAGATATTTAAAAATATATATAAACCGTTGATAACTATGAGAAGTTAATATTTTAAAGTATTATTTTCTCAAAGAGGAATTGTTATATGAATGACTTATTCCTACTACTGAAATTTCACTCAAATCGTTATATCAATTTTCGAGAAACCATAATGATTTCTTATATTTACGCGAACACTATACATTGAATAATTTTTAAACTATAATTATGAACTAAAAAATTAAAAATCTGGTTAAAAGGGATTTAATCCGCATAAATAGTTTTATTTAATTCGAGAAATCAGTTAAATTTACTAATATGTATTACATGTATCACATGAACATTTCTCGACTCCAGAGTCAGTAATTCATTCATGTGTGTCAATACGCGTGTACAATATAGTCCCAGAAAATATACAAGTTCTCTCTGTTACCAAGTTTAAATATTTTATTAAACAAAAACTAACTGTATACAGAGTATTATAATATAAATAAATACCAGTTGATAATAACCCCTGGGAATGAAGTGGTCGCTCCCAAGCTGTTTCTAAATTAAATTTTGTAAATACATTGTACAACTTCTAATATCGTATAATTTACTTTTGTTTAAAGTTCCGCTGTGTTTCTTGCTGGTTCTTCCCAGAACCGAGGTTTCTCCCGAACCAGCGGTAAAGTAAAAAATGACTTGCAATAAGAATGACATGTAATGTATATTTAATAAAATATTCCATTCTACTGTATTGTACAAATAAATTATATAAAATAGAATAGTAACAATAAATAATTAGTAATAATAATATATAATAAGAATTACTCACTTTAAAGTATATGATAAAACTAGAACGGTGATAACGGTAACTTAGTTTAGTTTAATTTTTTTTTCCTATAAATTGCCTTATAAGGAGATGCTGCTGCCCAGTTCCTGTTTCAGTTTTCCTCTGCCACCTTTCTTTATAGAATAGGGGTGAAAAACGAGCACACAGTCCACCTGATGGTAAGTGGTTACTGTGACCCATAGACATTTACATCTATCCTCGGTAACGAATCAAAATGCAGATGCGTTGTCACCCATGAGGACTAAGACGGAATGCCTCGTTTCCAGTTAAAGGGATCTCCGTTTCTCTACACTCAACAATCGAAACACAGCAGCGTTAAGCTGCTGTTTGATGCTGGTATTCTGTGAGAGCGTCGTCCTTCCCCGGTCAACCCGATTGACACGTGCTATAACTATACTAGTAATATTGCAAGGTCAGTCTAGTTCCTGTTTCAATTTTCCTCTGCTACGATTTACGATACTCAAGGGGCGATATGGAGTAGTGGACATTCTTAAACCACTACTACATGGTTTAAAATATAACTTAGGCAAATTAGAAATGAAGACTTTGAAGGAATGTATTCAACTAACAATTGCAATATATGTAAGAGATTTCATCACACGAGCAGTCGCACTGAAACGCAGCTGTAAACTGTTTTATGAGTTACGTCACGCACGACTGCAACTGGTTCAAATCAAATGATTAAGATAAGTTTATCAAGAAAGCTAGTGTGAACACAAGATAAATGATTTTATTTACGATGGGGTGTGACTTAATTCTATTTTAATGGTTACCATTTCATAGATAAAGACGCACTCTAAATCATCATTAATCAGAGCATATGATAGGGACGAAGAGTCTCAATACGTGAACACTCACAAGTTATGTTATTAATATATGTAATAATGGTTTCTTATATTTATGCCAACATTACACATTGAATAAAATTAGGTTAAGGATTTATCGCGTTTAATTTAACTTCCCAACGTTTGCAGTTCACCCTTTTCGAATGCTTTGTTGCACCTATGATTCGCGTACCTTATTTTAAACACCGGTAGTTTAAAATAAGTTGAATAAAACACTATAAAAGTCGTAGTTATTTTTATTTCATTCTTAATATAATTCACAAAAATTCCAAATAATTGAATATCTGCGGAGTTTCTTTTACCTTTACTCCTCCGGTCAAAAGAACCTCAAGCGGAAACGGTAGTGAATTGAAAAAGTAATGAAATTGGAAAATTAAATTCTTATTTCTTACGTGGTAGAGCCATGCTGCAGTTATATTAGTAGTATAGTTGTTGCACGAATGGGTCGGCTCGACCGGGGAAGGACCACGCTCTCACAGAATACCAGTGTCAAATAGTAGCTTAATGCTACTGTGTTTCGTATGGTGAGTGTAGAGAACCGCAGACCTATTTTGCTAGAAACGAGGCATTCCATCTGATTCCTCACGGGTGACAACGCATCTGCATTTTGATTCGTAATCTAGGATAGATGTAGATGTCTGTGGGGCACAGCAAACACTTACCATCATCGGACTGTGTGTACGTTTGTCACCCTATCCTGACAAAAAAAAACTAGGTTTTATTTTCATTGAAAATAATTATTATAACAATAACTAGATAATATAACTAAATAATTGTTCCTATTGTATCATGCGTAGTAATTAAAATCCTATTTTGTTTCATGGTTTCATGTAGATACTAGTATCGTAATAGTAAATAGTAATATAGAAGTTCGCGTTGAAAGAGCGGAGTTCTCTGACTCAAATAACGTATAAATTACAACTTCAACGATGAAAATGTATACAAACTGTGTCAAATAGGATAAAACATTTTGTATTTGTATTCTATTGTAATATTCGCTTCAATCAAGGTTTTTCGATCATAAAGAAATTAATACACCTATCTTTTTATTTTATGGAAATCAAATGCCGTCCGTTAGTCTCGCTAAAACTCGAAAATTGCTGGACTGATTTTGATGAAATTTTTTGTGTGTGTGTGCGTAGGTAGGCGTAGATTCACAAATAGACCCGGTGGGTGGCGCTGTTATCAAGATCCAGAAACTGGATTGTGTGCTCGTTTGTCACCCTTATCCTATAAAAAATATCAAGTCATATATTGCGACCATCGATACATTCAACAACAACAAGGTTAATTAGACGAATTATTTTATTACTATCGGGCATTTATTTTCATTATGAAATTATACTCATTTATTAATGTAAATTTTCAAATTGACAGTTTAGTCGCACAGTAACTAAGAGTTACTGGCGACTAAACTGTCAAGTTAGCTGCAGTGCGATATATTATGGATTCAAAACCCACACAATGCAACTGTGTGTCAAACTTTTTTATAACAAAAAAGTGACAAACGAGCTACCAGTCCACCTGACGATGAGTAATACTAGCCGTAGCCAACTTCTAATATAAAAGATTAACAGTGCATTGTTATGAGTACCTCTGAAGCTTAATATGGACATCAAAGACTTCGAATTGCAGTTCTACAAAAGATGGACCTTTGCTTTTCAACAAAAATATTGAGAATAGCAGTTCCCTGAGACTTCGAACGCGTGTAATTTAGGGTTTTAATTTTTTAATTTATTTTATTAAAAGTAACCTAAGTTACTCCGCCTAACATCATTTATCTGCCAGTGAAAGCCCCGTCAAATTATTATATTAGTCCAGCCATTTCGGAACAAACACAGACAGATAAAAGTTTTAAAAATTTAGTAAAAAGCTGTTATTTTGACATTACAAACAGACACTTCAATTTTATTTATTTGTATAGAATATAGATGGACTAATTGGTTTTAAAAGAATCTAGTAAATCCAGTCGAAAGGCGGTATCACAACTCACTAAAGTGGCTTTAGCACATAATACTCAAAACAAATTCAATAACTTAATATCAAAATGAGCCAGCGTATAACATAATAACAGAATACAACATTCTTATTTAATATTTAGCTAGTTCAGAAAAAAAACCTCTCTCTGGGGTGAACCAACTAGAAACCTACTTGAACTTTTTTCATTGGCGTGTAAGGGAGGAGGGCGGGTGGGCCGCGCCAAACCCAAAATTGTTTCATGAATAAATAATGCAATGCCAAGGAATCATCATATTAAATTCCACTTGGTTAATTTTATTGCGTATACTCTGTTCACTTAAATAGTGTCGGTACACCCGGAGGTGCACTTATTAATTTGCTCTTATTTTATTATTTTATTGTGTTTGTTAAATAAATGTTTTCTATTCTTAAAACAAAATAGATTACTATTTTATTCTTTTGTTTATTGTAATAAAACACGAATATAGATAATAAACACAAGTTAGGTAACAAACAACCTTTCACTACGGTCCTTTGTTTTAAAATGCCAAACTTTCCTGCAGGTGTACGCTTACGCGGCGACTTTCGACAAGATGCGGCAAATGCCAGGGCGGCGCACAACATAGGCGACCGTAGACATCGCTCATTGTTTTTTAGGGGCGAGCCTACCCTAGAAAAAATAATCCTAGAACCCGTGCAAAAAATAACGTAACAAAAATTTATTCCGTTACCGTTACAGCCTATTAAAGTCCACTGCTGGACACAGGCCTCCCCCATAGATTGCCTCATAGGGGGATATTTGCTACTTACTTCAGTCGTTATTATTAAGGCGCTGTTACCCATCTCCTGATTTGTTTCTCTCCGTCGCCTCTTACTACACTCACGGGATGATACGGGGTAGCGGTTATTCTAACACCCCCACTACATGTTAACAAATAATTTATTCATACCAATGCTTTTATTTAACATTTTAAATATGTTCCAGTTTAACAGAAAATAAATAAATAATATCGAAACTTGATGCATGATCGCGACTAGGCGCGAGTTTCGATCGACTATACAAATGGTAAGGCGACAAAACAACACTTCGCCACACCTCGCTCCCTGGAACGAATAATTGTTCCCCCGCGTGCCCGCCTTTTATCAAGACAATAAGTATAGAGAGACTGGGATCACGAAGTATCTATTAAGAAACACGTCGATGGTGAGACAAAGCTACAATACCTGAGAGCTTGAGACCTGATTGCGTACTTCTGAGTGAGAATTTCATAGATAACCAAGATATAAATCGAATTATTGCTGGACCGTGCAGTGGCGGTGTAAGAATATCAACTACCGCATATCATCCCGTGGATGTCTTAAGAAACGACAGAGGGAAACAAATCAGGAGATGAGCTGCAGCGTTTTCCTAATGACGGCTAAACATAAAAAACCGCTTGCCAAACCGCTTGCTAATCGTGACAACTATGGCAAATATCCCCTTACGAGACAATCTATAGCGGAGGCCTATGTTCAGCAGTGGATTTTAATAGGCTGTAACTAGAATACGGCAGAACCCTCAAACAGGATTATTTCAGTTTCTATGTTAGCCCCTAACTGCATACTTGAATGTTATTAGTTATTACTCTAGTCCTAGAACTAAATAGCTGTCGCAATAGAGAAGTAGCATTATTTTTTTGCCACTAATTTATACATAAATAAAATAATCATTCATCTAAACTATATTTAAATATTTGTGATTACTATGATTTAAAACCTATAGAGTCGCTCAGACAAAAGTTTAAGGAAATTAATATATTAACTTTTACTCTCAATACATTTATGAAAATGTAATGTACGTACACAAAAATAAAAGTAGTTTTGCAAAAATAAGTGATATTCATTCTGTAAATACTAGATACAGACACAAGGTAGTAGTACCAGTTACTCGACTCCACCGAGTCAGTAATTCATTCTTGGGGTGATGTATACTCTTTTACAACAAAATCCCACAAAATATACAAAGTTTTACATACACAAAATTCAAAAACTTTATTAAACTTAAATTGTATAAAAAGGGTTTTTATAATATTAAGGAATTTATGAATGATAATAATGTCTGGGAAAGGTGATCGCTACTAAGCTATTTCTAATTTGTTATGTTGTTAATTATAACAAACATGATTGTAAGCTGTTATTTAAAAAAAATAGTCCCGCTGGGTTTCTTGCTGGTTCTTGCCAGGGCAGAGACTTTTTTCCGAACCAGTCGTAAATTTAAATATGTGACAATAAGTATTATTTATAATCTAAGTATGTTGAATAAAAAAGTTTCTTATTAATAAAAAATTGTTAAATTTTTTTATGAAAAACAAAAACGACGGTTGTGACGTCTATATATCCGTTGAAGCTGTGACCTGTGAGCCAGTCGCAATCATGCTATACTTTTATATTTTCTTTATTCGGATCACCATGTGTCATAAATAAATGTAATATATATAGCCTGTATTAAGCAATGACAATTTTTTTTTAAATTTTGACTACGTAAACGTGAGTGTTTTATCATTTCACCTTGCGGTGGAGTTACTAAAACAATATAATGACGTCACTGACGTTTAAATTAACATTTTAGAAACATTACACTATTTTTAATTGTAAAATTACATGATAAATCAATTGTTAATTTTTCTTTAATGTTTTTAGTAAATTTTCAAAAAAGTTTTAACTTTAAAACATGCAACTTCTCTATTTAACAACGAACAAACGGTTTATCAGCGAAGTTCGGAGGAAAGGGCGACGCACCGACAGTGCTGCTAAATCCTCATTATATCCAGTAAGCTCATTATCAGATTACGCAGACTTACTCTACGTCGCTTATTGCCATAATATTATCTACCTATTTTAAACCGTTGTCCTATTTCCACGCGTAATTAATCGCTGTTACCCACTACCAGCTCTTTGTAGTCACTGTTAATCACGGTTCATCGATATGGCTATTAATAAAATATGCCAAGCGTGTAAACACTTCCCTCGGTGCCATTGTATTTTGAGATTACAGATTAGGCTTTACTACTCGTGTATATTACTGCGTATAACATAACATAACACATTCCTGCCTACCCTTCTGGGTATAAAGAAATTGAAAATAAAAATTTCTTTCTTTCTTTTTCAAGGCATAGATATTAAATAATACAGTACAAGGCATAGGTACTAAATATTTGGGGCCTCCTAGTCAGGAGGCACCGCTCTTCCTAATAATATTTAATATATATATATATATAAGCCGAGCAAGATTACCAAATTAACATGATCAATTTTTGGTGTGTTTTGCGTGCGTGCAGAGAATACGGACTTCCATTCAGCACGATCCTGACACACCTCTCTCGCCTCCTTTACATATAATCTAGCGTACCTATATTAAAAATAAATTATTATAAAAGTACTCTTAATCTAGCGCATCTTCAATATATCCCCAATTCGGTCGATATACCTTCACGTCCCTTCCCAACTCTGTCATACGCTTGAGCAACATGGATTTGCTTTGTCACTCTTCTCTCGTTCATTCTTTCTGAATGACCAAACCGCCGAAGCATTCCCTTTTTAATCCTGGTCACAACATCATCTTGCAAACCATACTTTTCTCTTATTTTATTATCTTATCTCACAATTTATCGCCCTGTCATTCAGAATCAATTAAATTACTGTCTTTAATATTTTTTCTTTATCTTCATAATATTGCTGTTTCTGTTACCGATCGAATGAATTGACCGACTAAAATCATTCACACAATGTATTTTGCTTTGTTGAGATAATGTTTCGTATTAGGATACGATAGACGCTGTAGTTTTTTTTTTTTTTTTTTTGGGCCAAAAAAGAAAATCAAATAGGTATAAGATGTGTAAAACGTAGTGCTATATTATATACTATTTCATGCTATGTTCAATTTTTTTTTGGTTATTGACTCGAACGGTTATACTTTTGCCAGTGTCAAAATACAATAATCGTCTAAAATATTTTGTAAAACTTTGCGAAATCTTTGAGAGATTTTGCCGACAGCTTAATCTCGCAGACAGTAGATGACGATGGTATCGATCGATGGATCGATCGATGATGACAAGTTCGTAAGGCGCCTAAACGAACAAAATAAATTGAGGTTTATATCAACATCGGAGTACTTGTTCGTCGTTTCCAATAATAGTTCACATGCGCTCACATTTAATGCACAAATTCGCATCATTTTCACGTATCAAAATCCACTTCAAACCATTTATAAAACGATAAAACAGGAGCAACAGTCCGCCAATCAAGTTCGCGCCAAAACTCCCTGTGATCGATATAGAAATAGATTTGCTTTACTATTTCGTTTTTTGTCAATGTTTTTTTATAGAATAAGTGTGGCAAACAAGCACACAGTCCACCTGATGGTAAGTGGATGCTGTGGTCCATGGTCATCTACATTTATCCTCGATTAAGAATCAAAATGCAGAAGCGTTGCCACATTTGAGGACTAATATGGAATGCCTCGTTTCCAGTAAAAAGGGTCTCCGGTTCTCTACACTCAGCATACGAAACACAGCAGCATTAAGCTGCTATTTTACGATGGTATTCTGAGCTCGCGTGGTCCTCCCCCGGTCGAGCCGACCCATTCGTGCCGCAACTATAATATAGCTGCAGCGTGGCTCTACCACGTTAATAATCTGTGACGCATAATTTTTTTTTTGCATCATATTGCCAACTTTTCATCAAGTAGTCTATACTGTAATTTATCCGTTATTTAGCGAAATAATGTAGTTTAGATTTGGAACGTACGGAACCTTGGAGAAGTTAACGATTCTTGAAATCGCGCTGTATACAAAAAACAAACGCCACGTGAACAATTACCCTAATTGTGCGTTACCTGTTACGTACGGACAGACTTGAGTGTTCTTTTGTGTGCCGAGGAGACTAACCTATTCACGGAACTTTTTATATTTAAAATTTTATAGTGTTCCGAACACCTGTAACATCTGCTGGGCTTAATGACAAAATAATGATATTTTTACAAGCCTTTATATAAGGGGAAGATAAACAGTGTATTTTAACCTACTTAAAAAAATGAAGAGGTTCTCTATATTCGACTGTTTTTATGTGTCACCTCGAACTTTTTTTAGGTGAACTGATTTTGATGTCGTTTGTACAATTTTTTTTACTCTACCACTTGTTTGTATGTTTGTTATCTTCCGCTCATCAGATGTCAGTTGAAGTTTTTTATAATCAAAGTCATTTAATTGAGAAGTAAGTTTTAAATAAAAGTTGATCAATTCTAGAGTTTTATATTAATACACGAAACATTGCCTCATTGCTTTGCTCTTAATTTTTTGCACATTTTTAACTCTTTTTTTTTTAATTTTTCTACTTTAGGAATATTCGTAGTTTAGTTTATTCATTTCTTATTTAATCAATATGAAATATAACAAATATTACCCAAAGAAACATTTCACCTTAACACTTAACTAACAAATTAACTTCCCCAGTATGAAATCTTTCAAATATTTCACATCATTTCAAAATGGAGCCGCTTTGGTGGCAGAATAAATCGTGAGTCATTGTGAACCGATAAGACAATTTTTTTAAATATACCTCGAGGGAAAATGTGTAAATAAATAAATTTAAAAATACGGTTGGCAACCCTCGTTTGTCTCGCATATTCAAAAAGACTTGATCAAAAATAGTCTGCAAATCAATTTCTTTCATTGCTTGTTTGCGTGATGGATACCTGATAGATTTAATTAAAATGGATTCAGAAGTTTTTTTTTGTCAACAGAAATCAACGTTGTTATTAATTATAATAAATTTATTTGAATAACCGCGTATTTTTTCAATAGTAGAAAATTCATCTTCAAATAAATAATTTTATTTCACTACGACAACACCATTTAAACCGACTTGAAATAGGTCTCACTTCAACTGAATTTTTTTAATGTGTTACTTCATAATATTAATATAAATTAGATCAAGACCTGGCCAGTAGTTTTTGAGTTATCCTATAAATGATTTTAGGATGATAGAGATTCACCACAATAACATGGCCCGGCCCTTCAAAATTCGAAAAGTTTGAAAGTATTTGTAAATACTTTCAATCTCTATTTGTAGATATACTCGTATAATGTTAAGATACTGTAATAACGATTTCTTAAATTTACGCGAACACTATCACATTGCATAAAACTATTTAAACGGATTTTATTTCGTTTAATTTTTTAAGGGTGACAAACGAGCACACAGTCCACCTGTTGGTAAGTGAATGCTGAGGCCCATAGACATCTACATTTATCCTCGATTGAGAATCAAAACGCAGATGCGTTGTCGTCCCTGAGGTCTAAGATGGAATGCTTCGTTTCCAGTAAAAAAGGGTCTCCGGATCTCTACACTAACCATACCTTTTTACTGGAAACGAGGCATTCCATTTTAGTCCTCAGGGGTGACAACGCATCTGCCTTTTGATTCGTTATCGAGGATAGATGTAGATGTCTGGTGGATTGTGTGCTCGTTTGCCACTCTTATACTATTAAAAAAAACTCTCTATTTCCTCACTCTCATAGTCCGATGGGAGGAATATTACTCGGTTGTTGTAAAACACATAAGATATGTGTGGAAGCCAAATAGATACTCAAGAGCGGTCAAAAAATTTAATCCCAGATGAGGGACACGTCACCGCGCGTTTCGGTGTAACGAGGTACCGGAAACGAACTGTTTCACTCAGGTACATTTGTAAGCACTGCGAGCTAGACATTTAAGAGTAGACAGGTATATGTTCTTTATTAGCATAATGATGTCAAACAAGCACACAGTCCACCTGATGGTAAGTGAATACTGTGGTCCACAGACATTTTATATTTATCCTCAATTAAGGTTTTGTCCTAATTCGTAATGACCGTATAGGAAAAGGTTGTTGTGGGATAGCTATATACCTGCGGTCGGATATATTTTATAAGACCATATGTGCCTCTCCTTCTATTTACTCTCAAACTGCTGAATATCTCTTTATAGAAGTAACTCTCAATCATGTAAAAATATTGCTGGCGGTATTGTACAGTCCTAACATGTACGTACATAGATTATTTTGATACGCTTGAAAAAATCCTTGCTGATTTTAGTACTACTTACGATCATATTATTCTTATGGGAGATTTCAACACCTGCCTTATTAAAAATGATTCTCGCTCCAAAAAAACTTCTGACTTTGGTATCTTCCTTCAATCTTCTCACTGTCACCCCCTTCAGGCAACTCACCACTTCCCTAACTGTAACCCTTCTTTGCTTGACATTATGATCGTTTCTTCTCCTGATAGTGTCATGTCTCATGGACAAACAACTGCCTCTTTTCATCTCATGATTTAATCTACCTCTCTTATCGTCTCTGTACGCCTAAAAAGAAATCCCAATCCTTGTTCCTTCGTAATTTTTTATAAGGTAATTATAAGGGAATAGATCTGGAGTCATTACAGCGTGATATAAGAATGTTGATTGGACACCTATTGTTGACAATACTAATATTAATGAGAAGGTTTGTAACTTTAATGATATAATTTTGAAGGTATACAATATCAATATATATATATATATATATATATATATATATATATATATATATATATATATGTATACCTGCACCATGGATTACACAAAATATAAGAGAACTTATGGGCCAGAGGGACAAAGCTAAGCAAAGGTTTAAACGTCTCTCATCTGAAAATAACTTAAATCGTTTTAAATTTTTACGCAACCGCTGCAGTCGTTTATGTCGGTATGCCAAAAGACGCTACTTTTACAACTCTCTCCATAATAAAATTCTACTGACATGTGGAAGTTCCTTCGTTCTGTTGGTGTGGGCAGGTCTCCGATCCTAGAATACTATGACGTTAAAGTAAAGGATCTAAACAATCAATTTTCTACTCCTCCTATGAGTTTAGATCCTTACATCAAATCCAACACACTACTCGCATTGTCGGGTATACCGAAACCGCGCGTTTGCCCTTTTCATCTTTCCCTTGTGACGGAGAAAGATGTCGAAAAATCGATCCTAGCCATCTCTTCAAATGCTGTTGGTATTGATGGTCTATGCGCGAAGATGATTTTGCCAGTTCTACCTTTACTTCTACCAATTCTCACTCACATATTTAATTTTTCTATATCATCATCATCTTTTCCTTCAGATTGGAAACAAGCATATATAATTCCTCTGCCTAAGGTTTCTAATCCTTCTTCTTTGTCCCACTTTCGCCCCATATCTATTTTACCCTTTCTTTCTAAAGTTCTGGAACACATCATCCATAGTCAACTCTCTCTCTTCTTATCGTCTAACTCCTTGCTCTCCACTTATCAGTCGGGCTTTCGTCGTGGACACAGCACTGTCACTGCTTTACTTAAAGTAACCGATGATATCCGTTGGGCCATGGACAATATATCTCTTACACTTTTAGTTTTGCTTGACTTTAGTAGTGCTTTTACCTCAGTAGGCTTTGATATACTTCTCCGGATTCTGGAATCTATAAACATTTCCCCATATGCCATAGCATGATTTGATTCATATCTTCGTGGTCGATCACATTGTGTCCGTGTTAATGACACTCTTTCCGATTGATCTGGTATCACTACGGGTGTACCTCAGGGTGGCGTTCTTTCCCCCCTTTTATTTTCCATATTTATTAACTCTATTACGAGTTTTATTACATCTAATTACCATCTCTCTCTCTCTCATCAGACTTACAGCTTTATCGTGATACAAATAATGCAATTGCAGCCATGAATGTGGATCTGAGCCGCATCTGTGAATGGTCTGCATCCTTCGGACTATTAGTTAATCCCACGAAATCTCAGGCCATCACAATAGGCAGTACGCTTTTGCGTAATAGATTAGAATTTACTTCACTACCTCTAGTTTGTTTTAATGGCGTTCCTATACCCTTTGCCAATACTGTCAAAAACTTAGGCGTCACATTTGATCACCTTTAACATGGACCACGCATATCGCTGAGGTTAGTCGCAAGGTCTACTTTACTTTGCATTCGCTTAAATGTCTACAAAATTTCTTACCCCTTAAAGCTAAAATATCACTCGTCACTCTTATCCTACCTCTCCTTGATTATGCGGATGTTTATTTCGATGCTACAGAGGAGCTTCTTAATAAACTTGAGCGCTTGCAAAATCAGTGTATCCGTTTTATATTTGGGCTCAAGAAATTTGACCGTATATCTCAGTTTCGTAAGCAACTCAAGTGGCTCCCAATTAGACTTCGAAGGAACACTCGATTGTTATGTCTCCTCTATAACATTTTGCACAACCCTTCCTCTCCCACATACCTCAGAAGCCGATTTTTCTTCACCCATCCTCCGGACAAACCATGCAGATCCCTTGTTAAAACTCTTCTTGACTTTCCCGTCTTTAATTCCGGTTTTTACTCCCACTCCTTTTCAGTTCACTCGGTAAGGTTATGGAACTCACTACCTTCAAATATAAGAAATGCCGAATCTTTATTGGTATTCAAGAAACGTCTTAGAGATAACTACTTTGCATCCTGTTATTAATATATATTATTCTACTATATTAGTTTAGTTTATATATATATATATATATATATATATCATATGTAACTATCGTATTTATTACTATTATTATGTATTGATTTATTTTATTTTTATTTATTGTTTTATTTTATATAATTTACGTAACATTGTGTATATTATTTATTTTTAGTAGTACTAATGTATGCACTAAGTTTGCAATTTCAATATAATTTCCTTTATGGGTCTACTGGAAGATATTTCAGCTAATTATGGAATAAGTAGTACCTTTGTACGAAATTACTATACGACTGCTTCTGTATCGTGATGTGTGTATACAAAATAAATTAAAAAAAAAAGAATCAAAATGCAAATTTGCTGTCACCCCTGAGGACTGAGTTGGAATGTCTTGTTTCCAGTAAAAAGGATCTCTAGTCTTCCACACTCACCATACGAATCACAGCAGTGTTAAGCTGCAAGTTTGCTCTCTTATTCTGTGAGAGCGTGGTCCTTCTTTGTTCGAGCCGACTCATTCGTGCTACAACCATAATATAGCAGCTGCCTGGCTCTACCACGTAAAAGAGTAGATAGGTAAGGTAATATAGAGTAGCCAACAGATCAAAAGCGTTAAACGTTATGCGAAAAAACAAAATATTTAAGTGGTAGAGCCACGTTGTATTATAGTTGCAGCACGAATGATCTGCTCGATCTGAGTAGGACCATACTCTTACAGAATACCAGCGTGAAATATCAGGACAATGCTGTATATGGTGAGAACTGAAGACCTTTTTTACTGGAAATGAGGCATTCCATCTTAGCACTTCAAGGTGACAACTGACAACATAATCATAGTCAATTATTCCATAGAATAATATTACATTGTATTAGAAATTGATTACTTATCAATTAACAACATTGATATGCATGCAATTAACTTCACGGTTCTTTTAACGAAGTCATCCGAAGGGCTCTTGTCTCCATAAATATCCCCTCGGTCTTAGAGCCTTGCGGGATATTTAGAGACGATGGCAGAAGACCCGACGGTATGACTTTGGCCCCTTGGGAGAGAGATAAAGCCCTAGTGTGAGATGCTACTTACGTTGAACACTTTCATCAGAGGCAGCCGAATTTAGTAAATGGCGCAAATATGAGTTTTTGAGAAATGAATACATACACGTATATGTGCCATTTGCTGTAGAGACTATCGGTCCGTGGGGTCCACGTGCAGTGAAGTTCCTAAAGGAACTGTATCCACGACTAGTCGTTGCTGCTGGTGATAAGAGGGCTGGTTCTTTCCTCGCTCAAAGGCTAAGTATAGCTATTCAGCGAGGAAACGTAGCCCATCGTTCTTGGCACTATACCACGGGGAGCAGGCCTTTTTGACTATTTATATTTTTAGTGTTAGTTTTCTATATTATAGTTTCTTTTTTATATTGTGTATAATTAGTATTAATTGTAAATATTATAATTTTAATTATTATTTTTATTTAATGTTACGTATATAATAATTGCTGTAATTTACTTTAATGTACATATAAATTAATATTAATATAAATAAAAACAAAGTTTGTACGAATATAAATAAAACTAAAATCGATAAACATATTAAACATCATTTGACAATCATTCTACATTCAATACTTTTCATGTCATAATTAAATATTTTTGATGTCATAATAGATTATAAATTAAATAGTACGTAAACAAAAAAAAATTAATTAAGTTCATTTTTGTCATTTAGGTAATTGTCAAATGAATAGTAGCTTTTTTTAATTATCGATGATTTAAGTTTATTTTGAAATTTGTGGTGGCAATAAATAAATTTGAATGAGGTAGGCAAAGAATCAAATAGTGCAAATGCTTGATGCCTTGTGCTGTGGCTAACAACATTCAATGGTGGTGTAATTGAAATTTTAAATTTTTTCGACGTGTCATTTCTCTCTTTTTCCTTCTTTCGTTTGTTTCATATTTGTAAAAGTTTTTTTTTTTATTAAATATGTAAAAGAAACTAGGACATACAGAGAGGGAACCGTAAATATGCCAAGTTTTCGGAAATGTCCTTTACATGACTCAATTGCATCTGCAATTTGATTCTTAATCGAGGATAGACGTAGATGTCTACGGGCAGGAGTATCTACTTACCATCAGGTGGACTGTGTGTTAGTTTGTCACCTTTCTATAAAAATAATAAGGTTATTAATTTATTAATTAATTCTACAGTGAACTTGGGTAGTGCCGTTATGATGATGAAGATGATGATTTATGCTTTAATTGTAAGGTACGTGAGGGTAATACGGTCAACCTTAAACTTTGCTGCCTTATAAAACCAACACTAGGAGAAGGACAGAGACAAAAACACAAAGTTGTATACTATAAGTAATATATTAAGAAGAAAACCCAAACAAAAAAAATTTACTTAAAAATCTAACTGCACGACACAATATTAAAACCGACTAAAATATTTACTATAATGTCAACTGTCAAAATGAAATGAACCGATGAAGAGCTATCGTATCACAGAGCCATCTATGCGAACAAGGCTATAGTTTTTGAGTTATAAGAAAGCCGAATGACCCTATTACCCTCACGTACTATGGTATAGAACTATATGTAAAAATGATAAATTCTTCATAGTAACATTCGTCTTGTAATGATTTCTTATATTTACGCGAGTACTACGCATTAAATAAAATTAATTTCACGTATTTTATCGCTTTTAATTTTAACTTTTTAACTATCGACGTTTTGTTTACGGGATGTTTGACGCCCTGATATCATAGTTGCCGAGGCTACCTTCTGTGAAGTAAAGCACCCGAAACATCGAGAAATAAAAAGAAATTGAACCTGATAAAATCCGTAATATTACTTTCATTCAGCTTCCGTATTATTATAAGGTTGGTAGATGTGTAAAAGTTAGTATAACCCTATAAGTAATCTTTATTTATGTATTATAACGTGATATAAAAACAGCATTAATAGATTTTATGTTTAAAAAATAAATAAAAATATTCTCCAATAACAATCCAGCTCAGGAGATTGATCTCATTTCACACACGAATATCGCTCGAGTATCTATAAACACATACGCTACTCAAACTGTATTTTTGAAACTCAAGGTAATGCCTCGAAAATTTGATGGTTTTCTATTCGACATATTATTTTAAAGTTTTATAGATTACGAACCAAATTTTTGGTATATGAGTTTAGACTATATGACCTTGGATTTCATAAAAAGAAATACGATAACATGTTATTTTTTCGATAGAAAAAAATTGTAAAATAGGCTCTGATTGGTTACATTTCTCCATGACACCACAATATTTTTACGAATAAGTTCATGTATTTATTCTTAAGGCACAGTAAATAATGATATCTAAGTTCTTGTAAATCATTTTAATGCATAACAAAGTTTTGTTAAAAAAAATGTTGTTTGGCACTTACTTAGTTTTTTTTTCCGAGCGCGTGCTCGGTATAGCTATCTCATAATTTGCGTATTATGAAGTCGGTACATCACATTCATTTTGACACTCCCTCAGTCGTCCGCGAGCTTCACCGACAAAGGTAAAAGCCACGCCCCCAAACCTACGATTAATTTTCAAGATATCCTCTTAAGCTACAGACTATAGCCATCTGCAGCCATCTTTGAACAAAGAAAGCTACAGATTGGTTGTAACCTCTGAGGACTAAGATGGAGACCTCACGGCTTGGCTACTGGCTCTCTAACCGGAACATAGTAGCCGAAGCACTGCTGTTTGGAGAAATAAATTGGAAAGAGAATGGCACCTACCTCGACGGACTCTTTGACGGTAAAGAAGTCCCACTACCTAGTAGGTAGTAATTTCATTTTTTTATTTTATCTAGGCCTTACTTGCACACTACGTACGATAAAACAAATAATTAAAAAAAATCAAAAACCCGACTGCAAAAAAGACAATTAAAAAGTAATGCACCAAAAAGACCGAAACAAGATTGAGTAAAGCAAACAAAATTAAAAAAAAACTATAAGCAAAGTAAACTCTACTTCGGTTTAACAGACTATATTACCCATTAATTTTCTTTCGGTTTATAATTTGTAATTGGGTTCCGCCTGCTACTAAACTTAATATTTCAGTTAGGCTATTTTACTTAGGCTTTCAGCTCATAATATAGTCTGTTAACCCGGACGGAAGATACGAGGTAATAAAGAAATTAACAAACATACTTAAATTTAAACATACCACGTATATAATATATTTGTAATTTCTTTTATTTTAGATATCCTATTCGATAGGTTTAGTTAATTTTTTTTATATTAACTTATTATTATTTTATCTAAGAACACTTGGGTTATTAAGAAGAATAAAATAATACCTTAATTGTCGAAATCTATCCAGCCGTTTGAAAGATACGAGGTAATAAAGAAATTTACAAACGTACAAGATCGCACGAAAATAACCCTTCCTTGGCAGTCGGGTAAAAAGGCGGACATAATGCAACAAGGCATCTCTACTCGTCTACCTGCAAGCTATTTTAATATTATGGGTGCAAAGTGCAAACAACTACCTTAAAATATTTATCAAGATTTTAACTACCACTTCCTACAGCACTGCTAACACCTTCGATCAATAATATACTAGATTCCCGGTGAGTGCTTCAAAAACGGCCAGAAAAATAAGACCACAAACACTTCTGTGGTCTTATTTCAAATTAGTATAGTCCAATCATAGCCAACGTTAAAACGTCGAAATGCCACAGTGCGCGCGTTCAAAAACTGTGCTAATAACCACCGTAACACCAAGAATTTGGAAGAAATATCTTTATTTCGGTAAGTTTATATCATTAAGTGGTTTTCATAAAATAAAAATAGAATTAAATAGCAAAAATAATTCAATTAGCTAATATTATGATTGTTTGGCCAATGTTTGCTACAACGCAACAACTATTGTAACAAACATCGACTGTTCTTGAATAAACATGCATGGAGTAGTATTATTATTTAATATTTATTTTTTTGTTTATAGATTTCCTAGGGACCATTTCGCTGTTCAGAATGAGTATCAATTGTCGCGAAATAAAGAAGAGAAGAACTATATATACTACCTATACAAAAATTTGAGAATATGTTCGATTCATTTTGATAGATTGTACATAACTGGAAACACGCAAAGACCTAGATTACTGAAAACAGCGGTTTCCAAATTGCAGGTAATTATCATAAAGTAGTAAAATTGTTAGTGTAAGATAATGCTTTTGGTAAAAAAGTAAGTTGTTTATGACTTTTTTAGATTCACGGACCAATAAAAGTGCGATCAACTTTATGTTCAGTATGACGAATGAGTTATCAAATCAAGTAATTAAAAAAATCTTTATCAGAAAAAACTATACCTGTAGGTATTTTCATGAAATACTTTAAAATTGTTTTCAATAAACTTTAACTTTTGAAGATACCACAAAAATACGTGACGTACCTCGGGCTGATGCAGTTTTCTTGAAGTCTTCTGATGCATCATTATCAGATTTAACATCGATATATGACACTCCTAGAAAAGGGTATTTAAAAAGAAATTGACGACCTTTCATTGAATACTTACTACTTGGTCCTACTACTTTTATAAATCGGTCAAAAATATTTGCCACCATACAAAACGACCCTTGCCCTAAAATATTTATATTCTGCAACTCTACGTTTTTCAATACTCACTGTGTTCCGAGCATTGAAATATAATACCAAGAACTTCGCCTCCTACCAAATAGATAGAGTAGAAAATGTCAACATAATGTTTAACCTTGTTATTTCAGAGTTTAAGTTTCATTTTAGAATAAATACTTTTGTAACCTATGACTTTTTATTTCCAAGCGACATTCTAAACTTATTGCTTTTAACCTTTCTCTGATGAAAAGACTTAAATAAATATATTTTGCAATAGTGACTAAAGTTTGAGTAGATTGTTATTAAGGTTTATAATAAACTGAAGTTCTTAATGTTAATAAACTTTTTTCTAAGATAGATAGATGTCTATGTGTGTGCAAACGTGGCCACTTGTGCGACCTATTTTTGTTCCTGATCCTTAATCTAGTATATAATTGATCGAAGGCTAACAACATGAAAAAGAGTTGGTATAACAAAAATTTGAGAAGCACTTGTTTACAGTGTACAACGTGCGAAATAGATTGAAGTGTACTAAACTAACCGCTTGCTAATAAAAAGAGTATTTGGGAATAAAACTACTTTGTTTGTATTACTACGAGAAAATCGTTCATTGCTTTTTGTATGGAAGTTTAATGATCCTGATCAAAGTCATAACGGCAGTTTAATTGACTACGATTCAACAGGAACTATTGAATACATTACTGGATGTGTTTTATAGAGTAACAGATGGTCACACAGTCCACCTGGTCGTAAGTACTGTAGCCCACAGACATCTACATCTATCTATGATTAAAAATCAAAATGCAGTTTCATTGTCGCCTCACAGAATACCATAGTACTCATAAACGGTGAGTGCAGAGAACCGGAGACCCTTTTTGAAATAAAACTTCTTTACGCACGCTTGACTTGGGGAGTAAGCTGGCGAACGCGTGACGAAGGCGTTACGAAAAGTGTGATCGAGCGCGGCGAACGGGAGTTGAATGGGGGATATAAGCAAAAGAGAGCATTGCGCGCGTACATTTTCTTTCCCTCTTTCTCTCATAGCCAGTTATTTTTCGTAATTTTATTTCGTTTTGAACAATTTTATGAATTCATGTGTAGTTCAATACATTAAATATTCTAGGTTTAAAGGGAATAAAATTGTAAATTCATTTTAAAGTTCATGTTTTGTGAATTTTCGAGTGAATAATAACAAATTGTGGCAGGAAGCCGATAATAAATTTAAATATTTGTAGAAAGTTAATAGATATACATATATGCATATACATATAGGTGGATTGTGTGCTCGTTTGTCATCCTCATACTATAAAAAATTACGTTGGTATCCCGTGAAAGCGTGGTCCTACCCCGGTCGATCTACAGCTGTTCTATGCTACAGCTGCAGCTATATTATTGTTGTAGCCATTTGTGCTACAACAATGATATAGCGAGGCTCTACCACGTATAAATAAGAGATTTTACAGAATTGTTAAGCTTAGCGTGTTAGCGACCGCAGCTTTTTTATTTTTTTAGTTATTATTAAGAAATATTCTGCCGTTTGTTTCCCTCTTTCGCCTTTTACGACACCCACGGGACGCTATGGCTAATAAGCATTTAAATTTTAAGTGAATACATGAACCGATACAAATAACCTTTTTACACTATTTAATGAAATCTCTAAAGGTTTCCGAAAAAAACTGTTTTCGACTCAGACAGTTCACCCGATGGTTAGGCGATGCTGTAGCCCATAGACATCTCTACATTTATCCTCGATTAAGGAAACGCAGATGCGTAGTCATCGCTGAGGACTGAGATGGAATGCCTCGTTTATAAAAATGCTCTCCGGTTCTCTACACCAACCATACGAAACAGCAGCATTAAGCTGCTATTTGACGCTGGTATACTGAGAGAGCGTGGTCCTAGCACGATCGAACCGACCCATTCGTGCTGCAACCATAATATAGCTGCGGCATGGCTCTACCACGTAAAAAGTATATAAAAAACGTTTGAAAAATTTAAACATAACAAAGTATGTACAGAGTCAGATAAAATAGAGCAAGCAAGGTTTCAAATATTCATAAACATCAAAAGTGATCATTGTTATGCAACCATACATACTAAGTGTTAGAACTACTTGTCAGCCTATGTGACCATCTGGGTACGTACCCTATTAGCTATATCTGCATCCGAATAGCAGTATTTGCATTGCTATGTTCCCGTCTGAAGGGTATAGAGTAGGGATGCCCGATCTGAATCGATTTTCTGGAAGATCGATTCACGGCCATACAATCTGCCGATTTTTGAATCGATACAAGGGAGTGCGATCTTCAACCGGATTGAATCGTATGCCTATAAGATCGATAAAAAAATCTTATTAACTAAAACCTAAACATCAACCGAACCGTAACTTACTAACGTACGAACCGATCTTTGCCAGGGAGGCGACAGAATAACTTAAACAAAGTAAGATTACCTACCTACACACTGAATGAGAGTAGCTTCGAGTTATATCAAAAGCGGTAATGTATGAAATATGAAGGTAGGTATGATAATACTATAGAGACAGTATAATTACACGATGTTAGGCATCCCATCTTAGTCCTCAGAAATGACAAAGCATCTGTACCCGTTTTTAGTTTTGAATTGACAAACTAACTGACAGTCCTCCTGATGGTAAGTTCCTACCGTGGTCTATAGACACCTGCAGCTAACTTCGGTTCGGTTATCCTCACTGGCTGTATGAAACAAAACAGTATTATGCTGCTATTTTACGTTGGTATTCTGTGTTAAAGTAACCTTTCCTCGAGCCTCGATTTGCAACTCGAACTACTTATTCCAGGATATTATACGTTTAAAAAGTAAAATACCAGGCTATAGATGTCCCCCTGCGTGACACAGGTCTCTTGTCTTTATGAGTCAATGAAAACAGAAGAGCCGTGTTGCCCCAGACATATTTCATCAAGTTTTTTTTTTTTTTTTTGATTTCGCAGGTATACAAGCGTAATCCTTAATCAAGGATGAATGTAGATGTCTATGACCCACAGCATCCACTTAACATCAGGTGGACCGTGTCCTCGTCTGTTACCCTTATTCTATAAAAAAAATCATATATATACTTCGTATTATTTGTGGAATATAAATTCAAAGGGCAAGGACTAGTTCACGAGCAATAATGACGAATTCACACAAGTATTTGTCATCAAATGAATTAAAAGTGAACTCTCTAGTTCACAAGCTATCACTAATGAATAACTCGACTATCCAATCGTCACATTATGATAACATTTCAAAACTCAGTAAGCCATAGAATTGTAAATACCATTACCTTGATTACCGTTTGTTTTTAAGAAAAGGTAGTACAAGGACATTACAAAAGCTCCAGTAAACCGTCAGAAAAACACTAAATAATGTTCTTTGTTCCTTTAATCATTGAGCTAATTTAAATTGATTTCAAAACTGCATGACGTTTTTGTCCAAGCTCTATCTACTCGCGACTTTTGCCTTCACAGCCAGGCAAATCAGTAATAAAAATTTCAATAAGCAATCTTTTAAATCCCTCAGCCCCTAAGCTTTTATGACTTACTCCGCGTTATCGATTTTAAATATTACAAACTGTTCGGAATTTTGTAAACCTTTTTTTTTATTGTAAACAGGTTTCAAGTTAGAAAGACCGCACTTCTGTTGCAGTGATATGGCCACAGAAAATGCATTACGTACCTATTGACATTTTGATTTTGTCAATTGATTATTAAAGCCAAACATTAATTTCTTGATATTTATGTTTTGATACTGTTTACATTTTCCTACATGTGACAGTTGCTTGTTTTATTTTGATTTTCACGATACAGTAGGTATATTCCGCCGCTAAGTTTTCTGTTGTTATAACTTATCTTTCGGTTGTTGTAACTTATTATTACTCCTTATAGATATGCCTATACCTATCAAATTACTGCTTTGTTGAACTGGCCACTTTGAACTGTAGTAGCTATCGTTTGAATCAGAATTCTAAATTCTAATTAATTTTATATCATGTTAAGGCCAGGTTGGACAAAATAATCGCATTTTAAACACGATTTTGATGCTTTTGAAATGATACTTCTTAAAATAGTATATTATGCTCGGAAAAAAATTGCGCGTACATGAAATACTAAATTAAATTCTTATTCGAATGGCTTATTAAAATACTTTATACATATTGATCAAGATAAAAAATTCTAATTTAATCACCGGCAAAAACTTTGACATTCGAGTTTCCCGTCTTTTTTTTTTAAACGATAGCCATATTATATTTTTCAAAAATATGAAAGGTTTTGTTATTTAATTAGATTCTAAATCAGAAAGATTTTTATTTATATCCTTTATTCCCTGATAATAAGTAAAAACGTTTCAAACAAACTAACTTTTTGTCAAACGAATATTAAAAATGCACGCAGCGAAGAAGGGAAGTGCTAAAAGATTAATTAATCTATATATATATATATATATATATATATATATATATATATATATATATATATTGACAGTATAATATCCTACTATAAATTTCATGGCCGTTATTCTTTTTGTCCTAACGTTCGTAGTCGAATAAAGATATAAATGAATTTAAAAATGGAACGCCAATTATTTCTAGAACATTGCAACATTGGTAGCAATATTATATTAAATGAAAATTCTCTGATATCCAGCCAGTGTTGGTAGACCTTTAATCTTTTCGCAATATTTTCTGTTCATTCAGTTTAATATTGACGTGAATTCTGTCTAAAATACTATTTTCATTTTCTCTTTGTTTTATTGTTTAAGGCATGGAGTCATCGACAATGAACTTCGGAGATCTGCTGAGGTCACTCCTTTTTGAATAATTAGAATAGCAACACACAGGTGATAAACAGGCCACAGTCCACCTGGTAGTAAGTGAATGCTGTGGCTCACAAACATAAGTAAATTTTTTCTCGATCAAGATCATAATGCAGATATTTTGTCACCTCTTAAGGACTATGATGGAATGCCTCGTTTCGAGTAAAAACGGTATCCGGTTCTCAATACCCACTATACGAAACACAGCAGCACTAAGCTGCTTTTTTACGCTAGCATACTGTGAGAGCGTGATCCTTCTCCGGTCTAGCCGACCCATTCGTGCTACAACCCTAACATAGCTGAAGCGTGTCTCAACGTGAAAAACTTGACCTAATTGCCACTTGGAACTAGTGATCGAAGCGCGACTACTAATAAATTGAACGTGATTTCTGTTTTAGGGCCAATTTTTTTATTCTACAGATTAAGCTCCTGTTAGAGTTTAGACAAATGTATTTTATGTAATTGATGTGACCCATAGAGACCCACAATCAACTTTAAACAGGAAGGCTCGTGTCACATTCATACATAGTAGAGCCAGGCTGCAGCTATATTATGGTTGTAGCACGAGTGTGTCGACTCGACCACGGAAAGGACCACGCTCTCACAGAATACCAGCGTAAAATAGCAGCTTAATTCTGCTGTGTTTCGTACGTACGTTCGTACACTCACCATAGTGTAGAGATCCGGAGACCTTTTTTTACTGCAAACGAGACATTCCATCTTAGTCCTTAAAGGTGACAACTGACAACGCATCTGCATTTTGATTCTTAATCGTGGATAAATGTATGTCTATGGACCACAGCATCCACTCACCACCAGATGTGCTCGTTTGTCACCCTTATTCTACCAAAAAAATCGGATTGATCTTAAATTCGGGGTACTTTAATCCTTGGTGCGAGAGCATTCTTAAGGCGCAACATCCCAGAGAATATACAAACTCTGACTTCCGTCAAGCTTAAAAACATTATTAAACAAAGATTGTATAAAAATTGTTATCTTGAGCAATTCATGGATGATAATAACCCCTGAGGGTAAAGTGATCGCTACCAAGCTATTTCTAATTTGTTTTGTGTAATAATAGTGTAACTTAAATGTTTTTTTTTTAAAGTCCCGCTGATTTTTTGCTGGTTTTTCCCAGGACAGAGGTATTTTTCGAGCCAGTGGTATATTAAACATATGAATGACTTTCAATAAATCATAATATATATATATATAAATTACCTGTCACGTTGTTTGTCCGCGATGGACTCCTAAACTACTGAATCGATTTTAATCAAATTTGCACACCGTGTGCAGTTTGACCCAACTTGAGAGATAGGATAGTTTTTTTGCCCACGAGTGACCCACAATTTTTTTGCGAAATTAAGGTTTTTTTAATAGGACATGACAAAGGGTCGTCGAGAAGGGCAGAACAACGTCTGCCTGGCAAGCTAGTATTATTTATAATCTACTAGCAATCTTCGCACTGGAGATCTTTGCATCTCTACAGCATATGCATGTATTATAGACGAATTTATAATAAAGTCGTAAAACACTGTAATATTATAAATAAATAGAACCGGCCAAGAGCGTGTCGGGACACGCTCAGTGTAGGGTTCCGTAGTTTCCCGTCCGTCACAATAAGTGTTCCCACTTATGAGTTTAAAGGTGGGTATCCACTATGTTCGCGCTCCGGCTGCAACTGCTCCCGGTAGTGGGTACTGTTGTTTCCATCCAAGTTCAAAATGATTTTCCTAGAAAGTCCTTATAAAGTTCTACTTTTCAGATTTTTTTCATATTTTCTAAACTTATGGTTCAAAAGTTAAAGGGGGGGGGGGGGGACACATTGTTTTTTACTTTTGGAGCGATTACTTCCGAAATTATTGATATTATAAAAAAATGATCTTAGTAAACCCATATTCATTTTTAAATACCTTTCCAACAATACATCACACGTTAGGGTTGAAATTAAAAAAAAATCACTTCCCACTTTACATATAGGGTGGCTACCCTAATAAAACATTTTTTCAAACTTTTATTTTACCACTTTGTCGGCGTGATTGATACACATATTGGTACCAAATTTCAGCTTTCTAGTGCTAACGGTCACAGAGATTAAGCGAGGACGGACAGACGGACAGACAGACATGGCGAAACTATAAGGGTTCCCAGTTGACTACGGAACCCTAAAAACATGCATCTGCAAAATTAATTATATTGAAATGGTCGGTCACCCTATCATATGAGGAAACAGAAGAATTGTTAAAAAGTAAAAACTGACTTTTGCTAACTGATGGTGTTTGTGAAATTTTTACGCAAATATTATTGTTGCTTTAATTTTCTTTTATTTTTCTTTTTAAATGTAAATACATATTATATAGTTAATACATTCCAGTTATATAAAACTTGACTTGGTTGTTGAAGGTTTCTTTCTTTTTTTAATGTTTTTAGATTTTGAGCACTAAGCAGTTCTTTTATTGCTGTTTTGTGTAGGTATATTATGACAGATTGTCTGATAAGATGTATAAAATAATGCCTAGTGAACTTTGGTCTCAGGTTTCCTCGATACAGACTTGCTTAGTGAGGAAACCAATAAATATTACCTATTGTATTTTTTTCTGTTAGTAAAACATTTTTCATTTTCATTTTTTCATACATTTAAACTTTCCTCTTGAATCATTCTGCCTGTTGATGAAAACTACATCAAAATCCATTGCGTAGATTAAAAGATCTAAACGTATAGACGGGAAGCGACTTAGTTTTATACTATGTAGTGATGTTCAATAAAAAAGATCCAAGCGTACAGACGGGAAGCGACTTAGTTTTATACTATGTAGTGATGTTCAATAAAAAAGTTTCCATTTCTTTTACTATTATTTAATCTTGATGACAACGTAATAATATGGTACCATGAAGCTAGCCTGATGAACCTGAATGCTGAGCTAGAAACACCTTAAAAGCTTATTTTCAATAAAAGTTATATTGTGGTTGCAGCACGAATGTGGCGGCTCGACCGGGGTAGGAGACCACGCTCTCACGGAATACTAGCGTTATATAACAGCTTAATGCTGTTGTGTTTTATATGGTGAGTGTAGAGAACCGGAGACCCGTTTTACTGGAATCGAGGCATTCCATCTCAGTCCTCAGGGCTGGCAACGCATCTTTATTTTGATTCTTAATCGAGGATAGATGTAGATGTCTATGGCCCACAGCAACCAACGACCAACAGGTGGATTTTGTGCATGTTTGTCTCCCTTATTCTATAAAAAAGACTTGATCTATACATATAAATAGAATTTAAGTTTCTGTCTTATTGATTAAAACTACTTTTACGGATTTTATCGCGTTTAATTTGAATTATTTTTAATTCTCGACGTTCCGGGCGCTTTCCAGCACCCATGGTCACGAGGGACTGACATGACTGAGACCCCGATGTCGTTGTTAAACCCGGAGTACCTTCAGCTTTTTAAATTATTGTTTAGATATTTTGCATAGATCGGACCATAAACAATAATAAAAAAAACTAAAAGTAGTTTTAATCAATGTGTAGTGTTCGCGTAAATATAAGAAACCGGCTCATGGTGAAGTTACATAAAGTCTCAACAAGCTGAATTTCAGTGAAATTGTTCAAAATATAATTATAAACAATGTCTAGAAGTTCCCCATCATTCCCCTGTAAGGAAAAAATTTTATTCAAGGTCAAAGGTCAAAAAAATGAGTTTTTCGAGATTTTCAGAAAAATGGTAAGTTTTATCATAAAAGTACCTCAGACAGAAATTGTAGATCATAAAATTATCTATAAAAAATGTATCAATACTTTTTTTCTTACAAGCCACCGTTTCTGAGATATAACGATTCAAAAAGTTATAAAAGTTGTTATCGTCATAATATACATGAGTACGCCACGTATATATACATCTAGAGTTGTTATATTTTTTATAATATAATTATATATATATATATTAATTATTTTCTATCGGTCATTGTAACTTATACTTATAATATAAAATATACATAAGTTTTAACTATAAGAATATCAGGTAAAATGAAATGTACGAAAAACAAGATTTAATTCAATGTGCTGAAGTTTTTAAAAAGAGTAATTTAACTCAACAAGAAGTTATTACTAACGGCATCCGCTTTCTTCTTTCTATGTACGGAGCTCCTAAAAAAACTACCTGTTTAGATAAGCATCGATATGCATGTTTCGTTAAAAATACTAAAAATATAAAACAAGTTCAATTAGCTTGTCTTCCTCCAACCTCAGTTGCTGCTCACCACCAACATATTATGAGTATATTACCAAGTTCAAGTATGGCTTGGTTATCAGCTAGACCCTACAGACTGGGGTTGGAAGTTGGTCAACAATATATTAGAGCCAGTTCAAACTTTACTTCCACCTGCGCCGGAAAAACTGCTGAACACTTTTTTTTGCAACTGCAAAAAGGGATGCAGTGTGGCATGCACAAATTGCCAAGGCCGGTCGTGCTCTATTATTGAATCACAAACAATGGAAGAGTCGTTTGACTCCGACGAAGTATCATGCGATACATCGCTATTGACGCAATTTACTTGCATCCAAAATGAAGATGAAGAAGAAGCAGGAGAAGAAGAACAAGAATTTGAAACTTACGAATAAGACGAATAAACTTCAACACTTTTTTACATCGCTTATATCTTTCCAATCTTTGAAAATTTCCGTTATTATGCAATAGTTTTACATTAAACAGGATCACAACTGACCTGTGGAGTAGGCCTACTGGGGAAACCACGTTAAAAAAACGCGCTAAGTACACTACCTCAAAGGTGGCGTGGAAACGTGTGCATATTATGACGATAACAACTTTTATGACTTTTTGAATCGTTATATCTCAGAAACGGTGGCTCGTAAGAAAAAAAGTATTGATACATTTTTTATAGATAATTTTATGATCTACAATTTTTTTCTTAGGTACTTTTATGATAAAACTTACCGTTTTGCTGAAAATCGCGAAAAACTCATTTTTTTGACCTTTGACCTTGAATAAAAAATTTTCCTTACAGGGGAATGATGGGGAACTTCTAGACATTGTTTATAATTATGTTTTGAACAATTTCACAGAAATTCAGCTTGTTGGGACTTTATGTAACTTCGAATGTCTAAATTGACCGGACTATATATTGACATGCCATGAAGTAAAAAATAACTATCTTTAACATTTTTGTCTGTCTGTTCATCCAGGCTATCTTCGGAATGACTGAACAGTTGGCAATGAAACTCCAAGAACAGAAAGACAGCAATACGAGAATTAATCGAGGCTAGATTTTTACTACAAAATCTTGGACATTTATAAAAAAAAAGAAAAAATTATCTTAAATCATGGAGTGTAGAGTTAAGCAGAACCATCTTAGGAGAATAGTTGAAAAAGTGTTCATCTGTAAGCAGCAAATAACAGTTCAAAAACTCTCCACAACAGCGTGCGAGTAGCTAGAGGGTATGAAATGAACTTAGCAGTTGTCGACGGAGTGAAGTGTGCAGAGCTGAGGGATTTAATATTTGTGATGACTAGAGTATTTGATGATATTGCAGTATTTAAAACCTCAACTATTCATGTTGTTTAAAATAATTTAGTAAATATAACCCGGAAAAAGTCGCCGTGAAACACGTTGAGAGTGGTTTTGAAAATAAAATTTTTGAAAACAATAAAATAATTATTATAAAAAAGAATCATGGTGAAATTCTGTGCAATAAAAAGTTCTTTGGAATTTACCCTCTAGCTACAGTGGCGCCATCCTTATTTAGCGCTTTCCTACGGACACTTTAATACAGAAACGGTTCTCCTTACATCTACACTCCATGTCTTAAATCAAGGTTACGTAGTAAGTAAGTGAATATACTTGTGGTGGAAGGTCTTCGCCCTCCCTTAATTAACTACATTTAATATAAGAGAAACAGTATGTTGTCACGTGTATGTGTTTACGTGTGTACGTGTGTATGTATGAGAAAAAGACAGTGAGTGAATGCGTTTATAGGATAAATTATAATAAAGCTTCAGTTTGATCGTAATTAGTGTCATAAGTCACTGCATTATTTTATTCTTACAGTCGTATGTCTTAATGGATATATTTGCAATATTTTACAATATAAGTGCTACGTAATTTGCGCCTTAAGGGTCCGGAGCACTTTCAGCTCTCAAGCAGGTGCAGCTTTTTAATTGTTACATTTGGTCCGATCCACACAGAGTGAACTTACTCTGTCTTGAAGTCTTGCAGCGGTATGCTTGGGTTTAGATCTAATTTTATTAATTACAGGGTCCCAAGCAGGTGGTAGTACCCAGCCTCCTTCTCCGTTGAAATTAGGATTAGTTATTGTGTAAGTGATGGCTTCTTCGGAATCGTTGTAGTTTGAATCTTTATGAAACGGAAAAGCGACACTAAAAAGAGACAAACATATACATCTATGGTATTTAGCCTACGAGAGAATGAGATAGAACACAGTATACGGTGTTTCCTATTAACTCAGTCTCTTTTTCTGAAGGTTTTACTTCTATCGCGTGTGAACTGCACACATTTTTTTTAATTTCAACATCCTCAAGTATTTTCCTTGATATTATGAATCGATGTTCCTTCACGTTTACTCCATGAGATCACAAAATCTCATGGAGTTCAGAACAGTTAGCGTTCCGATAATCACAATTATCGCATCGACCAGTGCATTCCTGATTCTGACGACAACTCGCCTCAGACATAATAATAAACATGAAACGTTGACGACTTCACGTACGGATATGTTGCGCTTGGGAACAGATCATCTGTACTAAATGTAATTATGAGGCTTTTAAAATACTTTTATAATACAAAAGGAACTATTTTCGATACGAAAAAGAAGTTATCAGCTATCAGAGGCATAAAATTCTGTAAGAATACAGTCACCCTCTAGACGACATCTTTTTTAGGGTTCCGTAGTCAACTAGAAACCCTTATAGTTTCGCCATGTCTGTCTGTCCGTCCTCGCTTAATCTCTGTGACCGTTAGCACTAGAAAGCTGAAATTTGGTACCAATATGTGTATCAATCACGCCGACAAAGTGGTAAAATAAAAATTGGTAAAAATGTTTTATTAGGGTAGACCCCCCTATACGTAAAGTGGGAAGTGATTTTTTTTTAATTTCAACCCTAACGTGTGATATATTGTTGGAAAGGTATTTAAAAATGAATAGAGGTTAGGGAAATAATCACTCCAAAAGTAAAAAACAATGTGTGTCCCCCCCCCTCTCTAACTTTTGAACCATAGGTTTAGAAAATATGAAAAAAATCTGAAAAGTAGAACTTTATAAGGACTTTCTAGGAAAATCATTTTGAACTTGGATGGAAACAACAGTTTTTGTACAAAGTCATAAGTGGGAACACTTATTGTGACGGACGGTAAACTACGGAACCCTACACTGAGCGTGGCCCGACACGCTCTTGGCCGGTTTTTTTATAGAATTAGGGTCACAAACGAGCACACAGTCCATCTGATGGTAAGTATACGCTGTGACCCATAGTCATCATCTATCCTCGATAAAGGGTAAACATGTAGATGCACTGTCACCTGTGAGGACTAATATGGAATGCCCAGTTTCCAGTTAAAAGGGTTTCCGGTTCTCTACACTCAGCATACGAAACAGTGAGTCCTTCGCGATTCCATTCGTGCCACAACTATGTTATTTTATGTTTGTACTGTACTACGTTCTTAAAATAATTATTTACTGATTTCTGATGATG
Organism: Parnassius apollo; assembly: GCA_907164705.1. Taxonomy (NCBI): domain Eukaryota; kingdom Metazoa; phylum Arthropoda; class Insecta; order Lepidoptera; family Papilionidae; genus Parnassius; species Parnassius apollo. The sequence continues at coordinate 650,488 of CAJQZP010000341.1, read as the reverse complement.
TTAATGCTGTCAGCTTTTTGGCTTTTACAGCTTCATAGGTTTCAGGGCCCGCGCCCTGAAAAGCCGCAGGCTGTAGTAACTATGTAGTTATGAGTTATATGATTGTATTGAGCACAGGTAAGCCTGTTCAAACACGTGTACAAATCTTTCTGTACCATATTTCATTAGATACGAAAATCGATATTCCAACACAGTTACAAAATAGATTTTCTCCAATTAAATACGGGCGACTGTTAAAACTACTGTGCTACAGTAAAAAAAAATACGTTTAGAAAAACTTTCATTGTCATCGATGTTGCAAACATCGATTTAAAAAGCAAAACCAAACCGAGATTGTATTCACCTGACAAAGCATAAAGATTAGGTATGTCGTACAACTGTACTACTATTTCTTCAATCGTGTTGTCTTGGTGCTTTTTATTTCCATACCTTTTAGACGCATCTTATTGCATAGCACATACATAAACAGTCACGCCTGTCACCCAGAGGAGTAGGCTTACGGACTTACGGTAGGAGTAAGATTACGGACTTCCATTCGGCACGATCCTGGTACACCTCTCTCACCTCCACATCCATATACCCACGGATACATGCTCGTCGCTTAAGAGTACTCTTGATTTGGCTCATTTTTAATATACCGCCAATTTGGTCGATAAACCTTCGACTAGGGTATCCCTTCCCAACTCTGCCGTTCACTTTTGCAACATAGATTTGCTTTGTCAGTCTTTTCTCGTTCCAAAAGCATTCCTTTCTTAATCCTGGTCACAACATCATCTTGCAAACTACACTTCTTTCTCTCTAGTGTATAGTAAATGTTAATAAAATTGTTATTCGTAACTAAATGTTGTATGACAAGTAAGTAAGGAAGAGCGAGGTGACTTAGTGACAGTATCTTAATACTTGAAAGGAGATCTCTACATAATGATTTCTTATATTTGCGCGAACACTACACATTGAATAAAACTGTTTATACGGATGTTATCGCGTTTAACTGACTTATTTTTAATTCCCGACGTTTCGGATGCTTTACAGCAGCAGTGGCAGTAAGAGGGGGACACCCCATTGATCACGGCTGCTGTAAGGCACCCGAAACGTCGGGAATTAAAAATAAGTTAACTAAACGCGATAAAATCCGTAAAAATAGTTTTATTCAAGGAGATCTCTACTTTCCATATATTATTATTAGTATTAGTATTGTAAACCTATTGTTACTGTATTTTTTTTGTTTAAGTAAAGAACAGTGATTTATAATATAAACAATGGTAAGTAACATAAACTTTCAATTTAAAAATAAAAGGGAAACAGTGTAAAACAATTGAATTTAATGCACGGAAGTAACAATATACTTCCTAATGCGCATTAGTATACATATACACAAAAACCCAGACGTTGTACAAACGCAGACCCACGTATGCAGAATTTTGCATATGCACACATCGGTACCAGTTGAATATCGCACAGAGTGCAATACACCTAGTTACCAGATAAAAAATTGAAAAGTCCCGACAAACAAGCTTATTTCCATAGAAAATTTCTGGTATTTTGTTGCAAATGTAATTGAAATCGTGAAATAAAATTCTTGCTTTTGTGCACTCTCGCGATCAATCCACGTCGCAGATACCACCCCTCCCACGCAAGACCCTTATTTACACTGTATCTTATTCAAGAAACAAAAAGGCTGACATTTTAAAACTCTGACCACAATACTGACAAGATCCCAAAAGTCTTTACATATCAGGACAAATCCCGACATAATATGGTATCTCTAAATACAAAACCGCTTTTGTTTACCGGCCGGCTTTGCCCAGCCTCGTCTTGATTTCACGAGTGCTAGCTACAAACATCAATAATTTGATCACAGCACTACGCTTGCCGCACGGAATACCACCTAAGGACAAGTCTAAGCCGATTATAAAACCGGTAACCGGGCAGAACAGGAACGACCGGGCTTTTCTACTCACAATCATTACAAAACATCGATTCAACGGCTGCGACTGTTGTTTTTTTGAATGAACGTAATGTTAAAACAACGAATCGTAGCTGTAGAAGGGTTTTGTACAACAAACCGGCGTGTTAAAGACAAAAAAATGAGAGCAGTCATCTTGTATTGACGTTTAGCGCGGCCGCTCGGGCGTCACTGACAGACGCGCAATGTCGCGGCCCGAGCGCTGAACCAATGTAAAATCACTTTATTGGCGTTTTTAACGCCATCGCATAATTGCACACTGTCACTGGCCACTGGAATGGGCACGCCAAGAGGGCGGTGGCTCGCTCACCTGAGCCTAACAGGCGGCGGGATGTTGAACGCCGGGAACAATTTCGCATTGGGACTCTCGAACAGCATCGCGATTGTTTTTTCACCGCACACGCATTGTACCCGTCCACTCGGTGTGGCGGCCGGCCGAACACTGCCGGTGACTTGCGGGGCTCTGCCCCGCGTCCCTCGCTTTCGTGACGTCACCGGCTGACAGGATGAATGGTATCTCGCTCCCCCTTAGCACGTTGGACTGAGACGACAGAAGTTAAGACTGCAGTAGTGGTGACGCGTATTGTATAGTTGAGCCCCTCTTATGTCGTAGCTTGTAGGGCTTCGTACAGCCGTGTTGCCTGATGCCTGCTGCTTATGCGTGCGTTTACTGTATCCCCTGCCCCTCTGTATTTAGGTTTCCAAACGTAACACCAACTTAAACTCAAATAACTCTGTAATCCTAGTATTTTTGTGTCACTAGTTCTGACCATAACTTGTAGTAATGGCTTTTTTAAGCAATCAATTTAGTTCACTGAGCGAACGACACTAGCTCTAGTAAATGCAATGTTAAAAGACGTTAATTGTTGTGGGAATTCATGCATTTTGAATGTCAGCAGATTTGACTCAACATGTACAAAGCATCTATCTATAATATGCTATTTATAATATTATATTTTGCATTCAATTCTAACAGATTTGGATGTATGTTCCAATTCTATTTAAACAATAAGCATTAGAATTATTTCTTTTTTCTTCTCTCATTTCTATGCAAATTGATAATCTTCGAAATATCTATCACTTGATATCCAAACAGTATTCTCACAATATTTTATGGCTACTAAACACGTTATAAGAACTCATAGGTAATTATTATTAAATAATTTACAACAGGTGCCAACACAAATGTACGGGTTACTCATACATATCGTAAAATGTTGGTGGAATGACTGACCCCTAAGCTATAATCACTGTATTGTATATATAACTGTATTTGCAACTGTAGAGTTTAAGCGTAAATGTCTATGTATTGATTCTATTTAACCGATGATTTAAATTTTCATATTAAGCTTAAATTTTTTTATAGAATAAAGGTGACAAAAGAGTACATAGTCTAACTGAGGATAAATGGATGGCCCACAGACATCTACATTTTATCCTTATAATTAAATTAAGAATCAAAACGCAATCATCTCTGAGGACTAAGATGGAATGCCTCTTTTCCAGGAAAAAGGGTCTCCAGTTGTTTCCACTCACCATACGAAACACAGCAGCATTAAGCTGCTATTTAACGCTGGTATTCTGTGAGAGCATGGTCCTTCCCCGGTCGAGCCGACCCATTTTTGCTACAACTACATAACGTAGCATGACCCTACAACGTATTAATTGCATTCCTCAACTATATAAGATAATTTATAGCAAATATGTATAAAGCCTCTTCTAAGATAACGAGCTTGTCTACTACCTTGAGTCAACAATCAATGTTCAAACATCGGGTGAGGTCTTCAAACGTCGGCTTGACATTTGATAATGGTGATGAAAAATCATCATCATTCATTCACATGTCAAGTATAGCTAATATTTATCTAATTATACCGGTAAAATTAAGTTTAGATGGACACTTGGTACTAACTAAGGGTACCAAGGTTAGCGTTCTTTTACAATATCCTCTATTCTATGATATATAAAGCTACAGTGGCCTAATGTTAAAGTGCGGATCGCAAACAAAAAAGGTCGTGGGTTTGAATCCACCATTCGACTTTTTTTATAGAATAAGGGTGGCAAACGATCACACAGTCCACCCGATGGTAAGTGATTGCTGTGGCCCATAGACATCTACATCTATCCTCGATTAAGAATCAAAATGCAGAGAACCGGAAACCCTTTTTACTGAAATCGAGGCATTCCATCTTAGTCCTCAAAGGTGACAACGCTTCCGCATTTTGGTTCTTAATCGTGTATAGGTGTAGATGTCTGTGGGCCACAGCATCCACTTACCATCAGGTGGACTGTGTGCTCGTTTGTCACCCTTATCCTATACAAAAAAAATCTTAAATAAATCTACACAAAACGTTTGCAATATCATTAGACATAGACATAGGTTTTATTAGCATCAATACACAATTAAAAATATACATTTAGAAGTAAATTCATTCTTATTGCGCCCGCGTCGATATTGGTACTAACTTTCCATTTAAAAAATAATGAATCAACCATTCACTGAAAGTATGTATTATTAAGTTTAAACATAAAATTCAAAAGGAAAAAACCTGCCACTACACGCGAAATAATGATTTTTGAAATGCTAAAAGGTGTTTTTTTAATTGAGCTTAACCGTTTACAGATTCAGTTTCCCGTATATGTGTTGGTAAATTATTCGAATATTTAGTGGCCATGTATCTAAAACATTCAAAGTTTTATAAGAAAAAATTATTAAGTAACAAAAATCCTCTAATAAATAATTTTAAAATAACAATTACATTTAACTTACAAAGAAGTTAGATAAGATGGACAATACATCGTAGATTAACTAAGACTACAAGTAAAAAAGACTGTACTACGTCAAGGTCAAACAAACAATTTATTTAAATAGGTATATTACGATACGATGTATCGCCGCAAGCAAAACTTCAAGAAACAACACAAAATTTCTTCAAAAAAAACGTAATAAATTAATACAATCTACAAAGATTAATATCTTTAGCACGAGACTAAAATATGGCTTTTTTTAACATACCCACTTGGACAAGAAAAAGACACAATTTAAAAGGTATATACAATAAACTACACATCACCAAATAAAACAACATTTCACAATATTACAAATGTAATTTTTATATTTTTCGTTTATTTCTTTAAATAAACCTTGTAACGTATGTTATCCACTTAAATAGATTATTATTGAAAAATACAAATAATAACAGCCACTTTCCCGCCGCGTTCTTTGACAACTGACGTAACATCTGACAGAGACAATTTATTATTTATTTTTTATAAGTCGCAACGCCAACCGCAACTGATTTTTACGCCTAAATAATCAATTGAGTATCCTAATTATATTTATTATAATAAAAATATTAAAATAAATATTAAAATTAATATCTATCAAATATAATACAAATTATAAATATTAATTTACATGTGCTGTTCCTGTTGTTTAGTAAAATAAATTTAAAACTATCAATGGCTCCCTTTGTCAGGGCCAATCCCTACCTATTTCCACGGTTATCTGACAAAGTAAAGCGCAACCGTCGTGACGGAAGTAAATTGTATTTACAAAAAGCAAAAACGGCGCTGCTAGGAAAGAGTGTAGTATGTACTATGTATGCATGGCTCTTAAAATCTATAATAAAATTCCTCAGATGTTTAAATCACTGAACAGCAATCTTTTTAAACATAAATTCAAAAACCTTTTAATTGAAAAATGCTACTACACTGTAACCGACTTTCTCAATGATAAATTTTGACATTATATATATATAATTAATTTAAAAATACATATATTTTAATTATGATTGTTATAAGTAATAATTTCACTGACTTTGTATATGAATAGACTTTGCCAATGATAATGAAAACTAACAACCCAACACTTTAAATTTTACACACCGCATATCAGTAAGACATGTTGATACTAATAACACTAACACCAAGAATATATCTCTGCCCATGCATTGTATAACTCACACATGTTTTAGTATATAAAATATCTTATCTTATCTTATGTTATCAAAATATACATACGTAAAATAAACACACAGTGTAAATTAAAAAGGAAAACCTTAGTAAGAAATTAATTTAATGCCACTGGATTCGGTGCAACATCTTTTAAATAACATTTTATAAATATTTAACATTTTTACACCAGAAGAATGGAATAATCTTTTTTTTATAGCATTGGTTGACAAACGAGCACACAGTCTAACAGGTAAGTGGCCTATAGACATCCACATTTATCATCAATTAAGGATCAAAATGCAAATGCGTTGTCACCCCTGAGGGCTAAGATGGAATACCATGATTCCAGTAAAAAGAGTCTCCGGTTCTTTACACTCACCACATGAAACAGAGCAGCATTAAGCTGCTTTTTTACGCTCGTATTCTGTGAGAGCGTGGACCTGCCCCGGTCGAGCCGATTGCCAGCATCTGTCTTTCCATGCGATTATAATGTGTATGTCTTCAAGGCAACCATGAAATAGGCTCTTGTTAAGCTAAGTTAGTGAGTTTAGCATCTTTAGCTGCATGAGCACTTACCAGCTGGGACAGTAGTGAAGCACTGGCTTAGAATTAAAAAAAAGATAGTACCTTTTCTAATGTCATCAGTGACTTTGATATACCACTGTCTTTTTCTACCATTTGGATTTATTAAAACATGATGTAAGTATTGTGAGTTGGTACCCTTAAAATGAATTTTCTTGAATAGCGTAGAGGTTCTACAAAATTTAACTTCTCATTTAGATAGGGAGGAATAGAAGGGTGAAATAATACGCAGTACAGAATAGAAAGAATATGCATGCACTTGAGACGTGAGTGAAACTGGAAATATTGGTCAAATTTACGCAATCCAAATATGAACGGAATACTAGTACTTTGAAGTCTCTCAAGCTTATTTAGCTGGTCTTCAGTTATGTCTACATGGCTTGCGTCAGCATAGTCGAGAATCGAAAAGAGAAAAGACTGTGCCAGCATATTTTTGTAGGAATGGGAAGAAATGATCGCATTCAACAAAGAGTAGTGACATCAGTGGCTTTGATAGACAAAAGCAGTGGCATTGGTGTGACCTGGATGAAACCCGGACTGATATGGACTCAGTAGGTTATGTTTCAAGATAAAAGTAGAGGTTTGGTTATGAATATAGACTTCTAAAACTTTAGGACGGAACGGCTGAATTGAAATGGGGCGAAAATCGTTGAGAAGGAGCAAGCACCTTAGGTAGCGGTTTAACATAAGCCTTTTTCCAATGACTGATTGCCCCGAGTCAAGGGAAAATTTTATAATGTGAGTTATTGCCGGGAGAAGAGGGTCTAAGTTAGTGAAAATCATTTTTTCGCTTATTTCATCGCAGCCTTAGACTTAATTGCTAAAATAAACTTCTTAATTTCATTCTGGTCGACAGAAGAGAATATAAATGCATGCAATCATGTGAGGAAATTGCACTGATGCAATAGAATTTCAGGTATGAGTTCGGACCATAGAATACTATACTGCACAGAATAGAATGATAGAATGGCTGTCAACCTTATTTTGTACCGATTTCGGCGTCACCGGGAGCACACATACAAGCAATTACGTCGTATTATCAGTTAATCACTACTACAAACCCGATTCGCTGTGTTCACAGACGGATTTTTTATACATATTTATTTGTAAATAGCGCTCAATTTGGCATTTTCTAAATAATTTGCATGCGAAATTTGGAAACGATTGTAACGTCAAAACACATCTCGTGTTGACATTTATACGTCAGATTTGACGTGTTAGTAGCATTTTATTGGCGGAGTCCGTGTACTCCGCCTACTCCCCCATTCTATTATGTATGTATTATAGTATTCTATGGTTGCAAACATGTCTGCCACGCAAGGCAACTTGCTTCCACTAATTTAATTTCAACATTTTCTAACACGGCAATAGCGCTAAGAATATTACTTACATTGCCAATTTCAGTTGCATCCGGTGAAAGGTCCTTTTCAAAGTTAAAAATTATAAAAAAAACTATTTAAGTTCAACAATACACCAGCAAAGAAAAAAAAAGAAAAAAGTGACACGGGACAACTGTCGCATATTTTAACCAAATATTTCAATTAAAATATATTTATATTTTATTCCTGAAATTCCGAAAAATAATGTTTTATGTAAATAATATATTTCAATATTAATGAATAAGTAATAATATATTTACAAGTTCGTTTGCCTGAAGTGATGACACGAAATAACAATGGCCGAAAACACCAAGAATATATTTTATGTTGCAACATTAATGCCAGGGAGAACGTTAAAGAAATATTAAATGAGAAAATAGAACAACGTCAAAATAACAAAATCAATGCTCACTACACTTCTACTGATCCCAAGAAAACAACGAATGCCGCGTTTTTATTGAGATGCTTCGTTTTATTGAGATTGTCACCAAAAGAAGCTTTGAAACCATCAACTGTAAGCGATTATAGTTGTAGGTCACTTCAAGATGCAACGCCTGGTGATTCATCGTACACAATATTAATATTAGATTGCTTTAAGGCGATAAACAAAGCTCGAGAACTAGGTTTTTCTTTTAATTTTCAAGATTTTGATTTGTACTAAATTATAGACTTTTGAGTGCTGTAGATATATTTTTACATTTTCTATGAATATTATCGCTCCAATACATTCACAGCCGGATTTCCTACGGTGTCAAAATTTTACCGACGGTAGGCTGTTTAAAGGTAAAAGGGATTAAATATACATATGTAAAAATATTTCGGCTTCACAGCCTACCGTAGAAATTCATGACTCTTCTGATAATATACCTAATGACACAAATTCTTCACTTTTTTCGAAACAATTATACAATTTGTATAGTAACGTACCAGTGGTTAAAAGAATTCCCAGAGGCACGAGGATGCAACTTGCTAAAGCATTATCATTAACTATTCAAAATTGTCTAACGAATTGTGAAAAAAGTTGGCAAAAATTATTTACATTCGCGTATTCCGACTTTCATTTTAGTAAAACAATAAATAAATCAATTACGTCTCAACTAAAAGAAAATTCTTTTCAAAATTTGAATTACCCGATTAATACTCATTTCTCTCGACCTTATCCTAAATTTGATTTAAAAAAAGTAGTTGAATCAAAAGTAATGGACGGCGACTTAAAAAATGCATCCCGTATTTTATTCTCAGATGACATCCTCGCTCCTCGTAATGTCGAAACTCTTGAAGGCCTTTGTCAGAAACATCCTTCGGTCAATCCTTCCCAGAATTTACCGCTGCCTCCCAATACTTCTATGGAACCATTACAAGTTTCCGAAAAAGACACTTTAGACGCAATATTGTCATTTTCGAATGGCTCTGCCGGCGGCATTGACGGGATTACGCCTCAGCATCTCAAAGACCTTGTAAGCGTATCTGCCGGTGACGCCGGTAGGGTACTTCTTAATGACATAACAAAATTATGTAATTTTATGCTTTCTGGTAATGTCAATCCCAATTTCATTCCCTACTTATATGGGGCAAGATTGTGTGCCTTCAAAAAAAAGGATAACGGTATCCGTCTTATTGCTGTTGGTTCTACATTTCGACCCTTAACTTCAAAATTATATTAATCTCAAACCTTAAGACAAAATTTCAACCTACTCAACTAGGCTTTGGCACCAAAGAGGGCTGTGAGGCGGCGGTACATTCGGTGCGTACTTTCTTAACTAATTCCAATGCAGATGTTCTTCTGAAGGTTGATCTTAGAAATGCTTTTAACTCTATTGATAGGATATCCCTGCTGAAAGAAGTGGCTATCAATACCCCCGAAATATATCATTACGTTTGGCAATGTTACAGTCAAAATTCAAACTTGTTTTATCAAAACCATATTATTGAGTCTGCTGTCAGTGTTCAACAGGGTGATCCATTAGGTCCAGCTCTTTTCAGTTTGGGAATTCAACCTATTATTTCAAATTTAAAATCCAAGCTGAATGTCTGGTATATGGACGACGGTACACTGGGAGGTAAAGCAGATGACGACCTCAATGATCTTACTCATATTTTTCAAAATTTTAAAAATATTGGTATGAACCAAATACAAATAAATGTCAAATATTTATTTCTAATAATTTATCTAATTCTAACAGAAATACCTTAATTCAAAATTTCAATCAGATTTCTCCAGGAATAAAAACTGTCAATTCGGAATCGCTTTACCTGCTTGGTGCTCCGTTATTTTTCGATAGTATTAAACGTGTTTTAAAAACAAAATTTGATCAATTTTTAAATCACGTTGATAAATTATATATTTTAAACCCCCATATTGCCCTTACCATTTTAAAATATTGTCTTCTTGTACCTAAATTTACATACTTGTTACGCTCAAGTCCAGTCTGGAAATGTTCGGATATTTTAAAAGATATTGGTAGTAAAGTTCTTAAAATTGCTTTAGAAAACATTCTAAATTTGAAATTAAATACAATAGCCTGGAATCAAGCCGCTTTACCTATCAAATTTGGTGGAATTGGTGTAAGAAATATTTCTAGCGTCGCATTGCCTGCTTTCCTTGCTTCCGTGCATAGTGTCAATGACCTATGTAACACAATTTTAAATAATAAAGTAGACCTGTGCTTTGCTGCGGAGGCAAAGCAAACATGGCTAACGCTATGTCCCGGCGAAAATGTCCCACTCGTGTCGAGTTAACCAACAAAAACAGTGGGATATTCCGTTGGTACGGAGTGTCCAGAAAAATTTATTTCAAAATTTCCATATTCAACAAGATCAGGCTCGCCTTCTAGCTGTTTCGACTAAGGAATCTAGCCACTGGTTACATGCTCTACCATCAAGTAATCTCGGCACATTGCTTGATGGGGAAAGCTTGCGCATCGCCGTAGGAATCCGGCTAGGAGTGGCAATTTGTCGACCTCACCAGTGTCCCTGTGGTAGCAGCGTCGATGAGTTTGGGCTCAACGGACTTTCATGCAAGAAAAGTGCAGGTAGGTTTTCCCGTCACGGTTCTTTGAACGAAATCATCCGAAGGGCTCTTGTCTCTATAAATATCCCCTCGGTTTTAGAGCCTTGCGGGATATTTAGAGACGATGGCAAGGGACCCGACGGTATGAATTTGGTCCCTTGGGAGAGAGGTTAATCCCTAGTGTTGGATGCTACTTGCGTTGACACTTTGGCGGCTTCTCATCTCAAGGGTACCTCTTTTAGAGACGGGGCGGCATCAGAGGCAGCCGAATTTAGTAAATGGCGCAAATATGAGTCTTTGAGAAATGACTACATATTTGTGCCATTTGCTGTTGAGACTATCAGTCCGTGGGGTCCACGTGCAGTGAAGTTCCTAAAGGAACTGTATCCACGACTGGTCGTCGCTGCTGGTGATAAGTAGGCTGGTTCTTTCCTCGCTCAAAGGCTAAGTATAGCTATTCAGCGAGGAAACGCAGTCAGCGTTCTTGGCACTATACCACGGGGAGCATGTCTTTTTGACGATTTAAATTTTTAGTTTTAGATTTTCTATATTATAGTTTCTTCTTTTATATTGTAAATAATTAGTTTTAATAGCAAAGACTAAATAACTTAGCTAGAGTTTCGATTGAACATTGAAATTTTGGACAGCTTAGACGCGAAAAAATTGATAGCAGATTTTGCAAACATAAAGGCAAGAAGAGTTCAATTTCTGTAGTACATTATTTAAGTACCAACATAGTTTTATTTTCTGTAAATAATAATAAATATTTATGTAATAAGGTACGTGACGGTAACATGGTCACCTTAACCTTGCCGCCCTATAAAACCAACACTAGGAGAAGGACAGAGACATAAACAGGAAGTCGTAAATAACTAATATATCAATAAAAATAGCAAACAATCTTTGGCAATAATGAGGAACACTTCTAAAAAACCTGCGATTTTCCCGGACTCATACGACTTAGGTGCCTTCAAGGCCTTTTTAAAGGCCGGTAACGCATTTGAAACTAGCCTGATGTTGCAGCTGTTCATGAGCGGCGGTAGTCACTTACCATCAGGTGAGCTGTATGCTCGTATGCCCCCTCATCACAGAATAAAGAATGCCCTCATATACAACATGTAACAAAAACCCTGTGGTTTCCGTTAACTGCGTTATCAGAATCAGTATTCAAGCGTATAGAAATAACTTTACTTCAGAAACTTTTTTAAATTTAATTTTAATAAATTTTATTTTGCAAATTTTATATGGTTTTATTACTCTGCATTGTCCGGGGAGTAAAAGGATTGTTCAAAACCTCGCTTTTACTATTACTATTACTTGTAATCTATATTGAATGAAAATTGTTTTATTCTATTCTCACAGAATACCAGCGCAAAAATAACAGTGTTATGCTGTTGTATTTTATATGGTGAGTGTAGAGAACCGGAGACACTTTTTACTGGAAACGAGGCGTAACATCTTAGTTCTCAGGGGTGACAGCGCATCTGCTTTGATTTGATTCGTAATCGAGGATAGTAGTAGGTGTTGCTGGTTACAACATCCACATAGCATCAAGCGGACTGTGTGTTCGTTTCTCTCACTTATTCTATTAAAAAAATCAATTATTTCCAATACAGGCAATTATAGGGTGGATTATAATATATCATCATCATCATCATCACAGCCCTTCACAAGTCCACTGCTGAACATAGGCCTCCCCCAAGTAATGCCACAAAGCACGGTCCTGAGCCACCTGCATCCATCGACTTCCTGCATATCTTACCAGGTCGTCACTCCATCTAGTGGGGGGTCGCCCTACACTACGCCTACCGGTACGAGGCTGCCACTCGAGAACCTTTCTTCCCCATCGGTTATCGGTTCTTCGAGCTATATGGCCGGCCCATTGCCACTTCAGCTTACTAATCCGTTGGGCTATGTCGGTCACTCTGGTTTTACTGCGGATATCCTCATTTCTGAGTCTATCACGCAGAAAAACTCCGAGCATAGCCCTCTCCATAGCTCGCTGAGCGACCTTGAGCGTCCTCATACGGCCAGCAGTGAAGGACCACGTCTCTGATCCGTAAGTCATCACTGGCAACATGCACTGGTTATACACTTTAGTTTTCAGAGATTGAGGTATACCTGACGAGAAGATGTGTCGAAATTTCCCGAACGCTGCCCAGCCGAGTTGAATCCGTCGATTGACCTCTCGGTCGAAGTTTGACTTACCTAGTCGGACTATTTGTCCCAGGTAAACGTACTCGTCAACAACTTCGAGCATAGTGCTTCCAACAACTACCGGCATAGGTGTGACATGGACATTAAACATGATCTTTGTTTTGTCCATGTTCATCTTAAGACCTATCCGTTGGGAGGCACTATTGAGGTCATTGAGCACAGTGCTTAAGTCCTCCAGCGATTCTGCCATAAGGACTATATCGTCGGCAAATCGAAGGTGAGTGATGTACTCGCCATTGATGTTAATACCGTATCCTTTCCAGTCCAGTAGCTTGAAAACGTCTTCCAAAGCAGCGGTGAAGAGTTTCGGGGATATAACGTCACCCTGTCTTACACCTCTCTGCAGTTGGATAGGTTTCGAGCTCTGGTTCTGTACTCGGATAGCCATCGTAGCCCTACTGTACAAACACTTCTGCACTTCGATACACCGACAGTCAACTTGGCACCGCTGAAGGGACTGCAGCACCGCCCAAATTTCGACGGAATCAAAGGCTTTCTCATAGTCCACACACGCCAGGCAAAGTGGCAAATTGTACTCTTCAGTCTTCTGTACAATCTGCCGCAGGGTATGTATGTGGTCTATGGTACTGAAGCCTTTTCGGAAACCGGCTTGTTCGGGAGGCTGGAAGTCGTCGAGTCTGCGTACGAGACGATTCGTAATGACTCTCGAAAACAGCACGTAGACGCGGCTCAGAAGGGAAATCGGTCTGTAGTTCTTCAAGAGAGCGTTGTCGCCTTTCTTAAAGAACAAGACCACCGCACTTCTGCTCCACGCCTCTGGAGTAGTGCCACCATGGAGGACGGAATTGAAGAGCTTCTGAAGGACTTCAAGTACCGGTGTTCCACCCGCTTTCAGAAGCTCCGCTGTAATTGCATCCTCGCCTGGGGCCCTGCCGGTTTTAAGGTGCTGGAGCGCCATTCTTATCTCGCTTAGACTGACGGAATAGTGTCGAATAAGACTTGCTCTTGGATCGTTACTCACACTTGCGTGTGGCTCCAACGATGATGTGTACAGCTGCCCATAGAACCTCTCAATCTCACTCAAAATCTCAGGTGTCCCGGAAACGATGCTGCCACACTTAGTCTTCAGCCTTGACAGTTGGCTCTTACGAGCAGACAGATCTCTGGCAAAGACTTTGGAGCCCTGGTTCCGCTCTATCGCTTCTTTAATACGAGCAGTATTAAAGTTGCGTAAGTCTCGCCGCATGCATTTGGAGATCTGTCTGTTCAGTTGCCTGTATGCTGTCAAATCTGTTGACGATTGCAGCCTCATCTCCCGTCTAACAGCTATGAGATTAAGAGTGATCGGAGAGTTTTTGTGTTCTTCTGCGGCGGGTCTTGCAGAACTTAGCTCCGACCGCATGGACAGTTTCCACAAGCTTGTCATTCACATCGTCCACTGCATTGCAATCTTGTAGGCACTGAAAGCGGTTGTGTAACTCGAGCTGAAAGTTTTCGGGATTTTGAATTAGAGCACGAGGGGGACGGAGCGTTGACTTCATTAGACGAGACCTCTCCAACTTAACGTTTAGGTTCAGTGTGCCTCTAACCATTCGGTGATCGCTGCCAGTTTTCACCCTTGCGATCACTGAGACATCACTGAACAGTTGGCGTCTGGTCGTCATAATGAAGTCAATCTCATTTTTTATCGAACCGTCGGGGCTCGACCAGGTCCACTTCCTGTGGGGCCGCTTCTGGAAGAAAGAGTTCATCATAAAGAGTCCCTCTTTCTCCATAAAGTCGGCCAGCTGCTGGCCCCTTCGGTTCCGTTGCCCTACTCCAAATTTCCCTAACTTCAGCTCACCGTTTTCTCTTGTGCCTAGTTTTGCGTTGAAGGCTCCCATCAACACCGTGTAGTGGGTTTTGGAGGAATGCATGGCTTTGGAAATATCCTCATACATTTCCTCCACCTCCTCATCGGAATGTGCCGAGGTTGGTGCGTAAACCTGTATAACCTTCAGCGAATACCGTTTGGTGATTCTGAGTATCAGGTACGCGACCCTCGTCGACACACTCCCAATCTTTACAACGTTATTGACGAGAGATTTGTGGACGATAAATCCGACACCTCCTTGGGACAGATGGTCGCCCTCCCGGTGATAGAACAAGTTGCCGGATTCGAGGATCACCGTGTCCTCCCCCTCTCTTCGGACCTCGGATAATCCTATAATACTCCAGCGCAACTTGTCTATCTCTTCTTCCAGCTCCAGGATCTTCTCGTCAGTCCTCAGTGTGCGTGCGTTAAATGTTGCCAGGTCGAGTCGTCGTAGGTGGCAACCGAACCTCCACCGGAGATTCTTAGCACCCCCTGCCCCGCCGTTACCATGGTCGCCACTGTAGCCAGGAATAGCGGGGCCGCCGGGGACTGGGGGCCGTCTATCTGTGTAATTGTTCATGGGGGGTATATTGCCATAGTTGCACGCTTGGCAAGCGGGTTGGCAACCGCAGTTTTTTTTGTCGTACAGTTGCTGTTATCAGGAACATGCTGCTGCCCATCTCCTGCCTGTCTCCCTCTGTCGCCTCTTACGACACCCACGGGAAGATATGGGGTAGTGGATATTTTTAACCGCCACTACACGGCATATCATATATAATCCACCCTATACCCCCCTACATATGAAATTAGCGTTTTGTCGTACTGACCACTCTGAAATATTTCCTCTTTGGTTAATAACTCCAAATTCAAATTTATAAATTCATTTTGCTGGTACATTTGGGTTTTGAAAACATTCATTTGTTTTTTACTCATTATTTTTTTCTTATCTTTATCTTTGGCGTCGTTTTTTACCGCACAATGGAAAACATGAAATATCGGTATATTTACGAGTACGAGTTCCACCGTGGCACCAGTGCTGCATAAACAGCTCGAAGGATTAATGACGTGTACGGCGCTGGTGTCGCAAAAGAAAGCACGGTACGTTTTTGGTTTCAACGTTTTCGTTCTAGAAATTCGGACCTTAGGAATCAAACCCGTGGACGGCCGGAGACCAAAGTAAAAATTGAAGAATTAAAGGCTATTGTGGAAGCGGATCCATCACAAAGCACTTTAGAGATAGCTGCAGGCTACAGAGTAAGTGATAAAACTGTATTAATCCACTTGAAGCTAATCGGGAAAGTAAAAAAAACTTGAACGATGGGTGAATACTTACCTCATGAATTGAGTAAATCGAACTCAAAAGGTACTGTCTTTGCTCAACCGACACAAAAACGAAGGGATTTAAATCGAATCGTTACTTGTGATAAAAAGTGGATACTGTACGATAATCGGAAGCGCTCGTTGCAATGGCTGAACCCTGGGGACCTAGGCAAATCCTGCCCTAAACCAAAATTGACTCAGAAAAAGTTACTTGTGAGTGTTTGGTGGACTAGCACCGGTGTCGTTCACTACAACTTTCTGAAATCTGGCCAAACGATTACGGCAGACATCTATTGTTAGCAAGTGCAAACCATGAAGGGAGAACTGGCTGCTAAACAACCGAGATTGGTCAATCGCTCTAGGCGACTGCTGCTTCACGACTACGCAAGACCACACACTGTACAACAAACAACCACTTAGTTAGATGAGCTACAATTGGGATGTCTGCGACATCCACCGTACTCCACGGATCTTGCTCCAACAGATTACCATTTTTTCCGGAATTTGGACAACTTCTTAAAAGGAAAAAAATTCAACTCCGATGCGGCAGTCCAAACCGCCTTTAAATTAATTAATAATTCTCGCCTCCATGGTTGTTTTAGTAAAGGCATCAATTTTAGTAAAGGCATCAATACCTATGAGATGGCAAAAGTGCATAGATAATAATGGTGCATACTTTGATTAATTAAATATATTTTACAAAAAAAATGACTTTATATTCCTCCCGTACAAAACGTAAATTTCGTATGTAAGGACCTATTATTATGTACCTGGCATTAAAATCGCATCAATGTGTTAAGGGTGGTTTTTGTTTGTTTTGCGAAGTATTTTCCTAACGTTGTAGTGACACTGCAGCTTTATTATGGTTGCTAAGCAAATGGTTCAGTGTACTGGTGGTATAGGAATGTGTGTTTTAGCGTGTGTATATGTGTATGTGTGTGTATGTATGATTTTTTTATGAATTTTAAATTTTTACCCCTAGCCGACGATAGTA
This sequence comes from Parnassius apollo, assembly GCA_907164705.1. NCBI lineage: Eukaryota > Metazoa > Arthropoda > Insecta > Lepidoptera > Papilionidae > Parnassius > Parnassius apollo. The sequence continues at coordinate 633,247 of CAJQZP010000341.1, read as the reverse complement.
TACACTTCTCCCACTAACTTTCCGGTTGGCTGGTAGAAAATGCCATATGGCATTAAGTCCGCCTTTTGTACCTTTAGTACAATAAAGTGTATAAATAAATAAATATCAGAATATCCACTAGCCCACATCACCCCGTGGATGTCGTAAGAGGCGACAGAGGGAAACAAATCGGGAGATGGGCAGCAGCGTCTTCCTGATAACGACTAAAAATGAAAAAAACTGCGTTTGCCAACCCGCTTGCCCAGTGAGGCAATCTGTGGGGGAGGCCCATGTTTAGCAGTAGACTTTAACGGTAATGGTAACTTGCATACTTGTTCATTGTCCTTCATGGTCCTTCCCCGGTCGAGCCGACCCATTCGTGCTACAACCACACAAATATAGCTACAGCGTGGCTCCACCACGAAAAAAAGTTTTGAGTCACCTCTTGTCCTTGTACCTTGCTATGTAACCTGCCCATTTCCATTTCTGATGTTAGAACATACTGAAGAGTTGTATTATCTTTGTTTTCTTGCGAATATCTGTGATTCTTATATTCTGTGTTTCTCTCAACTTCATTACACTTCTTTCCCTTGCATGCTGACAGGACATGATTTTATTAGTAGATATTACTAGGGCACAGTTAGGTGCTTTTAAATATCATAATCATCATAATCATAAACTCTCACGCCTGTCACTCAGAGGGGTAGGCAGACAGTACTGACTTCTAATTGGCACAATCCTGACACACCTCTCTCGCCTCCTTCACGTCCATATACCTACGCATACATGCTCGTCGGTTAAGGGTACTCCTAATTTGGCCCGTTTACGATAAATCGCCAATTTGGTCGATAAATTTTCGCCTAGGACGTCCCTTTCCGACTCTGCCATTCACTTCTGCAATAATTTTCTTTGTCACTCTTTCCTCATTCATTCTTTCCACATGACCAAACCACCGAAGCATTCCTTTCTTAATCCTGGTCACAACATCATCTTGCAAACCACACTCTTCTCTTATCACACAATTTCTCACCCTGTCGTTCAGATTCAGCCCTAACATACTCCTTAACGACCGCATTTCTACTGCATTCATTCTACTCTCGTGCTTCTTCTGCCACACTCAACTCTCGCTACCATACGTTAAACTAGGGACTAACACAGCATTGTGAATTGACTCTTCATTAATTTTGACTCTTCACAATAGAGTGTAGAGCCCCATTTACTCTATTTCCTGCATTCACTCGTCGTTCTATATCCTTATCACATCTCCCATCTCTGCTAAATAATTAACCTTTTAAATAATTAACCTATAATATCTGTACCATCAATACGTATAGAATATCACAGTTAAACATAGTTGCCACGCTCGGCAAACACGTTGGGAAACCGCAGTTTCTTTCTCAGTCGTCATGAGGAAGACGTTGCTGCCCATCTCCTGGTTGGTTTCCCTCCGTTGTCTTTTGCGACACCCACAGGATGATACGGGCCAGTGGATATTCTTACACCGTGAATACACGCCGTGGGTTTCTTAAAAATGTTTCAATTTAGAAACGTGTTTTGAAGTACAACTGTCGCCGGTAATCGCACTCGACGCGCTCAACTGTGACACCGGCTCGACATTTCTAAATAACTTACACAATCATGTTTTGTAACGAAAACTAATTTATGAAAAAGTATTATTAATGATTATTTAAAATAAAAATAAAAACATATTTATTTATATTGTTTTTTTTTATTAATCAATATTATTTATTTTGTAATATTACCGTGACAGCATATTAAAGTCTATACCTTAATATCTTGGCTGACACGTAGTCTCACGTATCCCTCTGCGTCTGGTTTGAATTTTATAAAATATAATAATTAAATGAAATTTATTAACATACATTACATTATAGTTACAGTTATTTTCGAGGTCTGTAGCCTGCGTTAGTTAAAGTGTGTAAAACTATGCTACAGGCCTCAATAATGAAACACTTTTTGAAAGAAAAAATCGTGGTGTGTTTATCGTGGACAGTGTATGTTTTACGTGAAAACGTGTACGTAATGACCTCAAGGCGCTCGCCTACTCAACGTTTTTCTTTTTATACATTTTTTTTTTAATTCCATGCCAGGGCTTAGCTACAATCCCACCTGAAGGTAAGTAGTGATGCAGCCTAAGATAGTGAAGCGCACTGACTTAACAAAAGCATATTCACTCTTACCTTGATGACATCCACATTGTAATCGGATGGAAAGATAGATGCTGGTAACTTATACCACTCCTTTGCTGTCGCATGACGAACGATATCGCTAGCCGTTTGGTTTAAATGCGTGCTAAGTCAATATTATAATATAAGATAATGGTGACAAACGAGCACACAGTCGACATTTATCCTCGATTAAGAATCAAAATGAAGATGCATTGTAACCCCTGAGGACTAAGATAGACTGCCTCTTTTTACATATAACGAATTCTTCGATCGTTCAGCTATCGATTGGTGTTATTGAATTTTATTTATTTATTAAAAGTTCATACAATATGTATCATCATCATCATCATCATCATTACAGCCATTCACAAGTCCACTGCTGAACATAGGCCTCCCCCAAGTAATGCCACAAAGCACGGTCCTGAGCCACCTGCATCCATCGACTTCCTGCATGTCTTACCGGTCGTCACTCCATCTAGTGGGGGGTCGCCCTACACTACGCCTACCGGTTCGAGGCTGCCACTCGATAACCTTTCTTCCCCATCGGTTATCGGTTCTTCGAGCTATATGGCCGGCCCATTGCCACTTCAGCTTACTAATCCGTATACAATATGTATAGGCGGACTTAATGTTTGAGGCATTCTCTACCATTTTAAATGTAGATGATAGATATGTAGCTGCAACTCCAAACTGTATCTCTCGATTTTGCTATCATCATTTTTCTGAATTGCCTCCCACTATGGAAGCAAATATAAGGGCATATTGTTGCGCGCCTAAGTTGACGTCAGGTACCTGGAACTAGCGCCATCTAGTGTCGGGGACCAGAGCGAGGAGGGCTTCCTAGAAAATGTCAATCTTGACTTTCGACCAACAGCGCCATCTAGTATCGAACAGAAGAATTAAGCTTTCTAGAAGCCCCACACTCGAACTTTCTGCGCCTGGTCGGTTGGCGCGCGTATTTACTTGAATATTCTGGATGTTTCGGTGAAAAAGGTAAAAGTGTATCAGTGTGATTAATTATTAGTGTTTTAACTTTTAATTGGTGTTCGGTAATAAAAGTGTAAATTTTGATAATTCAATCGGCAGTTTTTATTGTCACGAACCTCAAGCTCGTAACAATATTCACATAACAATAATGTCGTGTTTTAGATTAATTTATCAATGCTTCAATAGATAAATAAGTTGGAAGATTTTTCCTTTATCTCACAGCTGGAAGTAGGTAGGCCTTTTAAATAACTTGATGAGCTTTTGTGATCGCAAAGAGATAGTTCGGGTATTGGTAGAGCTATATTATAGTTATAGCACGAATGGGTTGGTCCGGCGAAAGACCACACTCTCACAGAATACCAGCGTGAAATAGCAGCCTAATACTGCTGTGTTTTGTGTGGCGAGTGTAGAGAATGTGAGACCCTTTTTGCTGGAAACAAGGCATTCTATCTTAGTTCTCAGAGTGACAATGCATCTGCATTGTGATTCTTAATCGAGGTTAAATGTAGATGTCTATGGGCCCCAGTATCCACTACCATCAGGTGGACTGTGTGCTCGTTTGTCACCCTTATTCTATAAAAAATATGTACGTAATTAAACCGGTGAGGCCATATTTCCGGGCGTTTCTGATTCGCCGCTTACAAACCAAGGGATAAGATTCAGTTTTGAATCCTCTTGCTAGGAAATTAGTGATCTTCTCGCGTCCTCGAAACGTTTTTTCTCGAATATGAAGGTAGGATATAGTTTAGGGGTCTCAATTTTCAGGGTTCGTTAGCAATCCATGTAGAGCCGGTGTAAGAATACCCACTACCCTATATCATCTCGTGGGTGTCGTAAGAGTCGACAGATGGAAACAAACCAGGAGATGGGCACCAACGTCTTCCTAATAACGACTAAAAATAAAAAAACTGCGATGCCAACCCGCTTGCCAAGCGTGGCAACTATGGCGAAAATTACCCGCCTCAGCAATCTATGGCGAAGGCCTCTGTTCAGTTCAGACTTTCATATCGTGTAACGGCAATCAATAACAGTAAAACTCTAGCGGCAACAATGAAATTGTTAATTGTACCGACTACGTGCTCGGCGGTGAAGGAAAATGTCGTGAGGAAACCGGCATATTGGTTGTAGGACGTGTGAAGTCTGACACACAGTGGAACAACGTAGCAGACTAATCCCTCTATAACTTTTTAAGATGGGAGTAGAGGACTGCACCCTGTGCCCAGGAGTGGGATGTAGAATATCTGAAACTATACTTTACTTTTTAACCGACTTCAAAAGGACGAGGTACTCAATTGGACTGTATTTATTATGTGTGTACGATTTTTTAGGAAACATTGTGTGTACCATATAAATTTGATCAAGATGAGACCAGTAATTTTTGAGTTTTCCTTAATAATTCGTATTTAATTGACTTCGAATAAGTTGATGATGTTCTCATCTTCTTAATATATATAAATTACATGTCACGTTGTTTGTCCGCGATGGACTCTTAAACTACTTAACCGATTTTAATCAAATTTTCACACCGTGTGCAGTTTATCCCAACTTGAGAGATAGGATAGTTTTTTTTTCGCAAGAGTGACCCACAATTTTTTTTTGCGAATTAGAGGATTTTTAATAGGACATGACAAAGCGTCGTCGAAAAGGGCAGCACAATGTCTGCCTGGCAAGCTAGTTTTATTTATTATTGAAGTCGGTTGTTCAAGATTTTTAATCTTACCGCTTGTTATTTTCCGCAAGTGTGCTTCGATCAGTAATACTACCCTACTACAGTACAGTAATACATACAGTATAATCATTGATCGAAGCAAGTGTGTTTACAATCGTTCCTTCACCACACATATCAGCACATATTGCGAGTTACAGTTATCTCAGTGGTGTGAATACTGAGTATGTGAGTAGACTGGGGTTTTAGTAGAGTTTTTTCTACAACAATAATATAGCTGCACCATCACTCCAGGAAGTAAACGACTTAATCGAAAATAAGTGTCTACGGGCCACAGCATTTACATAAAATTAGGCGGGCTGACTCTTTACTTATTATATTAATTTAAAAAAAATAAAGTAACAGCCTTTATATGTCCCATTGTTGGACACAGGCCTTCTCTCATTTCTGAGAGGGTTTTAAGGTAAGGAATTGTCCGCCGCGCTGCCACAATGAGTGTTGGCAAACTTCACATGTCTTTAGAATATTTTATTTAATTTATTAGACATGCAGGTTTCCTCGCGCTATTTTCATTTCATCATTTAAAATTACAATTAACAATTTCAATGGTGCCGGTGGGTATCGAACTCGCTTTTCTCGCGTACTGTAAAATTTACAGCGAGTGCTAACCATCTGAGCTACTAACTACATTAATTAACTCTTCTTAATATTTTATAATATTAATTAATTTAAAGAAACATTATAACCTTTTTTATATTCTTACATTGTTATTCTGTTCTAAGCTATGTATATAATAATTGTAAGTCACAAACTCATCGGGAAGTTAGTTTTAAAATCAATTATTAATTTTGACTCGAATAGACATACACTAAAGTAGCGTTGCCAGGCGTCCGGACAAAGCCGGACATAGTCGGACTTTTGGGTTGCGTGTCCGGCCAAATTAGACGGTGTCCGGCTTTTGTTAGGCTTTTTAAATTTGACCATTTCTTTACATTCTAGTATTGAAATTATTAAAATAATATTGTAATAATGATTAATAATAAATAAGACTGATTCATTCAATTGCTGTTATTTCATTCGAGTTTTTTATAGTTAATGATAAAAAGCATTGTTTTACTTTTACAAAAATGTCGTTTTACCAATACTAAAAAAATAATGATGTTCGGCCTTTTTACCAAAATGTCCGCCTAAGTTCGCTGGTCTGTCCGGCTTCTAGGTTTTAAGACTTGGCAACCCTACACGAAGGCGAGGTGGTAAAATAATACACGCGTGCAAAATCGAGTACACCAGTTGTATATAAGATCCTCGTACTGTGTGTAACTCGATATTGTTTGTCAAAGTCACGTAAGTACTATGCGTGTGGTAGCGGGAAGGTTTTGTCGTACCGGAAACATAATTACAATTGTAATCTTAAAGATGTTAAAAAATTATTTTGCTGAGATCCGCGTAATAAATAAAAACATAGTTTGAAGAGCACCTCCCGCTTTGCTCGGTCAGTTGCGTGCTCCTTCCCCGTCACCACTACATTAGCAAAGGTTTTCGCGGACACGTGTTTGGCCTCTAAACGACGCATGGTCAGGCAAATTAACGACTGATCATGTTATTTTTTTACGTGGTAGAGCCATGCTTCAGCTATACTCTCACAGAATACCGGCGTAAAACAACAGAACAATGTTGTTTTATTTCGTATGGTGAGTGTATTGAACCAGAGACCCTTTTTTAATGGAGGCCAGTCATTTTATCTTAGTACTCAGGGGTTACAAGTGACAACACTTTTGCATTTTGATTCTTAATCGAAGATAGATGTAGATGTCTATGGGCCACAGCAACCACTTACCATCAGGTGGACTGTGTGCTCGTTTGTCACCCTTATTGTATATAAAAATATTGTAACCAAGTGGACTTGTTCCCGATCATCATCATCGGCATCATCAGCCTGCGGCAGTCCACTGCTGGACATAGGCCTCCCCCAAGGCGCGCCACTTAGCCAGATCTTCGGCTACGCATCCAGGTTCTACCAGCCACCTTGCGCACATCGTCGCTCCATCTGGTCAGCGGCGTCCCAATTTGTTCCTAATAATTTGCTATGATCTGATCTAATGCATGAACGTTACTATCCGTTCGGGCCCACCGAAAACCAGCGCCGTTGTGTCGGCGACAGCATAAGCTGAGTGAGGTCCGTTTGCTTAACGCGTCACAACATACAACTTCCCGCCTTGAAAATTAATAATTTTTAAAAGTAGGAAGTTATAGATTCGGTCTCATTTTGAGAATGTGTGTTTTCATCAGATCTCCACGTTTTGATGTCCTAGAAAGCCGTTCCGACTATTCCGGCCTGGACGTACGGTGTATGTGTGTGTATATAAATAAAATTTTGTCGTACGATACCTTTAGAACGAACCAACCGATCGAGATGGACTACACGGCGTTTGAAAGTGTTCATTGAGACTTCGAGCTGATTAGATTTTCAAATTAATCGGTCGAGCCATTTCAAAGATTTTCAAAAATTAAATAGATTTTCGAGCGTTGCGCTCGAAAATAAATTTAATTTTTATAATAAATTAATTTTATTTTCGAGCGCAACCCTGCGCAAATTCCTGAAACTTAAATTTATTAATAAAATTTAAGTTTCAGGAATGACCTGAAGGACATACTTAGTATACTATAAATACAAGAACATATTTTTAATTTGTTATATCCGTCAAATTGTTGTTTTCTTTATTATTTATTTTTCATTATTACAAACAATTCGCTTATTTACATCTGCGCAATGTCACACCATTTTATTGAATCTTTTGTTGAAATAAAGATAGTTATGACTTATGACTTTACACGTTTACTCCGCTTCGTTTACGACGCTAGCAAAAGGTTTTACCCTAGCATCTGCATCGGCCCTAGTAATTCACAGTATAAGTGACAAACGAGCACATAATCCATCTTGTTAGTAAATGTATGCTGTGGCCACGGTGAATTTTACTTTTAACATGTCTTTGTTTCATTTATTTTTCTTGTCATACTACGGCAATCGAAAGCCCCATGTTCCATGAAACACGGCAATTTTTTACTCACCTGGCAACACTGACCTGTGCTTACGTCGTCTCCGTTGAGAGTAGCGACCGAAACCGTAATTCGGCCAGGTGGACAGTATATTCTTTTGAACGTCAAGGAAAAGGGAATCTCCCCTTTTACTTGACGTTCATAAGAACCAACTCCCACCACCGAGCACGGTGTTCGGCAAGGGGAGCTGCCGACGCTCCATGTAGTACAGAGCTATTCTATATACCACAACACTTTGAGAGTTTTAATAAAGTGTTTTAGGCTTCCGTGAGTATAGTTTGTAGCGCGACGATACGACAGCGTCACTACCTTCACACTAGAAACTTAAAAAAAATATTTTTTTCAAATTTTATTCAAAGGATGTTTTAACTGTAGGTACCTATAGCGATACGTGGTAGAACCACGCTATTATGGTTGTAGCACGAATGGGTCCGCTCGAACGGGGAAGAACCACGCTCTCACAGAATACCAGCGTAAAATAGCAGCTTAATGCTGCTGTTTAGTTATATGTACGGTTAGAGATAATGCATCTGCATTTTGATTCTTAATCGAGGATAGATGTGGATGTCTATGGGTCACAGCACCCAGTTACCATCAGTTGGATTGTGTGCTAATTTTCACCTTATAAAAAATACTAAATAGTAAATATAGTTCCAACCACTAGACATACATCAATAAAATATCAATTTAGTTCGGTATTTATTTATTGAATGATAATATTGTTAACAGAAAAATTAGAAACTAATTCTAATTCTAACAAAAGCGTCTTTATTATTAACTTAATTAATTCGAAAATATTTATCACAATTGTGTATTGTGTTAAACCTAGCCTTTAAAGCCGCCTCCTTCTCTCAATAACCCATATTGGTATTTTTAAGGAAATTTTATTTTTATTGTTTAAGGAATTTTTTTACTGTTTTTAAGGAAAAAATACCACAATTAAAAGCTGTCGGACTCATACCGATTTCTTATATAATATTGAAATAATAACCAAGCTATATGTAGCTAGACCTAACACCTGATATGAGGCAATGTGGTACTTGTAGTTAGTAGACATTGGTCCTTCGAGCCGGATTAAACAATTATAATTACGTTAAATTACCACATTGTTACATATTTTGTTTGATTACAGCCGTTACTATTCTATAGAAAAAGAAAGTGCCGTAAGAGGCGATAGAGAAAATGAAAGTGGAGAAAATAAAAAACTGGGGTTGCAGACGCGGCTGCCGAGTAAATCTAAGGGCAGCAATGGGCTGGTGATAAGTTGTAATGAAGTTGAGGATGATGATGACTTTTTAGCAGACTACTGTTGATTTTAATGTTACCGTTACAGCCTATTAAAAAGTCTAGTGTAAGTACTAAGCCTTTCCCATATACCTCATTCGAGGGATATGTGTCATAATTGCCACGCGTGGCAGTAACGTTTGCAACCGCACTTTTTTGCTTTCTTAATGTTCTTAGGAATACGCTGCTAAGAAGCTGCTATTTCAGTTTTTTTTATAGCATTGGGTGACCTGGTGGTAAATGAATTCTGTGACCCATAGATATCTACATTTATCCTCAATTAAGAATGTAAATGTGTAAATGCGTTGTTACCTCTGAGGACTAAGATTGAATGCCTCGATTCCAGTAAAAAGTCTCCAGTTCTTTACTCCAGCCATACGAAACACAGCAGTATTAAGCTGCTATTTTACGCTGGTATTCTGAAGCGTAGTCGTTCCCCAATCGAGCCGACCCATTCATGTTACAACCATAATATACCTGCAGCGTGGCTTTACCACGTGTAACGGCTATAGCTATATTATAGTTGTAGCACGAATGGATTGGCTCGACCGGGGAAGGACCACGCTCTCACAGAATACCAGCGTAAAATAGCAGATTAATGCTGCTATTTCGGAAACGAGGCATTGCCATCTTAGTCCTCAGGGATGACAACACATCTGCGTTTTGATTATTAATCGAGGATAGATGTAGATGTCTATGAGCCACAGCATCTACTCACCATCATGTACACTGTGTGCTCGTTTGTTAACCTTTCCTATTAAAAAAAATAGGAAAAATAATTACTGTAGTTGGTTAGTTATTAACGTTCTAGTTTCAATTAACTTTACTAACCTAAATTAATAACCTAAATAAAAATAAATAAAAAAATCCCGAAACAAAAAGAGCTGATGATCTTTACACGGCTGAAAAGGTTCTCTTGAAATATTGCTAAGAACACTCTCGACTAAAACACCTTTCAAACGAAAAAACTTAATCAAAATCAGTTCCTCACAGACACAACACACAGATACACACTATAAACTTATGACATTCCTCTGTTTGAGTCAGGGTTAAAACATACAATTTGTTATTGAAACTCAATATAATTAATAAAATACAATATATTTATGACAATTTTTACTAATATTTATTCAAAACAAACCAATTATAAGCTATCGTAAGATACAATTGAGAATTGAAACCAATTTCCGTGTTTCTGAACAGATGTCACTAGTGAAGTATGTGGCAGGGATGGTAGTGCTGGCAGCGTCGTTTACCTGCCACAGCCACCACGCGAGCAGGCCGAGCGCTTCGGTGGCCGATACGACGAGGTAGATGCTCCACCACTTAGTGGCAGATAATCTGAAATATAAATTATAAGCTGTAATACTCTATTTCACCTCCTCAGGGGTTGAATTCTCCAAAATACTTTCTTCATTGGTATATGAGGCCGTTTTCCGACCTGTCGGTGCGGGAGCGGTGCGGATTCGTTTCGCTTGGTATATGCGGTACCGAAAGCTTGCCGAACAAATATTTTAAGGGGAAATATTAAAAGTACTACCTCAAATGGCTTAGCAAGATCCTCCGTTATGCCGAAAATACTGCAGCATTAATTTTGAAATGAATATATGGTAAAGTTGAGGATTAATGTTAAGTACTATGTTAGACGAAAACACGATTCCGTAAAATTTTCTCGATAGAAAAAAAATCCAAAGTTACCTCATAAAATACTTCACAGATCATGAAACTTTGCATACTAACTGAAATAACTATAAAGCAGGGCTTATGTTTTTTATTTTTGTTTAATTACCATTATTTACACTGTAAAAAGAAATTACCTAAACTATCGGCGTCTTGAAGCTTGTTTCCTGCCACCCTGTTAGTCTCGCTTCGGCTTTTGAGCGGCGAAGTTGTGTCACTTACGATCAGAATACACATTACGCAACAAGACGACGTAAAATTAAAATGGGAAATAACCGTAATTAAAATAGTAAGCGACTGGGTTGGCGTAAAGAAACAGGCATAAATATGATAAACCTAATGAAATAAGTATCTAACGACCTATCTACTTACAGTATTAGTGATTACAAACATGTCGGTACATAGCATACGACGCGCGGGGGAAGTGGGGGCGAAATTAGAATTTGAGCTAAGTTACTATAACCCCTTAATGTGCGTCTTCTAATTGGCGCGGTATGTGCGGGAGAGGGGAGCGGGGGGGGGGGGTCGTTTCGCTTTACCGCATCCCGGGATGCGTGTCCAGCAGCCACTTGACATTTACCGCGCACGGTCGTGCAAACAAAATGGCGGAGCGATATATTCACGTCGTTTTAGTACTAGACATTGAACATTCTCTGAACCATGTGTATTTTGCTTTGTTAATACTGTAGTCAACAAATTTAAAAGCTCTTCGTAAGGGTTTTTTTTTAATTTTTTTAAGAGAATTAAAAAAATCTACAAATTTAAAAACGGCAGTGACCTATCACGCCTACGCTCAAGCGTGGCTAAACTACGGCATCATACTATGGGGCAGCAGTGTAGACTTACACGAACTTTTTATTTTACAAATAAAATGTATACGCGTAATTGCAAATATCAAACAAAGAGAAAGCTGCAAACCTCACTTTCAAAGTCTCAAAATTCTAACATTACCGTGCCTATACATATTAGAAATATGTAAATTCGTAAAAAGACACCCAAGTTTTTACACCAAAATCATAGACGCGCCCCGACACAACGTACCTCGCTATAAGAATAACCCTTTGCAACTAAAATCTAAATTAAAATTACACAGTACAGATCCTTACTCGATGTCAATAAAAATTTATAATAAATTGCCGGAATAAAAAAAGCGGAACAAATATTAATAAATTCATAAGATCTTTAAAAGAGATACGTATTAAAAAAAAGTTATTCAATTAATGAATACATTGAGGAAAAGAATTTTTAAGTGTCTGCCCCCCTCCTGTTCATTGCTATGCCTTTCGAGGTGCACGTGATTGTTAGAACTTGCATGTTTTGTTTAGTCTCTAAGTCACACGTAACGCAATTTGTGAATAAATAAATAAATAAATTCTATCATCAATAAAAAAAAAAATTCGTCATCTTGGGAAAATTCTTGAGCCGCAACAAAAAGTCGACAATTAATATTATTTTCGATATATGAATGACGCCAGTAACGTTTTCTTTTTTTACGTAGGCAACAAACATGACAGCACGCCAAAATATCGTCATCACTCGAAGACGACACCTTTTTTTTTTTGGGGGGGGGGGGGGGAGGGGGGTAGTGGGATTATAATAACTTTTGACACCTTCGGTACTGTAAGATTTTATACCGATAAGTGAGTAGCTGAAGACAACGCGGTATCGTTTCGGTACAGACCTTGAAGATCCCGCACCGACAAATCGGAAAACTGCATAAGTCGAAAAAGCAGTATATATATTAAACTTCAAGTCAAACAAATAGTGTATAGTTTTGGATATCTCGTGATGAGTGAGTCAGTATATACCGCCTTATACCGGATGATCTTTTGTACCGTCTGGAAAAAATAGGGTGTAACATGTGAACGGATTAGAAGCCTAGGTACTGATACTAGGGTACTGATATTTTACAAAAAATAAAAACAAAAGATTTGAACGAAATAAATTAATTAATTAAAATATATCGAAATTCAAATCATATCCACCCTAACCTGTGGCCCTGCTAAGTGACAAGGTCAAAGATGCCTATTAAACTTATCCTTTTATTGTCGTTCGTAAAGTAGGGTGGATATGATTTGAATTTCGATATATTTTAATTAATTAATTTACTTAATTAAAAATTCTTGTTTTTATATTTTGTAAAATATGAATGCAATAGGCTTCTACTCCATTCACATGTTACACCCTATTTTTTTCCAGATGGTAAAAAAGGTCATCCGCATATTATACAACTGCCTCGTTGATCTCGTGGTCGTTAAGGCGACTGTGTTTGAATCCCGAGTTTTTTGGAGCCCGGTGTCACAAAAATAGCAGTGTTTCACCCCCATACCTCGGAATGCATGTAAAGCCGTTGGTCCTATGGTTGATCACTTCGGTTGTGTCGAATCACCGTCCCATCAGACTATGAGAGTGAGGGAATTAGGAGTGCACCTGTGCTTGTGCACACTCATGCACATGCACATTCTGTATATCGTATGATATACAGAATTATAGTGCATGAGTGATATTCGTATATCGAAATGATTCCAAGTGTTCCGTTTGGCTGAATATTCACAGAACCCTAAAAAGAAGTACTCACCATCTCCAGTGCCCAGCCGGTGTCCTCCATTCTCTTCCAGCTTCTTAAGCTTCTCCATTGCCTCTGCTCTCTTCCGTTCTTCACGCTGGAATATATTTGTGTCATAAATCATTAAATATATTTATTTGTTTCTTATAGGAAAGGGGGCAAACGAGCATGCGGCTCACCTGATGGTAAGTGACTACCGCCGTCCATGATCAACCGCAACACCAGGAGAATTGCGGGTGCGTTCCTGGCTTTTTGAAGAAGTAGGCTCTTTTCTTGAAGGTCTCAAAATCTCTTGTGGTAGTCGATTCCACAAGGAAGTTGACCGAGGAAGAAAACTTCTTTTGAATTGCACAGTGCAATAATACTAGTGCTCTCACAGAATACCGTAATGCTGCAGTGTTTCATACGGTGAGTGTAGAGAACCGGAGACCCGTTTTACTGGAAATGTATAAGCTTCTTTGTTTGAAGTCGCCTTTGTGTTGTGCCGCCTTAGCACGTACCGCATCTTGACAAAGGCGCCGCCGCGACATCAACGGTCGCGTGCGGCGTACAATTACAACAATCACAGTAAAATTAGGCGTTTTTAAAACGAAGAGCCATAGTGAAAGGTTATCGGTCGGCTCGAGCGGGGAAGGACCACGCTCTCACAGAATACCAGCGTCAAATAGCAGCTTAATGCTGCTGTGTTTCGTATGGCAAGTGTAAAGATCCTTTTTTACTGGAAACGAGGCAATCCATCTTAGTCCTTAGGGGTGAAAACGCATCTGCGTTTTGACTTTTAATCGAGGATAAATGTAGTTGTCTACGGGCCACAGCATCTACTTACCATCAGGTGGACTGTGTGCTCGTTTGTCGCCGTTATTTTATTTAAAACATCTGAATTTCTTCATTAAGGCTGCGACTTTCGGTCGGACACTAGTTTTTACAAACCCAGATGGAGCTTAGTCAGGAAGAACTTATACCATCTGGTCTTAAGTTTTGTAAGCACTCACCTCTCTCTGCTCCTGCAGAGCTCTAGCGGAAGCTTCTTCTAGAAGCTTCTGTTGACGCTCGCGAGCCAACTGAATAGCTTGCATCCGAGCTAACGCCGTGTCGGGATCTGTGGAAAAGCAACAGAATCTCTATGGTACACAATTCATAGTATCATGTTTATATAGTGACAAACAAGCACAAAGTCCACCAGTGAAAGTGGTTACTGATCATGAGGTCCCGGCATCGAATCCCGGGTCGGGCCAAAATCAGTTTTTGGGTTTTTCTGTCAAGAAGTCCTCAGTAACAGCCCGGAGTCTGGAAATCATGTAATAACATATCGAATTACCGTCCCAACGGACTATGAGAATGAGGGAATACAGACACTCGTGCCCTGTGTAGATGACTAGTCTCCATTGAGACTGGCCGCCATGACCGTAATTTGGTCTGGAGGCCATTATTACTTTGGTCCATGAACACATACACCTATCCTGAATTAAGAATCAAAATGCAGACACTGTCATCCCCGAGGATTAAGATGGAATGCCTCGTTTCCATTAAAAAGGATATACGGTTCACGGTTATGGGTTACGGTACCACAGTCCACCTGAAGGTAAATGGATGCTGTGGCCTATAGACAACTATATTTATCCTCGATTAAGAATCAAAACACAGATGCATTGCCACCCGTGAGGTATATGGATTTCTACACTCACCGTTCAAAACACAGCAGCGTTAAGCTGCTATTTCACACTGTTGTTCTTCTCTGGTTTAACCGACCCATTGGTGCTACAACCATTATACAAGTATGCGACAGTGACGTTATCATTAGTGAATGTTAAAGTTATACTATGTTGTTTCGGTTTTTTTTAGTTTATGTTATTATACGCACCTATAAGAGGGGGGCCACTTGATGGTAAGTGACAATCGCCGACCATGAACTACTGCAACTCCAGGCGCATTGCAGATGGGTTGCCGACCTTTTAAAAAGAGAGTAGGCTCTTTTCTTGAAGGTCCCTAATAGTCCTATGTCGATCGCGATTGATTGAATCTTTTTGATTCGGTTGCAACCTGTATAAGAGTGATCGAATCATGGATCTCTAAAAGATTTGATCTTATTTAACTCAATTTCAAGGTGACAAGACAAACCAAATTCTACTTTTTTTGCATTGTTTACATACATATAATCGATCGAATCGTGCAATCAATCACACAACGCCGTAATAAACAAAATGTCTACTGTCTTCTTCGTTTACATACAATTCAACCAATAAACAAATCGTAGCTTATTATTACTATTATAGCACCTGTTCAGCATTCTTCATTCGGTCATACAAAGTATACAAACGAGCTGCGACCCAAATGATCGAAACGATCGAATCTTTTTAACCCCATCACCATACGAGTGGGTCATGATCGACCCAGGTCACGAGAAATAATCGATCGACATAGGTCTATTCGCAAACTCGTATCGGCCCGGGAAAATCACTGGTGGTAGCCGATTCTACAAAGAAGTTGTGTGAGGTAGAAAACTTATGGCAAATCGCATAGTAGTGGACTGCCAAGTATCCAGATGTTATCGATGGTATCATAGTGTCTTGTCGCGATCTTGAAGTCTTGTAGTGGTATTGCTTAGGTTGTGATTTTTATTTTATTAATTATAGAATCCCAAGCAGATGACCCACTCATATTCTCTATTGAAATTAGGATGTTTTTTTTATTCAATAACCTCGTGAATTATCCTTAGTAGGAATCGGTGTTCTTCTGCAAGGATTTGTGGTCTCTCAAATCCGATGTCAATATATGTCGAAAGCGATTCCATCACACACTTCAAACTAAGACGTAAATTGTTCTTGGACATCTAAAGCAAATAATATTAGTTGAACTTCGATCTGTTAATTTTGAAATTACTTGTGTGGTACATCCACGCTGCAACTATATTATGGTTGTAGAATGAACGGGTCGGCTTGACTGGGGAAGGATCACGCTTTCAGAAGACCAGTGTGAAACAGCAGCGCACCACTACTGTATTTCGCATGGTGAGTCTAGAGAACCGAAGACTTTTTTCATTGGAAACATGGCGCATTCTATCTTAGTCCCCAGGGGTGACTGCATTTTCAATCTTAATCGGGGATAGATGTAGATGTCTATGGGCCACAGCAACCACTTACCATCAGGTTGACTGTGTGCTCGCTTGCACCCTTATTCTATAAAATAAAATTGTTCATGTTGTAAATTAAAATAACAACAAAAATTGCAACCCTTGTGATACTCAGCATCTTCCTTCGCTTGTCGCCACTGATCCAAATGTGGACGCAGCTTGTGCATCAGGTACAGAACAGCCGCAGTGGCTCCCACCAGGTACCAGCCATATGACGCCAGGAACTGCAGAACTGGAAAATATGAAAGTGAAGTCATCATCATCATCATCCTGTGATGATTCACAAGTCCACTGCTGAACATATGTCTCCCCCAAGAAATTATATAAAGCTGAGCCACCTGCATCTATCGACCTCCTGCATGTCTTAGATCGTCACTTCATTTAGGGATTCACCACAGGTGTTAATGTCTGCAACACCTATGATGAATAAATGTTTGTATATTTAACGGGGCATTGTTTAATAAAGGTTAATAGTATTCGTTGCTATCCTAATGGTTTTGAATAGGATATGGTGACGAACGAGCACACAGTCCACCTGATGGTAAGTGGATGCTGTGGCCCATGGACATCAACATCTATCCTCGATTACAAATACGTCAACTCGACCGGGGAAGGACCACCCTCTCACAGAATGCCTGGTGAGAGGTGAATGTATGGTGAGTGTAGAGAACCGGAGACCCATTTTAGTGGAAACGAGGCATGCTAGACCTGCATAGCTGCTCGCTCATAATTAAAAAAATCGCAGCCTCATTTTTTTTTATAGCATAAGGGTGACAAACGAGCACACAGTCCACCTGATGGTAAGTGGATGCTGTGGCCCATAGACATCTACATTCCATTAAGAATCAAAATGGAGATGCGTTGTCACCCTTGAGGACTAAGATGGAATGCCTCATTTCCACTAAAACGGGTCTCCGGTTCTCTACACTCACCATACGAAACACAGCAGCATTAAGCTGCTATATTACGCTGGTTTTCTGTGAGAGCGTGGTCCTTTCCCGATCGAGCCGACCCATTCATGCTACAACCATAATATAGCTGCAGCGTGGCTCTACCACATAAAAAATGGAGTGACGACCTGGTAAGACATGCAGAAAGTCGATGGATGGAAGTGGCTCAGGATCGTGATTTGTGGCATTCCTTGGGAACGGCCTATGTTCAGCAGTGTACTTGTGAAGGGCTGTAATGATAAC
The DNA here is from genome assembly GCA_907164705.1 of Parnassius apollo. Taxonomy (NCBI): domain Eukaryota; kingdom Metazoa; phylum Arthropoda; class Insecta; order Lepidoptera; family Papilionidae; genus Parnassius; species Parnassius apollo. The sequence goes on along the minus strand of CAJQZP010000341.1, from coordinate 615,516 downwards.
TGATGTGGTATTTTTTATAGGAGAGATGACCTGATGGTAAGTGGCTACCGCCGCCCATGAACAACTGCAGCACCAGGGGAATTGCAGGCATGTTGCCGGCCTTTTAAAAAACAGTAGGCACTTTTCTTGAAAGTCCCTAAGTTGTATCGCTCCAGAAAAATCTCTGGTGGTAGTCGATTCCACAAGGAAGTTGTGCGAGGAAGAAAACTTCTTTTAAATTGCACAGCGGTGGACCGCCAGTGTTCCAGATGGTATGGATGGTATCATGAGTTTTGTCACCATGTGCGATGGTGAAATTGTGTAAGTATTGTTTCAATATGCTTAATAATGGCATATGTGCACTGTCTAGTCTGGTAAGTGTGACTGCTGATCATATGGTTCAAGGTTCGAATTCCGGCTGGGGCCAAAACATCAGTTGTTGCATTCTGTCAATAAATTCTCAGTAACAGCCCCGAGTTAAAAGTTGACGGTATTTCACCCCCTGGCCTTGGAAGGCACGTAAAGCCATTGGTCCTGTAACCAATACCTCTCTGGTAATGTTGGATTGTCGTCCCTTTATACTACGAGAGTGAAGGGATAGAGGTATTACACTCATGTATTCTAATCCTGTTCAGCTCGGATAGCTTTCTACTCTTAAAAATAAAAGCTAGTCGCCATTGAGAATTTCTGCTGTAACTGAATATTTGTCTAAAGGACATTATATAAGGCATAAATTATTTAATTCATATCTGCATTATCTTGCCTAATGCAAAAATACTATGAAACTAATTATTATCTTCTTTGGTGTTAACAACATCCTGTATAAAATATGTCACTTGTTATTTTATTGTTTTAAACAAAAAGTCATGATAATGATTGGTTGTGTTTATTTTCATAACTTTGGTTTTTATTTCAATGGTCTGAAAGTAGTCATAATACCATAGAATTCAAAATAAATTACAAGAATTTTTATTGAAAGTTATTGTTTACTTTTACTACTGGTTTGGAAAAAACCCCTGTCCTGGAAAGAACCAGCAAGAAACCCAGTGGGACTTTTTTAAATAAAATCAATTTACAATATATTATTTTCTATGTTAACATAACATAACGCATAAATTGTCAAATTGTCCTGACGAAGTTTTTTTACTCGTAACATGATAATTTGGTAGTAACCATAATTTTACAAAAAATTGCCATGGCAGTTCAGATGGTTAGCGCTCGCTGTAAATTTCACAGTATGCAAGCAACCCCGGTTCATACCCCGCCGGCACCAATGAAATTGTTGATTGCAATTTTAAGTGCTGATTTATCACATGCTCAGCGGTGAAGGGAAACATCGTAAGGAAACCTGCATGTCTGAGAAATAAGAATATTTCGAAGACATGTGAAGTTCGCCAACACGCATTGGGACAGCGCGGCGGACATTTCCTTGCTCTAAAACCCTCTCAGAAATAGAGAGGAGGCCTGTGCCCAGCAGTAAGACATTTTATAGGCGTTAACTTTATGTTGATCATGAATTGAGCCCATTAAGCTGTTGATATTAGATTACTCAAAACATGTTATAAAGTGTAACATTACAGAAGGAACCAAGGTCATACTCTCAGTCAACAGACTTGTTTTGACCATCCTATAAAAGCCGTTGCACTTAGAAATATATTCATTATAGTTCTCATCATAGTAATTTAATAACCTAGTTAAGGAATTCAGTATTGTATTGAATTAGTTTTAATTCATTATTGAAATGAAACAGTTAATAAATGTCATTGAGCCACAGTTGTCCCAAAACATGACTGAGTGCCTGGATTTAACAAACGTAACAAAAAAGCTTTACACTCTTATTAATAAACAAGAAGTAATTTTACAACCAGAAATATCCTTGGACTAGTGTAATTTATAATTGAAAGACTTGTGTCATCCTAATAGTGGTAGTAACAATATGGAGTAAGAAAATTTATCAAGCTTATATATCATATATAGCAAGCTCGGTATCAAATAATATATTTTTTAATATTTTGTGATATTGGAAAGTATCCTAAAATCGATATTGAAAGAGGAAGAGGTTTGTTTATGTAATAAATAATTTAAAAAATAATATCTCGAAAACTATGGATGTTCAGTATAATAGGTATTTTGGGATTAGACCAACAACTAGTGGTAAAATTAAAAATGTTGTACAAGCTACTTTAATATAAATAAAAAATGAGAACATTATCAATGTAGTCAGTCAATTAATATTTTTTTATAGGATAGGGTGACAAACGAGCACACAGTCCACCTGATGGTAAGTGGTTGCTGTGGCCATCCTCAATTACGAATCAAAATGCAGATGCGTTGTCACCTGTAAGGACTAAGATGGAATGCCTCGTTTACAGTAAAAGGGGTCTATAAATATGCAGTATTAAGGATAATTCAATAACTACTGGTCAAATCTGATTAAATTTATATGGGACCACATGAGAAGAACCAACTTTCAAATAAAAAGAGAATCATCAAAATCAGTTCACCTACAAAAAAGTTCTAAGATAACACATATTAAAAAAAAACAGTTGAATTAAGAACTTCCTCCTTTCTTAAATTTGGCTAAAAATATGTGCTACTGCAATTTGGTAGCTTTCAAACAGAATAACTATGGAAAATGTAATTAGAGAATAGCCAAAATGATGAAACAAGAACTGACTTAACTACTAACATAACAGAGCATAATAATTAAATACCTAATTTTTTGACCACGAATAATCTTGAATTAGCCTGTCCTTCAGATAAAGATTGTTAAGGATTTTTTATAGAAAAAAGGGTGACAAATGAGCACACAGTCCACCTGATGGTAAGTGGTTGCTGTGGCCCACAGACATCTACATTTATCCTCGATTAAGAATCAAAACGAAGATGCATTGTCACCCCTGAGGACAAAGACGGAATGCCTTGTTTCCAGTAAAAAAGGATCTCCGGATCTACACTCAACATACATAACAAATCAGTATTAAGCTATTTTACACCAGTATTCTGTGAGTAGTCCTTCCCTGGTCAAGCCGAACCATTCATGCTACAACCATAATATAGTCGATCGTGGCTCTACCACATATTCATTACAGTCAAAATCTTTAGTCTTAACTTTTAATTCATAAGTTTTGTTTTTGTACATTTAATTTTTATTATTGATTGACCTAACTTTTGTTTAGTTAGTTCATGCAGAGCTACTTTTCTACAGCTCTAAGGACTTATTTCACAACATGTTGCGTGCGTTTCTAGAATTTTGGTATTTCGTAACACTTAAAATAACAAGGAAAGTAATAGCAAAGTAGGACACTGAAACGAAAACTCAAAAGAAAATATGACAGCCTAAATTTTTATGAGGGTTAGATTTTGTTTCTTTTAGTTTAATCTAATCCTAAACTATTTTTATTTTATTAGAAAACAACATTTATAACTAAACAAAATAATACTTAAAAATATATATTATCACACTTAGCCACAAACAGTTTTACATGTTGAATAATACTTACAAAGCAGAAGTAAAATTGTAACTGTCAATATGACTGTCCAGTTTTCAGACACAATAGTAAGACAATATAGCTACTACTAATAGACTAATAGCAATGACCTATGTGTAGTGCATGGGACAGCGAAAGTTTTAATACAATAGTTATATACTTTATATTCAACATCACAAAAGATTGCAGTATACTATTCTATATTTCATTTTAGTAGAGCTTTTTATTTTTATTATATTGTACTGAAGAAATGTAGTTTTCGACATATTATTTTTGAAATTATTTATTACATACATGAACTTTCTCCCCTTTCAAAATCAATTTTAGAATATGTAATGTACATATACCTCAAAAACTAAAATCAAAAATATATTATTTGATACCAACCTTGGGAAAATACATTTAATTTCATATTACCATCTGTAATTCTAGGTGCAATGCAATTTCAATGAAATAATATATTCTAACTAAGCAACCACTCGGTCAAATTTATTGATCCTACCGACACTTATTGGATTGAACATGGTCCTTTGCTCCTCTTCCTCGATCAGTGGATCCATTTCAGATCAAAAAATCTTCGAATATAGTTTATTCGACGGTTCCGCTTCTGGAACACATTTGAGATAATTTGTTAAATTGTGAACATGACAATAGTTTATAAAAATATAATTTTTTACTCAACAAAATGGCAAAATACCTTACTGTTTCAATGTACTGAAAACATGACGTGTTTTTTAGAAAAATTGACAATTCGTTGACAGGTAACCAGTGTTGCCAACTAGGAGTGGTCGTTACGAAACGTAACTAGTTACTGAAACTATCTATTCACACAATAGCGAGTAGCGGGTTATTGCAGTGCAACGAAACTATCTATTACAGTAGACGTTTTACTCAGTAACACGATTCACGTTTCACGAATCACGAACGAGCGATCACTAACAAAACGTTTATTCGGCTATTTTCGCGACGCGTCGGCGACGTCTTCGGCTGTTGAAGTAGAAGCACATGAGTAAAAAAACCGACTTTTTACGCTGTGGTAGAAGTACCACCGGTTGTCGAAAGTCGAGTGAGCGCGTGTGCTTTTGCATTTGACCTATGACTCTATTTCCTTCGTATAGATGCGATATTAGAAATGAGAAAGTAAGTGTACATGTTTTTAACAAAAAATAGTTCAAATACCATAATTTAAGTGGCCTTGGCCCGGTTTACATTAGTCTTTTGTTTAAGTTTAATGACACGGTTTGTTTTTACTTTTTAGGCGCGTTTGTTTCCTTTTTTGTGCAACAATAATAATATTTTTAGTAAAATAAAAACTAAATATCATTGTATATATTAGTGTTGATAATAATAATTGTACAGTAATTAGTGTAAATAACTAAGTGTAAAAATAATACTAAAACTTTATGTGATTGTTATCAAAAATGTCTCGAAGTAATGCCAGTGTACTTCGAAGTGATATTTTTATCAAACCGTGCGAACTGATTTAACAAATAAATAAATTTAACCATTAACACCATGTCTAATTCTATACGAAACGGTAACAACGGTCGCAACGTTTTGCAATTGAACACGTCGTGAAACACTCTATTGAAGCCGCTATTAAAATAGAATGTTTCCAAACCCTCTATTAAAATAGAGTGTTTCAAAAGCCGCTATTGATATTCGATAGATAGATTCGTTTCGTTACTCAAAGAAGCCGCTACTACCCACCGCTATTGCCAACGGTTACGGGTTAAAATCTAGCTCCCATTGTAGAGAACAGTATAATCCCGTCAAGTACGGTAGACAAGTGTCAATCTTTTATTTCTAGTGACCGAAACATTCTATAGTTCATAAAAGATAGTTTGATCTCTGCGACAGGCGACAGCTGTCAGTAAAAATCACGCCTATGAAGTCCTGAATTTCTTAGTAGTACCTACAGTACCTGTCAATGTCATACTTTATGGGCATGCCGACCTAATTAGTGCATGCCCATAAATTATGACATTGACAGGTACTGTCTTACTACTAAGAAATCCAGGACTTCATAGGCGTGATTTTTACTGACAGCTGTCGCAGAGATCAAGCTATCTTTTATGAACTATAGAATAAACATTCTATAGTTCATAAAAGATAGCTTGATCGGTCACTAGAAATAAATGATTGACACTTGTCTACCGTACTTGACGTATAACTATAGTACATTTCCGCATAGAACATTTACATTTCCGCATAGAACTATGGGGTCCCCTCTAAGTCCACTTATGGCGGACATTTTCATGGATGATTTCGAAAAACAACATATAGTTGTTAACCAAAATATCTTATACTATTATCGATATATAGTACATTTCGTCACGCGTACTTCCTATCAAATCTAACGGTAAACCCGTCAAGTTGGCAACACTGCAGGTAACAGATTTTCTTATAATTCATATTATTTTTCACTTGGATGTTTGTTCCTTAAGCCATGTCTTCATTTCAATCGGGACCTTCGTTTTTATAGGTTTTTTTTTCACAATATGCTTATGCATCATCATCATAATCATCATCATCATTCACGGCTAGCCCTTCGCACGTTCAATGCTGAACATAGACCCCCCTCAAAGAAAGCTACAAAGTACGGTCCTGAGCTACCTGTTTATGATAAACACTGTTTATCATCAGGTATGTGAAATGTCCTCTAGAGATGCAGGAATATACAATAATTATTAATTTATGTCTTTATGTTCATGAATTTGGTCTCTCCAACATAGGACAAACTATAATGTAGCGGCACTGTCGTCGCGCTACAAGCGAAACACACCGAAGCCTAAATCACGCTATCACTATTCCGAATCATAAACAGTATACATAGAACATCTCCGAACTATCACATGGAGTGTTGGCCGTTCCCCGGGCAGAACACCTTGCCCGGCGGGAGATCTCCCCTTTTCCTTCTACGACCACAGTGGTGACGCCGACGTGATCTGAACATGCAACCAACAACCTTCGGAAACTTCAAGCTTCATCATCATCATAGAATGCCCCAACCATTCGCTCCCGAGCAGATATCGTCTGCAGTCTTCTTATCCTGCAAGCCATCTAGCTTCAAAAGGTTCATCGCAGCACTGGAATAATAATGCTTCCTGTTCCTTCAAGCTACTCTCTGCGCTATACAGTGTTCAGCACGGCTCTGAGCCTTACTGCTCGCCTCTGCTTCACGGCACTCTCGCAGATTACTTGCCTTCTTCTCGACTCACCGCAGACTACAAGGCACTTGCAATTTCGTCGGCAGCGAGGCTGCATTATCGACCTCCGGTCTGAGCAGGAGGGTGATGTAGCGGCGCTGTCGTCGCGCTACAAGCGAAACACACCGAAGCCTAAATCACGCTATCACTATTCCGAATCATAAACAGTTTATATAGAACATCTCCGAACTATCACATGGAGTGTTGGCCGCTCCCCGGGCGGAACACCTTGACCACCGGGAGATCTCCCCTTTTCCTTCTACGGCCACAATAAGCTCAATTTTTTTTGGATACGGGTGACAAACTAGCACACAGACCACCTGATGGAAAGTGGATCCTGTGGCCCATAGACATCTACATTTATCCTCGATTACGAATCAAAACGCATGTTTTGATAATAATCGAGGATAAATGTAGTATGCAGTAGTAATGTATGGTCTCCGGATCTCTACACTCACCATACGAAACACAGCAGTATTAAGCTGCTATTTTACACTGGTATTCTGTGAGAGTGTGGTACGTCTCCTTTCAAGCCGACCCTTTCGTGCTACAACTATAATATAGCTGCAGCGTGGCTCTACTACGTATCAAAATATATAACAATAAAAACCCGCATAAAAAACACACAGCTGATGTGAAGATTCGACACTCTAGGAAGTCCGCAGTCTACGAAGACGTACAGGTTTGCCCCGCCACTACATCATATTTGATAGACTACAAATCCTATTTCCTAAGAACACCAATTCCTTCCAAGCATGATCCCGTAATTAATAAAATCAAATCTTGGAAGACTTCAAGATACTGTAAGCTCATTGTGCGTAGATCAGACCAAGACTAATACTTAAAAGTTGAAGATAGCCTTCGTTAACTAAGACATCAGGACGTCACACACCGTAGCCTCCCCCGTGGCCATGGACGCTGTAATGTGCCCGAAACGTCAGGAAAAAAACTTAAACATTACACATGAAACGAAAATCCGCAAAAATAGTTTCATTTAATAAAATATTTTATTAAAAAGACGTAACAAAAGTAACGATCAAGAACCAAATTAAATAATGGTTAATTTATGAACTCTACTGTACCTGATCAGAAAAGCACGAACTTGTATAGCGAAAAATTGTGCCCAATAACAGCGCCTTGCATCAACTTCACAGCCGCTCTTAAATTTGCATCACACTGTATTAGAGGTGACCTTTGATAATGCTGCCCACTGACTGTCAGAGTGTTTTATTTCTTTAAATCAGTATCAATATTTTGTTTCTATGTTTAGAAATTCTCAGGATCAACCCGGAATTAGAAAGATGACGGTATTACAACCCTGTGCCTCGGAAAGCGCGTAAAGCCGTTGGTCTTACGCCTGATCTCTCTTCGGTCGTGTCGGATGGCCATTCCATCAGACTATGAGAGTGAGGGAATAGAGAGTGCTGTGCTTGCGCATACACTCGTGCACTATAATCCTGTCTTACACAGATAGTTAGTAAGCTGTAGCCATGGCCAAAATCCGGTTTGGACGTTACATCTTACGTCTGGCATTAATGAGATCATGTCCGTGTTGAGGCGGTGTAAGAATTTCCCTGTCCCATATTGTCACGCGGGTGTTGTAAGAGACGAAACGCACCAGCAGGTGGGCAGCAGCGTCTCCTACGAGGGCGACACTGAAATTTTTTAGAACTGGCCACTTGTAAAGGATATAATAAAAAAATAAGTCCAAATTTTGAAAATGGATATCATTATGTATGTGTTGTGTTAATGCAAGAAGCTTCCAGGATTGAAAAAAAAATACTATGTGACCATTGAAGTAATATGTACTTACGTACTAGAACAGCTATCTCAAACAAAAATTGTGCGCTACTTTGTGTTCGCGCGGTTGTTTTTTTTATCATAGAATAAACATAGGTAGAATGATCCGTAGGTAATTGTAGATTGTACTGTTAAATAGGTAAATTATATAGAGAACAATATTTGAATTTTGTCATTTATTTTGTATATTATATCTGCTTATTTAATATAATATCACATAATATTATATCACAATTACATTTTAAAGATATTTTTATCTGAATATTTTAAAAGGTATCTATGTCAAATATGCAAAAAAAAACGTACTAAATGTATGTTTAACAAAACTTATTAACGTAACATTTAATTTACAAATATAAAAATAATATACAAGTTCATAAATGCTGGGCAAGCGAGAGTTCAAAATGTTTTTTCAAATTTATTCCACTTTGACTTTGATGTGGAAACCTAAGAATAAAAAAAAAAAAGAATAATAAGCAGATTTAAATATGAAAAATTTAGCCTAATTATAATAACTTAAATGTTTCTAAAAAAAAGCGTATAATAATATATACGTCCTATACTTAAGTACCCACAGAAATATCGCATCTGAACATATTAATTTCATAATCTATATTCCATGACACGAGATGGCGTCTTAGGAATTATTTGTTTTATTATTAATCTATAATACTTTTTTATTGATTAAGTATCTTATTAACCGATGAAAAGTAATTCCTTGGTTTTTACTGACATTTCTTGAATTATTTGAGCAATATCTAAGTACACACGACGGCATATTTTATCAAGAGATTTTTTTTAAATCAACACGACACGTGGCAACTCTACAAGCGCCTAGCGATATATTACTTTCCTCTATGGCCTAGCGATAGCGAGTGACCGATTAAAGTGTGGTGTATGCTCCGATAGGAGTAATAGTGTTCTGTGGGTGTATGCACCGCAGTTGAGTGGAACAGAGTAGCTGCATGCAGTGTCGCCTCTATAAAAAATTGTTAATAGTTATAGTACGTAGTACATAATAGCTCAATGTATGTGACGCTAGATGTCCCAATAATAAATTCACGCTATTATAGGCAAAAATCCACTGACCTCCATATATATTAGTACGCTGGACTGGCTATACTGTGTGTGACAAATCTATTTGTTTATTGTATGGAATTATTTTCAAATGATACATAAATAGAATTGTAGACCTGGGTCACGGAATAAATAGTACTACGTACAGAAGTTACACTTTTTTGATGTTGACTGCTTGCCGGCTTTTAATAGCCTACATAATTATTATTAATTGGATAAATCGCGCATGCAAGCTAAATAAAACTTTATCGCTGCGCGCGAGTGTCCATATTACTTCATCTTTTCCCTTTTTAAGTCACGGCGGACTTTCCGTGGTTACTAAGGAATGTCAATAATAAGTAAAAAAATACATTGCGAAATTTTAATTAAGTTACTTAGGTGAAGTACCTATTCTGACTTTGATCGACTGACCATATTTTCGCAACTATGTGAGTTCTGCGATGCCCAACGCTTGCAACTTGCAAGGCCATTCGTCGGGAATCGCTATGCTTGGAAGAAACAACAAATAAACTTCAAATACGATTTCTAACACAAATGTGATCGTATTCTATTTAGTTGAAAATCTTCTTAGTTAACAAAGTTCTATTTTCACTATTTTGTGTTATTATATCATAAAATATTTAATTACAAAAGGCAAGTATACCTAGGTATGTAAGTAGATACTTGGATAGAAATACTATTTCCAACAGAAATGTGATCTATTCTACTTAATTAAAAATCTTGTTATTATGATATACAAAGTTTTAATTTCAGTATTTTGTGTTATTATAACTTAAAATATAATTACAAAAGATAAGTATAGGTATGCAAGTTGATACTTGGATAGTGATATAAATTTTATCTAATTTTTGTAATAAAGTACTTAGGTATTTCTTCTGTAGATCAAATTATTACCCAATTCTTTTGTGCTGTAAGTACCTATCCAACAAAAAAACGTTGCCAAATTCAAAATGCCGTCGAAGAGACCCCTAAGGACGAGTGGGCAAAGTGCTTTTCTCAGTGTTTCCATCGGATACAGCGATGTAAATGGGCACTATTTTAAAAATATATAATAAAACTTGTTCAGTTTTTGATTTTCTAAGAACTTACAACTAGAAAAAAAACTGCGGTTTGACTTTGACAGGCCGTATAAAATGAATGTTAACAAGATAGTATACGACATCTGTCGAAAGGCAAATCTTTTGAGCGTTCGTATTGTCGAATATGGCTTATGAGCTTATGACACATATGGGATAAAATGCCAGATAGATTCTTTTAGGCCGCGAGCACACATAAGACTCCTAATATGAATAACTTTTACAAGATATATCGTCCAGATCGAATTTCAGGCACGGCGGCCACTCTCAACGGGGATTAACCATCTGCTCAGGACAGGGTTATAGTGCACGAGTGTATGCGCAAGCCCAGCTGACCTCTCTATTGCCTCACTCTCACATATATTTTATAGAAAAAGGATAACAAACGAGCACACAGTCTACCTGATACTGCATGCTGAGGCCCATAGACATTTACGTCTATCCTAAGTTCTAAGTAAAGTTCGCGAACGATGAACGGTTAGAAAACGTATCTTGGCACTGTACTAAAATAAACGTTTCCGTATGCTGATTGTTAATCGGTCTAACAGGTCTTTTCGTACAACTGCACTCGTAAGACGCCAATACCAAACGTAAACATAACTCAAGAATTAAATGAATGAGAGCGTACACAAGAGTCAATGAATCCCTCTCTGATTCAGTCAGTGACTGACTGGGATGACCGTTCCACACAGATAGCTATACAATTCAAACAGGTTAATGGTACAGATGACCGAATAGAGCTAATAGAACGAACTAGTTCACTGTTCGAAATTAACTACTACGGAGCGATCTTTAAAATGACCGAGCAGGCACAGGACTAATCCTCAAAGACCAAGATGCATGCCTCATTTTCCGGTAAAAAGTCTCCGGTTCTCTACATTCACCATACAAAACAAAGCAGCTCTGAACTGCTATTTCACGCTGGTATTCTATGAGAGCGGATCTGCTCCGGTCGAGCCGACCCATTCGTTCTACAACCATAAGATAGCTGTAGCAAGGTTCTACCACGTAAAATATTCTTATCTTTATCCATACTCCAATGGGACGGTAATCCGACACGACCAGAGGGAAAGGCACATGACCAACGGCTTTATGTGCTTTTCGAACCATGGGGATGTAACACCGTCAACTTCCTGACTCTAGGCTGCTACTGAGAATTCTAGTTAGAAAAAACAAATAATTGATTTTGACCCGTCCCGGGATTTGAACCCGGGACCTCAAGATTTTTACTGCCGTCCAGACTACGAAATCAGCAATCCGCTTATATATATAGCGAGCATCGATTCGCCGCTAGGTGGGGGTCGCAATACGAGACAAACATAAGAGAGGGGTAGGGTGTGGGGAGGGGGGGCATGGTTGTATTGAGGAGAGCAGGAGAGTCGGGCAGTCGGGCGAGGGCGAAACGAATGCAGAAAGAAAAGTAATAGTTTAATTAATGTATGTACTAGGAGGTACACACCAGTGGATAGGATAAATTATTATTATGATAACGTTGTATGTATTGTACGAAGAGGAAGAAGAAGAAGAGAGTGAAAGTGATAAGTATATATAGGTACATAATATACGTGCGTGCGTGGAGTCAGTTGTGTTAGGGCCATTTAATTAGCAATTTTAAATCTGTGAATTTACGTTGAATTTGTTGAGAAGTAGTAGGTGTAGTTAGATATACGTATGTATAGGTACCTAGGTATTTAGTTTTTGGAAAATTGTTATTGCGAAAGAACGCACATTATATCCAAGTTTATTGTTTTAGTACAATGTGTTTAGCTAGAAATTTAGGATACTTATATACTTACCTAGGTATTTATCTACTGCAAATTAAAAATGTGCGTTCGTTGTAATTTTTACATAGGTATATAATAGGAACAGTAACTTTTTTATTTAATAATAGTACCTGTTGACTGAGGGACGGTACGATTATACGATATGTTATATATAATATGATGTATACCTAAGTATTTAATCGTAGGTGTAATAAGTAGGCTACGAGCACTTAACCCTATAGAGAAGTAATACACGCGAATTTAAAAGAAAACAATTTTGTCAACTAGTTGCGGCGCGGGGGGAGTTGTGATCTCTGCGAAGTACTCCGAACTATTCCGATGAGATTCCGAACACGATCGCTAGGGTGTGCATTGTAATGAATTTATGCTTTCTATCGATATTGATAATTTTTTCGCTTTTTTAATACATACTTTCAGTATCAGTAACTAGCTTTTGATTGTGACTTCACTTTTCCTGTGCAACTAAGAAATGCAATTTTAAATGTACTAACTTTTCAAGCAGTATACTCACGTAAAATATAAATGCCAGCTTCGAAAAAAATTCAAGATTAAATTAAAGGACTTTAAAATAAACTTTTAGTAATTTGTTGAACTTTAACATACAAAAATAAAATATTTAAAATGTGGTAGAGCCATGCTGCAGTTATATTAGTAGTATAGTTGTACCATGAATGGGTCGGCTTGACCGGAGAAAGACCACGCTCTCACAGAATACCAGCATAAAATAGTAACTTTATAATAAATAAATAATAAAAATAAAATAAAATTGATTTATTTCAGACTGTTGTCCATAATATTGTTAGTAGCATACAAAGACATCTTAAAAACTAGGTTAGTAATATTTTGGAAAATATTTATTTTAATTTAAATATCTGCCCGCACTGCGCGACACCCCTGCAACATGTGTGTGAGCGTACACCCAGTGCCGCAGTATCGGACAGTCAGGCTTTTCACTGATTACTCTGAGAATGGTGTTGGCGCTCCCCCGCACCGTGCGCAGCAGGGATGCGATTCGCTTGCGCACTACGGTGTAAAACCCATCAGTGTGCGCCAATGCAAACATCCCTGATGCACTACAGTAACTTGGAAGCCCCAACAACATTCTCAGACCATTATTATATTGTACTCGGAGAGCGCTGACAGCCCCCCGCGTGTAGTTGACCCATAGATTGCACGTATAAAGCGTTTGGCAGTATGCCTTAAACAGTGTTATTTTTACATCTGGACTGCTACGTGCAAATCTGCGAGCCAACATGTTGCAGCGGACTGCCATCACCCTCCTTTCCCTTTCAATATCCTTGTCATCCTTCAAGTCCTCGGTAACCACGTGACCGAGATACTTGAAGGATGGCACCTTTACAAGTTCACTACCGTTGAGTTTGACAGGCGGTACATACATCACCTTACGAGTCCTGGCTTTAAAAACCATCAACTCGCTTTTCCTAGCATTATACAATAGGCCGTGGGATTCAGCATACTCCTCGCATATTGAGATCAGCCTTCTCAGAGCAGCAACTGACGGGCTCAGCAACACCATGTCGTCCGCGTAACTGATGCTGTTTACACAGAGACCATCAATGAAACAGCCGACACTGGTGTTGCCAAGCCTAACAATCAGCTCGTCTATATACAAATTAAAAAGCGTCGGGGAGGTCAAACCACCCTGCCTCACCCCACACTCCAATCCGTACGCATCAGAAAGCTGATCCAACCATTTGACTTGGTTAGTCTGGTGGCCATACCAATATTTAAGAATATTTATAATCTCACCAGGAACTCCTGAGTTTTGTAGTTTTTTCCACAGGATGTCATACCTAACCAAGTCAAACGCCCTGGACAAGTCAAGAAAAGCCGCGTAAACCGGAGTCTTCCTATCCATATAATACCTGACAGTATGCTTGAGAGCTCTCATTATTTATGCTGTGTTTCGTATGGTGAATGTCGAGAACCGGCGACCCTTTTTAATGGAAACGAGGCATTCCATTCCCCGTGGGTGACAACACATCTGCATTTAGATTCGTAATCGAGGATAGATGTAGATGTCTGTGGGCCACAGCAACCACTTACAAACATGTGTACTGTGTGCTCGTTTGTAACCCTATCCTATAAAAAAAGGCCCTGTAGGAGATACGCAAGATGGTTCGGCTCAAGGTTGATGCACTACGAGGCATTACGGTGAAATTGAAAAGAGAATAAAAAAGATTTTCATGTTTTTATATTATATTTATTTTATTAAGTGCTATTATTGATTTGTAAAATGAAATAATTTTGTATATATTCTCCTAACTGCACATTTTCCATCCAATTTTTGATTTTTTAGTATAAATGTCATTATTGTCAATATATTTCTTCCTTACACTTTTCGTTAAATCATAATACGATTGGTTTCTTAGGTGTAAAATTGATGTATATACTCCAGGAATAATTGTTCTTCTGTAAAGGTACTAAGAGCTTTATGGGTCAACAGTTCAGCGGTGATTTTTCCTTTAGAGTTACTATTAATAAAATCTTTCTTGATTACGGACTCGCAACGCCGACATAATATTTTAACGACCATTTGTGAGGGATAAATTAACCTTCCATTATCTTTGTAGAATATGAGAATATTTTTATTTTATTTTAATGACACTAAAGCCTTTATACAGGTATTGCATCTGAGGCAAAAACAGCGTAGGTACTGCACTTCTCATTAGTCGCCGCTTCTTGTTTGTCATCAAAAAACAATCCTCAGTAAAATGTTTTGAGCACATGACGCTATATATTGATGGAAACCCATTTTCTCTTTTTGTAACGTTTAACCATTTGTTTTTCATATTACCATCTTTTGGAAACCTATAGGGAAAAAATCACACAGTTTAAATAAAATAACATTGTTATTGTACTTATCCAAAGCTCATACACGAAAAGAATAATTATAATTAATATTATAAAGTACTACTAAGAGTAGTAAATAATAATGTACTGCTCTTAGTAATACTTTAAATTAAAATTATATATATATATATATATATATATATATATATATATATATATATATATATATATATATTTATATATAATTATTATATAGAAATAATTAATAAATTATGTATCCGTCTATATCTAATATATCCAAAACAACGATATCTAAATACAATAATCATTTTGTGGATAATTATCGACAATACGAAATAAATATACCGCACTGCACTAGTCATTAGCGTCACGAGGTTAATTATGATAAGGAGAGACAGACATACATGTTTGCAGTAAATGCAAAAAGGACGGGGAGTGACGCATGGCGTAACCGTCCAGTTTAACTTGACCCTCGTTGCGTAATAAAAATGTTGAAAATATTTTGGTAAAATAAAGAAATATACTTACCGATGAAAAGTAATATTGTTTGTTGTTACACTACATGTTTTACTGTTGTTTCCGCACCATTTAACGGCACAATAAGACATGATGCCGTAAATTGATTTTAATTTATATTTTAAATGTAAGCCGTCTCTTCGGTTCTAGTTTTTGGTCGCAACTGGCGGGAAACAAAAGTGTTCCGAAATATATCATTGACTAGTCACTGACGAGTTGACAGGTTCGGGTGGCCTTGTATTACGTCTCTATGGGGTTAAGTGCTCGTAGTAAGTAGGCAATCATTGTGATTGACGTGACGTGTATAAGAAACTCATAGGAATTTTTTGTTAGCCCTGAAAAGGGCTTTTTGGCATTGCGGTCGCTCGCGCATAGTATTCGTCGTATACGACGCGACACACATACACCATTTATTCTATATATTTTTAATTATAAAAATAAATGGGCTCTGGTGTCACGGCGCTACGAGGCGCTTGCGTTCACCCGCACGGAGAACCCTTCTCCCGTCTTGCTGCTGTCAGCCCAGCCTACGTCGTTGAACACTACTTCACTGAACGTACACTTCACGTAGAGATTCCTCCAGCGAGTCTATCTTGTCAGGTATAGTGTCCAAATGCTGGGAGTTCGTAGACTTAAGTTTGACCTCAAGTTTACGCCAGTCGACAACAGTTTTGGTCTGAGGGACCTCACCTGCCGGCCGGCCCAGTTGTAAAACGACCGGCCTATGGTCTGAGACTAGCTCGATAATAGTCTCTATCGAATTAATACTAAGTCGGATGTCTTTTAGCAATACTATATCAAGGACGTCCGGATGTTGGTTGTTTGCAAAAGGATAGCGTGTTGGACTCTCGGGAGCGATAACATCGAAGTTAAGTATCTCCGTGAGGTCTCTTAGAATTATTCCGTTAGGATTGTTAACGTTAGAATTCCAGCTAACGTGTTTACTATTTAGGTCTCCTGCGATTAATACGCTAGGGCCTAGGTTTAATAGAGCCGATATGTCGGAATCTAATATAATTTTTAAAGGAGCCAGGTATGCTGATGCAATTATTAATGGCGGATGGCCCGTAAGTGCTATCCTACAGACCGACGCTTCTAAGTTAGTAAGCGGCGGAGTATCTATTGGTACACATTGCAAGGACCTTTTGTAGTAGATCAAGGTGCCGCCTTTAGGTCCGGTCAGCCTATCATTTCTTACTAGGGTATAATTGGCTATTTTGGGATCGCTCAAACTAGGTTTCAAGAAGGTCTCTTGCACTAGCATGATGTCGATATCATGGTCGCGTAAAAATACATGATCTCTTCCTTTTGATCTCTGATACCGTTTGCGTTAAAGTACGCGACAGTCAGAGACCTAGGCTTGGTTGTACCTATAAGTCTTATTTCCATTTTGGTTATAAAAGAAAAGTTGCTTAGGCGCACTGGAACAAACCTATCGCTTGGATAAGACTAATATGCTCAATGGTAGCATTGAGCCTATCTTTGATTGATTTAGCTTCGCGAAGTTTGCGGGCTACGGTTGTGACTTCGGCCACATTAATGCTGCTGGCGAAGTTGAACACTAACGAAAGGTCAGTGTCGATGTTGACGGTGCCTGAAGGGCGGGTTTGTGCTTCTGGGCCCGGCGAGGAGGCACTGGCCGTGAAGCGGCCGCGCTGACTATCGCCGGGGGCTTAACCCATGCGTTGGGCTTAGGTGCTGAAGGCACCGGAAGGCTTGGGCCTTGCCCGGAAGTCCCTTTAACGGGCGCGGGTTGCGGCACCGAGATTAGTGCGATCGATGGGGCAGAATGCCATGGGCGCGACTTACTGGGGTTGCCCGCACGTCCGCGTCGGATTGCTCCTCCATTCTGCTTCCTACGTGGCGCTTTGGAACACCCGCGATAGCTCGCTGGGTGTCCCTCTTCGCCGCACAGAACACAGCTCGGAGGGCCCTCCGTCTCGGGCGTTCGGGGGGCACTCAGTAATGCCATGATCGCCCAAGCACTTGACGCACCTAGGCCGGGCAAAACAATTACTGGCCGAATGGCCGTATAATTGGCATCGGTGGCATTGGCCAACGATGCCCCTATTACGCGGGGACTCTACTACAATCCCCGTGAGATTGCATACCCTAGTGATGTTGTATATCTCTTTGCCCTCTGGAGACAGGTCCAGTATTACTAGATAGGGTGCTCCAGCGCGATTTGTCCTGAAGGATTATTGGGGGCGGCGGCTTCTCCTTTCTAGGTACGGCCTGAGTCGGGTTCGCGGTTTTGGTTGCGGTCGTTTTGCGCGCGGAAGGCGCGGCTTTTTTGCCGGAGTGGCGTTAGGCGACGTAGGGGCCGAGTGAGTCTCGTCTCCCTTTTTCGCGGCGGGGCGCTTGCGCTTTTTACCCGAGACTAAGGTGAAGCCTTCGTCATCGGGTTTATCAGGTCGGTGATTTTCTATTTCCATCTCGGAGCCCTGATTCGACGTCCGAAAACAACGGAGATGGACCGCGGGTGGAGAGCGCAGAAGGCGCGGGGGACGCGGCGTCGTAAACTGTGTCTATGGACATAGGGGTTGAGGGCCCGGTGCTCGGCGACATAGGGTCGTCGATACGTACAACGGGGCGTTCAGCAGTGGATACGTTGCGTTGGGCTAGGAAAGTAGCCCAAGCGTCGGGGCACACTTGGCCGAAGAAGTCGGCGAGTTCGGCTATAGTAATAGCCGCCATCTTGTCTGTGGTTTAAAACACTTGTGTATCAAGCCCCCCCCCCCACCTTTCGGCGGGGGAGGTGTGTGCCTAAACGAACACATATACAACTAGCGCGTTGGTACGCTAGGGTGTGTACCTAGCTGTCGCCTAATGCGACAAGCAAACACAGAAATTAAAAATAGAATTGCTGCCTCTGAGGCAGCGGGTGTGTAATAAATTACTTACAGTTTTTACTGGAAATCCGGAGAACGTGGGGCACTAAACTAGCACTACACACAACAGAACAATGGGCCGGCGGCCCGGTGTACCTGGCGGCCGTAAAGGAACACAACGACACTGAAGCACTCGCGCGCGCAGGTAAAAATGTCTTTGTTTTCTCTCTTGAATGAACGCACTGGGAGCGCATGGGCTCGACCGAACAACTGCACTTCACTGTTGGGTCGCAGGCGACCGAACGCGGCGAGGTACCTGATCGGAATCACTCGGACGAGGACGACTGACTGCCCAGGACGACTGACTGCCCCAGGACTCACTACACTCACTCTAATTTTGACAGACTAAGGAGGCAGTCAAATACAAGATATATAACTACTAGACTAAAAGGGAAGTTAACAGAAAACACAAGGAAATACTTTACAAAATATTCGATTTATTTGTTTTGGTTTCATCAGAACGCCGCACTCACACACAGCCAGCGTGTGACAACACATACACCTATATATACAGCACATAGATCATTCAAAAATAACGCTTATTCAGAATCCATTAGGTTTACAATAACTTACAACTACCTTGTTTTGACAGTCAAGTGTAATGTAGAATATTTTCTACATTTCAATTTATTCCTTAATAAAAATAGATTTCCCTGAAAATAAGTACTAAATTAGTAGGTATATTACAATTTTTTACACTTTGTAGGGTCAATGGTAAGTGCGATCAAGACCAAACGGGTACAGAAAAAAAACACTTCTTTTACAAATACAGCTATAAACTATTGCATATTCCAGCACAATTATTTATCACATGTTTACCCCAGTACATCATTTAGAAAATTGAAACAGCATAGCCTGTGTATACACTAAACTAAATTAAAACTAATTTCTTTATATATCCAGGTACACCAGACATAATTATAGCTACCGAACCGCTTGAAATTAAATTTATAATAACACTCACATTCCCTTGGAGGTTAGAGAGAAGGAGAACGATCGCTATAGAAAATAGTGTCCCAGAAATATGGACAAAATAAGTGAGGCGCTGCGATCGCAAAGTTGTCTCAATAAAAGGCGGTTGTTGTGCGCTAGTTTGAAACGATCTGTCAACGTTTAATATAAGAGTATATAATATCATTCAAAGAAAAAAAAAAGAAATTATTATTTATAAATAAATAAATTATAAATTGTTTTTTAAAATTTTAATTATTATAAATTATTACAATTATAAATTATTAATTATTATTGATTTATATTATTTTTTATATAATATTTCACCATTTATTAATGTTTCTTTTTGTCAAAAATTAACGGAGCATGATTATTTTCTCACCAATGCCGCTAGATAGTCGCTACATGTCGGTACATAGCATACGACGCGCGGGGAAGTGGGGCGAAATTAGAATTTGAGCTGAGATAGTATAGGCCCTTACAGGACGAAACTTATCCAACAAGGAATAGAATTGTGTTTTCTTCGAGTGAAATGGTTGTAGTTTCTTACAACTTTCAACGATTTGAAATGTATGAAATTATTTAGTAAATAATTCGTTTTATCGATCGACTTTTCTTAACGACGAAATGAACTTCCCTTCAGACTTTTCCAGGCTTAGGACTGGCCGAGACAGACTTAGCATTATCATTAACATTAGCGACTGTATTTCATTGACAAAAAAGTTCACTTTTTATTGTAAGGACTGTTTAGTCCACGAACGTAAGTAGTAAACGAACGCGGAACCAAAGACTACAATATAACGCGGGACGTTAAGAACGACGACGCGACGAATGAGATAGATAGTTGAATCATTGCGTTTTCGACTGTATTTTCATAGGCGTAAAATAAAAAATCGCACCATGTAATTTAAAGACTCGTTTGTGCAACGAAGACTCCTTAAACCCAGGACGTAAAACGGTTTCATCATCGCAGTACATGAAACGGTCTTTGTAAACTATTCGCAGTCGCAACGCCCACAACATTTTATCGACATATTAACATAATTACACACATCACCAACATTGCTTTATAAAACTTGTAAGTTTATGAAACGTTCTATAGAAAATATATACTGGTTGACCTTTTTTGCCGTCTGGAAAAAAATTGGGTGTAACATGTGAACGGAGTAGAAGCCTATGGCACAGATATTTTACAAAAAATAAAAACAAAATTTTTTAATTTGACGTTTAAAACATGTTTTTTAACAATTACTTTGCCCTTGAGCCTGTGACCCTGCGAAGTGACAAGGTCAAAGATGCCTACTAAATTTATTGTTCTATTGCCGTTTGTGGGTTTGATTTGCGCGGATCGGAGATTGGGCGGATATGATTTGAATTTCGATAGATTTTAATTTATTTATTTAATTCAAAATTTTTGCTTTTATTTTTAGTAATATATCAGTACCATAGGGTTCTACTCCGTTCACATGTTACAACCTATTTTTTTTGGATGTCAACCAGTATAGTGTAACATTTATGGACTTTATACAGTAATAGTAGCCGTAGGTTAACAACGTCACAACCTCACCACCCCAAAGCAGTCCACTGTTATACAAATACTTATCTTAATTTGAAAATATGCTACACGATGCTAATTAGTAAGTAGATATTTTTCGATAATATAATTCGCTAATGTGCGTAAGTACATCATATACATTTCTAAAAATTTCACCACTGTTTTTGTAACAACCTGTATAACTTATGACAATGACGATTTATATATTTGTCAGCAAGAGCTCTTATGAAAATTTTCAACGAGTTTAATACATATATAACAATACGTTGAGAGCAATAAACAGGAGTTATGCTGTTTGATTTTTTTTCCGGTGTAAGAATATCCACTACCCCATATAATCCCGTGGGTGTCGTAACAGGCGACCGAGGGAAACAAATCAGGAGATGGGCGGCAGCGTCTTCCTGATAACTCAAAATAATAAAAATCTGCGGTTACCAACCCGCTTGCAGAACGTGGCAACTATGGCAATATCCACTCTATGAGGATATTCATGGGGCTGGCTTGGGTCCAGCAGTGGACTTTTATAGGCTGTTATGGAAACACAAATAAAACTTGAGTTACACGCTTCGTATTAAATTTAAGACGAGTTATATGAGCGATCTGTGGAGCTGTTTCTGTTCACAACCAATTACCCATTATTTATTGATAAAAATACACCAAATTCTCTAAAACTGCCCATCTATTCGTTTCTAATCTAAACAGACTTTTTACTTGGAAATTCACTAATGTATACAAATCGTATATGGATGTTGCAAATATAAGTTAATCTAAGTTACAATGAGAGTCAGTCTTGGAAAAATAAACTGTTGGTACAAATGCACGCACTTGCTGCTACCCATTGCACACACTTCACACAAATCTCACTTCCCCAACCCCATCCATATTCAACTCATGGAGGGAAACATTTGTTTCTAAATTGTTCACAACTTTCAACTTCTCAATTCGTTAACGTTATTTCTAATTAAATGTCTAATTACAAATTTACCTAAATGTCTGTTTGATCTTTTAATAAATCATTTTCCATTATATATACACAATTCAAATTTAAACAAAAAAAAAAACATGTACATTTGCTTGATTAAATTTGCTATTAATAAATTAAAAATTTTCAATATGGAACACGCTGTATACATAATGTAAAAAAATCCCTGTCCGATCCGAATGGGCCAAACCGTTACGTAATTACCAAAAAAAAATTATATTATAAAATTGTATTAATGAATATAACATATTAATATTATTAAGAATATGTGTTTTACAACAAAATTGCTTAAAATTTGGCAAATTATAAAATCTGACAACACCGTCTTCGGCGATGATAGCTTTGAACTTGAGCAGTATTGTATATTTATACTTGACGTCCGTATAAGTTTCCTCGTTTAATTAAATTTCATTTTATTTTTGTGGAATATTTTTTTTATTCTCTAAAAAATTCATTATACTAAAGATATTAAAAGTTAATTTGCACACATCTGCTCAATAAAATAAAATGATGTATCTTACCTAGTTTGAAGAGCACCTCCCGCCCTCCCTCAATTGCGTGCACTAATCCCGTCACCGCTAATCCCAGTACCACTACTCCCAGCACCACTACTCCCAACACCACCACTACCGCTAAGGCTTAGCGGTCAGCCACCGCAGAGTCTATATTACCTGAAGATGCCTCGTGTAGAGACGAAACACGTGTCGTATTATATTTGATGGTATTTACTAGAGTAGTGGTGGTGCTGGGATTAGTGATGACGGGATTAGTGCACGCAATTGAGGGAGGGCGGAAGGTGCTCTTCAAACTAGATAAGACACATTATTGTATTTCATTGAGCGGATGGTAACTTTTAATATCTTTAGTTCCCCGAAAACGATAACATTAACAGAATCACATGACCTTTTAGGTGTCGTGATATGATTTTTTCTAATACCATCACACCACATCCCCCCCCCCCCAATCTCATCCTCACGGATCGGACAGTTATTTTTATATTAAATTAACTAACACCAGAGCCATTATGGCTAATATTATTTCGTTCACCAGATATAGTTAGTTTGGAGTGAGGTGAAGTTTTTTGTTGCAGAATGTCGTTTAATTGTAAAGTTACGTTTTGAATAAGAGTTTATTAGTTTCTATAGTATTATATTAATACATAAAACAATGTTTCCGTGGTTTTCTCCATAATATTTTTCACATTTTTGACGTGACAACGTCTAATAAATCGATCAACGCCGGCTGCGCGCACGAAAAAGGATGACGGATTGTAACGTTACGCTCATTGTAATGTTACGATCGGAGCGAGAGCGCTGCACGAGCGAGCGAAAGGCACGATCGGCTTGAGCGTTCGGCTTGCGCCGCATCTATCTCTCTTCCACAAAGTATGCAATTATTTCATCAATGTTTTGTTATGACGTTGTCACGTTAAACTATCGTCCATAAACCAACTTTACAGAAAACCAATTTTTTTAATTTTTTTTTAATTTCCCTACATTTAAGAGTATCCGTAGTTTGGTTTATTCATTACTAATCTAATTAATATAAAATATAACTAATATTACAGAAAGAAACATTAACCCTTACATTTTTCCTAATAAAGTAACTTCCCCGCCATATTATCTGTCAAAAATTTCACCTCACTCATAAGTGACGCCCCCTGGTGGTAAAAAAGTGCACATGTCATCACAAGTTCATTAAGTGACACATAATCACTTCAAATTCACAAAACAACTTCATCACAACGTAACTCCTAAAACACTCTAAGTCTAAGACAACTGTGAATCAGTCAGTGTTGCCAGGATATGTTAGCGACTGCACGTGGACCGTTTTTGTTGTTGGGCTCAGTGTCGCAATAGACCACGTGCTTTCGCTGTAAGTTTGCGTACACGACCCCTGGACGATATGGACACGGGCCCCCCAGAAGCCGCCGAGCCCCCCGAACCCCCGGATACTGTCGACATTGCAGACACCGTGCTTGCTAAAGTTAAAAAAAGTAAAAAAAAATCCTTCAATAATAATTACTTGTAAGATATTGTTGATTAAAAAATGATTTTATTCTATTATATTAATATCGTGTAAATCAAACACAAGAATGATAGTTACTCTGTGTAACCTCACCGTGTCCGTTGTGCGTCGCGTGTCCATTGAAGTAGTTGTGGTCGCTCGTGTGTGCAGCCGTCGTACTCGCGCTCTGGATCATATCATACAATAAACGATTGCGATCCATAGATCGCTAATTTGTCGGGTTAACAAATCAATTGGTAAAATGGTAAAACACTGAAGTAATTGCGCAAGGATAATATAATATCTAATATATCTAACCTTTTCACTTGAAACGAGGCATTTCATCTTATTCCTCAGGGGTAATAACGGTCAAAACAATTTTAGAATGAAAACGCAAAAGCATTTTGATTCTTAATCGAGGATAAAATTAAATATCTATCTATTTGTCACAGCATTCACTCACTATGCAATTTTCAACACACGCAGTCAGTATTTACACTTAAATACTTATTTTAATATCGCAATAACTATTAAGACAGTACACGATCAGTCATCAATCCCGTTGCGTGTGCCCATATACAATGAACCATTACCATATTATCAATTATTTTAATATCCTTGCACAATTATATCCGTGTTTTACCATTTTTACTAATTGATGTGTTCGACCCGACTAATTTGGTCCTTCGAGCCGGATATGAACCAGCGACTTATGGACCGTGGTATAGTTTTTGCATGTTTGTTTGCTATATGAATAAAAAAATATTTACGTTTGTTGGTGTGGTGGTGCAGTGGATACTTACGTGCGAAATATGGTGAGTGCTTGTGATGGTTATGCGTGGTTATGTGAGGTGCTGGTGGGAGGTGGTTGTGACTGATGATGCAGATTTAGTTGGAGTGTAAATTGTCGGTGGTGTAGTGGTGGATGGAGTGTATATTGGTGGTGTACTTGTGGATGGAGTGTATACTGGTGGTGGTGACGTGTGGTATAGTGGCGGTGCTACCTGTGTGGCGTGGCGTTGGCGACGCTGGTGCAGCTGCAGCGTGCGCTGGTGGTGGTGCGGCAAGCGCTTGCTGATGGCGGCCGGTGAGTCCTCCTCGCTGTCCTCATTGTAGCGCCTCCCACGAGCACGTGCGCGTAATCGACCCCCCTGCAAACACCGGTACCGTTACCGTAACACCCTATTGAAGTACACTGCTGAACAATTATTTTCAATAGATTGATTATACCTCCCATAGATTGCCTCAAAAGACAAATATTTGCCATAGTTGCGACACTTGGCAAGCGTGTTGACAACCGCAGTTTTTTTATTTTTTGTTGTTATTAAATAGACGCTGATGCTCATCTCCTGATGTGTTAACCTCTGTCGCCTCTTACGTCACCCACGGCCCGTGGGCCACGCGATGGTATAGGATAGTGGATATTCTTACACCGCCATTACACGGTAACATTTATTACTACTTGTTAGTAAAGAGTCCGGATGGGTTTATATACGTAATAGTCGTTAAAATTAAAGTTACAGCCTATATACGTCCCACTGTTGGGCACAAGCTTCCGCTCAATTCTGGGAGCTAACCATCTGAGCTACCACGGCTCTACGTAATAGACGTGGTACAGCAATTCTAAAGCAACATTATAGTTGTAGAACGAATGCGTCGGCTCGACCGGGACAGGAGCTCGCTCTCACGTCTGTGAATTAAGGCTGCTTTGTTTCATATGGTGAGTGTAGAGAACCAGAGACCCTTTTTACTGGAAAGAAGGCGTTCGATATTAGTCGTCAGACTTGATGCCGTGAGCCGTATTTGTAAGTTGGCGTGGTCCATCCCCGTTCGAGCTGACCCATTCGTGCTACAACTATACAACTAATATAACTGTAGCATGGCTCTACCACGTTAATCATACATTGATCACCATCATCATGGTAATAGGGTAGGTTCCATCCCTGCTGGCACCAACGAAATTGTCAAATGCCACTTCAAACTACCTGTAGAACCAAACAGAATCCACCATTTTCCATAATTTCATCAACACCTACAACTTAACCAACCTTTAGCAATAGCATTACTTACTCTGTTGCGCCCCCGGCTCGAAGGACCAGCTGCCTCATCTCCCTCTTGCCTCTGCCTGCTAAAACACGTTATGATTTTCATAATTAAAAAAAACAAATATCTCCATCTCAGACCAAACCATAAAGTTACAAGATGAGAACGTTACAAATCAGATAAACAGAAGAAATATGTGGCTTATTACAAATTAAACAAATAAATATGCCTACGTATGTGCGTGTAATAAGACGGTAATATGGGAAAATATTTTCATGTATCAGTATGCGTATAAATGCGTGTGTGTGCGAAAATATAAGCATACGCGTGTATGTGCGTTCAATGACAGCTCCGTGGTGCAATGACTTATAGTTAATCAAATCTAAGAAATACTACCTTTTGACGTTTCACATTTATCATTCCGCAATAACTTTGTACAAGCATACTCACACGATTTAAAATAACCTTTTACGTAAATCCAAAGAAGTTTGAAGTTATCTATATTTCATTACACACGTATACAGTTTTTATCACTAATTTAAATTCGAATCTTTCAAACAAAGCAAAATATTAAAAAATAATCAGTATCAACTTTTTTACTTGACGTCGTTTCAATGATATATCGCTATGTACCTTCTTACCATAGTGAGTGGATGATTAAAATTCATTGTTATAGCGAATAATCGG
This sequence comes from Parnassius apollo, assembly GCA_907164705.1. NCBI lineage: Eukaryota > Metazoa > Arthropoda > Insecta > Lepidoptera > Papilionidae > Parnassius > Parnassius apollo. The sequence continues at coordinate 588,633 of CAJQZP010000341.1, read as the reverse complement.
CAAAAATATTCTAATAATCGGTAAAAATATTCAAATAATCTAATCATTAATTTTTTATGTAATTATTTTTTATTTAATTCGATTTTATTTTTAAATTTAGTAAAATTACATGAATCGTGGATAAAATAAGTTAACTTTTTTTACTTTGTCAATGTAAATTTGTGTAGGTAAATAAGCTCAATGGGTGTGCATTATGTGATTTTAATTTCCCGCCATTTCCGAAGCTTACTGTGCGTAATTTTGTGATTTTGTGTTTGTCCTCTTGTTTTGTGACTCGGCTTTAACTTTTAGGACTGTTTCTTCTATATTCGTTGAAGCATGTGCCCATGTCACAAAGGATGCTTGGGCAAAAGTGGTAGAAAAAACAAAAAAATTGATTATGGATGACTTTGAAAGACATTAATTCTATCAGCATTATTGAAAATCAAATAGTAAAACAACGACAGCTCAATTAGTTGTACTGAAAGTGATTGAATAAATTTATTTGTAATCTAGTTTTAATCTTAAATTTTTATAACTTTGCTTCAAGAAAGAAATAATCAGTGACAACAAATACGAAGAAACTGATAAATGCTGTGTTTTAAATAAACAGTTTTTAATTTATTCTTGTATTATTCAAACCAAACTGTAAATGATTACCAACTCTAAATAATCTATATCGATCTTTTTAAGAATCGAATATCGTACGTTCCCATGTTTTGGTTGGCATGCTTGGTGTAATAAGTCTGACAGCTGTCAAAATGTATTTCTTAGATTTGGTTGACTATAACAATGAATTGTAGCGCTAAGGGCCGCGGGCTCGAATCCCGCACGGGATAAGTACTTGTATGGTCTACAAGTAATTGTTCCGGGTCTTAATGTTTGTCCTTGTGAAATTTATGTACGTAAACTGTGGAGGTAACATTCTTTAAAAAAATTATGGCATCTTTTTCTACCAACTTTCGAATGATTTTAAATATTTGACAGTTTTTATAGTGGGGAAAAGTTAATTTGTTAGAAAAGTGTAGACTGTAGATATTAATGTTTCTTTTCGAAATTTTAGTTACATTTTATATTAAATACATTAGAATATTCCTAAAAATAGAAGATTAGTTCTTCTATTCTAAAAGGTTAAAAATTAAAAAATAATTAAGAATTAATTTTATTAAGAAGGAATTTTTTGTGTATTAAATTAATAGTTTTGACACTAATACATTTTTATTTTAAAATTTACTAATCCATTTAATGACATTTCGTATTGATTAAAACTACTTTCACGGATTTTATCGCGTTTAATTTGAATTATTTTTAATTCGCGACGTTTCGGGTAAATCCCCAGCACCCATGGTCACGGGAGACAGATGACCGACCGTCCTGATGTCAATGTTAAGCCCGGAGTACCCTCAGTTTTTTAATCAATGTGTAGTGTTCACGTAAATATAAGAAACCATGGCGGTCAGAGAACAGGAGAACGATCGCTGTAGAAAATAGCGTCCCAGAAATATGGACAAAATAAGTGAGGCGCTGCGATCTCTAAGTTGACTCAATAAAAACAGGCTGTTGTGCGCTGTTGCAAATAACGAAATTATTATAATTTATTAATAAATAAATTATTATTGATTTATTATTATTATTTTTATATTATTTCACCATTTTTTAATGTTTCTTTTTGTCAATAATTAAAAAAAATAACTTGGCAGATACTTGGTATGTACCGACGTCAGCGCCGCTATAAATTCTACAAATTTTCAGGACAGGCGGGCTATGCTTTAGCACGTAGAGATCGTTCTCCTGTTCTCTAACCTCCATGTAAGAAACCATTATGACATTTCGTAACAAAAAACTTCACCTCAGTGTCAACTAACGACATCTGGTGAGCGTGAGATTGTTAGCCCTCATTGATCGGTCATATAGAATTACAGGGTTATTTCTGAAAGAGTATCCAAATTATATTTTTAAGTTCAAATATACTGAATAACATTTCTTACCGTCTGGAAAAAAATAGGGTGTAACATATGAACGGAGTAGAAGCCTAGGGTACCGGTATTTTACAAAAAATAAAAACAAAAATTTTGAATAAAAGGATTAATTAAAATTTATTGAAATTCAAATAATATTCACTCTAATTTACGAATGGCGATAAAATAAATTTAATAGGCATCTTTGACCTTGTCATTTCGCAGGGTCACAGGCTCAAGGGCAAAGGTCAAAGTAATTTTTCAAAAAAAAATTCATACGTTTAATTCAAAATTTTGTTTTTATTTTTTGTAAAATAGTATACAACACGTAACATAATTAACGCACTTTGAGAAAGTAGTTTGTTCAGAATCGTTTACTGAATCGATTCCTATCATTTTTAATATAGGTAATTTTTTATCCCAAAAATAATTAAAACTACGTAAATTACAGTCACACTAAATCTGTACAGTCAAAACAAACTGAAATGGACCGTAACTCAACCCTTAAGGTACTGTGGACATGTTAACATGTCCACGTTTTGTGACCGCTGAGTACCGAGGACATGTATACATGTCCGCATTACGTGCTGCTATTTTCGTCATTAATTGATATAAAAATACAGTATATTTTCGATTGAACACTATTTCATTCGATTGTGAACGAACTAAAGAATATTCTGAAGAATTATATTCACTCACTTAGGTTACTTAGGTTACATAGACATAATCAAATATAACAGCCATTCGCCTTTGCATACCGGTACGGTTAGTTGCGTAATCGTTGAAGTTTTGTGATTGTGATTTTAGTTGGATTTTATTTCAAAAAAACTATAAGTAATGTTATTTATCTTTACTACGTAATGTTTTTGAATGATTTAAGTTACAACAACAGTAACTTTTTATGTTTCAATTGATAAAAAAGTAGAAATATAAAACCTCTACGCGAACAATTCATAACGGTCAAGATTTCTAATAAGAATCTAATAAAATAATAATAGTATATTTCTTATTGGAATACCATAGTAAATACTTTTACTAGGAATTGCTAAATGTTATATCTATACGACTGTATAAGAAAAATAAAGGAAGACGATATAAAATATATGCACAAAAAGTAAATAGTAAAGTAAAAAAGTAAGTGTAAACTCATTTTCAAAGCAAGCGCTAACTGTCTATTGTCGAATTTTTAGCAAATGTTTGCAAGTGAAAAAGTAGAATTATTATAATTATTATATGCATAATTTCGGTTCATTTAGGAAGACTATGTTGTATTGATTGTAAGGACATAAAAATAAAATAAAAACTTACGATGTTTCATTCATAAAATAAAATTTATCGTCAGTAAGTACACTTTATCAAGATCGGTTAGAAACAAAGAGCTGTACAAAGTAAAATAAACATTTATATGTTATGGTTATTGTTTCTACTTATCAAAAATCTTATCGGCTTCAAATAACTGTAACTAAAACCTCTTTAAACATAAACGAAAGGTCGTGAGAAACATAAGTGTTTATAACAAGTGCCGCCAGCTGAGGTGAAGACAGAGGCCCCGGTACAAAGCTCTGTTTTTTGTTATGGCGGGCGCGGCAAGGGAAAGGTTAAGGCAATAAGACTTTTAAGAGTGCAGCTTTATTTGTATTATTATATTAGTTATTACTAATAGTGTCATTCAATAAAAATAAAGAAAAATGAACTTTATTTCAAGCACATTAAAGTCTTTGCGTTCGTGGATTTGTACTGTGACCACAACATTTTTCCGGAATTAGTATAACTAATTTGATAAATAATCAGTGCATAAAAATGTTTAACTAAAAATTCAGTGTATGTATTATGATTATAACATAATATACTAATTGGGGTGTCTGAGAGTGTTACATATTGTATGTCCGTATATTTCAGTGCATTGGTGTGTGTGTGTGTACCTGTAGAGCAGCAGTGGCGCGTCGTCGTCTGTAGAGTAGCCGGGCCGGTGCGGGCGGTACGAGCGGTCCGACTCGTAGCGCCCGCTGCCACCGCCACCACCACCACCACTGCCACTGCCACTCCCACTGCTGGAATCCGACGTGGTGCACGACGCCGACGAGAACCGCTCCCGGACTCTGACAAATAGATATAATAATAATAATAATAGGGAAGTGACGACCCCATCGCCCGCTGACGTAACAGTTAAGTGACAAAACTGCTGCGTCGGTGCAGTCAGTAAGCGCCTTGCCAAGAGGTGTGTGCGCCATTCCTCGGCAGAACTAAGGGTTCAAAGGCTCGTTTGTGCTTACGGCCGTACAATGAAACGGAGCCGGGCCTAGGCGTCTCCCGTAAATTGACGCCCATAAATGGATGACGGAGAAAAAAATAGATAGACATATAGGGCCGCTGCCTGGAGGTCACCGGGGTGCTTCTGGATCTGGCGCTGAACGCTACACGATCACCTAGCAGCCCCCCGTATCCATCATCCCCACCAGAAGGCTTGGTGTCGGCTGGGTCTTCTCGGACTCAGCAAGCGGCACCCACCGCTGGTGGAGCACGTCGCAAGCGTTGGACAAAAATTATGAACGATACGCACTGCAGGCATACTATAGGGCGAAAGTGGAAGAAACTGCGGGGATAGCGTATAGCGCTCGGATGCATTGCTTTTTTGCTGAGCTGGACCCGTCTATTCCCGTCACGAAACAAAACCTGGCAGACCGAGATCGGTTCATCATGCGCTCGAAAATATTTGATGACCCCGAACTCGAACGACTACGGCATGAGGCTATTCCCTAATCGAATGAATCGGCTATGGCTGGGAATGCGGCTCGTCAGGCGATAGACAAGCACCCACACGTGGAAGCCGCCGTGGATCTTCCAGTTGTGGTTGATTCAGACGATGATGTAATAGTCTCCCACGAACTAGAGCAAATGAGGAGCATATTGGAAGAGGCGATTTTGGAAACGTGCAGCATGCCTCTCGAAAATAGACCGCGACTTTCCCGCATACCCATAAGCAAGCTGTTAGCGACGACAAAGTGAATTCGAACATTTAATTTTAATTACTCCTTATTAGTGATTTAAAACTAAGTGATAGTATTTAATCTTAATTGTTTCCTATTCGTAAAATAAAGCTAAGTGTAAAGACTGATTAGTGCTGAAAACAGGAAAGTAAATTAAACACTTCTATTCTTATCTTAAAGTAACTTATATGAATCTATTTGATATTATTTAGGTCTGATTAGAACATTAGACGCAAGTATAAGCTTATTTTCTAGTAAGATTTCTTTTATCATAACTTTAAGAGCTATTAACATACAGGTGATTAATATAATTCTCTTTCCTTTAAAGTAATTCAAAAGAAACATTAATATGTCAATTAATCACTATATAATGTCATTTCATTATGAGAAAGATTTAAATTTTATGAAAAAATATTGTATAGATTCTTAAGCATTAATCCCGAAAAAGTGTTGTACATTCCTACCTCTTGGCGGCGCTACTTGTATGTTCGGCAAAAAATACTATCCTACTCCGGAGCTAAACCGTGAAGCGACCGCGAAGCTATTTTTATTTTTTATAAGTGTAAAATAAAGGTTTATTGAATAATTTAGGTTTAGAATAATAGAAATAAGTTGTATCTATCGTTAGGAATAAATATAAATGTTGTAAGGTATGTTTTACCACGTTTATTAAGAGAATTGTAAATCTCTCTTAGAAAGGGTTATTCTGTGCTCTGATTGGTCAATAGATTCACTAATGCCGTGTGCGATTTTTTCTTAATTATGATTGGTTACAGCCGCTTATAAAAAAGGGGCGTTTTTCGTGGTAAAACATTCCAAATCCGGCAATGTAATAATAAGGAATCAAGAAATAAAATAAGAAGAAACTCTCAAGAAGTGTTATTTATTGCTCATCTAACTGCTACTGTATGCTCTCCAGTTAACATCCCGCCAGCAAACCCACTCTATTTTATCGACGCTCCCTTATACGAGCAATTACATTGGTCCTTCGAGAAGCCGGATCGGGTTTAAGGAAAACTAGGAAGATGCCTTCAAATACAAGATCAAAATCAGTGCAGTCGAAGACTACGAGTGAAAGTAACGCCACTACGGGTACCAGTACGACGGATTGGAGCATGAATACGCCGAGTGATTCTATAAACACGACGGCTACTAACACGTCAACTTCAGATCGATCGACGCTTACAAGAGCATCGCCCAGCAGCGTACACAGACAACCCGTACTTCTTAACAAGAACATTGCCGGAAAAGAATCAACACCGGGGGACGTAACCCATACCACCCCCCGACACGCACCGTCGAAGCGTCAGTTCCTCACCAAGAAGAAAGTCATCCAACGCCGCAGATTCAAGAAAGAAGTGCCGCAATGAAGACTCTGCAGCAGCCTCACCCTAAGAAGACGACCCGCGATCCAGACACGCTTTCCGTTCGCTCGTCGCATAGGAAGAGAGCAGAAGCGCAAGCAAAGATGACAATGGCATTAAGGGAACTAGAATTGGCAGAAGCGCGGTCAAAAGTTGCTCAAGCGGAATTAGAACTTCTCACCGCGGAATCAGAAGAGGAAGATGGTGCCGGAGAAGAGCTGTTCGAACGAACTCGAGAAGTCGAACGCTGGTTCATCCAGACCGGAGACATGCCTAATAAGAACCACAAACCAATAGAGGCAGAAGAAAAGAAAAGTGACATCCAGGAACTAGCTTCAGTCATACTAAAGCTATCAGAAAAATCACGTGACACCGTTTCACCGAAGCACCTCGAACTCCCTCACTTCAACGGGGCCTGCGAAGAATGGTTAGCCTTCAAAAGATCATACGAGGATACGGCTGCTTCTTTCAGTAGCAATCAAAACCTAGCGCGCCTTAGAATAGCGATCCAAGGAAAAGCTAGAGAAGCCGTCCAAAGCCTGCTGTTCACCGCCGAAGACCCACGCGAAGTGATTAAGGGACTGGAAGCAAGATTCGGAAGACCTGGAGCACTAGCATTAGCAGAACTAGAGAAAATGAAGAACCTCCCAAGAGTCGGCGAAAACCCGAGCGACATATGCATATTTGCAAGCAAAGTAAAGAACGCAGTCGAGACAATCAAAGCCTTGAAGAAACCACAGTATCTCAGTTCACCTGAAACGCTGAGAGTTATAGTAGACAAGATGCCGACGTCAATGAAGTTCCGTTGGTTCGCCTACCACAGAAGCAGAAGAGATGAGGAAATTCAGGAGCTATTACTTATCGAAGCGTTCCTAGAAACAGAAGCAGACATGTGCGGAGACTTCGCCCCGCCCGAAGCGTCCTCAGAACAAAGAAGAGGAATAAGAAAACCCGTTCATTTGGTTCAAGAAGCGTCAAAAGAGAAATATAAGAAGTCGTGTCCGTTCTGTGGGGAAGAACACTTCGCATTAGAATGTAAAAGGTTCAAAGAAGCCAACCTGAATGAAAAATGGGATATGACCAAGTAGGCAAAGATATGCTTCAAGTGCCTTCGATTCAGACACTCAAGAATCAACTGTAAAGCACCAGTCTGCAAGCTGTGCAAAAGATGGCATCATACCATCTTACATTCTGACAAACAACCGGCGTCGATAGAAAAAGAAGCAAAAGACACCAATAGCACCTCAGAAGAAAAGGTCGCCTCTATTCATAACGCCAAAGGAGAAGAAAAGGCCTACCTAAAGATGATCCCCGTGAACCTCTATAGCCCAAAGGGACAAGTTCGCGTATTGGCACTACTAGACGAAGGGTCAACGGTCACACTCTTAGACGCATCAATCGCTGATAAAATCGGAGTCGAAGGAAAGAAAGAAAAACTCACGATCGAAACCGTCGGCGGAAAGGTGTTAAGAAAAGATAGTTCACAGAAGATCGAGTTCAAAATAAAAGGGGCTCATAGGAAAGAAAAGAGAACTATCGTAGCAAGGACCATCGACGACCTGAAGCTGTCTGAACAATGCATAAACAAGGACACCGTGAGAAACTGTAAGCACCTGAAGGCAATTGAAAATCAACTCCTCTACGTCACCGAGAGGTCCAAGCTACTGATAGGCCAAAACAATTGGGGACTGATAGTGACAAGAAAACTGAAGAAGGGCAAACCATCAGATCCTGTAGCTTCCCTCACGAACTTAGGGTGGGTGTTACACGGATGTGAATCAGGAACAACTGCCACAGTACACTTCACTCATTATGGCAAAGCGACCACTGGCGAGGAAGACATAGAAGACCTCGTCCGAGAACACTTCCAACTAGAGTCTCTAGGGATCCAAAATCGTTCACCATCTAACGACAGCGACAGAAGAGCATTAGAAACCCTCGAGAAAACTACCAAGAAACTGCCAAGCGGTCAATATGAAACGGGTCTCCTGTGGAAAAAAGAAGATGAACGCCTGCCCAACAACTACAATCAAGCTGTTCGACGCCTGGTCAGCATCGAGAAAAAATTGGATCGTGATCAAGAAGCAAGAAAGCACTACGAGGAGCAGATCCTGTGTCTAATCGAAAAAGGATACGCAGAGAAGGCTCCAGAAACCTCTAACAAAGGAAGGACATTCTACCTACCCCACTTCGCTGTTGTACACCCAGTCAAGAAGAAGCTAAGAATAGTGTTCGACGCAGCAGCCAAGTACGAAGGAAAGAGCCTCAACGACGCCTTGCTCTCGGGCCCAGACTTGCTACAATCACTATTCGGAGTACTGCTGCGTTTCAGAGAGGGACCAGTAGCCGTCATGGCAGATATACAAGACATGTTTCTCCGAGTAAAAGTCAGAGAAGACGACCGAGACAGTCTCAGGTTCCTGTGGCGCGGAAACCGAAGAACCGGCAAGCCTGAAGAGTATAGAATGTCTTCAATCATCTTCGGAGCAGCGTCATCACCTGCAACAGCGATATACGTAATGAACAAGAACGCAGAGGAATTTAAGAACACTCATCCTGAAGCAGTGAAAGCAATTAAGAGAAATCACTACATGGACGACTATCTGCAAAGCTTCGCATCTACAACCGAAGCAAAGAAGATATCCAAAGAAGTGAAAGACATTCACGCAAGAGCAAACTTTCATCTGAAGGGATGGGCCAGCAACAACTCGGGGGTAATATCAGAGGTAGAAGACACAAACAAAGAAAACTCCTTACAACTGACCAAGGAAGAGAAGACTCTGGGATTAAGATGGCTGGTGAAAGAAGATACATTAGCCTTCAACGTCGGGCTACGCAACACACCGGAAGACCTGCAAGACGGCAGAAGGACTCCAACAAAAAGAGAAGTCACAAGCGCAGTAATGTCCACATTCGATCCAATAGGTTTTGCTACACCAGTTCTAATACAAGGAAAGAAACTAATCCAAGACATTTGGCGAAAGAAAATAGACTGGGATGAACCTATCAACGAACATCAAAAAGAAGCCTGGATGAAATACCTGGAAGAAGTTTCAACATTAACAAGGCTGAAGATCCCGAGATGCGTCTCACCCAAAGGCAGAAAAGGTCAGCTACACACGTTCTCCGATGCGAGTGAAGAAGCCTATGCAGCAGTAGTCTACTGGAGAATAGTAGAGCCCGGAGGAAAGGTCCATGTCTCCATGATCGCCGGCAAAGCAAGGGTAACGCCGACGAAACCTGTGTCAATTCCGAGGCTAGAGCTACAAGCGGCCTTACTCGGAAGCAGACTAGCCGCCACAATCGAAGAGGAATCAGAGCTCGACATATCGAAGAAGGTTTACTGGACCGACTCCAGCACAGTACTGCAGTGGATAAAGTCAGAACCAAGGAAGTTCAAAACTTTTGTGGCCAACCGACTCGCCGAGATCGAAGAAAGGTCCAAGCCAGAAGACTGGAGATGGGTGCCAACCAAGGAGAATCCAGCGGACGACGCCACGAGGGGAACCCCAATCGAATTCGACCACAACGCCAGATGGTTCAAAGGCCCGTCATTTCTCCGCCGACCAGAAGAAGAATGGCCATTCCACGACTTCAAACCGGAAATTGTTATGCCAGAAGAAAAAAGCAAGCAAAAGGTGTTGGCAACAATGGCAGCAGAAGACACTCTACTAAACCTAGAAAGGTTCTCGAGCTGGGAGCGACTGCTGCGCACTACAGCCCGAGTGATCGCCTTTACACACCTACTAAAGAAGAGCTGTGAAGTGACCACCACCGCCGCACGCCAGAAGGATGAGTCCTGGGAACCACAAAAAAATCCAGAAGAAAGAAACACAAACCTCAATCCCGTCGACCAGCAGAAGTGAAAATAAGCGCCTATACTCACCCATAGAAGCGGAACACCTAAAAAAGTCCGAAGAGATATTAAAAAAAATAAGCCAGAGCGATAGTTTTGCATCAGACATAAGAAAACTGAAGTCAGAAAAGCCATTAGAAAATTCGAGTCGACTCAAGAAAATCGACGTTTACATTGGAGACGACGGAATAATTAAATTAAGGAGCAGAACAATGAAATTCCACGATCAAAACGGAAGAATAATGAATCCTATCATTTTAGACGGAAAACAAAAAATAACTCGTCTAATAATACAACACTATCACAGGAAATTCCTTCACGGAAACACCGCTACAGTAATGAACGAAATTCGTCAAAGGTTCTGGATCTTGGGTTTAAGAGCAACTCTAAAAGCGGTCGCACACAGCTGTCAATGGTGCAAGACAAAGAAGAGTTCACCAGAGATACCACCAACGGGAGATCTGCCGAGTGAAAGATTGCAGCATCATCAATTTCCGTTCTCCTGCACAGCTGTAGACTACTTCGGGCCGATGCAAGTCACCATCGGAAGAAGGAACGAGAAGCGCTGGGGAGCCTTATTTACCTGTCTCACAACTAGAGCAGTACATTTAGAGCTGGTACCTTCTCTCAGCACCAGCTCAATGATCATGGCACTCCGACGAATGGCAGCCAGAAGAGGAACTCCGAAAACCATATATAGCGACAACGGAACTAATTTCGTCGGAGCAAAAAGGGAATTAGAAGAGGCCGCACAGGAAAAAGGCATCCAGTGGAAGTTCATCCCCCCCGGGAGCTCCAAACATGGGAGGCGCCTGGGAGAGGCTCGTACGAACAGTCAAAACGGCGCTAGCAGTAGTCCTCAACGAGAAGAGCCCGCCCGAGGAAGTACTCCATACGCTAATGACTGAAGTTGAACACATCGTCAACTCGAGACCTCTCACCCCGATCAGCATGGACCCAGGAGACGAGGAGAGCCTAACACCGAACCACTTTCTGCTGGGAAGATCATGCGGAGCTATGGCGCCGGGAGAGTTCAGCGACACGGAGCTCATCGGAAAGGCAAGCTGGAGAACCACCCAGAGACTCGCAGACCACTTCTGGAAAAGGTGGATTAAAGAATACTTACCTCTCCTGATGCCAAGGAAACTCGAAGGGAAAGACACCAGAGACCCAAGGGAAGGAGACATCGTGCTAATAGTGGACGCCACATTACCGCGAAACTCATGGCCTCGCGGTGAAATCGTCAAAACTTATCCCGGACCAGACGGAAGAACCAGAGTGCTGGACGTGCGGACATCAGGTGGAATACTTCGCCGTCCAACTCGACGTGTCATCGTGCTGGTGCCAGCGGAGTCGTCGCCTCCAGAGGATGCAGTGCTACGCACCGTGGGGGAGAATGTTAGCGACGACAAAGTGAATTCGAACATTTAATCTTAATTATTTCTTATCAGTGATTTAAAACTAAGTGATAGTATTTAATCTTAATTGTTTCCTATTCGTAAAATAAAGCTAAGTGTAAAGACTGATTAGTGCTGAAAACGGGAAAGTAAATTAAGCACTTCTATTCTTATCTTAAAGTAACTTATATGAATCTATTTAATATTATTTAGGTCTGATTAGAACATTAGACGCAAGTATAAGCTTATTTTCTAGTAAGATTTCTTTTATCATAACTTTAAGAGCTATTAACATATAGGTGATTAATGTAATTCTTTTTACTTTAAAGTAATTCAAAAGAAACATTAATATGTCAATTAATCACTATATAATGTCATTTCATTATGAGAAAGATTTAAATTTTATGAAAAAATATTGTATAGATTCTTAAGCATTAATCCTGAAAAAGTGTTGTACATTCCTACCTCTTGGCGGCGCTACTTGTATGTTCGGCAAAAAATACTATCCTACTCCGGAGCTAAACCGTGAAGCGACCGCGAAGCTATTTTTATTTTTTATAAGTGTAAAATAAAGGTTTATTGAATAATTTAGGTTTAGAATAATAGAAATAAGTTGTATCTATCGTTAGGAATAAATATAAATGTTGTAAGGTATGTTTTACCACGTTTATTAAGAGAATTGTAAATCTCTCTTAGAAAGGGTTATTCTGTGCTCTGATTGGTCAATAGATTCACTAATGCCGTGTGCGATTTTTTCTTAATTATGATTGGTTACAGCCGCTTATAAAAAAAGGGGCGTTTTTCGTGGTAAAACATTCCAAATCCGGCAATGTAATAATAAGGAATCAAGAAATAAAATAAGAAGAAACTCTCAAGAAGTGTTATTTATTGCTCATCTAACTGCTACTGTATGCTCTCCAGTTAACATCCCGCCAGCAAACCCGCTCTATTTTATCGACGCTCCCTTATACGAGCAATTACACAAGCAAAATCGGGCTGTCGTGAGGGCTCTTAACCCAATGCTGGTGACCTATTTGGAAGCCAGCCGAGATCTTTGCGAGATGAACTCAATTCTTTTTGGCGCCGCAGTGGCAGTTTGCCGTATTATTGGCGCCAAACTTCCCATGGTTGGACGCGCTACTAGACAAAGTAGCGCGATCCCTGAGTGGAAAAAAGAATCGAGAACCGTATTGCAAAGGGTAATATTATAATACGAGCTTCAGGTCGGGTAATAATAGAGTGAGAACGTGCGCAACGTAAGAATGGCGTTTGCTTGGACAAATATCTTTGTCTGTCCCAGCCGGATATCACGCAGAAACTAACGGAGCGCATAGATGATCTGAAGCAAAAAGTCGCTGCTTGGGGGAAGCGGATTCGACGATTTACCAAGAGGTCAAGGCGGTTCAACCAGAATTGTCTCTTCCAGAGTGATCAGAAGAGGCTCTATAAATCATTGGAGCTACTAGAGGTATGTGAAAGGAGCCCAGGATCGGATCAAGCTGACACTGTCGCATTCTGGCGTGGCCTGTGGTCAGAGCCCGTAAACCACAGCGAGGGCCCTTGGATGATGGTCCCAAGGTCCTATACAACTCTTACTTAACTTTAAATATTTAATTAAACAAAAATAATATAAATGAATACATGGTTGATAATAACCTCTGGGAATGAGGTTGTCGCTTCCAAACTGTTTCTAAAATAGATTTTGTAAATAGTTTGTACAACCTCTCTCATTGTGTTATTTCTTATTTACAAAATAGTTCCGCTGGGTTTCTTGCTGGTTCTTCCCAGGACAGAGGTTTTTTTCGAACGAGTGGTAAAAGTAAAAAATGACTTTTAATAAGAATTATTTGTCTATACAGAATAAAAAAAATTTCCGTTTTAGAATGAAAAAAAACGACATGTGGATTGGTTGCGACGTCATAATATCCGCTAAAGCTGTGAGCCAGTCGCAATCATGCTATACTTTTGTATTTTCTATATTCGTATCACCATGATGTGTCATCACAATAAATAAATAATATATTTTTTTTTTTTTTTTTTATATATATATATATATATATATATATATATATAGGGGTGTGTGTGTGTGTGTGTGCGCGTGTGTGCGTGTTGTGTGTGTGTGTGCGTGTGCGCGTGTGCGTGTGCGTGTGTGCGTGTGCGTGTGCGTGTGCGTGTGTGTGTGTATGTATTATGCAATGATTTTTATTAATTTTTACAACGTATACATGAGTTTTTTATCATTTCAACATGCGGTGGAGTTCCTAAAGCACATAATGATGTCACTGGCATTTGAATTTACATTTTCAGAAAGCCCATTTAAATGACATAAAAAATCAATAATTATTTTTTTAATTTTTCTTAATAATTTTTAATAAAGTTATGAAAAAAAAACATCTAAAATTAAAAAAAATAGAACTTCTATATTCGGAAAAAAAAAACATTTCATTCTTGAAGGTGAAAAAATAACAAAACGTTACCGTTTGTGCGGGCGTCGCGTCCGCCGCCTGCTGGCGGGCGCGCTGCTGTCCGAGCTGCGCGCTCGCCGACGTTTTCTTCTCGTCTTCTGCGAACGCAGGCATCACTTTTAAAATGTACACACGAAACATATGTGCGAATTACTTCTGCGGCAGCTTAAGGAGGGTTGCAGTGGAAGGTGAGGAAGACTTTTACCTATATTACCTTTATTTTTTAAAACTTACAACCTAACTTATTTACTAATGGGCTGTCTTAACAATTATTATACCTTGGTTTTTATACTATACTAGCTTGCCAGGCAGACGTTGTCCTGCCCTTTGCGACGACCCTTTGTCATATCCTGTTAAACATACTTAAATTCGCAAAAAAAGTTGTGGGTCACTCATGGACAAAAAAGCTATCCTATCTATCAAGTTGGGCAAACTACGCACGGTGTGCAAATTTGATTAAAATCGGTTGAATAGTTTGGGAGTCCATCACGGACAAACAACGTGACACGTAATTTATATATATTAAGATTGAATATTTTTACGTCACGTAAGTAAATTGAGTCACATCTTTAAAGTCGTGCTGGTTTTTGCTTAGCAGGCGATGCTGTATGGTAGATGACTTCCTGATTCCTTGCGAGCTCTCGATAGACATATGTAACTCCACCACCCTCAGCGCGGTGACTATTGCAGCACATTCAGCGAAAATGTCCCCAGGATGTCTTCGTCATGGCTTGCTAGGTCTCAGTAGGCATATGTAACTTGCATATGTGTTTATGTGCCTGTGTGTCCGTTTGTGTGTGTGTGTGAACATGCGTATATGTATGCGCGCGCAGAGATACATACGTGCTGATGTTCGTACGTGAGCTCGACCTCATCATCGGCCAACTCCTCCTCCAGCACTTGTATGTGCGAGCGGTCGGACCCACCGTCAGATGCGACACCGTTTTCCTCTACTGATTCATCTGCAACGTGAACACGGAAAATGAAAGTCATTTAGAGTTCTAGAAGAGCATAAAAAGAGCACAAACGAGCGCACAGTCCACCTGGTGGTAAGTGGTTCCTGTGCCCCATAGACATCTACATCTATCCTCGATTACGAATCAAAATGCAGATGCGTTGTCACCCGTGAGGACTAAGATGGAATGCCTCAAACTTCATAAAAACTAAAATAATCATAACTTGGTCCCCCGAGCCGGATCAACATATTTGCGATACTAAATGATTAGCATTATATCAAAACGTTATTCATAAACTCATTACTGATTATTATAGTCCAATGCTCAACTATCCCGCTGCTGAACCCACACTTAATACGAGTTTTCAAGCATTTAGTAGAAAACTAAAACCCACCTTGAGATCCTACAACGTGACTGGTCGAAGGCGTTGGTTCAGTGCTGCTGGTCTTGCTTTTCTTCCCCACGCCTTTGCCTGGTGAATTCATTGAAAAACAAATTAAATTAAAAAAAATTGTAATTTGAATAAACACTTACTAGTTTCACAATCCATCCATTACAGCCTATAAAAGTCCACTGCTGAACATAGGCATCCGTATCTAAAATTTTTTACTATGGCGAAATTTCCCCTATGACCCAATCTCATTAATCTATGATTGGATCATAGGGGAATTTCATCATATTTAAGGGACTGAATCTCCTTAATACAGGCTATTTCTTAGTCTAGCAATGAGAACAGAACGTCACCTTCACTTGTGTTTTTTTTTACCTAATTTTATAGCTATCTCATGTAAGGTTTTATATGTACTACAAGTTAAAGTTTTCAATAAATTATTATTATTATTATTATATTTGCCACGATTGACGATGAAATATTTTTTTTATTATTCTGTGTTGTAATCAGCAAGATGTTGCCCATCTCCTGATTTGTTTCCCTTTGTCGCCTCTTACGACATCCACGGGACGACATTAGGTAGTTTATTTTAACACTGCTGCTGCACAGTTTGATTAAATTAATGAATGTATAAAATACTGGTTGGATCGAGAGTGAAGGTTTTACTCTCTCGGAAGCGTCGCATCCGTGGCAACCTTTGTTGTTTATAGGATTTTTGAGTAAAATCACCATCGAGAAGCGTATCATATATTTGCGACCATAGAAAACAATGGGTCGTTTGAGAAAAAAGGAGCAAGGTAAGGGAAAAGTAAATGTAGTATTTTCTAGGACACACTATTTTAATATATTTAAAGTATTCATATTAAAAACTTACCATGAACATGTATATGTTTATTCATGTCATTATATTACTTAAAAAAACTATCTAAAAACACAATAGAATGGCTGTCAACCTTACTTTGTACAGGGATATGCGTCGCCGGGAGCACACATACAAGCAATTACGTCGTATTATCACTACTACAAATCCGATTCGCTGTGTTGACAGACGGATTTTAATACATATTTATTTGTTAATAGAGTGCAATTTGGCATTTTCTAAATGCATGCAAATTATGCGAAATTTGTTGTTGTCAAAACACATCTCGTGTTGACATTTATACGTGTGAATTAACGGGTTAGTGGCATTTTAGTGGCTACACGGGCTCCGCCCACTCCCCCGTTCTATTATGTATGTATTATAGTATTCTATGTTTGTGACGAATTGCTAACGGTCTGCTCATTGTATTTTATGTTTTACACGCATATTTGCGCCACCCATCATGAGTGCATCTGAAGATGATGCTCATTCGCCTACATGTTTATTTACACTGTTACTATTCGTCACTATAATGCATGCTTTCTCAAATTTGTAGGCCTTCGACACCCTATTAAATTTCTTAGACAACGGTGAAGTCCTAAAAAACTGCTTAAAATCGGGCGGGCGAAAGGGCGATTATAGTCACATCGGTGATAAAATAACAAGTTATTTTTTGTTCGGCGGGCTCTGCACCATTGAAATTGTCATTTTGCAGCTGCAAATGTTACGCGTACATATACCATAGAGTATATGTACGCATAACATTTATAGAGGCCTGTACCGTTATGCGTGTTGCATACGTAGGCAGGCAATCGTTATGTGAATGTTGCCGAGAACCTTCTACGATCGTTTGGTGAATCTTTAGAGGTTCGTGGACCCCACTTTGAGAAACCTTGATATGTTATATACAACTTACACCAGGAATAAGAAAATGGCGTATAAAAACACAGTATATTATTAATAGCCATATGTTTACATCAACAAAAAGGCATATGAGCCGACCCCTCGTACTATTCTCTATAAAGAATCAAATGTCCCATTTCGGTTTGGGACTCATGTTTATGAATGACTTAAAACAAAAAAGAATGCGTCAAGTGTGTCATTTGCCTGGAATGTCGTAAAAGGCCACAGATGGGATAATAGGTTTATGATTGTGTAGGTGAACTTTTGTGTAAGTCTAAACTCTGTCTACCCCCCTTCCCCTCTGTCTTCGGGCATTACAGGCATCAGGCATGATACTAGAGGAGAATATACCACAACCGCCACGATTGGGGGGTCGATTGGCGACTGCAGTACCAGACGTCTCTATTTGAGGAAGAATCACAAAGCAGATGTTAAATACACAGGAAATGAAGGTATGAATAGCAGCATGAGGTAGCACGGCACCTTTCCTGTGGCAGCGCAGCGGCGCATCGCTGTCCCACGAGTCGGCGCGCGCAGCGTGCACGCGCCGCGACGTGGCAGCCAGCGGCTCCGACTCCGAGCTGCGCGCAACCTCCCCCTCCCCCACCGCCTCCCGGGCCCTCTCCCCCGGCTCTGTGTGAGAGGAGGCTATGTTTAGTTATACCCAGTCACTCTAACGTGTTATTCCTTCGAGCCGCATAGTATTACACTACTGGAATACGGTAGTTACAAGTGCAGCTGGTGTTCGAAAAGCTATTCTACTACGTTTCTTTAAATACAACATATATTCATTTATTTATTTATTTATTTTGTATTGAACCTTATTTAATGTATTGTGTTCCTAACTTTACGCTAAAAGTATACTGCACAAGTCAACATTATTTATTCCTTATACCACCACCTCATACCACATCAACAGTTTTCAGCTAAATATAAAACTTCTTTATAAATGACCTTTTACGGGAATATTCGCCACAGTTGTTACGCTTATGAGTTACGCACAGATTAAACAAATGATAAAACTTAACTAAAAATGTTTCTAGCAAGAAATACGCCATAATTCACACCAAATAAAATGAACAAATTATGATTAAAACTACTTTTACGGATTTTATCGCGTTTATTTTTACTTTTTATTTACTTTTATTTTTAATTCCCGACGTTTCGGGCGCTTTCCAGCACCTATGGTCACGGGGGACTGAGATGACTGACGTCCCGATGTCATTGTTAAACCCGGAGTACCTTCAGCTTTTTTAATTATTGTTTATGGTCCGATCTATGCAAAATGAACTGACTATGTCCTGAGGTCTTGCAGTGGTATGCTTGGGTTTAGTTTTAATTTTATTGATTATAGGATCCCAAGCAGGTGGTAGTACCCAGTCTCCTTCTCTATTGAAATTAGGATGTTTTTTAATTTCAATAGCCTCACGTATCATCCTTGGTAGGAATCGGTGTTCTTTCGCTTTGTGGTCTAGGAGGATTTGTGGTCTATCAAATCTGATGTAATGGTTGGGTCCGTCCAGGATATGATCACAAACTGCAGACTTCCCGGAACGTTGATGCTTCTCATCAGCTATATGTTCTTTTACGCGGGTCCTAATTGATCTATTAGTTTGTCCTATATAAGAGAGACTACATTCACAATCAAGTTTGTAAACTCCTGCATCTTGTAGAGGAATATGACACTTGACGGATGGTAGGAACTGACTAATCTTCTTCGGCGGCTTGTAGAATGTTCTAATAGAAGCTCGCTTCAAGATATAGCTAATCTTGTCTGTGACACCTCTGACGTATGGTTGTACAGCAGGCACACGCTCGACTGTGGCCGGCTTCACTCGGTCACTGTGACGTAGGCGCGGGACCCGAAGCTTGTTGTCGTGCAGAACTTGCTTGACGTGCTGAAGCTCGGTGGCCAGGTGTTTGCTGTCACAGATCCCTCGTGCTCTCTGTAACAAAGATTTGCCCACGGTAGCTAACTGTGAAGGATGGTGGTGAGATTCACCGTTTAAATATCGGTTTGGATGGGTCCTTTTCCTATACACAGTGTGACCAATGGTGTTATTAGGATTTCGGATGACTAACACATCTAGGAAAGGTAAGGAATTATTTGCCTCTAACTCCATAGTAAATTGAATTTTAGAGTTTATGGAATTAAGATGTTCTAAAAATGCAGTTACTTTGTCTGATGGTAAAATTGTGAAAGTATCGTCTACGTACCGCTTGTAGATCCTTGGTGTAACAGGTGCAGTAAGGAGGGCTTTCTCCTCAAAGTCTTCCATGAATATATCGGCGACAATGGGAGATACAGGTGAGCCCGTCGCAACACCATCTACTTGCTTGTAAAACTCTTCCTTCCACAATAGATAGCCAGATGTAAGGCAATGTCTTAGTAATACTGCATATTCTGCTGGCATGTTATTTTCTTCTAGTTTCCTAGTTATAATTGAGATGCAGTCTTCAACAGGTAGGCATGTAAATAGAGACTGAACATCAAAACTGACCATGGTTTCATTGTCAGTAAGATGTAGGTCTTTTATCTCACTGACAAAATGGTAGGAATCCTTAGTGTGTGCTCTCGTGTGTCCTCTGAGTGGTGATAATATTTTAGCTAAGTATTGAGCCAATCTGTAAGTTGCCGAATCAATCTGACTCACTATTGGACGTAATGGAGCATTCGGTTTGTGTATCTTTGGTAACCCATACAACCTCGGTGGTTTGGTACATGAAGGTATTATCGAATTAACGTCCAGATTCAATTTTTCGGAGTATTTCTTAATTAGATCGCTAGTTGTTTTAAGCGTATTAGTTGTAGGGTCTGTTTTGACCTTTCGATAAGTAGTTTCATCCGACAAAAGTTGTTGTATTTTAAAATTGTAATCTGACGTATCTATTATAACCTTAGAATTACCTTTATCTGCGCGGAGAATCGTAAGCTCTGTTCTGTTGCGTAAGTTTTTCAACGCGTTAAATTCATTTTTGGGAAGATTTAATTTCGGCGCTGAACTTCGACGTAACATAGACGAGATGTCTTGACGTATGGCCTCTAAATCTTCATTACCAATATTATTTTTATACAGACAGTCCTCAACTCTACAGATAATGTCCTCATACGGTATTTTTCGCGGTGTTATTGCGAAATTAATACCTTTTTCTAAAACTTTTATTGTGGCGTCGTCCAGTGTTCCTATTATCAATAAAATTAAAACTAAACCCAAGCATACCACTGCAAGACCTCAGGACATAGTCAGTTCATTTTGCATAGATCGGACCATAAACAATAATTAAAAAGCTGAAGGTACTCCGGGTTTAACAATGACATCGGGACGTCAGTCATCTCAGTCCCCCGTGACCATGGGTGCTGAAAAGCGCCCGAAACGTCGGGAATTAAAAATAAAAGTAAATAAAAAGTAAAAATAAACGCGATAAAATCCGTAAAGTAGTTTTAATCATGTATAGTGTTCGCGTAAATATAAGAAATCATTATGTAAACCAGTACGGACTGGAAATAGCAAATAAAATACGCTGATTAGAAGATCTAAAGACCAAGCGCGCAAGATACATAACAGCTTTAAATTTCTTGAAGAGATGCAGAGATCATAATCTCATTCCTACGTGTGTCAAGATATCCACTAAAAAAAACATTCGAGGAAGCGCTAAGATCTTAAATCAGGCTAGTAAAAAGTTGTTAATAACGGTGATTCAGCAAAAACGTACCGATCTATATTCCATAAACAAAACCATAAACAATTCGTCCAGTGAATTAAAGACAGTTTTATCGGCATTTGATTATAAAAATTGCATGGAAACTTTAGATAAACGCGAAACAACTAAATACAATGAATGCAAAAATAAACACATTGATAAATACCATAAATTAACAACTAAATCAAATGTCATACGAAATCGTTGACCACAGACACGAATCATAAACAACGCGCTGTCTACAACTTATCAAAACAAACACTGGACGACCCCACAATAAAAGTTTTAGAAAAAGGTATTAATTTCGCAATAACACCGCGAAAAATGCCGTATGAGGACATTATCTGTAGAGTTGAGGACTGTCTGTATAAAAATAATATTGGTAATGAAGATTTAGAGGCCATACGTCAAGACATCTCGTCTATGTTACGTCGAAGTTCAGCGCCGAAATTAAATCTTCCCAAAAATGAATTTAACGCGTTGAAAAACTTACGCAACAGAACAGAGCTTACGATTCTCCGCGCAGATAAAGGTAATTCTAAGGTTATAATGGATACGTCAGATTACAATTTTAAAATACAACAACTTTTGTCGGATGAAACTACTTATCGAAAGGTCAAAACAGACCCTACAACTAATACGCTTAAAACAACTAGCGATCTAATTAAGAAATACTCCGAAAAATTGAATCTGGACGTTAATTCGATAATACCTTCATGTACCAAACCACCGAGGTTGTATGGGTTACCAAAGATACACAAACCGAATGCTCCATTACGTCCAATAGTGAGTCAGATTGATTCGGCAACTTACAGATTGGCTCAATACTTAGCTAAAATATTATCACCACTCAGAGGACACACGAGAGCACACACTAAGGATTCCTACCATTTTGTCAGTGAGATAAAAGACCTACATCTTACTGACAATGAAACCATGGTCAGTTTTGATGTTCAGTCTCTATTTACATGCCTACCTGTTGAAGACTGCATCTCAATTATAACTAGGAAACTAGAAGAAAATGACATGCCAGCAGAATATGCAGTATTACTAAGACATTGCCTTACATTTGGCTATCTATTGTGGAAGGAAGAGTTTTACAAGCAAGTAGATGGTGTTGCGACGGGCTCACCTGTATCTCCCATTGTCGCCGATATATTCATGGAAGACTTTGAGGAGAAAGCCCTCCTTACTGCACCTGTTACACCAAGGATCTACAAGCGGTACGTAGACGATACTTTCACAATTTTACCATCAGACAAAGTAACTGCATTTTTAGAACATCTTAATTCCATAAACTCTAAAATTCAATTTTCTATGGAGTTAGAGGCAAATAATTCCTTACCTTTCCTAGATGTGTTAGTCATCCGAAATCCTAATAACACCATTGGTCACACTGTGTATAGGAAAAAGACCCATACAAACCGATATTTAAACGGTGAATCTCACCACCATCCTTCACAGTTAGCTACCGTGGTCAAATCTTTGTTACAGAGAGCACGAGGGATCTGTGACAGCAAACACCTGGCCGCCGAGCTTCAGCACGTCAAGCAAGTTCTGCACGACAACAAGCTTCGGGTCCCGCGCCTACGTCACAGTGACCGAGTGAAGCCGGCCACAGTCGAGCGTGTGCCTGCTGTACATCCATACGTCAGAGGTGTCACAGACAAGATTGGCTATATCTTGAAGCGAGCTTCTATTAGAACATTCTACAAGCCGCCGAAGAAGATTAGTCAGTTCCTACCATCCGTCAAGTGTCATATTCCTCTACAAGCTGCAGGAGTGTACAAGCTTGATTGTGAATGTGGTCTCTCTTATATAGGACAAACAAAAAGATCAATTAGGACCCGCGTAAAAGAACATATAGCTGATGTGAAGCATCAACGTTCCGGGAAGTCTGCAGTTTGTGATCATATCCAAGACGGACCCAACCATTACATCAGATTTGATAGACCACAAATCCTCCTAGACCACAAAGCGAAAGAACACCGATTCCTACCAAGGATGATACGTGAGGCTATTGAAATTAAAAAACATCCTAATTTCAATAGAGAAGGAGGCTGGGTACTACCACCTGCTTGGGATCCTATAATCAATAAAATTAAAACTAAACCCAAGCATACCACTGCAAGACCTCAGGACATAGTCAGTTCATTTTGCATAGATCGGACCATAAACAATAATTAAAAAAGCTGAAGGTACTCCGGGTTTAACAATGACATCGGGACGTCAGTCATCTCAGTCCCCCGTGACCATAGGTGCTGGAAAGCGCCCGAAACGTCGGGAATTAAAAATAAAAGTAAATAAAAAGTAAAAATAAACGCGATAAAATCCGTAAAAGTAGTTTTAATCATGTATAGTGTTCGCGTAAATATAAGAAATCATTATGAACAAATTAATATTGATAATCCGGCTCGAAGGACCATTCCTTAGCATAAGGATATAATTATTACACACTAACTTTAATATGAATATGATAAGAAGAACACATGTACAATACAGCTGCTGCTTATTACACATTTCATTATTTATCGATCATTTTTTTATTGTATAAAATAACATTGTAATTTTTTTTAAGAAATCGCGTTGAGTTCTTAACTGGTTCTTGCCAGGTCAGACGTTTTTTTTTTTAGGAAATAGTGGTAAATCTTAAATAGCTCTCAATAAATATACTTGTAATCTATATTAAATAAACGTAATTCTATTCTATTTAATAATTGCATGAATGCAAATTAAGACGATACTGACCATTCTTCGCAGCACGTGCTGCTCGTCTAGTGCGGCGAGCGGCACGACGTGTTCGGCGTGCACTGCGCGAACGAGGGGCGCGGGACGAGCGTGCGGCGGAGCGTGCGGCGGGGCGGTCAGCTGAACGGGCGCCCGAACGGGCGCTCTCAACGCGAGCCCACAGCGCCTCGAACAGCGACGACAGACGCACCGTCATCGAGTAAATCTATCCGAATTAGGTTTATTTAGAAAATTACCGTATATTAGCGGTGTAGGAATAACAAATGGCATCCTGTGGGTGCCGTAAGTGACGACAGAGCGATACAAATCAGGAAACGGGCAGCAGCATCTTCAAAATAACGGCTTAAAAGCTGCGGTTGCTAACCCGCTTGACAGACGTGATATCCATGGCAAATATCCCTATATGAGACAACCTATGGGGAAGGCATGTGTTCTACAGTGGACTTTAATGAGCTGAAACAGAACGACTTCCAAATGCAAGTTGTTGTAAACCAGTGTAACACTTGAGATACAGCATCACTTTATCAAATGAGTTTTTAACTCTATCAATTTAAAATGCTACAGAGGTATCATCAGCAAGTACTATTGTTTCACATAAGTTTTTAGTAAAAAAAGGAAGATTTTTTTATGTATATTAAAAAAAAGAGCAGTGGTCCCAACATTAATCTTTGGGGCACGCCAATAATTAAGGGTCCTCCAAGTCTCAGTTCCATTAATAACTACTTTTTGTAACCGGTCACATAAGTTAGACTTTACATTGTTAACCACTTGTTTTTTTAAGACAATATAATGTTATAATTAGTCTAGCAGTACACAGAGTTATTTTTCAAAGAGTAGCCAAATTTTAAAGTTAAGTTCAAATATATAAATAATAATATACTATTATTGTAGTTTTTGACATTACGAGTTAATAAGGCTACTCAAATAAAAGTAATTGAAATTATATCAAATTGAATGTTTTTCAAACAAAGAAACAAAGTTTTTGACTGTCAATCGACTTTTACGAATGTATGTGCGCACAGTAAAATCAGTTAAAATATTGCATTACCTCGCATTTGGAATTTAATAATCATCATTATTTGCTTCTTATATTAATTATCTAAATATAAGAATATAATATAAAATTAATTATTAAGTTTTTCCGTCAAGAAATTCTCAGTAGCTGCCCGGAGTCAGGAAGTGGGCGGTGTCTCACTCCCGTGCCTCGGAAAGCACGTAAAGCCGTTGTTCCTGCGCCTGATCTCTCTCCGGTAGTGTCGCTTTACCGTCCCATCGGATTATAGGAGAGGCAATAGAGAGTGCACCTGTGCTTGCGCATACACTTGGGCACTATAATCCCGTCCTACGCCGATGGCTATTCTCCGTTGAGGCAGGCCGGCGTGGCCGAAATTCGGTCTGGAGGACATTATTATTAATTATTCTGAATCTTCTCAGCCAATCTGGCCGGTTATTGGAAAACAAAGCTGTATAATGATTTACACAATATGTCTTTAAGATAGTTTGCAATAGAAACCATAGCATCACGTTTACTCTCCCAATCCTCAATTACAATGAAAGCGTCACTTTTACCTTTAGATGGACCGTGATGTCTGATTTGAAATAATCAATTTAACACATGATGAAACAAATCATGAACCGTGTAATGGCGGTATAATAATATCCACTACCCATATCATATCATCCCGTGGGTGTCTTAAGAGTTGAGTAAATAAACCAGGAAATGACAGCAGTATCTTCCTAATAAGTACTGGGAATTAAAAAAAAAAACATTTATATTGCACCACCTACCTAGTATTCACTGTTTTATTCCTTTACACCTTTGGTTGCCTGGAAGAGATCGCTATGTAGCGATAAGGCCGCCAAATTGTACATGTAATCTGCTCTCTGTTATGTTGTTTGTAAATTTGTTTGTGGTGTACAATAAAGTATATTCATTCATTCATTCATACAACCCGCTCGCCAAACGTGGCAACTATGAGGCATGAGGCAATCTATAAGGGATTCCTAAGTTCAGTAGTGGACTTTAATGGGCTGTGACGGTAGCGGAGAGAGATGAGTATTGAGTGTGTGAGCGAGACAGAGCGAGCGATGTGTACTCACTCGGCTGCGTTTGTTGGTGTTGTAGAGGCGGCTGTTGGAGAAGACGAGGCGCACGTCGCGCGCGAACTGCTCGGGGCGCGAGTAGGCGCCGCTGCTGAGGCGCGCGCGCACCGTGCCCAGATCCATCGGGGTCACCACCACGCGCGCGTAGTCTGCGCATCATAAACATACACTTGTAATGTTGCGAGATTCGGGGAATAAATGAAAAAGGGAATATTACTCTGTGAATGTCTATTAGGCTGTCATATATATAGCATGAGCATAAACTACACAGTTATTGCATAACTGTGTACAATATGATCTTAGTACAAAAACATATAATTTAAGGCTCAACAGTTTACCCCATGTCGGATATGCAACAATTAAGAAAATAAATTTATAATTTACTACTTACTAACATTAATTTTATTAAAAAACTCATTAAGATTGTAAAAAACATTTTTAGTTAACAATTTCTTTAATTTTGTTTTGATCATATTTCCATTTAATTGTTTAATAGCTGGTGGTAACTGATTGTATACACGAATAGCGGTAATATAGGTACTTTTATAGTAAATCATATTTTTAATAATAGGTAAGCTTATATCATATTTATATTGTTTGCAATGTTTTTCTTCGAATCAGATTTCAAATTAAAATATTGCATGAACTCACGTGAGCATCCCCTTACACATGCAGCAGATACATGCTGCTGCTATGTTATAGGTCTAGTGGTGTAGTAGTGTGACTGCTAATCATGAGGTCCGGGGTTCGAATCACGGATGGAGGCCAAAAAAATATCAGTTATTGAGTTTTACCATTAAGAAATTCTCAGTAGCTGCCCGGAGTCAAGAAGTTAGCGGTGTTTCAGGCCCCTCCCCCCCGTGCCTCGGAAAAAACGTAAATCCGTTATCCTGCGCCTGATCTCTCTCCGGTCGTGTCGGTTTACCGTCCCATCGGACCATGAGAGTAAGAGAATAGAGAGTGCACCTGTACTTGCACATATACTTAAAAAAATCCTGTCCTACACCGATAGCTAGTCTTCGTTGAGGCAGGCCGCCGTGACCGAAATTCGGTCTGAAGGACATTATTATTATAATTATATTATGGTTGTTACAAGAATGGGTACCGGGATAGGACCACGCTCTTACCATACCAGCGTAAATTAGCAGTTTCATGCCGCTGTGTTTCGTATGGTGAGTGTAAAGACCCGGACACCTTTTTACTACAAACGTAGAGTCTTCACGGATGGACAGTGTATCTGCATTTTGATTCTTAACCGAGGATAGATGTAGATGTCTATTGTCCTCAGCAACCACCTTCCATAAGGAGGACTGCATGTTTATTTGTCACCTTATTCTATACTTAACGTGGTATATCACAGTAATACCGTCATTGTATTAAAATCGTACAAATAGAGAGCAATATATTATCTCATACCAAAAAAGATTCAAACGTTGACGAATAAATTCTGTTACTCGACAGAATTTATTTTTATATTAAATTTTTTTTATTAAATTAAAATATATTATTAAATTTATTTTTAATTTTCTGTAGAGCCATGCTGCAATTATATTAGTAGCATAGTGGTAGCACGAATGCGTCGGCTCGACCGGGGAAGGACCGCGCTTTCACAGAATACCAGCGTGAAATATGCTGCTGTGTTTCGTATAGTGAGTCTGGAGAGCCGGAGACCCTTTTAACTGGAAACGAGGCATTCCATCTTAGTCCTTACGGGTAACAACGCATCTGCATTTTGATTCGTAAACGAGGATAGATGTAGATATCTATGGGCCGCAGCATCCCGTTACCATCAGGTGGACTGTGTGCTCGTTTGTCACCCTATCCAATAAAAAAAGCTCCGCCAGGCTATGTACGTGGCGCCTGCAGCGGGCATGTACGTGGTGCACTGACCTGGTGCCTGCAGCGGGGACACGGGCTGGCGGAAGGGCTCGGCGTCGGCGGACGCGCTCAGCTCCGCCAGCAGTGCGCTACACCGCGCCACCCACCGCGCACCACCACCACCACCGTCGCCACCACCCGACAGCTTCTGCACACGTACACACCATGTACAGTGGATTGTAACAAGCACTGGGAGGCGTATATGCTATCACTTAAATATTTGCACATATAAAAAACATATGTTATTCTTAGATATGTTAACCGTGTAGTGGCGGTTGAGAATATCCACTACCCCATATCTTCCCGTGGGTGTCGTAAGAGGCGACAGAGGGAGACAGGCAGGAGATGGGCAGCAGCATCTTCCTGATAACAACAATAACATAATAAAAAACTGCGGTTGCCAACCCGCTTGCCAAGCGTGGCAACTATGGCAAATATCCCCCCATGAGCAACGACGCAAATAAACGGCCCCCAGTCCCCGGCGGCCCCGCTATTCCTGGCTACGGTGGCGACCATGGTAACGGCGGGGCAGGGGGGGCTAAGAATCTCCGGTGGAGGTTCGGTTGCCAGTTGGTTCGGCGGTCGACCTGGCAACGTATAACGCACGCACCCTGAGGACTGACGACAAGATACTGGAGCTGGAAGAAGAGGTAGACAAGTTGCGCTGGCATATTATTGGATTATCTGAGGTCCGAAGAGAGGGGGAGGACACGGTAATCCTCGAGTCCGGCAACTTGTTCTATCACCCGGAGGGCGACCATCTGTCCCAAGGAGGTATCTGATTTATCGTCCACAAGTCTCTCGTCAACAACGTTGTAAAGATTGGGAGTGTGTCGACGAGGGTCGCGTACCTGATACTCAGAATCACCAAACGGTATTCGCTGAAGGTCATACAGGTCTACGCACCAACCTCGGCACATCCCGATGAGGAGGTGGAGGAAATGTATGAGGATATTTCTAGAGCCATGCATTCCTCCAAAACCCACTACACGGTGTTGATGGGAGACTTCAACGCAAAACTAGGCACAAGAGAAGGCGGTGAGCTGAAGTTAGGGAAATTTGGAGTAGGGCAACGGAACCGTAGGGGCCAGCAGCTGGCTGACTTTATGGAGTCTTCCCATAAAGTCAGAGGGACTCTTTATGATGAACTCTTTATTCCAGAAGCGGCCCCACAGGAAGTGGACCTGGTCGAGCCCCGACGGTTCGACAAAAAATGAGATTGACTTCATTATGAAGACCAGACGCCAACTGTTCAGTGATGTCTCAGTGATCGCAAGGGTGAAAACCGGCAGCGATCACCGAATGGTTAGAGGCACACTGAGCCTAAACGTTAAGTTGGAGAGGTCTCGTCTAATGAAGTCAACGCTCCGTCCCCCTCGTGCTCTAATCCAGAATCCCGAAACCTTTCAACTCGAGTTACGTAACCGCTTTCAGTGCCTAGAAGATTGCAATGCAGTGGAACGATATGAATGACAAGCTCTTGGAAACTGTCCATGCGGTCGGAGCTAAGTTCAGCAAGACTCGCCGCAGAAGAACACAAAAACTCTCCGATCACACTCTTAATCTCATGGCTGTTAGACGGGAGATGAGGCTGCAATCAACAGATTTGACAGCATACAGGCAACTGAACAGACAGATCTCCAAATGCATGCGGCGAGACTTACGCAACTTTAATACTGCTCGTATTAAAGAAGCGATCGAGCGGAACCAGGGCTCCAAAGTCTTTGCCAGAGATCTGCCTGCCAGAAAGAGCCAACTGTCAAAGCTGAAGACTGAGTGTGGCAGCATCGTTTCCGGGACACCTGAGATTTTGAGTGAGATCGAGAGGTTATATGGGCAGCTGTACACATCATCGTTGGAGCCACACGCAAGTGTGAGTAACGATTCAAGAGCAAGTCTTATCCGACACTATTCCGATGATATCCCGGACGTCAGTCTGAGCGAGATTAGAAAGGCTCTCCAGAACCTTAAAAATGGCAGGGCCCCAGGCGAGGATGGAATCACAGCGCAGCTTCTGAAAGCGGGTGGAACACCGGTACTTGAAGTCCTTCAGAAGCTCTTCAATTCCGTCCTCCATGCTGGCACTACTCCGGAGGCGTGGAGCAGAAGTGCGGTGGTCTTGTTCTTTAAGAAAGGCGACAACGCTCTCTTGAAGAACTACAGACCGATTTCCCTTCTGCGCCGTGTTTTCGAGAGTCATTACGAATCGTCTCGCACGCAGACTCGATGACTTCCAGCCTCACGAACAAGCCGGTTTCCGAAAAGGCTTCAGTACCATAGACCACATACATACCCTGCGGCAGATTGTACAGAAGGCCGAAGAGTACAATCTGCCACTTTGCCTGGCGTATGTGGACTATGAGAAAGCCTTTGATTCCGTCGAAATTTGGGCGGTGCTACAGTCTCTTCAGCGGTGCCAAGTTGACTGTCGGTATATCGAAAGTGCTGAAGTGTTTGTACAGTAGGGCTACGATGGCTATCCGAGTACAGAACCAGAGCTCGAAACCTATCCAACTGCAGAGAGGTGTAAGACAGGGTGACGTTATATCCCCGAAACTCTTCACCGCTGCGTTGGAAGACGTTTTCAAGCTACTGGACTGGAAAGGATACGGTATTAACATCAATGGCGAGTAATCCACTCACCTTCGATTTGCCGACGATATAGTCCTTATGGCAGAATCGCTGGAGGACCTTAGCACTATGCTCAATGACCTTAATAGTGTCTCCCAACGGATAGGTCTTAAGATGAACATGGACAAAGCAAAGATCATGTTTAATGTCCATGTCACACCTATGCCGGTAGTTGTTGGGAGCACTATGCTCGAAGTTGTTGACGAGTACGTTTACCTGGGACAAATAGTCCGACTAGGTAAGGCCAACTTCGACCGAGAGGTCAATCGACGGATTCAACTCTGCTGGGCAGCGTTCGGGAAATTATGACACATCTTCTCGTCAGGTATACCTCAATCTCCGAAAACTAAAGTGTACAACCAGTGCGCTTTGCCAGTGATGACTTACGGATCTGAGACGTGGTCCTTCACTGCTGGCCGTAAGAGGACGCTCAAGGTCGCTCAGCGAGCTATGGAGAGGGCTATGCTCGGAGTTTCTCTGCGTGATAGACTCATAAATGAGGATATCCGCAGTAAAACCAGAGTGGCCGATATAGCCCAACGGATTAGTAAGCTGAAGTGGCAATGGGCCGGCTGGCGTATCTGGTGGCCCACCGCCCCACTAGATGGAGTGACGACCTGGTAAGACATGCAGGAAGTCGATGGATGCAGGTGGCTCAGGACGGGGGTGTTTTTCTCTTTTATATTATCTACGCATACATGCTCGTCGGTTACGGGTACTCCTAATTTGGCCCGTTTTGAATAACGTTAATTTGGTCGATAAATGTTCGCCTAGGACGTGCCTTTACGACTCTTCCATTCACTTCTGCAACATAAATTTTCTTTGTCACTCCTTCCTCGTTCATTCTTTCCACATGACCAAACCACCGAAGCATTCCTTTCTTAATCCTGGTCACAACATCATCTTGTTATTCATGTCACTCAAAATAATATAAAATCTCCGGTTGCCAACCCGTGTAGCGGCGGTGTGAGAATAACTTGGTCTCACGTGGGTGTCGTGAGAGACGACGGAGGGAAACTGAAACAGAAGATACACAGCAGCATGTTCCGAATAACAACACTAAATAATTAAAAAAAAACTGCGGTTGCCAAACCGCCTGTCAAGCGTGGTAACTTTGGCAAAACCACCTTTAGGAGACAATTTATGGGTGAGGCCTAGGTTCAGCAGTGGACTATTTTAGCTGTGGTGGACGATGGATGGATAGTTGCCAACCCGCGTGGCAACTATGGCCAAATCGCAATTTATAGGGAGGCCTATGTTCAACAGTGGACTATTATTGGCTGTGATAAACGATGGATGGATAGTTGCCAACCCGCGTGGCAACTATGGCAAAATCACCACTATGATGCAATTTATGGGGAGACCTGTTCAACAGTGGACTATTATTGGCTGTGATGGATGATGTGCCTATTTTCAGCCGAGGAATTTGGTTCTTTTCAATAATATTAATGATAATATTGAAGAGTCATTAAAAAGTTATATGGAGGTAACTTTGAACAGACAGTAAGTAAAGGAAAAGAAATGAGAGGACGAGTCTAAGGTTGGGGAAAACTAACGATACCTTATGCAATGTGGTGGCGAGCGGCTCGTCATCCGAAGAGTGATAGGAAGCCGCCAGTTCGTGATACTTCGCCACCACGTCCACGTTTAGCCAGTTGCTGCAACCACATACCGAAAATTTTATATTCTAGTTAAAAATAGCTGCCAATAGATGGCGGTGTACTCGTACAATAATTGCACGAACTTTGATTACGGATACGGATTGGAACGTACATAAATTTATTGTCTCCTTAGCAACATACTTTATTTATTATCGAAATTTATTATTATCGAAGGGAGAGAAACTGCCTGCGGCTCTTACATCAGTTTTTGGTCTGGTTCTTCGAGCCGTATTTAGGCCAGCTATCCATTGATAAAAATATCCGGCTTCTACGTGACAGATGAAATGGTTGTTCACAACACCAGAGTAATTTTTGAGCAGTTGAAACCAGTTGTTGCATGTTGCTGCTCTGCAGCTGACGGTACCTGATGATGTACAGCAGCAGGTCGGTGACGAGGCGGGCCTGGCGCACGATGGGCGAGTGAGCTTTGTTGAAGCGCTCAGCGTTGCTGGCCAAGTAGCGCGCGTCAAACTGAGCCGCTGCAGGTCTCCGGTAGAACTGCAACCAACACAACACCTTGTCACCACCAGGAACCACAAATATGTGAGAAAAGGTTTATGAAAGAGAAGAACTTCAGCAATACTTGGGTCAACCATCTGGACGTCGGCCAGCCCTTTCCAGAGGCCTTTAACTTTGACAGACTGTAATAATAAATACAATTTTCATATCATAATATTTCCAAATGGTTTGAAATTATGATATGTAAGAAAACTTAGTGTTTTGGTTTGTAGTTTAAGATCCTTATCTTTATCAGATTCATTGGCATATAGACCGCGTGCGACATCAGCTGGGTCACGTGACATGGTGTAGTGGCGAGTGAGTGTGGTAATGACCCACGCCGGTAATGACCCACACACCAGGTTCTCGAAGCGCACCCACACAGTGGTCAGGTCAACGGGGTATACGACGAAGCGCGCGTACGGCGGGTACAGCTGCAGGTCCACGGGCACCACTAACGGCTCGGCAACCCCGAGCGTCATCAGGTGGGTCACGTGACATGGTGTAGTGGCGAGTGAGTATGGTAGTGACCCACCCACTTAGGTTCTCGAAGCGCGCCCGCACAGTGGACAGGTCGACGGGGTACGCGACGACTAGCGCGTACGACGGGTACAGCTGCAGGTCCACGGGCGCCACGAACGGCTCGGCGACCGCGAGCGACATCAGCTGGGTCACGTGACGTGGTGTAGCGGCGAGTGAGTGCAGTAGTGACCCACCCACCAGGTTCTCAAAGCGCGCCCGCACAGTGGACAGGTCGATGGGGTACGCGACGACGAGCGCGTACGACGGGTACAGCTGCAGGTCCACGGGCGCCACGAACGGCTCGGCGACCGCGAGCGACATCAGCTGGGTCACGTGACGTGGTGTAGCGGCGAGTGAGTGCAGTTATGACCAACCCACCAGGTTCTCAAAGCGCGCCCGCACAGTGGAAAGGTCGACGGGGTACGCGACGACGAGCGCGTACGACGGGTACAGCTGCAGGTCCACGGGCGCCACGAACGGCTCGGCGACCGCGAGCGACATCAGCTGGGTCACGTGACGTGGTGTAGCGGCGAGTGAGTGCAGTTGTGACCCACCCACCAGGTTCTCGAAGCGCGCCCGCACAGTGGACAGGTCGACGGGGTACGCGACGACGAGCGCGTACGACGGGTACAGCTGCAGGTCCACGGGCGCCACGAACGGCTCGGCGACCGCGAGCGACATCAGCTGGGTCACGTGACGCGGTGTAGCGGCGAGTGAGTGCAGTAGTGACCCACCCACCAGGTTCTCAAAGCGCGCCCGTACAGTGGACAGGTCGATGGGGTACGCGACGACGAGCGCGTACGACGGGTACAGCTGGCAGGTCCACGGGCGCCACGAACGGCTCGGCGACCGTGAGCGACATCAGCTGGGTCACGTGACGTGGTGTAGCGGCGAGTGAGTGCAGTAGTGACACACCCCAGTAGTGACCCACCCACCAGGTTCTCAAAACGCGCCCGCACAGTGGACAGGTCGATGGGGTACGCGACGACGAGCGCGTACGACGGGTACAGCTGCAGGTCCACGGGCGCCACGAACGGCTCGGCGACCGCGAGCGTCATCAGCTGGGTGACGTGTGAGGCAAGCGCGGGGCACGCGCCCGGCTCCCACTCGTGCGTCTCGTCGCGCCGCAGCGCCGCCGCCAGCTCGCCCGCCAGCACGGGCACCGCGCCGCCGGGCTCCTGCGGCAATCTGCCCACGTACGCGCACAAACGTAACATACATAACCCAAACACTTTTTTCATAAAATTAGAGTGAAAAATCAGCACACAAACTACCTGATGGTAAGTGGATGATGTGGCCCATAAACATCAATGTTTTTTTATAGAATAAGGGTGACAAACGAGCACAGTCCACCTAAAGGTGTGTGTACGAGTCAATGCACGGAGCTTTAGCCTACTATTTACATCCTTAATGACACGCCAGCTACTAAGTTGATAACCACGCGACGCGAACTGTGATTCCAATTTTCCCTTCAAACTATAAAAGGGCCTAGAACTGTCATAATAAATGAAAAAAAAAATTAACGACGTGTGAGGTGGGTGCTATGCTAATGAAAAGTTCTGCATTCCTCGAATTAAATATTCTTTTATAGAAGAGGAGGCAAACGAGCATACTGCTCACCTGATGTTAAGTGACTACCGCCGCTCATGAACATCCGCAACACCAGGGGAATTGCAGGTGCGTCGCCGGCCTTTTAGAAAGGAGTAAGTCTTTTTCTTGAAGGTTCCCAAGTCGTATCGGTCGAGACGATTCGAGCCGCTTTGTGCTGGATGCAGTTAAGCTAAAGAAGCTGGCACTGGGGAGCCCCAGCCCAGAGATACGAACTAACATGTGAGGTCGAATCTGCGCCTTGTAAAGTTGCAGGCGGAGTGCCGGCCTTCCAAGTGACCACGAATCTACACGTCAATCGACATGTCGACACCGAGGATTCGGATATTGGCTGAGGCAACAAGGGGACAACCCTGGAACTGAGGAGATACGACAAAGGGATTCTTTTTTGCGGTTAGCGCGCAAACTTGTGTCTCCTGAGGATTAAACTAGACTAGATTTAGTCGCCCCCAATCCGAGACTCTGTTCAGCAAAGGCTCGACTTCAGACACAAGTTTGTCCCGGTACTCGGAGACGTTTTCCCGAGATATATTGGCACGGCCGGTGTAAAGAGCATCACCAGTGTTATCATCTGCATAGCAATGAATGTTACGGGTTTGCAACATATCATTTATATGCAGAAGAAACAGCGTTGGCGATAGCACGCAGCCTTGTGGAACACCAGCGTTAATAGGCTTGTAATCGGAGCATGCAACATTTACAAAGACCTTGATGCGCCGATCTGTAATCAATCGGCTTTTTCCTTTGTGTCATGGACCAGTGAATCGTCCTTCCTGTGCAGAGATGGAATAGATGGCTGGCAGAAATTCCCTTCAGCCTTGGAGAGAGACCAGAATGCACGGGTTCCAGAAGGAAGGCGAACTAGTTTCTCGCCAATTCAGCCCTGTGCTCTGACTTTGCCTTGGCAATGACTCTTTTAAAGGACCTGGAGGCAAAATTAAACTTCTTTTTTAGGGCATTAGTGTTCACATCCCGGGACGTTGATGCGTCAGCCCAGGCCCGGTAGCACTCCTGCTTACAGTATGATGCTATTTTACAGGAGCGACTAAACCATGGCTGAGATCTGCCTCCGATGGGCACCACAGAGGAAGGAATAAAAAGTTTAGTTTGGGCATTTAGATTCGAGTGAAGTTCCCTGATATTCACGGATTTTTCTTTACCCCCACACAAAAGACAGTTCGAAATACAAGTTTAGACTATAGAGCTAGAGAAGAGGCGGAGAATAAATGTAAACAATTAATAAAGATATTGATTTATTTGATTATATTTTTTTAGACATCGATGGTGTGTCTTTCCTGGAATAGTGGTGTTGAAAGTAGTGGTGCCGGGAGTAGTGGTGTTGGGAGTAGTGGTGCTTAGTGGTGACGGAATTAGTGCACGCAATTGAGGGAGGGCGGGAGGTGCTCTTCAATCCACGTAAGACACATCATTGTAATTAATTAGTTAGCGGAAGGCTGCAAATTAATCAATAACTTTATTATATTGGATTTCCGCAAAGTAACGCCTGATTCTATCAATTATTGTAAACAAGTTAGAAAAAAGATAGTTGAACTAGGATAGAACTAAAGATAGATGATAGGTTGGTGTGATTTAAATAACTCAGGCAGCAAGAGTGTAGCATCTAGCGCTTAGGGCGTTCAAAAGCAAACTGGCTGGTAAAACGAAGGCTCCTCTGGATGGCTACAAAGGCAGTGAGAATGGTGTCGCAATTGCTGACCTCAAACTCAACCATGCAATTACTGTCAGTTTTGATTAGGTTTACTGAACGGCGTATATGTCGTTCATTAAACTTAATCAAAACTGGCAGAAATTGCATGTCGCCACGGACATAACTAATGATTGTCTTTATTATAACGTTTTTTTTTTTTTTTTTTTATAGGATAGGGTGACAATCGAGCACACAGTCGACCTGATGGTAAGTGGTTGCTGTGGCCCATAGACATCTACATCTATCCTCGATTACGAATCAAAATGCAGATGTGTTGTCACCCGTGAGGACTAAGATGGAATGCCTCGTTTCCAGTAAAATGGGTCGCCGGTTCTCCACACTCACCATACGAAATACAGCAGCATTAAGCTACTATTTCACGCTGGTATTCTGTGAGAGCGTGGTCCCACCCCGGTCGAGCCGACCCATTCGTGCTACAACTATACATCTAATATAACTGCAGCATGGCTCTACCACATAAAAATAGGAATCCAGGATTTATACTACCTACTATTAACAATTTAAAATTATTAACTTTTTACAACGAACTGTTTACAACTTAAATATGCAATCACTTCAAATAACACCGCACCATTCACAATAATGTTTTCGAGGTGGACCATCGTTATTATTTAGTGATTGCATAGCCATGAGATGTGTGATATCCAGAAGTATTCAGTATTTTCCACACATAGTACTATCTAACTTAGCATTCTCGAACTACAGCATTGGTGCTAGAGCGGAGTTTCACACGAAAAACTCGATCACTTCATTTTCGACGGCCGGGCTTAATACTGAATTACCATCTCGAGCACTACCATGTGACAGAGTTGTGAACTGTCCAAAGTCTTGTCCAAAATTGTACTCCGTTTGGGTCGACACCTGCATTATTTCCTTGTTTTTATAGATGCGGCAAAAACTCACTTTTTTATAATCTTTGCGCAACATGTGAACTTTCATTGCTTAAAGGGTAACACCGTAACATTTCATAGCATTCGCGGTTCGAATATTTTCGTTGCGAAATTAGTCTACGAATTTTAAAAATAGGACACTGTTACGTATTGAGGTCACGGTCAAGCGAACACTGTCGGCCGGGACCGGGAGCCCGAGTGAACGTACCTAACGGCTTATAAAATGGAAAGGGTGGGGAAACGCGCTAAATCTGTAACCGAGCGCGAGCGCCTAAGTGGTCGAACGCTACCGATTGCTTCCGAATGCAACACTCCCTTACGAATGGGTGCATTTTGCAGAAAAAAGCGCTAGCAAGCGCTTACAAGCGCTGAAATAGTTTTCGGCCAGGACACGATTGCTACTTCAGTAGCGCTGACACAATCCGCCATTTTGCTTATTTAATTTGTTTGTTTTGAAGTAGAGTTTAAAAGTTGTTTTGTGCAATATTAGTTTTAAGTAATATAATGACGTGAATAAACATATATATGTTATTAAAAATTCATGATTGGTAAGTTTTTAATATGAATACTTTACAAACATATATTTAAATTAGGTTAGGTTCCCCGGTTAAAACTAACATCGTGTCCTGGAGGAAAATAGCTACTTACGATTTGACAGCGCTTACCGCTTACGATCGCCATTTTGCTTACAAGCGCTTGAGTTTTTTCTGCCAAACGCACCCATTGTGTGCATGCTAATAAAATAGTACGCTCTACACATTTATGAATGACATTTTGAATATATAGGATGAAAAGGACAAAATGTTTGAGGTTTTTTCTTTTATAGTGCAACATGTGAACGTAGAAGAAACCTATGGCACTGATATATTACAAAAAAATTAATTAATTAATAAAATCTATCGAAATTCAAATCGTATTCACCCTACTTTACAAACGGTAATAAACAATAAATTTAGTAGGCTCTTTGACCTTGTCACTTCGTAAGGTCACAGGCTCAAGGGCAAAATTTTTTTTTGCAAATGTTTAATTCAAAATGTTTGTTTTTATTTTTTGTAAGATATCAGTGCCATCGGTTTTTACTCCGTTCACATGTTACACCCTATTTTTTTTTCCAGACGGTAAAAAAGATCAACCAGTATATTTTTTTCACCATTCACTTATATTACTGAACCTTACCTGCAAATTCGGCCGGTTATTGCAAAATAACCCTGTATAACCCAAAGAATTCTATGTATAGTACTAAACAAGCACTACGCGGTACTAATACATTGCGCATTAGATTACGGCTAATTGTCCGTAACTTCTTTAGTCATTTGTTTTGTAAACCGCGAAGGTTTTCGATCTAACTCTGTTTTTGAAGAAGTACGAAAACGCTGTCACTATTTATGTGCGTACTTTGTCGACGTGATTTGAAGTTTATTTCAAATAAGTTTTAGTTTTAATTATTATACGTGATAGTCATGCTGTAGCTATATTATACTCGTAGTTGTATCACGTCTGGATCGGCCCACCTTCTCACGGAATACCTGGGTGAAATTGTTCAATTCAGTTGTGTTTTGTATGGCAAGTGTAAGGAACCGGAGGCCCTATTTTCTGGAAACAAGGAATTCCATCTTAGTCCTCAAGGTTCACTCCTGATCGCTGATACGCATCTGTATTTTGATTCTATATTGAGGATATATGTAGATGTTTATGGGCCACAGTATCCATTTACCATCAGTTACACTGTGCGCTTGTTTGTCACCCTTGTCGTCAAATACACAAGCGCTATTCAATTTGACAAGATGTGGTCAAGTCATGTGATGTTACAGTCACTTTAAGTAAACGGTGAAGGCATTTAAAAATTAAAACTGATGAACGTTAATTTGGGTACCTTTCTATTAAGAAAAAAACAACGTCATATTACCACGTGAGTTTTATCCTGTGCTGATCACTCATGACTAGTGATCGGATAATCAGATGCTTATTTACCTAAAGTTCATTTTCGCTAAGAAATTATGGAAGCGGCTTCTTAAAACATATTTATTAAAATATGAATCTCGGGATTCAAGAAAATACAGGATTGCGAAAACAGTCTGTATCATGGTGGAGAAACATTTTCTTTAGCATGTGATATTTATTTAAAAAAAAAACAGGGATATTACATAATTATTAATGTGTATTTACTCAAAGTTTATTTTAAGTTCCACATCCATTTATGAGTATGTAGAGTGTAAGAGGAATAGTATATTATCCGATCACTACACATAACTCAGATACAGACTCAAAATTAGTATTATTGGTATATTCGTACGGTATTTCAAAGTGGTGTAAGGTTTGACCTGTTGGGATCGATGGGCTCGAGGTCCCAGGGCGAGAGGCGCTCCATCTCGCCGTTGTCCCAGCGCACCTTCAGCGACAGGAAGTGCGCGGCCGCCTCGCGCGCCCAGCGCCGCGCGGCCGCGGATCCCTCCCCCGCGCCCGCGCCCGCCTCCGCTTCCGCTTCCGTCTCCACCTCCGCGCTGCCCGTGCGCTCCACCACCATGCCCGTCCACCACGAGTCGTCGATCATGCACCGGAACCTGGAACCACAACCAACATTACATCATTTTTTATCCCTGACATTGATTATCATAATTAATATTTTAATGATGTGTAATATTTTGTTTGACTATTTTGGTCTTTTTTGTTTTATTAGTTTTGTTTTATTTTCGTTTTATATATTTTTTTATTATTTTATTTGTTCTGCAATTATTTCAACTTATTTTTTTATTTAATTGGTAATTTTATTTCGATTCATTTGGTAATTTAATGTTGTGTTTTAATTGAATAGGATTATGACTTAAAATAGACAATTTTAAGATTTGAAGAGTGTGGTTTGCAAGATGATGCGGGTTAGAATAGTGAGTGGGTTAGCTCACGGATGTGTGAGGTGGCTAGTGTACGCACCGGTCGCCGGGCCCCCAACGGCGCTCGACGGCGGCGTGGTACTGCGCGCGCAGCACCAGGAAGTCGATCACGTCGGGCATGTCGTGGTAGCGCACGGTGAAGCAGCGGCTGCGGGCCCCGGGCGGCGCGCCGCAAAGCCGCAGGCACGCCACCCGCGCGCCCCGCGTCCCCCGCACCGCGTACCGCATACCCACCACCTTCACCGGCTCGCACTCCTGCACACAAAATTATACAGGGTAAGTTTTCAAAGACTAGCCTAATTTAATAATTACATAACTTCGAAATATAAATACACTTTTTACAGTTTTTAACAATACGCGTGAATAAGGTCTACATTTATTTCTAAATATCTGAAATTAAACTTTTTTTTATAGAATGGTGACAAACGAGCACACAGTACACCTAATGGTAAGTGGATGCTGTGGCCCATAGACATCTACATTTATGAAGGAATAAGACGGAATGTCTCGTTTCCAAAAAAAAAGGGTCACCGGTTCTCTACACTCACGATACGAAACACAGCAGCATTAAGCCGCTATTTTACGCTGGTATTCTGTGAAAGCGTGGTCCTACCTCAGTTGAGCCGACCAATTCGTGTTACAACCATAATATAGCAGCAGCGTGGCTGGATTTATGAGCAAAAACAACGCGCGCTCGTGTGTGTACGAGTCAATGCACGGAGCTTTTCCCTACTCTATACTTTTTTAATGAAGTGCTCTCTACTAAGTAAATAACTACGACGTAAACTATTATTCTAGCTTTCTATTCATACTTTAAGGCGGCCTAGGATCGCCATAATAAATTAAAATAAAAAAATTCGTTTCAATGTCTGCAATGAATATTATTGCAAATAAAAATTCTGCACTCCACGAATTGAATACTGCTTTTATTTCCACACAAAAGACATTTCGAAATACAAGTTTAGAATACAGAGCAAGGGAAAGAGGTGGAGAATAAATGTAAACAATTACTTGTAGAAAAGATAGTTAGCTAAAAAGCTGATTATAGGTGACGCGATTTAAATAATGGTTATTCAGGCAGCGCGAGCGTAGCGTCTATCGCTGAGGACGTTTAAAAGCGGACTGGCTGGTAAAACGAAGGCTCCCCGACGGCTGCGAAGGCTGTGCGAATGGCGCCGCGGATTGGACCTCAACCGACACGAACATCGCGTCGACGTGTACGTCGTTCAATAAACATATTCCAAACTGACAGAAATTGTATGTCGCCACAGACATAATAACGAAAACTGACTTTATTATGAATTAAATATTTACCTACTTCCTAAATATGCAATCTCTTAAAAACTTACTGGTATTTTACGCGGTAGAGCCATACAGCTACGCACACCACACCATAGATCCGCATTACATCAACTTATTTTTTATAGGATAGGGTGATAAACGAGTACACAGTCCACCTGATGGTAAGTGGATACTGAGGCCCATAGACATCTATATTTAACCTCG
The DNA here is from genome assembly GCA_907164705.1 of Parnassius apollo. Classification (NCBI taxonomy): domain Eukaryota; kingdom Metazoa; phylum Arthropoda; class Insecta; order Lepidoptera; family Papilionidae; genus Parnassius; species Parnassius apollo. The sequence goes on along the minus strand of CAJQZP010000341.1, from coordinate 547,154 downwards.
ATTACGAATCAAAATACAGATGCGCTCACTCTTGAGGACTAAGATTCTCTACACCCACCATACGAAACACGGCAGCATTACGCTGCTTTTTTACGCTGGTATTCTGTGAGAGCGTGGTCCTTCCCCGGTCGGGCCGACCCATTCGTGCTACATTCATAATAGCTGCAGCGTGGCTCTACTACGTACAACAATAGATAATATAGTTTTATAATATTAACACCAGCTAAAATGTCAGCAAGTCATGATAGTGGAAAGGCAATTAACGCCTGTAGGGTGAAGTTGTCAGTAACTTCATGCATAACACAATGCAGGACAGCTGGTCGTCTTGGTCCTTCGAGCACGATAAATACTTTAAACAATACAGGAAGTGCTGTTATAACTAGTAATTAGCAACAGTCTGGTGGCGAATTAGAACTCACGATCTTTAGTTATGCAGTCCGTACATTTATCTGTCGTTCAATGGTGAAAGTTTGGACACTATACTAGAAAATATTGGAGTTGATTAAAATGAGGTATAAGAACAAAGCGCGTCACCTACATCATCTCGTGGATCCTAACTTTAAGTTAAAATAACTACTGGCTTGAGAGAGAGAGAGAGAAAAGGATGACAAGAAGTAAATATACAGAGTTATTTTGCAATAATCGACCAAATTTGCAGAAAAGGTTCAGAGCAAGTAATATAGGCAGATGGTGAAGAACTAATTTAAAAAAATTACAAATATTCTGTCCTTTTCATCTTTTACATTCAAAATACGTGGTAATGCATTATTTTAACTGATTTTACTGCGCACGCACACATTTGTCAGGGTCGATTGGTAGGCAAACGTTGTTACCCATAAATCACATTCAATTTGGGATAATTTAAAATAAAAGTAGAAGTCTCATATACTCGTATTTCCAAAAACTGCATTAACGGTATATCATTATTTAACCCTGTATTTTTCAAAGAGTACATTTTTATATGACGTTATTCGAGAACTATAGTTATTAGTTACACTTACGTAGATATGCATCCTCTCCCACGGCTTATCTCTAGGGTTCACTTTGTAAAGATCCTTCTCCGCAACGGCCTCGAAGTAGCGCTGGTGACCCTGGAAACAAATGAAAATAGATTACTTTTCGAGATCACTTTTCGCATGGGACAAGTGTCTTACCTTACGACAATTTGTTTACCGTTAGAGCCTATTAAAGTTCACTGTTGATAACAAGCCTCTCCCATGGAATGTTTTCCATAGTCGTCACACTTGGCAATCATGTTAACAACCACAGTTTATTTTTATTTTTAGTCGTTATTAGGAAGACACCCACCATACGAAACAAGGCAGCATTACGCTGCTATTTGACGCTGGTATTCTATAATAGCGTGGTCTTTCCCCGGTCGAGCCGACCCATTCGTGCTACAACCATAATATAGCTGCAGCATGGCTCTACCACGTATAAGATTTGTGTCCTTATTAATGAAAAAAAAAATTTGTAGTGCGTATAGTTCCTGGTTTTCTTTTCCTTTTGTTATTATAATTTGATTTACTTATTAAATATGTGCATATCGTACATTTTAATTAGGACTTTATTTTTAATCCCAGTATCTGTGATATGCCCTTTAAACGATCAAGTATCGTAACATAATACGATATTTATAATAGTGAAAACCTCTTATTGGCTTCTTGTAATTAAACATGTTATTTATTACTATTGTTTATACTATTGGTTCTACATAAAGAGGCGTCCATCAATTACGTGAGGCAATTTATCTACCCTCTTTCCACGCCCCTAGTGACACCCCCTCCCCACGTGAGTTTTTCAAAATTCGTATTTTAGTGTAAATTCGGTTAACCTGTGCTAGATTACGTTGGATTTATTTAAAAAAAAATATTTGCTTAATAACATAAAAATAAATAAGAAACGTTTTGTAATAGAAGTGTAAACAACGCTGACCAGCCGAAAGTACATGACGTGGTCACCCATCTGCGGCTGGTAGGGCGCCTTGCGCGGCGACACGGCCGTCAGCCACTCGCTCACGCGGTACGCCTCAGCCCCCTCGGCCCCCTCCCCGCTCGCCTCCCCGCCCGCCGCCCCGCTCCCCGTCCCGCTCGACGCCCCGCCACCAGCCCCGCTCGAAGTGGCACTCGCCGCGCCACGTTTAGATGTCGTCGTCGTACTGGGACTATATCTGTTGATGTGTGCGAGTTGATGTTGAAGTATAAAATATTCTTATACTCTTAAATTCTGCACATCTATTCGCTAACTTTGTAGTACATTACGTCGTATGTTTTATAAGCCGTAATAGTTCTTACTTCTTATAAAAAAATCTTTGTAGAATACACGCAATGGACTACAAATTTAATTATCGTTTTTAATGCCAACAAAGTCAGCGAATAGGCCTGCCATTTTAAAAATGTCAACATTAGATTACAAATTCGGTTCCGCACATTTCATATAAAATATAATTAAAAATATATACAATCTTAAATCTATTTTTATCTTTGTACTTATAATATTCTTAATTCAGCGGTAGTGGTTTTTTCATGTAACAACATTCATTTCATTAATTTTTTGATAGTATTCTGTTTCTGTATCCATCTCGAAGGACTAAAACGATAGACTTTAGATTTAGAATATCTTTTTAATTGTATATAAGAATATTTACACTTACAAAAAAGTAAGTGAATTTGATATTGTAGGGTTTTGGTGTTGCTAATATAGAAATTATATCATCGGATAATCGGGCGCTTATTTTATATACTTAAAGTTTATATTTTTTATCAAACCTATTTACCTAAAGTTTATATTTTTAGCATTAAAGATTAATATGAACATAAACATTTAAATCAAATTTATTTAATTGAATCCCGCGACCGCGGGGTCGACTAATATTTCGTAAATATACTAAACTAAAATTAATTATAATGGACGCAACACACGGTCAGTTCAACTGATCATTCCAACTGATCAGTTCAAACTAGGCCTGTTGATATTTTTTAAAATTGCAATAGTTATGTGGCACCTGGTTTGCCTAAGAACCTGGTTGACTTTGTAAGTTTACATAACATTTCCCAATGAAACAACATCACCAACAATAAAAATGTTATTTTGGATTTAGTTCTGACCGATATTCAGATGTGCACAGTTTCTAAATCAACCAATGTCCTCAGCAAAATTGATAAACAGCATCCCCCTCTGGATATAGATATACTTTCCCTAAACATAGATAAAAAGCTTTCATATAATACCAACACAAAAAAATTTTGCTTCTACAAAGCTGACTACGACTCAATCAAAGATCACTTATCAAAACTGCACTGGGCTGAAATGTCTAAACATCTAACAGATGTAAATGAAATGGTTAGGGTCTTCTACGATGTTTTATGGGAAACTATAAGTAAATTTGTGCCTTATAAATGTTTTGAGAAAAAAGGGCGTTACCCACCATGGTTTGACCGCAATTTAATTCGTAGACTAAATCAAAAGAATAATCTTCGATGGCGTTACAAGATATACGGAAATCCGCGTGATAAATTAGAACTTAAAATTGTAAGTAAGTAAGTAAAGAAGCAGGGATATGCAAATCGACTGCAGTGTGGTGAGCCATATGGGCGACAATTGAGTATGCGTATACTACTAGTACGTGTGTACGTATACGTATACGTGTGCGTAAACGTGTGCGAGTACATGTACGTATACGTGTGCGTATTGTGCATGTATGTGTGCGTATGCGTGGCTGTACCTGGCGACGGCCTGCGGACGGCAGCGCGGGCCTACTCTATCCACCTTGCCAGTCCGAGTAATGCGAAGTGTACATGCACGTGTGCGTGTACATGTACGTGTGCGTGTACATGTACGTGTGCGCGTACATGTACGTGTACGTATACTTGAGCGTGCGTGTACTTGCACGTGTGCGTGTGTACCTGGCGACGGGCTGCGGGCGGCGGCGCAGGCGCACGGGCGGCGCGAGCGCGGGCCCGCTCTGCCCCCCTTGCCAGTCCGAGTACTGCGACGACGCCGAGCTACACAACATAACCACGTTTCAACAACTCTCAACACAACACTCTCAACACACTCACGACAACCTTTACTACCCACCAACCACCCAATGTTTGGATGGCATGGAAGCATGCGATCGAGATCTCTCTGGAGCTTTTGTGAAAATGTGAGTGACACCAAACACTCAATCCATCTGATTAATGGTAAGTAGATATTGTGGCCTATACATACCTATATTTACCCTCGATTAAAAATCCAAATACAGATACGTTGTCACCCCTGAGGACTAACATAAGAAGAAATAAGAATGTCTCATCTCCAGTTTTAAGGATCCCGGTCCTCTACACTACATTATACGAAACACGACAACAATAAGCAGCCTTTTCACACTGGTATTCTGTGAGAGCGTGGTCCTTCCCCGGTCAAGCCGACTCGCTTGTGCCACAACCATAGTATAGCTGGAGCGTGGCTCTACCACGTTCAAACTTACTCATAAAACTTACTATAGCACCGCCCAATGTTTGGGTGACATGTTATCATAATCTCTCTAGAACTTATCGTGCCGCGGATGTCGTAAGAGGCGACAGAGAGAAACCAAAAATGCGAATAAGCAGCTGCATCTTCCTGATAACAACTTAAAATTATAAAAAACTGCGGTTGCAAACACGCCTGTCAAGCTTGACAACTATGGCGTAATTTGGCATAAAAGGAAATCTTTGGCGGAGGCCTATGATCAGCAGTGGATCTATATAATGTAATGTAATGGATGTATATAATGGATGGTTGCATAGAAGATAATCTACCAGGAGCGCATGGCCCACTGAGAGGTGAAATTATTAAATCAACAGAAATAAAATATCCCCCCCTATAAGGCAATCTATGGGGGAGGCCTATGTTCCGCAGTGGATTTTTAGGCTGTAATGGATGGTTGCATAGAAGATAATCTACCAGGAGCACATGACCCACTGAGAGGTGAAATTATTAAATCAACAGAAATAAAATATCCCCCCTATAAGGCAATCTATGGGGAGGCCTATGTTCCGCAGTGGATTTTTAGGCTGTAATGGATGGTTGCATAGAAGATAATCTACCAGGAGCACATGACCCACAGAGAGGTGAAATTATTAAATCAACAGAAATAAAATATCCCCCCTATAAGGCAATCTATGGGGGAGGCCTATGTTCCGCAGTGGATTTTTAGGCTGTAATGGATGGTTGCATAGAAGATAATTTACCAGGAGCACATGACCCACTGAGAGGTGAAATTATTAAATCAACAGAAATAAAATATCCCCCCTATAAGGCAATCAATGGGGGAGGCCTCTGTTCCGCAGTGGATTTTAGTAGGCTGTAATGGATGGTAGTATAGAAGATAATCTATCAGGAGCACATGACCCACCGAGAGGTGAATGCATGACAGAAAAAGGGAGCGTGTCTATGTAATAATAGTTGATTACTCACTTGTCAGTCCTATTGCCAGAGTGCGAGCTAAGGCAATAAATTTCTGAATCAATTTCCATTACTTACAACTTGAAATTTTACTTTCATTTACATCGTATCATATAATGATTTTAAACTCTTAGCTTCGGCAGTAAGAATATTCTATTTTATTAAACTTTTCATTTTTAGAAAATTGATATTACTTGTTTTTTTAAGAATGAACAAAACATAAAACCGCATATATTTACAAAAATAAATGTAATTTTTTTTTTCAATAAATTTCTTCCGGCTCGAAGTACCAAATTAATGCACAGTTTACAATTGTAGACAACATTATGTTACATAAGTACTTGATGAAGAAAAAAATTATGTATATATTTGTTTATTGAGAATAATTTGTGGCGCAGTGGTATAGCAATGAGTTACAGCGCTAGGGGTCGCGGATTCATATCCCGCACAAAACAATCATTTGTATGGCCTACAAATAATTGTTCAGTCTGGATTTTAGTTTTTGTTAAATTTATGTATGTCAATTGCACCCAGGATACAGGAGGAAATCACAGTGTGGGAGATAACGAATTAAAAAAAAACTTGAATAACCTTAACAGACTTGAAATGCCGAGGGCTGCAAGCATACCAGCCAAATATACACGTATACGTGTAAGTACAGAAATATTAGCGTTTACGTTCACCGTACAAGTATGAATAAATGAATATACTTTTATTGTACACCACAAACAAATATACAGATAACAAAACAAAAAGCAGATTATAATACCTCACCGGCACGGAAACTTGGCCACTCGTGAATTTGCTGATTATTTGCACTGAAACGTTTTTTTAACAGTAAATTAAGGGTAGATGCATTCAATAAGTGTCTCTAATGGTTTTAGAACATAGAAATTTAATGTTTACTTCACCGAAATTTTTCTTTTCAAGATAACATGTTTTCACTAAAATTAACATCTTTCCATTGTCACTTTAAAAACACTACAAAGTTAAAAATTAAGTCTGTTTCTTTATTGTCTATCAGTTTTAATATCGGGTGTTTCCTCCTCTAGCCCTGATAACCGCTTGCATTCGATCTGGCATGCTTTGAATGATGTTTCTGACATCAAAGCGGTATGCTGTCCCAAGCGGCCAGGGCTGCATTTCGGAGCTCATTTAGAGTTTGTGGCGGTTTGGAGCTGGACTTTATCTTTCTTTTGAGCATACCCCATACATGCTCAATTGGATTTAAGTCCGGGCTACGAGCTGGCCACTGTAATTTTTGTATTCCAACCTCTTCCAGATATTCCTCTACACAATGTGCGACGTGCGGGCGTGCATTATCGTGCATGAGGAGGAATTGGTCGTGTCCAATGAATCCCGAATAAGGCATTACGTGCTCCTGAAGAACTTCCTCGATGTATCGAGTAGCTGTAAGCCGATTATCGACGATGACCAACTCTGTACGTGCGTCGGAACTTACACCTCCCCATACCATTATTGAGCCTCCTGGAAACTCACAGTTTGGGTGGTGGTAATGGGTAGAAACCTCTCTCCTCTTTTTTCTCCACACTCGTTCTCGACCGTCTGGAGCACGTAAAGCTATTCGACACTCATCTGTGAACAACACTCTAGCCCATTGCTCGTGGGTCCAATTGACATGTTCTCTTGCGAACTGAAGTCGGGCTACTCGGTGCTGTCTGAGAAGTTCTGGACCTCGTGCTGGTCTACGAGCTTTTAAATTCACTTCCTCCATTCGTCTTCTCACCGTACGCTCACTAACATTAACGCCTCTTGCGATTTGGAGCCGCTGGCGTATCTCAACAGCGGTCAGGTAGCGGTTTCTCAAAATCTCCATAACAATAAAACGATCGTCCCGGGCCGATGTGCACCTTACGCCCCCACTGCCTGGCCTGCGGGTGTAGCGGCCTGTCTCCTGGTATCGTTTCAGTGAATACTGCATTGAGGACCGTGGTACGTTAAGCACAATAGCAACTTCACGCTGTGTCAGCCCTTGGTCAATTAATGCTACTGCTTGTGCAACTTGTGCTGGTGTTAATGGCATTTTTATTGGCTTTAAAGCACCTTTAGTTATTTAATTAAGACACAAGATCACAATAATTGAATAACCTTACAGTAAACTGTTCACAACACACAAATTTAAAATGTGTACTTAGTCGCTCAAATGACCCGATTCAACTAAAAATTAAAGAATTCGTCATGGTGCACTTAAACATAATGAATTACCCTCTTGAACTTGAGGGTAAACATTTTTTGACATACTTGCATAACAAACATTCATCAGAAACACTTAAAGCTTTTGCTATCGCGAGATAACCGCTTGGCCAAGTTTCCGTGCCTGAGTGTTATGTAAGTACAATTTGGCGGCCTTAGCGATAGCGATCTCTTCCACGCAACCAAAGGTGTAAGGATTAGAACAGTGAAAACTAAGTAGGTGATGCAATATAAATATACATAATATAATATTAATACACGCGATTTATATACAATACATGCAATAAAATAACATACAAATAACTAATACATGAAATCATATAAATTGCTACAATATAATAAAAATAAAGTTAAACATATATATAATTATATATACATATATATTAATATATAAACGAACTTACATATTTACCCAAATATATATATATATATATATATATATATAAATAACAAAATTCCTCAAACAATAATATAAAGCAGATAAATACAATAGATACATATTTACTTAATTTATTCTAACGATGTTCAAACGACTGAGACAAGTAATGCTCTTTAAGTAGTCAGAAATACATACGTCGTAGTGTATTAACAGGATTCCTTCTGTCAGTGGTGCTAAAGTCCGTTATTAATGAAGACGGTGGCATGCCTCACCTGTCAGATTCGGAGAGGTCGTCGCTGGAGCGCCTGGATCGCGAGGAGCCGTACGATCGCGAGGAGCGGGAGGAACGGGAGGAGCGGGAGGAGTGGGAGGAGTGAGCGGAGTGAGCGGAGGCTGAGAGGCGCACGCTCTCGTCCGACGTGTCGCTCGAACTCTCCTCCGGGGGTTCCTCCTCGACGCGGATCGTCTGTTGAGAGGGGGAGTTGGATCAGTAAACCTACAGTAAGAACTTATTTTACTTGTTTTAAAATTAATCTTTACACTTTTCTAATTTCATTTTTAATTTACGTGACGCCGCTAAAAAGTTGTGTAAGATCTCATTAGATCACATTGTTCATCGACGTTAAAATCCGTTATATGAGTTATCCGCTACTATTGAGAAAAAATAAAGTTTCTTTAATTACAAAAGATAAGTGGACAAATGAATATTTTGTTTAATTTATTTATTTAACATAATATAAATTTACCCTACTACAGTTTTACAATCTGCCAAACTTTATAACATTTTACTTTATCACAAATTTTATAACATGCACAAAAAATGACTTAATACAAATAAACAAGTTTAAATATAACAAACAATAGAATCAATATAACATTAATCAGAAATTTAAATAACAATGAATGGATTGAAAGAATACATGCGAAAGGGATGACTTACGAGCTGTGGGTGCGGCTAACAGTTTCTTTAACCACAAAAGAGTATTGAGTGTACAAATGAATGTAGGAACGAATGAACGAACGAATTAATGATTGATTCACAGGCTGTAGCTGACAGTTTCTTCAAAGACACGCTGGTCTAGTGGTTGTAAACGCGACTATTGATCATGAGGTTCGGATTCGAATCACGGGTACAATAAAACAAAATATTGACTTTTCCGTCAAGAAATTCTCTTTTTGAAGTGTCTCACCTCCGTGCCTCGGAAAACACGTAAAGCCGTTGGTCCTGTCTCTCTCTCGGACTATGAGAGTGAATCAATAGAGTGCACCTGTGCTTGCGCATACACTTGGGCACTATAATCCTGTCCTGCACTGATGGTGTGTAAAGTAATGACTTACCGGCTGTGGACGTAGCTTATAAAGTGTATGATGTATGAATGAATCGCGGGTTGTGGCTAACTTTAAGGCGACACCGTGAAAAAATGCACCTCGTTTCATTGAATAGTATAGGACTATGACACCACTTACGAAAGTGGGATTTTGATATAGGTAAATTCATGCCTTTATCTTGAATTTGATTGCTCAAAAACACGATTGTATAATTTTGACTCGATCATAATTATTTGCGAAAACAGCTCTAAAAGATCACTATAGTTGAAATTACAACGAAATCATTTGATCCATATGCTTGGAAATCACTCAAATATATTCATAACATCAATATTCATAATTTACTTGCTCATTATTTTGATAACTTAAATCAATAATTTTTAAAAAAAATATTTTAAGATTCTGACAATTTCTAAGCGCTTTTAATCGTCGCGGGCGCTACGCAATTTTAGACCTTATGACGGCGTTTCTTCAAGTTTTTATAGAAATTATGTATTCACTCGGATCAGTACGGCGATAGCGTTTTCGATGTGTGGTCTTAATCACAAAATAGTATGAGTGTACAAATGAATGAATGAACGAATTAATGAATAAATGAATGAAGAAATGAGCGAATAGATGGATGAACGAACGAATGAATGGATGAACGAACGAATGAATGAATGAATCAACGAATGAACAAATGTAATACTTATGGAATATTGCTAGTAAAGTTTTTCGACCCACAAAATATAATGAGGGTACAAATGAATGTATGTGTGTACAAATGAACGAATGAGCAACTCATCGACTGCGCGTGGGGTGTGGGGCGTAGCTAAAGTTTCTTTAACCATACAAGAGTGTAGCAAATTAATGAATGAATCTACCAATCAATGAGTCACGGGCTGTATAGTTAATAAAGATTCTTTAATTACAAAATATGATGACTGTACAAATGAATCTGTCAATGAATGAACTGAGGGATGAAACTCAATAACTCAAGGGCTGTGGGCGCGACTAATAAAGTTCATTTAACCACAAAAGAGTACGAATGCACAAATAAACGAATGACTTACTGGTTGTGGGCGTGGCGTGGGGCGGGGCTGGGGGCGGGGCGCGGCGCGGGGTCGACGACCGGCTCGACGCGGCGCGTCGGGCGCGGTGCTGATCATGAGCGGCCGCCGTCTCATCTCGCGCCGGTACCACGCCCACTCGCACGCGTTCATCTCCGCACTACACACACACACACCACACCACACATCGTCGTGTACAGACGACGTAAGAGAAGCAGTAAATTTATTTACTTATAGATTTTGTATAGGAGTACCCGTTTATATATTTATTATTTATCCTATATTATATATTAGGTATTAAGTAAGTATGTATATTTTACTAACTACATAATATATTCTATTCATTTGCATTTTATTTTGTTTTATATCCTTATTATTTATTTATGAAGTGATTGATTACACCTGCCACAGTTTCTCAAATCATCCAGAGTTGACTGGCAGAGAATGCCATAAGGCATTAAGTTCGCCCTTTATATCCCTTGGTATAAAGTGTATAATAAGGATTAAATAAATAAATAAATAAAATAAATTCTCTTAGATCGTCAGTACACAGCATCCATGTACACAACCCGAAAAAACACTAATAACCAGACAAACTGTAATGCAAGAATTATAAAATTACACAACCTATATAAAATTTCAATATTAAACCCATGTAACATCTCAGGGAAGGAGTCGCTAAAAGCCAGCGCTTCATAAGATCTTCTTAGTCCTTAAGCAAAAGCTGTCAGTTACAAGTAACAGCCTATATACGTTCCACTGCTGGGCGATCTTCTCTCATTTTTGGGAGTGTTCTAGGGCAAGTAAGTGTCCGCCGCGCTGCCCCAATGGCGAACTTCACGTGTCTTCAAAATATTTTTTTATTTCTCTTTTGTCACGATGTTTTCCTTCACCGCCGAGCACGTGTTAAATCAGCATTTAAAATTGCAAATAACAATTTCATTGGTGCCGTTGAGGATCGAACCCGGATTGCTCGCGTACTGTGAGATTTACAACGAGCGCTAACCATTTGAGCTACCACGGCTGTCAAAAGTCCTATTGATAAATTTTATTAAGTATTCATCTGTAAATGTTTTCTTCGAATATGGCAATAAGGTTATATTTATTTATTATCAGCCATCAGTCACGGCAAAGTCTACTTCAAATAAGGCATCGTTTTGAGACGAAACACGTGTCAAATTATCGTCGAGGGTATGTCTTTCCTATCCAGCAATTCACATACAATCTATTCAATGTTATACAAAAAATTAATAAAACATACGACAATTAACAATTTACAATATTCTATATAAGGTCCTTCAAAATAATTTTATTCAGTAACTTATACTAAGCCGTGTAGTGGCGGTTAAGAATATCCACTACCCCATATCTTCCCGTGGGTGTCGTAAGAGGCGACAGAGGGAGACAGGCAGGAGATGGGCAGCAGCATCTTCCTGACAACAGCAACTGTACGACAAAAAAAAACTGCGGTTGCCAACGCGCTCGCCAAGCGTGGCAACTATGGCAATATACCCCCCATGAACAATTACACAAATAGACGGCCCCCAGTCCCCGGCGGCCCCGCTATTCCTGGCTACGGTGGCGACCATGGTAACGGCGGGGCAGGGGGTGCTAAGAATCTCCGGTGGAGGTTCGGTTGCCACCTACGACGACTCGACCTGGCAACATTTAACACACGCACACTGAGGACTGACGAGAAGATCCTGGAGCTGGAAGAAGAGATAGACAAGTTGCGCTGGAGTATTATAGGATTATCCGAGGTCCGAAGAGAGGGGGAGGACACGGTGATTCTCGAATCCGGCAACTTGTTCTATCACCGGGAGGGCGACCATCAGTCCCAAGGAAGTGTTTTTCCGATGATATCCCGGACGTCAGTCTAAGCGAGATTAGAATGGCTCTCCAGCACCTTAAAAACCGCAGGGCCCCAGGCGAGGATGGAATTACAGCGGAGCTTCTGAAAGCGGGTGGAACACCGGTACTTGAAGTCCTTCAGAAGCTCTTCAATTCCGTCCTCCATGGTGGCACTACTCCAGAGGCGTGGAGCAGAAGTGCGGTGGTCTTGTTCTTTAAGAAAGGCGACAACGCTCTCTTGAAGAACTACAGACCGATTTCCCTTCTGAGCCGCGTCTACGTGCTGTTTTCGAGAGTCATTACGAATCGTCTCGCACGCAGACTCGACGACTTCCAGCCTCCCGAACAAGCCGGTTTCCGAAAAGGCTTCAGTACCATAGACCACATACATACCCTGCGGCAGATTGTACAGAAGACTGAAGAGTACAATTTGCCACTTTGCCTGGCGTATGTGGACTATGAGAAAGCCTTTGATTCCGTCGAAATTTGGGCGGTGCTGCAGTCCCTTCAGCGGTGCCAAGTGGACTGTCGGTATATCGAAGTGCTGAAGTGTTTGTACAGTAGGGCTACGATGGCTATCCGAGTACAGAACCAGAGCTCGAAACCTATCCAACTGCAGAGAGGTGTAAGACAGGGTGACGTTATATCCCCGAAACTCTTCACCGCTGCTTTGGAAGACGTTTTCAAGCTACTGGACTGGAAAGGATACGGTATTAACATCAATGGCGAGTACATCACTCACCTTCGATTTGCCGACGATATAGTCCTTATGGCAGAATCGCTGGAGGACTTAAGCACTATGCTCAATGACCTCAATAGTGCCTCCCAACGGATAGGTCTTAAGATGAACATGGACAAAACAAAGATTATGTTTAATGTCCATGTCACACCTATGCCGGTAGTTGTTGGGAGCACTATGCTCGAAGTTATTGACGAGTACGTTTACCTGGGACAAATATTCCGACTAGGTAAGTCCAACTTCGACCGAGAGGTCAATCGACGGATTCAACTCGGCTGGGCAGCGTTCGGGAAATTACGACATATCTTCTCGTCAGGTATACCTCAATCTCTGAAAACTAAAGTGTACAACCAGTGCGTGTTGCCAGTGATGACTTACGGATCAGAGACGTGGTCCTTCACTGCTGGCCGTATGAGGACGCTCAAGGTCGCTCAGCGAGCTATGGAGAGGGCTATGCTCGGAGTTTCTCTGCGTGATAGACTCAGAAATGAGGATATCCGCAGTAAAACCAGAGTGACCGACATAGCCCAACGGATTAGTAAGCTGAAGTGGCAATGGGCCGGCCATATAGCTCGAAGAACCGATAACCGATGGGGAAGAAAGGTTCTCGAGTGGCAGCCTCGTACCGGTAGGCGTAGTGTAGGGCGACCCCCCACTAGATGGAGTGACGACCTGGTAAGATATGCAGGAAGTCGATGGATGCAGGTGGCTCAGGACCGTGCTTTGTGGCATTACTTGGGGGAGGCCTATGTTCAGCAGTGGACTTGTGAAGGGCTGTGATGATGATGATGATGAACTTATACTAAAAACCTTTCGCCAGATATACTGAAAGTAAACCTTTTTTCATTAAGAAACAAAAAAACACTAATCTTTTAAATTATAATTTAATAAATCTAAAATTACAATACAGATCGAGTGCCTTGATTTTGATAATGCATTTGACAACTTACAGTTGTTACAAAAGTTAAGGGGTATAAAAAAATTCTAAACTTTTGGGTGATTTTGAAGAAGCTTTAACTCCAAGGAAAATGGTCGTACAGAAAAAAGCAGATTGTAGCTCCAAGTGTTTAGTTTTCAGATCAGGAAATAACTTTTTTTATTTTAGTTCCAAATTTTTGCTCTTCCTAAAAGTGGATCACTACACACAACTAGTGACCTAGTGACTAGTATACTTATATCATTCCACTTTGCTTCTAAAACTAAATATATTTAGTGTTTAACTTAAAAAGTTATAATCTTGAGTTAAAGTTGATATTGTTCGAGTGAATGTACGATATAAACTTTAACTTCGTAATAATTGATATAATCAGGCGTTACTTTGCGGAAATCCATTATAACAAATGATATTAATAGTTATGTGATGTGAAGAGCTCTTCAAACTAGGGAAGACACATCATTTTATTTAATTTAGCGGAGGGTTGCAAAATAACTGTTAATATCATTTATTCGTAATAATTTTAATTCTTGTATTTGCATGCATACATGTGCATGTGCGCGCATGCGTGTGCACGTGAATGTTTGTATACGTGCGTGCGTGTATATGTTCGTATACGTGAACGTATGTGCGTGCGTGCGTGCGTTTGTTTGTTTGTGTGTGGGGGGGGGGGGTGTACATACCTGGCCTGTTCGAGACGTTGGCGCGCAGCAGGCGGCAGCGGTGGCACGATGGGACGGCTGGCAGGCGCGGCAAGCAGCTCGTCGGCGCGCTGCCACGAGCCCGCCGTGTGCCGCACGCCCTCTCCGCGCCACGGACCGCCCCCACCACTGCCACCACCCGCCTGTGGGCACAGGGACCGCAGTGGGTGAACAAATTTTACATATTGATATGTGGTTTTTTATAGTATAGGGGGAAAACGAGCATGCGGCTCACCTGATGGCAAGTGTCGACCACCGTCAATGAACAACTACAACACTAGGTTAATAGCAGGTGCATTGCCGGCGTTTAAAAAAGAATAGGCTCTTTTCTTGAAGGTCCCTAACTCTTATTGGTGTAGAAAAATGGTCGACGGTAGTCGATTCATCCAGATGATCCTTTCGTTGGGATACATAAACATAGGCGATGTTTGCTGCCAGTTGGCTTTGAAAGTGAACATTAAGTTATCCGTGTAGTGGCGGTGTGAGAATATCCACTACTGCAAATCGTCCCATGCGTGTCGTAAGAGGTAGAGAGGGAAATTGAAACAAGTGACGGGCACAAGAATCTTACTGATAACAAGTAAAAATAATAAGAAACTGCGGTCGACAATCCGTTCGGCAAGCGTGTCCACTATGGCAAAATATCCCCTGTGAGGCAATCTACCGGGGACGTTTATGTTTCGTAGTGGATTTTTATAGGTTGTAATGGAATTATCTTTAAAGATGATTTCGCCAAAACCTTGATCAACTTTATATACATTTTGGCTACTTTAGAAAAAAAGGACAACATAACATGTGTAAAAACATAGAATACTGTAATACATATACAACACGTAACATAATAAACGCACTTTGAGAAAGTAGTTTGTTCAGAATCGTTTACTTAATCGATTCCTATCATTTTTAATATAGGTAATTTTTTTATCCCAAAAATAATTAAAACTACGTAAATTACAGTCACATTAAATCTGTACAGTCAAAAGAAACTGAAATGAACCGTAACTTAAGACAATAAGACTTTTAAGAGTGCAGTTTTATTTGTATTATTAGTTATTACTAATAGTGTCATTCAATAAAAATAAAGAAAAATGAACTTTATTTCAAGCACCTTAAAGTCTTTTCGTTCGTGGATTTGTACTGTTACCACAACATTTTTCCGGAATTAGTATAACTAATTTGATAAATAATCAGTGCATAAAAATGTTTAACTAAAAATTCAGTGTATGTATTATGATTATAACATAATATACTAATTGGGGTGTCTGAGGGTGTGCGTTAATTAAGTTATATATTGTATAATTGAAAGAGGGAGAGGGCGGAGCCCGTGTAGCCACTAACATGCCACTAACATGTCAATTCACACCTATAAATGTCAACACAATCAATCGTTTCTAATTTACGTATCAAGCGTCACGTTTGCAAATTATTATTTAAAAAAATGCGAATTGTGCAATAATTACATGTCGAAAGAACAGCGGGAAATGGAATGTAAAAAATAAAGGAGTCATATTCTACAACCAGTAAGTCGAAATTATTTATATTTTGTGAATATTAGAAACAAAAATAAAGAAATATTACTGTGTCAAAAACATTAATCAAAAATCTAAAAAAAAGAAAGTCTAAAACGTGTAAATTTACTCAAGTTTATCAATACAGCGAATCGGGTTTGTAGTAGCGATAATATGACGTAATTGCATGTATGTGTGCTCCCGACGACACCGATCTTCGTACAAAATAAGGTTGATAGCCATTCTATTGTGTATTATAGTATACTATGTGTAAAAATGACAACACGTGTTAGAGCCACGCTGCAGCTATATTATAGTTGTAGCACGAATAGGTCGGCTTAATGCTGCTGTATTTCGTATGGTGAGTGTTTACAACCGAAGACCCTTTTTTATTGGAAACGAGGCATTCCATCTTAGTCCTCAGGGGCGACAAGTTTTGATTCTTAATCGAAGATAAATAAAGTATATGGGCCACATCATCCACTTAACATTACGTGGACTGTGTGCTCGTTTGTCAGCCTGATTCTATAAAAAAAACTTTTCCACTTTTGGGAGATGGTATCAAGAGTTTAGGAGTGTTTGGCATTATTCTCACCGGAAACGTACTCTATAGTATAATTTAATTATATAGCATAGTGTAGCAGAAGTTTCGCTACGGAGGTGATGCTGCAAAGGATGTAGTAGTAGTAGTAGTAGAGTAAGTATTAAGGATGTGTAAATACTTCTACAATGGTTTGGCGGTGAAGGAAAACATCGTGAGGAAACCTGCAAGTCAGAGAAATAAGAAAAAGAATATTTCGAAGACATGTAGTAGTTTACCAACACGCATCGGGGTGGCACGGCGGATACGGAGGCCCTTACCCAGCAGTGGGACTTATAATTTTTTATAGCATAGGGTGACAACTGAGCACACCTGATGATAAGTGATTACTGCAGGACATAGACATAAAGATTTAACTTCGAATACGAATCAAAATGCAGATGCGTTGTTACTCGCGGGGACTAAGATAGAACGCCTCGTTTCCAATATAAATGGACTCCGGTTCTCTACACTCACCATATGAAAACATAGCAGCATTAAGCTGTTATTTGACGCTGATACTTTGTCAGAGCGTGGTCCTTCGAGCCGAGCCATCCGCGCTACAAGTATAGTACAAATATAGCTGCAGCATAGCTCTATTACGTATACGTATAGGGTGCAATTATGTTTGAAGTACTGACCGGTGGGGTTCTGCCGCTGGCGGTGGTGCCGGCGGGTAGTATAGGGCGCAGCGCCAGGCGCGCGCGGCCCGGCACCAGCCGCTGCAGGGCGGGCGCACTGTGTGTGTACTGTGTGTATACTGACCGGCGGGGTGCTGGCGCTGGCGGTGGTGCCGGCGGGTAGTATCGGGCGCAGCGCCAGGCGCTCGCGGCCCGGCACCAGCCGCTGCAGGGCGGGCGCACTGTGTGTATACTGACCGGCAGGGTGCTGTCGCTGGCAGTGGTGCCGGCGGGTAGTATAGGGCGCAGCGCCAGGCGCTCGCGGCCCGGCACCAGCCGCTGCAGGGCGGGCGCACTGTGTGTGTACTGTGTGTATACTGACCGGCGGGGTGCTGTCGCTGGCGGTGGTGCCGGCGGGTAGTATCGGGCGCAGTGCCAGGCGCTCGCGGCCCGGCACCAGCCTCTGTAAGGCGGGCGGGTGCGGGGCGCCCTCCACGTCCACGAGGAAGGGCGGCGGCATCAAGTGCGGCGGTGCTTGCGTCTGCTCGTCCAGCGCGCCGCCCAGCGCGTCGCGAACTGCGTGCACACAATCTGTGACTCTCACTGTACACCTAGTACCCGTAGCTACGTAGTTACAGTGTGTAAAGCAGCATATCATTATTATGTCCTAAACCACCACGTAGTCCAAGTGTGTACGCAGTGTACACTTTTATGAATACTGTATTTAATTAATTAATTTATTTAAGTCCATTAAGGTTTACAATTAAGGTTGCAATAAATTAAGACACGTGTCGTGTAAACGGGGATATATTTCACTCTTATAACTATTATAGGTATACATTACACATACATATAGCTGTTATACTTAAATAAGTACGGATATGATGTAGGACACCGGACACGCGATCTAAAGAGCCAGTATATTATATATACCTATATTGTGTCCCTACACGCAGCCCTTGCCAAATATATTACTGTAAGTCCTAAAAAGTCCTAAAGTGTACTAAAGCCTTGGCCAAATATATTACTATAAGTCCTAAACCACCACGTACTCCAAGTGTGAATGCAGCCTTAGCCAACTATATTACTATAAGTCCTAAACAACCACGTAGTCCAAGTGTGATTGCAGCCTTAGCCAACTATATTACTATAAGTCCTAAACAACCACGTAGTCCAAGTGTGCACGCAGCCATAACCAACTATATTACTATAAGTCCTAAACTACCACGTGGTCCAAGTGCGTACGCAGCCTTAGCAACTATATCACTATAAGTCCTAAACCACTACACAGAAGGTGTTGGGCACGCCAAAGCGACTGCGGACAGCGGAGGCGACCTGCGGAGGCGGGAGGAGTGAAGACGCTACGTTTTCCCACAGTAGTATGCCACGTTAAGGCAGCTGCCTGACATGTGGTTTTTTCCTGCTATTTTTGCGCAGGCCAAAAAATTACTAGAAGGGAGTAGTTTTTGCACAAGAATAACGCAAATTAAAATAGGAGTTCATAATTTAAACTAAAACAGGCATCAGTTTGGTGAATATCGTAGACTGACTATGATGGAATACGTCAATACACACAAGAGTTGAAAAATAATATTATGCATATATAGTCCGTTCGCGTTAAGAAAATAGTGAGTCATCGTTGTCCGTCGGCCTGGCCATGCCCCCCAGCCAATTAAAATGCAAGAAATTAGAAAGTCGAATTCACAGTGACCAGTTGAAGTCAGGCCTTCGAACAACCGAAATCGCCCCACAATATAATAAATATTTAATAGATGAGACTGCCAAAAGTAATGGCATTACAATTCTTCGCCTACCGCCTTACCATTGCAAACTAAATCCAATTGAATTGGTTTGGGCCCAAATAAAAAATTATGTTGGTACCAATAACTCCACGTTCAAAATGAGTGACATAAAAAAATATTAGATAACGCAATTGCATTAATAGACGCTAATCGTTGGAAGAAGTGCTGCGACCACGTGATACGCGATGAAAATACCATGTGGAATTTGGATGACATCATGGAACTTGCAGAACAAAATTCTTTCATAATTAATGTAACTGGAGAATCTAGCGATACTGATTAGTGATATAAGTAATTTTAAGAAAATTTGTTTCCATTTAACTTAATTAAATGTTTGAAAAAAAAAAAGAATTTTTACTCCACTGTGAATACATCTTTACCCTGTAGTTGCACTGATGACTCACTATTTTCTTAATGCGAACGGACTATAATTTTCATGCTTACTAGACCATAGACAATATGGTCTATATTGCAGACTGCGCACAGCGCATAACGCGCACGTCAGACGCGCCAGCGTGACGCCTCGCGTTCGTCTTGTGTTGTTATTTTTCGCGCTCATGCTATGCTAGCGTTGCGCACGACTGAGAGTGTTGCACCAACAACTAGCTACTGTGTACGCAGCTTTAACCGAATATTTATTTATTTATTCTTTCATGCACAAAGTAGTACATATAGCGAAGTTAATGCCATAGGGCATTCTCTCCTAGTCAACCATTAGACTAAACAGAGATAGACATTTTGGAGAAGGTGGAGCATTAATCAAATATAGAGGAAAATAATAATAATAATACATATATATAATACAATATACACACACACATATATATATATATATATATATATATATATATATATACAATAAGTACGTATAAATATTATCTATATTAGAACAAATATGAAATATATATACGAAAAAAAGAGCTGTGTTAGTTCAAACTTGCAACGATTTAATCACCTACTTACGGACTTGATTTTTAAAAACTAATAACTATAGTCAACCAAATCTAAGAAATTCTTTTTGATTTCACATTAATCATTCA
The DNA here is from genome assembly GCA_907164705.1 of Parnassius apollo. Lineage (NCBI taxonomy): Eukaryota > Metazoa > Arthropoda > Insecta > Lepidoptera > Papilionidae > Parnassius > Parnassius apollo. The sequence goes on along the minus strand of CAJQZP010000341.1, from coordinate 526,975 downwards.
GCAATAACTTTTCACAAACGTACTCACACGATTTAAAATAACCATTTACGTGAATCCGAAGAAATAAGTTATCTATATTTCATAATAACGTGTATAGTTTTTATCACTAATTTAAATTTGAATCTTTCAAACAAAGCAAAATCTTAAAAAATAACTAGTATCAACTTTTTGTACTTGACGTCTTTTCCATGATATGTCGCTATGTACATAACCGTAGTGTTTGGATGATTAAAATTAATTACTTGACGTCTTTTCCATGATATGTCGCTATGTACATTACCGTAGTGTTTGGATGATTAAAATTAATTGTTATGCGAATAATAGGCAAAAATAATTAAATTTTTAATGTATTATTTGTTTAATTTAATTTTTATTTCTAAAATTCCTTAAATTACATGAATCATGAATAAAACAAGTTTATTTTTTTTAATTTGTCAACGTAAATTTGTGTAGGCAAAAAAACTCATATACAAGGCCGCGATATAAAAACCACTACGTAATTTCTATATCCCGCCATTACTGGAGCTTACTGTGCGTAATTTTGTGATTTTGTGTTTGCCTTCTTAATTTGTGTCTCGGCTTTAACTTTTTGGACTTTTTCTTCAGTATTCGTCGAAGCATGTGTCCATTTCACAAAGGATTATTGGGCAAAAGTGGTAGAAAAAACAAAAAACATTATTATCGATGACTTTGACTTTGAAATAGACATTAATTTTGACTGCATTATTGAAAATCAAACAACGATAGCTAACTAGTTGTATTGAAAGTGATTGAATAAATTTCTTTTTAATTTAGTTATAATCTTAACTGACCGAGAGGTCAATCGACGGATTCAATTCGGCTGGGCGTTCGGAAAATTATGACACATCTTCTTGTCAGGTATACCTCAAAACCTGAAAACCAAGTTGTACAACCAGTGCGTGTTGCCAGTGATGACCTACGGAATCGAGAAGTGGTCCTTCACTGCTGGCCGTATGAGGACGCTCAAAGTCGCTCAGTGAGCTATGCTATGTATGCTCAGTGAGCTAGCTCGAAGAACCGATAACCGTTGGGGAAAAAAGGTTCTCGATTGGCAGCCTCGTACCGGTAGGCGAAGTGTAGGGCTAACCCCCACTAGATGGAGTGAGGACCTGGTAAGATATGCAGGAAGTCGAAGGATGCAGGTGGCTCAGGACCGTGCTTTGTGGCATACCTTCGGGGAGGCCTATGTTCAGCAGTGGACTTGTGAAGGGCTGTAATGATGATGATGATATAATCTTAATTTTTTATAACTGTACCTCTAGAAATAAGCAGTACCTAACAACAAATACGTAGAAACTGATAAATCTTGTGTTTTAAATTATGCGTTTTTAATTTAGTAGTATTTTTAAAACAGTCTGTACACAATCTTCGTCAAGAATATTGTTACGAGCTTAGGGTTCGTGACAGTAAAACTGCCGATTGAAATACCAAAATTAACACTTTATTTACCGAACACCAATTAAAACTTAAAAAAAATCACTAATAATTAATCACACTGATCACTTTAGTTCACTTTATTTCGCTCCGAAGCTTCGCCTGTATCGCCAATTCAATACTGCCCCGATCGCGGCTATCAACGACTTTATATAGGTTTCTTCTACCGAAACATTTAGAATATTCCAGCAAATACGGGTCCCGACTAAGTTCAGAAAGTTCGAGACTGGACCCTTCTAGAAAGCTTAATTCTTCTGTTCGATACTAGATGGTGCTGTTGGTGGAAAGTTCAAGATTGGCATTTTTAGGAAGCCCTCCTCGCTCCGTTCCCCGACACTAGACGGCGCTAGTGCCAGGTACCAGACATCAACTTAGGCGCGCAACAATATCATTGTATATCATAGGCCTGTCTGTTTTAAACCACTACGTGGTAAATATGTACTCGTGATCTGTTTAAAAGTGCGGTAATATTCGTTGTGGGTTCTTATTAGAAGTTAGATGAACCAGCTGGAATGCAAGATTGTGTGCACGAACGTGTCGGTTAGACCGGAGAAGGACCACACTCCCACAGAATACCAGCGTGAAATAGCAGCTTAATGCTGCCGTGTTTCTTATGGAGAGTGCATCGAACTGGAGACCTTTTGTACTGGAAATGAGGTACTCCATCTTAAGTCCCCAGGGGTGACAACGCATTTGCTTGTTAATCGAGGATAGATGTAGATGTCAATGGGCCACAGAATTCACTTACCATCAAATGGACTGTATGCTTGTTTGTCACACATATACTATTAAAAAAAATCTGCGCTAGCGAGTCGCGACCAACCAAAGATTATAGAGTAATGATCGATGATCGACAGAAGCGTGCGGATCACACAAATCAACAGCGTACGACAGAGAACGCAACAAGCAACGTCTTGTTTGCCCATTATATCACTGCGGGCAACGAGTATTTAACATTATAGTTCGTGCCAAATCGATTGAGAAAAATGGACATTGACCTTTCGGTTTAACCAGGGGCTACAAACCTTAAATATATAGGCACTTTTTATATGTAGTACTTTCTTTATTTGTATTTTTTATATTTCTTTTATAATGATTGATATAGTATTTATTTATTACCTATTATTAAAAAGTTATGTAAAAGATCGCTGTAGAAGAAAAATCATCCATTGTTATAAAGTACTTTATTCATTTAACAAAAAGCATTAATTTATAACACATAAAGATTAGAGTGATAACGACACCGAATAAGTACGTACTTATTCAAAAGATAAAACTTTATTTTCAATATTATATAAGAACTTTATTTTTATTCGGTGTATGCGGACCGGCCCAAAAAAGTGACGCATCTCTGGCTGCCATTGTCACGTTTCTTTTAGAGCGAACTGACGTAACGCGCGTTTTGTTTATTTTAAAGAGATGAATTTGCAAATGCTCAATATGGTGATTATATTGATTCAAATATTTTTTTAAATATGAAACTGTTATAAAATGAATTGCTGCTTACCATAAATTGAAATATAAAATATAACACATTTTTGCGATGTACCGTAAGATTTTACGATGTTTATAGGAACCACAGACAATATTATTAAAGAAACAAAAAAAACATATGTGCTGACCTAGAAATGTGAATAATATCAATATTTACAAATTGTTATCACATCTGAATTGAGATTTTATAAGTTACGCCTTTTGACACTCGGCTCATATCTGAGGTCATTGTCCGTTTTTCTCAATCGATTTGGCACGAACTATAGTATAGTACTAAAACCCTGAAGTTATACATTTGAATGATCGACCCGATTAACCCGGTTCATGCGACGAATCAATACTTGAACGGTCACAAATACAGGACTGACCCAGCGGGCGGTAGTCCGTGTGGAAGAAGAGCTCCGGCGGCAGCTGGCGCAGCAGGCGGTGCCCTGCGCCTAGGCCCAGCAGCAGCAGGTGCCCGTGCGAGTCGGACGCGGCCACGGAGCCCGCGCCGCCCCACTTGGCGTCGAACAGCGCGCCGTCGCCCTGGCCCTCGATGCGGTTCTGGAACTGCGCCAGCACCTGCAACACGCCACCCGGTCTCTAAGTCGCTTGGCTTGGCATGGCTTTGCCGACACATGTAAATAAATAAAGTTTGCTTTTTTCTCCAAAGATGGCGCTGTACAAATTATTTATATACTTGAATCGCGATGCTTAGAATCATGCAAGTGTATAACCTCAAATCATTTAAACCCGTAAAATTGTCCACATGAAAACTCTTTGGGAGTTTGCAGTGTTAACAATAAATGAAGAATTCGAAATATAACTATCTTATTTCTCACCACAAAGTTTTCGGTACAGATACCCCTTGTCATGCTTGGTACAGATGCCCCTTCCATATGCTGGTCTCCTGGTCTAAATTTATATAAATGTTTTTAATTAAAGATATTAAAAAATAATTAGCCAAGATCCGCGTATTAATTTTTTTTAATAAGATAAGGGCGAAAAAAAACCACATAGCTCACCTAATGGTAAGTGGATGCTGTGGCTCATAGACGTCTACTTTATCCTCAACTAAAAATTAAAATGCAGATGCGTTATCACCCCTGAGGACTGAGATACAAGTATCGTGTCCAGTAAAAAGGGTCACCGGACGTCTACACTCACAATACGACACACAACAGCGTTAAGCTGTTATTTGTTACATGTTTTTCTTGATGTCTAGTGTAAAAAGCACCTCCCGTCCTCTAACCCACTGCGTCCACATACTACACTCTTCACCACTATGATCCACAAAGTAGGTGAGACACATAATTTTTTTTACGTGAATCTTTAGTAATTAAGTTTTAACACTTAAAATTTCTGCAAAGTAACATCTGATTCTACTAAACATTTTACTTTTCTTCAAGCACATGAAAATTTTAATATTCAATAACGCTTATACCATGAGCTAGCATGACGCTTGATATTGTGTAGCCATCATAAACGACGAGTCGTGTGTATCTGACATCCTGCTTTTCACACATTGGAACCCAAACTATCAAGATATGAATTTTTTTTATTTAGGTCCTTCGAGCCGGATATATCAACAATATACCAATATACGTTTTCTTGTTTCCCTACATATTAAAGATAAAATAGTTGTGACTGCATGGTGATGTGAATGTGAATATTTATGAACGTGTGCGTGTAGTGTGCGTGTGTACGTGTTCACCTCTCCCGTGTGCGCATCCCACACGAACAGCTGTCCGTCATGCCCTGCAGACAGCAGCACGCCAGGCAGCTGTGGGTGCGGCTCCAACACGTACGCCTCGTCGCGGTGACCACGTAGCACTCGCACTTGCCGACAAGTGCGCGCGCACCACACCTGCACACAACCACGCACTATACTTAAAGTACATGAACATTCCTGGTGGTATAAGTAAGTCAGCAATTCATCATCGAGCCACCGCGATGCTACGACATTACGACATCGCGGCATAGTTCACGGTACCTCAACCCACCTAATTTAGTCAATCTTGAAAGGAATAATAAATATTCTATCCCATTCTCGTGCGGAATTCGAAACCGCGGCCTTTATCGATTCAATTCACTGCTGAGCCAACTGTATCAAGGATCCGTCAAATTGATTTTCTAGAGTGACATCACAAAAGCTGACAGACGTGAGGTTCACGCTTTTGGTGCTGATTTTTCCAAAGCATTTGATGTGATTAACCATGGATTACTAATACAAAAACTTAGCCACACCGGAAACTTCGGTGCACAATTGCGGTGGTGTCAATTCTATACTTAAGATCATTCTTGAATGGTTTTGGTCCGTGACTAAATCATGTTCAAGATCAGCGCCGACAGGTGTACCCCAGGGATCTCATCTCGGACTTTGTTTTTATACTATTTGTAAATCATTTATGGGCTAGACGTACGTCTCAGTTTTAAATATTCCCAGATTATTTTAAAATTTATAGTTAAATTCACTATGACTAAACTATGTTGCAACTACAACGCGACCTTAACGTAGTAACTAATAAATGTAAGTCAGGTAAAGTGAATTAAGTAATAAACCTAATTAATACAGCAAAATGCTTTTACTATATAAACAATATTCAACTAACTGAAGGCCTGCCTTTTGGTTATAATCCAACTGCATAATGTTTAAAGTCCAGTTTTATGAACCTAATAATAAAAATTATTAAGTTTAGCGTCAAAAAAAGAAAACCACAAAATCCAATAGGTGGCAGTGTGGTCAAGTTATTAATAAATCCTATATTTCAAAACCTGAAAAATAGATTGTACAACCAGTGTGTGTTGCCAGTGATGACTTATGATCCTTCACTGCTGGCCGTATGAGGACGCTGAGGTCGCTCAGCGAACTATGGAGAGGGCTATGCTCGGGGTTTCTCTACGTGATAAACTTAGAAATGACAATATCCGCAGTAGAATCAGAGTAACCGAAATAGCCCAACGGATTAGTAAGTTGATGTGGCAATGGGCCGGCCATATAGCTCGAAGAACCGACAACCAATGGTGAAAAAAGGTTCTCGAGTAGCAGCCTCGTACCGGTAGGTGAAGTGTAGGGCAACCCCCCACTAGGTGTAATGACGACCTGGTAAGACATGCAGGACGTCGATGGATGCTTAGGGGCACCTCATTAGGGCCTTTGTTCAGCAGTGGACTTGTGAAAGGCTGTTGTAATGATGATGATGATAACATTGTAAAAAGATCCCACAGTTTATTCAGAAACATACAGCGCCATCTATCGGAAAGACCGGAAGAACATCTGCGGGTCCAGCCAGTATAATAATAAAGTAATAATAATAATGTCCTCCAGACCGAATTTCGATTACGGCGGCCTGCCTCAACGGAGGCTAGCCATCGGCGCAGGACAGGATTATAGTGCCCAAGCGTATGCGCAGGCACAGGCGCACTCTCTATTCCCTCACTCTCATAATCCGATGGGACGGTAAACCAACAAGACCGGAGAGAGATCAGGCGCAGGTCCAACGGCTTTACGTGCTTTCCGAGGCACGGGGGTGAGACATCGCCAACTTCCTGACTCCGAGCACTACTGAGAATTTCTAGACGGAAAAACTCAATAATTAATTTTTTGGCCCGACCCGGGACTCGAACCCAGGACCTCATGGTCAGCAGTCGCACTACTACAGCCACTAGACCAACGAGGTGGTAATATATATATTACTGCCTCGTATTATAGTATAAATAATAAAGTATTGAAGAATAAATAAATGATTGTGTTCACATAGTGTCACTCACCCGGACCGTGTTATCGGAGACTGCGGTCATTACATACGCGTCGCTGCGGTCCCAGCACACCATCGTCACCTGTAATGTATTGTATTTTAAAAACCGATGTATTATATAATATTGTATTGTATTATATGTTGTATTATATTTTAAAATCTGGTAGCTCGGATGGTAAGTAGCGCTCTCTGTAAATTTCACAGTACGCGTGCACCCCGGGTTCGATACCCTCCGGCACCAAGGAAATTGTGAATTGCAATTTTAAGTGCTGATTTACCACGTGCTCAGCGGTGAAGGAAAACATCGTGAGGAAACCTGCGTGTCTGAGAAATAAAAGAAAAATAATATTTCGAAGACATGTGCAGTTCTCCAACACGCATTGGGGCAGCGCGGCGGACACTTCCTTGCCCTAAGACCCTCTCAGAAATTAGGGGTGGCCTGTGCTCAGCATAGTATGCAATTATATTAAGTGTAGTGATTACACTGGTCGCCGACTGGTTAGCCTCGACAGTATATTTACGTAATTAATAAATACATCGTTCTTTGGCATAGAAGAAGCCCCACCATCTTTAATAATATTTTTATACATAACGACGAAATTCACTTTTGGAAATGTTGCTCCTATTGTAAGGACATGAAAGAATAGAGGAACTATTCCATTTTGCATGGGTATGCTGTTGTGCACTTGTTAATTTACTGTCCCACGTGTAGGTACGGCCCCTCGAAGCGCCAGGCGTGGACCTGTAGTAGCATGTGACGTGCAGAAGCACGCGCACTGCTGGCGTGTGGCTGGCGGCGGTGCTCACCTTGAGGCGCTTGGCGTGGTCCTGCAGCAGCACGTGCCTCCACTGCGTGGCGTGCAGCGTCCACAACGCGGCGCTGCCGTCCTTGCTGCCGGACACCAGGCGCAGGCCACGGTGCGCCCAGGCCAGCGAGTCCACCGCGTCCCCATGCACCGCCTGCTCCAGCACCTATACACAACCACAACCAGGATTACAACTCATTTGTGTTGCTTATTAATGGTTTTTTTTTTTAATAGAAGAGGGGGCAAACTAGCATACGGTTCACCTGATATGAAGTGACTACCGCCGACCATGAACATCCGCAACACCAGGGGAATTGCAGGTGCGTTGCCGGCCTTTTAGAAAGGAGTAAGCTTTTTTCTTGAGGTCTCCAGGTCGTATCGGTCCGGAAAAATCGCCGGTGGTAAACTATTCGACAGAGAGGACGAGGAGGTACGCGGAAGAAAACTTCTAGTGAAACGTACAGTAGTGGACCGCCAAGCATCCAGATGGTGTGGATGGTATCGGGAGTTTTGCTGCGATGTGCGTTCATGAAATTTAGCGGCTGGCTGGATTAATCCGAACAATTCCTCAGAGGACTCCCCGTGATAGATGCGATAAAATACGCAAAGAGATGCAACATCTCTTCGAAGCGCCAGTGAATCGAGCCGATCAGAAAGCACTCTGTCGTCGACGAATCGAGCCGCTCTGCGCTGGATACGGTCAAGTGGAAGGAGCTGACACTGATGAGCCCCAGCCCAGAGATGGGAACAGTATTCCATGTGCGGCCGAACCTGCGCCTTGTAAAGTTGCAGGCGGTGTGCCGGCATGAAATACTGTCCCGCTCTGCTGAGCACGCCAAGCTTTTTTAGAGGCCAATTTGGCCTTCTCTTTCAAGTGACCACAAAACTGCACGTCACACGATATGTCGACGCCGAGGATTCCGATACTGGCTGAGGCATCAAGGGGAGTGCCTTGAAACTGAGGAGATACGACAAAGGGGTCCTTTTTAGCGGTTAACGCGCAAACTTGTGTCTTCTGAGGGTTAAACTGGACTAGATTTAGTCGCCCAAATTCGGGACCCTGTTCAGCAAAGACTCGACTTCAGACACAAGTTTGTGCCGGTACTCGGTGATACCGTCAGGCCCACTCGACTTGTGGATGTCCAGGGAGAGGAGTGCTTTGCGAACCGAGCGCTGTGTGAACCGGACCTCCGGCACGGAGCACTCACACCGCGGGATGGTCGGAGGCGTACTCCCCCCGTCATCCAGAGTCGAGTTGGACGCAAAAAAAGAGCCTAGCATATCGGCTTTCTCGTTTGCGGTATGGGCCAGTGAGTCGTCCTCCCTGTGCAGATATGGAAGAGATGACTGACAGAAATTCCCCTGGACAGCCTTGGCGAGAGACCAGAATGCACGTGTTCCAGAAAGAAGGCGAACTAGTTTCTCGCCGACACTGCCTATGTGCTCTTTTGAAGGACCTGGAAGCGGAATTATACTTCCTTTTTAGAGCGCTGGTGTTTACACCCCGGGACGTTGATGCGTCAGCCCAGGCCCGGTAGCACTCCTGCTTATAGCATGATGCTATTTTACAGGAGCGACCAAACCATGGCTGTTATTTGCCCTCCGATGGGCATTACAGAGGAAGGAATAAAAAGTGTCATACCCTGAAATACCACATCAGCGACAGAATCAGCAACAACGTTGGGATCGTCCGGCGAAAAACAAAGCCGCCCCCAAGGATACGATGCAAAGAAAGACCGCATCCTATCCCAATCAGCTGATCTATAGTGCCAAACACGGCAACAGCCTGCAGAATGCAACCGCGATTTCAGCGTGAGCGTCATCCCCCAAAATACGCGGGGCAGACTGAGCACCAACGCTCAGGAGTGGAGTAACTTGGTCGTGGAAGCTCAGCGAAGGATTCTCCAGGGGATGCTGGTACCCACCTGGGGTAGATCTTTACTTAACTCACCAGACGAAACGCAGAAGCAGAGGTTCCACTTCACGCCGGTATTCTGTGAGGTCGTGGTACCACCCCGGTTTGAGCCGGCCCATACTTGCAACAGTAAAGCTGCCGTGTGGCTCTACCACTGTTCGAACGTTGCAAATTAATTTAAAATTTTAGCGGCTCCTCGAAGGGCCAAAAACATTTTTTATACTGTTGTATAAGGTTTCAATCGTTAGTATGGAAGAGCCATGCTGCAGCTATATCAGGACTCGTTATTAGTCTAATATATGAGGTCAGCTCGGCTGGGATAGAATCACACTTTCATAAAATACCAGGTCAATGCTGATGTGTTTATAATAGTTATCTACCATAACCATACGAAACACAGGAGCATTATTTTGCTATTTCACGCTAGTATTATAGAGAAGACCAGTGTGTGTACATGCGTGCTGTTGGCGACGCATTGTTTTGTATGTAATATTTATTATAAATTTTATAAAATATGTGTAGGTAAGCTTGTATGTATTTGTAATATTATCCCTAAGGTAGATAAGAGTGAGCGATTCCCGCTAGCATTCTTGGCGGTCAGTCGTCGCCGCAGTCTCCGCTGGTGTGCACATACATACGTTTAAGTCGTCGCCGCAGTCTCCGCTGGTGTGCACATACATACGTTTAAGTCGTCCCGCGCTTTGAAGAATCTAACGGTCAATTTGTATTTTCACCGTGTGGCGCAATAAACATTTTATGTAACCAGCACGAGTTCTTGATTTGCTATCGATCCACTTCACGTGCGTATGCTTGATCGCGCGTAAGTATGTGCGCGTGTACGTGTACGTACCCGGCGGGGCCCGGTCGCATCCAGCGCGTACACGCGCACATGGTGGTCCGCACTGCCGGCCGCCAGGAAGGCGCCGCCCGCAGACCAGGCGGCGCAGATCATGTGGCACGCGCCGGGCCGCATGCGCTCCACGAACTGCACCGGCCGGGACAGGAACTGGCCGTCGTTGGCGCACGTCCAGAACGCGACCGAGCCGTCCGTGGACGTGGACGCGAGCCAGCGCACGTCGCCGTGCCCAGGCGGCGCCCAGTGCACCTGCACACACACACACACACATTATACACTATGTAGTCAAGTTATGCAAAGGAAAGACGTTTTAAAAATACTAATTTATAAAAAAAATACGTGTGGCACTCGGGGACTGCCGCGGTAAAGCTATTGCATATCATTTTTATCAACTTATGCAATTATAATTATTTCTTTATTTTATTGAGCGTGGTGACCGATAAGAAAACAATATTTTTTTTCTTTTATTGAATAAATGAGAAATTAATATTGTTTAAAATATTTTTATTATCTTCCAATAGACGTAGGTTATTCAGGAATTTTTATCATTGAAACTATAGGTTTATGGTAATTAACGAGTTCTTCTGACAAACGATAATTTTCTATAAAGTCTGTGTTTATTAAATACTCTAAATTCACGAAATTTGCTAGCTTGACGACGACTCATGTAAATCCAAAGAATATGCTTCTTGCAATATAATAAAATATTTTTATTATCTTACAATACATGCAACTAGTCTACACGCATACGTCTAGTAGCACGCACACAAACACCGTGCCGAAGTCTGCCGAACTTAAACGACGTTAGACGATGTTAGGTTTTCGGGTCTTAGGTTTTTTTGTGTTAGCCATTAAACATCTCCTAATTAAGCTATTGCATAGCTTTTATTGCTATCGGAATTGCAGTTCCTGTGTGATCACACACAGGAACTGCAATTCCGTTTGTCTACTCAATATCTACATGTGGCCTGCATTCACAACATACTGCTGATGCGGATATCCTGCTGGACCTGTAACTATATAGCCCCTACAAATTGAACGCATCCAGCGCAGAGCAGTTCGAATCGTCAACAACTGTTTCTGATCGGCTTGACACATTAGAGCGTTGTGCGGTAAGGCAACACGGCAATTACACGCCAGTAACACAGACCACAGAGCACAGAGCAGGCGGCACAGAGCACGCAGCACTCACGGAAGTGATGGTTCCGGCGTGCGCATGGAGCACGGCCCGCGGCGCCCCGGTGGCCAGGCACCACACGCGCACCAGCCGCTCCACGGAACCGCACGCCAGCAGCGTGCAGTCTGCAGACACGCATACATCCGTGATCTCCGCACCCGCGCCCCGCAGTGTTGCCAGCAGCCGCCCGTCCAGGGCACTCCACACCTTCACCAGCAGGTCATCCGCACCCTGAAATCACACCAACCATAACACTCACTTGAAAACCTAATCGATCTATACACTAGAGCCTCCTACCAGCAGGTCATGCACACACTAACACCACATCACACATCACGCAACGCACTTATTTTTTTTTTTTACTATTCTAAGGTAAGATTTATATACTACACTGTACAATCCAACCTGATGGTAAACAATGATGTAACCTAAGATGGTGAAGCGCACTGATATAACAAAAGCCACCAAATACAAATACGCCTGTGTCCGAGGCTAGGAATATAGGTTTTAACCAGATTCTGGTTACCGAAGTTTCATGTCTTTCCATTGAGTTCAAAGTTACTAAATGGCATTTTACAGTACCAGCCCTATATATGGCAGCAACCAACAATACTCCATGCACGATTAGACTTGCACTTTATCCAAAGTAAGCAGCTGTCCCGACTTGAATGTCTCCTAGCTTCATGAACACAAAAATGAATGCTGTAGTGTGCGTGTATAGTGATGCGATTCAATTTTGCATTTGTAGTAAATATACAGTGGTGTGCTTTCTTCGCCTCTCCATACAAGTGATAGACGTTTTGTTTAGGAATTAACGCGCACGGCCTCTCCAGTTCGTGAGAAGTGGGACTGGCAAGTGCAACTAACAAATGACAAGTGCTTAGTGCGCGTGAACAGGTAGTGACAAGTGATAACTGTGAGGCCCGGTTTACATTTTGAGAAGTGACAATTTGCACTTGCCACTCGTACTCGTCACTTCTCAAAATGTAAACCAGGCATTAAAGATATGGCAGATTAAAATTACAAGTGATGGGATGTGTTGAGCCAGTGAAAAGGTTATGACTCAGCGTAATGATGCAGGATAACTTACAGCGCTGATGATTCTGCCATAACCACACTATGCATGATCCAAAATTTTAAAAGACACTTACTAAAATTTTAGTCCTACACATAAAACGTATGCAGACAAAAATATCAATTAGTACTCCCAAATTAAAAATGTATTCCATTCACAATTTCATTTTTGTTTCTTAAACAAAAAATATCGCTTTATACATCCATCAATTACAGCCATATATCTTCTACTATACATAAAGATTCTACATAGATTGCCTCTTAGAATCCACATAGAGGCGGTGTAAGAATATCCACTACCCCATATTCTCCTGTGGGTGTGGTGACAGAGGGAAACTGAAACGAAGTGAGCAGCAAGTGAGAGGGCAACTTCGTGTTAAACTGAAACGAAGTGAGCAGCGGCAACTTCGTGTTAAACTGAAACGAAGTGAGCAGCGGCAACTTCGTGTTAAACTGAAACGAAGTGAGCAGCGGCAACTTCGTGTTAAACTGAAACGAAGTGAGCAGCGGCAACATTCGTGTTAGAAACGAAGTGAGCAGGGACTGGAAACTGAAACGAAGTGAGCAGCGGCAACTTCGTGTTAAACTGAAAAGTGAGCAACTCGTGTTAACAGGGCAGCGGCAACTTCGTGTTAAACTGAACGAAGTGAGCAGCGGCAACTTCGGGTTAACAATTCAAAATTATAAAAAACTGTGGTTGCCAGCCTATCTGTCAAACTTAGCAACTATAGCAAAATATATGGAGGGAAGCCCATATTCAGCAGTAGATTTGGTTGGATTTTTATTATTTCGAGTCAATATCAGGAAGATAATGACCTATTCCATTTTAATTCTAAGGGGTAACAACATATCTGTATTTATATTCTTAATCAAAATACAACCACTTACCATCAGGAAGTGATTTTTATTGCTATAAAAAAATAGGCAAACTTTTTTAAATACAGAATAAGGGTGCAAAATGAGCACCTGACTATTATCGATTAAGAATCAAAATGTAGATGTGTTGCCACCCCTAAGGGCTAAGGTGGAATGCCTCGTTTCCAGTAAAAAAGGTCTCTGGTTCTCTACACTCACCATACGAAACACATCAGCATTGAGCTTGCTATTTTACGCTGGTATTCTCTGACGACGTAGTCCTTTCCCGTTCGAGCCGACCCATTCGTAGTACAACCATAATATAACTGCAGCATGGCTCTAGAACGTATAAACTAAAGAAACAGGAAGGATGGTGTTTTAAATATTGAACTCACAGTAATAACATAACGTCCGGTGCGGTCGAACACGAGGCAGTATACTGCGGACAAATGTCCCAGTGTCCGACGTTGTAACTGAAGGCCGGACAGCATCCGTGCTGGAAATGGCTTGCTTGGTGGGCCCACTATGCCACCCACCTCCCGACATGCTAGCCTCCGTACTACAATCAGACAATAATTTTTTTTTTATTTATTTAACCTTTTTCGCTCATTAACTGTACAATTGGTGGTCTTCAAGCATTCTCTACCAGTCAGTCACGAGCTAAGCAGAGAAACAAAAAATATGTATACATAATTGTTATATTCGTGATCTTATTTAGAATAAAACACAACTTAATGCTCGGACAACAGACCGAGGTTTTTCATCTTAACCTATATATGAAAACATTACAATAATATACACTTATAAATATAAATTACTACAGATAACCTAAATTTATTAATTTAATGTTTTAAATTATGATAATAATAAACATTTATTTCTCCCACATACTCAGTTACAATTATATCTTGCGTAGCTAAAGCATTTTTAGCCTGGAACCTGGAATCACGAAACACAAACCCTAACCCCTACCTATGTACCTATGTCACAAAAATACTGTAAATGCTCCTTCAAATCAATGAGTTTAATTTCTTACATTGTCCCAACATTACAATGTAATTAAGTATGTCATATATGTATATTGTCTAAGGAATAGTTGATCTCTCCTGTAATAAATATAATAAAATTGATGTGTCAACATATTTAGCATAACAATAAATCATAAATGTTTATTTGCAAGAATCATGGCATAAAAAGGTGTCACAATTTATATAGTGCAGTTTTGTTTCATTGACAATATTGCATAGCATGTAAATAAAAATTTTAAAATGTTCATATTATGAAAATATTATAATTAATTATTTAAATCTAAATTCAATTTTCATGACTTGTTATACAATATGTCACAAAAACCCTGTGGTTCCCTTTAAGTGACTTATCAGAATTTAACTTAAATTCAAAAAAAATAATTTGCAAATTGTATTGCACTATCCAGGGAGTAAGAGGATTGTCATAGATCCCGCTTTACCGATGCTCGTGTCAGTTAAGAGGTAAAAAAAACCACGTACAATTTCCAAATAATAATTTATTTTAGTTAAATTTAATTTTTTAATGGTCGAATTTTCTGGGAAAAAAGTTGGTTGACCCTGCAACCCATCCCTGTAAAGTAAAAAAAAGTAAAGTTACAGCCTATATAAGTCCCACTGCTGGGCACAGGCCTCCCCTCATTTCTGAGAGGGTTTCAGGCCAAGAAGTGTCCGCCGCGCTGCCCCAGTGCGTGTTGGCGAACTTCACACGTCTTCAAAATATTTTTTTTTCTTTTTCCTCTGACATGCAGGTTTCCTCACGATGTTTTCCTTCACCGCCGAGCACGTGGTAAATCGCACTCAAAATTGCAATTAACAATTTCATTGGTGCCGGCGGGGCCATCCCTGTAACTTCCTGCTAATTTCAAATACAAAGCGCTCCAAATTTCGCTAAATTATGACGTTGAATATAAAATGTCGTAGTAATTTAAAAAAATCAATTTTGAAAAAAAAATTCGTTAACGATATCTCACGAAAGAATCGACCAATTTTGACCGAAACGGCGGCGATCGACGTGTTTTTTAAGGTTAAAAGCTGATTAGTTTTTGGAATCGATCGGCCCATCGGATCAGCCGTTTAAAAGTTATTCCAAAAAAAAACAGTTTTTCAATATTAATATTTTTGAGATTCTAAATCTACCGGTCCAAATTAGTTAAAATTCAAAGGAGGTCTAAATTTGATGAAACACTTGGAAATCCGCTTAGTTCATTTCAATCGGTCAAGCCGTTCAAAAGTTATGAGGTTTACATACATCCATACACACATACAAACAGACAAACAGACACTATCGAAAATTGTCAGAGTGGCTTCCTGTGACTACAAAACTTCAAGATTTGATGAAAACTCAATTTTCGAAAAACGGGGTAAATACAACAACTTCCCGATTTTTGAAGATTTTCAATTTTCTTAGCGGGAAGTTAAAAATTATTTTCTAAAATTTGAATACTGATTCTGATAACGAACTTAACGGGAACCACAGAGTTTTTGTTATATGTGCTTTTTCGAAGTAATTTAACCATATAACATACATAACAGAAACACGCCCAAACTCACGCCTGTCACCCAGAGGGATAGGCAGAGACTACGGACTTCAATTAGGCACGATGCATGCTCGTCGGTTAAGGGTATCGGCAATTTGGTCGATAAACTTTCTTCTAGGGCGTCCCTTCCGGACTCTGCCGTTCACATCTGCCACATAAATTTGCTTTGGCACTCTTTCCTCATTCATTCTTTCCACATGACCAAACCATTGTCCATATAATAAATAAACAAATGACACTCTCTCTTCCTTATCCTCTGCTAACACATGAGAATGATACACTAGTAATGGTGTAGTGTGTGCTTATATATAAGTAGGATAGAATAAGAGAGAGTAATAAACCTACAGTCAAGACCACTAGACGTATTATCATTTATTCCCCGAATCTCCCCACATTACAATGGTTTACTTAGCGGTCAACCACCGTAGAGTCTTTTTTTTATAGAAGAGGGGGCAAACTAGCATACGGTTCACCTAATGGTAAGTGACTACCGTCGCACATGAACATCCGCAACACCAGGGAAATTGCGGGTGCGTTGCTGGTCTTTTAGAAAGGAGTAAGCTCTTTTCTTGAAGGTCCCCAGGTCGTATCAGTCCGAAAAAAGAAGAAACATAGAGGTCGTACGCGGAAGAAAACTCGTTAACTCGTTAACTGAAACGTATTAACGTACCGTGGTGGACCGCCAAGCATCCAGATGGTGTGGATCGTATCTATACTTCACCTGAGTATGCCTCGTTTAGGTTAGAAACACGTGTCGTGTCTTTGTTATTTGTAGTGGTGAGATTAGTAGAAACAATTAGGTTAAGACCATCGAAATGATAAGGCCGTCTGAATAAAAATTGTTTAAGGTTTAAGCATAGAATATATCAGCGCCATCTCTTAAATACTCATGAACTACCATGGAACTAGTGTTTTCCCTTATGATTTTGGTTTTACCCTAGAACATATAGAAATACTTCCTAAATTACATTTAAAAAAATAGCCTTATTTATCGCACCTAATTTTCAATATTTTAAAGAACAACATCATTGCAAGATTTGCATATCATTTCACAATAAAAAATCTTGAATTTTCTGATGAAGACATTCTCATTTTCAAATTATAATAACACTTAGTCTCATATGAATAACAAATATATAACTAAGTAAAATGTTATACCATTATTCCAATATACAGAATGATCATTCTAACTTTTATAGCTCCCCTTCGATAAATCTTTAAAAAAATACATGGGTATAAAAAAACAGGGTTACCTGAAGTTCAGTTTTACCCCATATTATCCTAAAGCCCTACCTATATTAGTAGATATACCCTAAAATAGTGCAAAATATCTAAAAATGGAAACACTGTACGGACGCACGGCACGCATTAGTGTTCGCGTTGGTGCTCCATAAACATTTTCGCACCAAGGAGTCGGTGCCATTTTGTTTGTTCAATGACCCGGTCCTAGTGTCAGCTTTTCTCCAATAAAACCACAACTCACTTAGTTAACTGTTTAACTACTATGTTCGTTGTTTAACTTCACTCTTAAATTTTATATAATACTTTATAACACAATATACTTTACTTTCACAAAGAAGACTATATATTAATTTAATTTTACTCACAACCTTTAGAATCACCTTATTTCACAATAGACTTGACTATTATAACCTCCTCAGTACCACTGTTCGTAATCAACTGCCGCGAGCGTCAAGTGTACGCGCTTTTATATTGTGACTCAATTCTAGAATTAATGAAGGTAGTTTGAAATAGATTCATATTAATATTAATTGTGAATATTGCTATGTAATATTGCATAATGATCATTTATCTAACAATAGGCAGTAGTATAATAAGTCTATGGGTAAGACATATCATTTTATTTTATGATGCAGACCGTAGCTAATTATTTTTTAACATCTTTAAGTAGTGATTTACTCACCGAGTGTATGATCCTGCTTGTACACAGAGTATTTGGGCTTGGGCCGAACCAGCGACTCGCTGAGCAGAGAAAGCCGAGCTCGCAACTGCAGCCACTGGTGATCATTGCTCGTATTGCAACTGGTGGCGACGGGACTCGTGCTGACACTGACCACGCTGTTGCTACTGTTACTCGTGCTGGTGTTGGCACTGTTGGTGATAGCGCTGTTGGCAGTGGTGTTGGCAGTGTTGTAGATGGCACCGTTGTAGCTGGCCAACTGTAGCGCTCGCTCGCACACAGTTGCGAGCCTTCGCCATGATACGTCGCTGTACTGAGCTGCCTGTAGAAGTAAACATTTATAAAGGCTTTAATTGCCTTAAATGAAATAAAGTAAAATAAAAATTTCGTTTGAAAATCTTTTAACAAAATATCAAATGCTGTCATTAAAAGACCGACGCTTTTTATTCGACGCCACCATGGAGTATAGAAGTAAGGAGGACAATCTCCCATAGGAGAATAGTTGAAAATGTGTCCTTCTGTAAGCAGTAAATAATAGTTCAATAACTCTCTACTACAGGGCTCGAGTAGCTACAGGGTATGATAAATCGCCGAAAAATACTATGAGTTATTTTGAAAATAAAAACTTTGAAAGCAATACAATACAATTATTTTACAAAGAATTATGGTGAGTCTGTGCAATAAAAAATTATCAAAATTACTTTAAAATTTATACTGTAGCTACAGTGGCGCCACCTATTTAGCGCTTTCCTACGGACACTTTTTTATACAGAGTCAGTACTCCTAACCTGTACACTCCATAGACGCAACCACTTTTAGGAAAGTCTGTGTTGGTGAGATTAAGTGTCCACAATTATTGTCCGAGGTAAAGCGTCGAATACCACCAAAAAACACATGATCAAAAAATTTATTTCATATACCGAAACCAGGACCAACATTGCTAAAAGAGCACCAGTACACAGAATGTGTGTCCTCCACAATAAAATGCTTAACAACTTCAATATATTCTCTATCTCCTCTTCAGTCCTCAAAACTAAATTAAAAAAAGTATTTTAGTAACAATTATGAATTAGATATATAAGGATATTTTTAGTATTATACATTTTAGTTTTCAGATCATTGTTTTGCAGACGATACCAAATTACAATCTGATTTATAATATAGATATGTATGTTCTCAGCGAGATAGTTTGTAGGTACCAATTGTGATTACCACTGTTTATTTTACTTTGAATGATTTTTTTTTCTTATATCTTTTGTTTCTGCTTTGTCTCCAGTAAATAAGTAATAAGTAAAAAACAGAAGTTTGTTTTTCTGAACCAGTGGTAAAGCTTAAACAACTTAATAGTAACTTTTGTAATCTATAATTAAAAATATATTGCCACCGTATGAAAGATCATCGCTTGAGAACGGCTAGACTGATCTTGATGAAATTTTTTGTGTGTTTGTGTGTCCCCTGGATGGTTTAAATTCACAATTGAAGCCGGTTAGTGATACTGTGGTCGAGTTTCAGAAACCATCTGTGCGAAGCAGAGGTGGATTACTAGTATTGAAAAACAATCCTATACTAGTTTAGCTTAGGTTTTTCAAGATTGGCAAAAAAAAGGAAAATGCTATCATATAGTAAAGAGTAGAAGTAAATACACGTTCCCGATCTGTAGAAAAACCTTGAGACAACCTAATCAAATAACCAGACTTCTTTCTATTCAACCCACGACTTCTGTCCACCCCATTTTACAGTATTTTAAACTTTCTGATGAAAAAACCAGTAATC
The DNA here is from genome assembly GCA_907164705.1 of Parnassius apollo. Taxonomy (NCBI): domain Eukaryota; kingdom Metazoa; phylum Arthropoda; class Insecta; order Lepidoptera; family Papilionidae; genus Parnassius; species Parnassius apollo. Next base: position 507,343 of record CAJQZP010000341.1, on the reverse strand, counting down.
GGACAAAAATAAATATTTTCTTGCTCTCCTGTAATGTTTTTAAAAATTGAGGTTCACCTCTTTGCAGCTTAAGCGACGAATTCATAGAAGAATAGATAATATTCGGCAAAAGATAAACACTATTCCCTATAATATTTTTCATTAAAGATACTCTGGTATTTAACAACTTCAAGCCCATGTTACAGAAAATTAAATTTGGTGCGTATTATTTTGATTTCGATAGTTTTTAATTGATTTATTTATTTAGTTCATAATTTTTGTTTTTATTTTTTTTAGTACCTAAAGTTTATTTCAAATTAGTAGTATTTATTGATAGATTAATTTCATAATATATATTATATTAATGTAAAAAAAATTGTAAAATATCAGTGCTCATAGGCTTCCAGTGTTCACCCTATTTTTTCCAGATGATAAAAAAATCATCCAGCATACATACAAAATAAAATCTAATAGTATCTTTGTAATGCTGAAATAACTGCTTTTTCTTGAATTGAAGGGTTTATTTGAATGCCTTTTAGAAATGAATAATAATTTTTAAAACTTGTTTATCCGGGCTATCCTTCGGAATGGCTAAACTCATAGAATACTATATACATACATATTAGGACGGGGGAGTGGGCGGAGCCCGTGTAGCCACTAAAATGTCACTAACATGTCAATTTACACATATAAATGTCAACACGAGATGTGTTTTGACGTTACCATCGTTTCCAAATTTCGCAAGCAAATTATTTAGAAAATACCAAATTGCACACTATTTACAAATCAATATGTATTAAAATTTAAACGATTTTTTTAATGATGATATTGAACATTAAAGTCTAAAATGTGTAAATTTACTCAGTCTGTCAACACAGCGAATTGGGTTTGTACGAGTGATAATACGACGTAATTGCTTGTATGCGTGCTCCCGGCGACGCCAAGCCTCGTACAAAATAAGGTTAACAGCCATTCTATTGTGTATTATAGTATGGCTGAACTAATTGTAATGAAACTTCACGAACAGATAGTGGGATTCAGGAGTCATTTAGGCTATATTTTATACGTAAAGCTTAGTTCATTTAGGTAAAACGAAAAATTCATAAAATTAATGGTCTTTATTACACGCTTTTATTAGATCGACCTGTATGTAACTATGTAATGGAATCTAAGGTAACTAATTTAACCATCTTCCAAGGGTCGTGGGGTAATGAAAATTGGCAGCTGTATGTAGTTCTGATACAATAATATGGTACTGTCGAACTGATCTGATGATGGAGCCGGAAGATATGTACTGGGACTTCATGATGGAAAATCGTATCATAGTTGTTTTGGATTTCTAAGAAAACGCACGATTTTAAAATCAAATATTATAATTAAAAGCACATAGTTTACACTTCAGCCCAGAAATAGAGACAACTTGAACGATCCACAATTTATATTTTGTTTTTACTTGCATTTATAAAAGCGTGTTTTTTAAACTATTCATTTATTATAGGATAGGGTGACAAACGAGCACACAGTCCACCTGATGGTTACTGGTTGCTGTAGCCCATAGACATCTACATCTATCCTGGATTACGAATCAAAAAGCAGATGCGTTGTCACCCGTGATGACTAAGATGGAATGCCTTATTAAGCTACTATTTTACGCTGGTGTTCTGTGAGAGCGTGGTTCTTCCTCGGTCGGGCCGACCCACTCGTGCTACAACTGTACTACTAATATAACTGCAGCATGGCTCTACCACATATAAAAAACTTTAAGTAATATAATAAAAACTAGCGGTTCGCCCTGGCTTTGTACGGGTGATTTCTGGATCTCGACAACAGCACCACCTACTGGGTCTAAATATTCTTTAGGGCCTATTTTCATATCTACCAAATACATATAAATAATTAATAAAAATTGGTCGAGCCATTCTGGAGCAGTACGTCCACAAGCACTGTGACACGAGATTTTAATATATAAGATACATAATATGTGACAATTATTTCAGTGGTGTTAACACTAAGGTAAAAAGTCAGGTGCCGCTTAGACTTTTCTTTAACATGGTAGAGCTATGCTGCAGCTATATTATGGTTGTAGCATGAATAGGTCTGCTTGATCGGAGTAGGACCGTGCACCCACAGACTACCAGCATAAAATAGCAGCATAATGCTGCTGTTTCGTATGGTGAGTGTAGAGAACCGCAGACACTTTTTACTGGAAATGAGGCATTTCATCTTAGTTCTCATGACAATTCACTTGTATTTTGAATTTTAATCGAGGATAAATGTAGATATCTATGGGCCACAGCATCTACCATCAGTTGGACTATGTGCTCGTTTGTAATTCTTACTCTATAAAAAGCAAATATTACTTTCCAGTACTTTTATGTAGAGGTGTATTTTTTAGCATAATAATGGCCTAATTTTCAATTGTCAGATAAAATTTAAACATGGAATAAAATTAAAATACAACATCAACAAATTTAAAATGACAGTTGTATGTTATTTTTATGTTATTATTACAGTATGAATCAATGTCGTTGATCTCATTTGAAAAGTAAGTTTCAACGACACTACGAGGATGATAGTAATGTTTTTTTAAATTTTATATGTGGTAGATCCACACTGCAGCTACATTATGGTTGTAGTACGAATAAGTCAGGCCAACCCACCACGTAATACCGATACCACGTAAACTTAACTCTTAGCTCAACAACAGCACTTTTATGGAGAGGTTTATTATATTATTAGCATAATAATGGCCGAATTTTCAATTGTCAAATAAAAGCTAAACATGGAATAAAATGAAAATACAACATCAACAAATTTAAAATGACAGTTGAATGAATAAAAATGTTCAACTGTTTAACATTCATATTCAATTGGTTAATAATTTAATGAGGGCTATTCCTACACTCACCAAAAATAACCAGTTGTGACTAAGTTGAAATTATATATTACCTAGATAGTCACACAATGCTATTATCATTGGAAAGTTGCATTTTAGTGTGTATAGTGTTGCATTTTTAAATTTCTTACATGTTTTTAACTCTATGTTTTAAAATATACATAGTGGTTTATCCATGTTTAATCTAATGAATAATATTAATTATATTCAACTAATATTACAAAAAAAAAACATTTAACTTTATACTTTTCCATAAAATTTACTTCCCTGTTATGAAAATCTGCCAAATATTTCACCTTATCCGAAATGGCGCCACTATGGTGGCAAATAAATTTTCGGATAATCTGATTGTTGATAACTTTTAACTAACGATTAAAAAATCGGTTCCATTTCTGATAATTAAACGAGTCAAATGTAAAATAGAAAAATAAAGCGTCCAAATTTTTAAATAGTCGCGCCGTAATTTCGTCATCCATTATCGAATGACGACAACGTCTACGAACCGGCAACGAGCCAATAGCAGGAGAGATCGGATGCTGTCGTATGTTAGAGCGAGACGGAAAACTACGAATGACTATTTCGTCATAAGAAGGAAAAGGACAACTGCGTCATACATTACGAGATCTATGCATCAGTGCCATGATATATCAGATTTTCTACAAAATACTGAAAAACTAAGTTATTATCAATGAAACATCACTTAAATATTTTTCACGATTCTCCATCACATTTTCACGACTATTTTCGTATACAACTCAATATAGGAAATTTAACTATTTTATAATACTTTTAGTTTTTAATTTCGCAAATCTAACTTCAAAATAACAATAAACACCTGTTTTTGAAGATAAAAATTCATATTACTCACCAATTCATCATATGACTGTGCGTGTTCATTGCCTTCCCAGTCAAGCCGTCTTGGTAGTACCTACAACAGTACGGAAAGGGTATAAACTTTTCAGTAAACTTTCAGCAAGTTTGACAGCCGTATCCACGTGCGTTCGCGACCAAAACAACAATAAGCTCTAAACCCGGCACTAGGAAAAGCTCTCACTTACCTCTACGCTCTCGAGCTCTTTTAGCAAAGTCTGTAAGAAAGAAGAGTTCAATTAGTTATTTTTACGAGCAATTTATATTAATCAGATATAGTAGAAGCTAATTTACCTTTGCAGTTTCTTTAAGAGGGCCACCGGAGAGAAATTTCGCTATCAGAAAGTAGAGCTCTGAAACCGAGAAGTCTATCGTTACACGACCTCGCACATAGGACACTCTCAATATCTAGCTTATTTTTGAGGCACTAGTCTTACCGGGGACGACGTTGACCTGCTCATTAGACTCCTCCATAATCCTAGTATTTATATCTGGGGCCAACTTTCACCTTACATATCATAAACACTGAAAAATCCTCACAAACATTTCACTGTGAACATTACATTGTTGACGAAAGATAATGCAACTTCTGTAATAGCAAAATGGCGTTTGCTGCGTCGATAAAGTAGTCAACAATGGTTGGGGCGGCCATATATAACATTTTTACTATATAGTCATAGATGGCGCCTACTAAAATTTTGCAAATTCACTTAGAGACCATACTTTCGTGTTATTTTATAAACATATAGTTAATTATTATAATGTTTAGCTGTTTGATATTCAAATAAAATTGTAAGATTAAACATCTATAACTATTTTCGAGAATTATTGCTTTTTTATTAGGTACTTGTCAAAACTATTAAATATTTAATTTTAAAACATATTATTGGACTTAAAAACCCACAACCACAATGTAGCTGTTGTAAACAAATAAAAAATTATCAACACAATTTATTTAAATAAAATAAAGATATAGACATATTTTCTACTAAGCCTTGAGTCCGGATTCGAATCCTAGAATTCGAATGTGTACCGTGGACGTAAATAGGTAACATGTCAGAACTCAATTATAAAAATAAATAATTAAGTTTGCGAAATTCTATAGCACAAAAAACATCATAGTAAAATATTTTATTGATTTTAATGTTGTTTTTTTACTTTATATATTAAAATTTAAAAAAAAAATCCATAAATATTTTGAACAAAGTGACATCTTTTGGTTACTAAGAGAATTATGTAAGACCAAACTGTAAACAAAATAGTAAACCAATTAATAAAATATTCAATACCTAGATAACAAGAATACCTATTGAGAATTAAAAGGCATTTAGGCTTTTACCACTGGTTCCGAAAAAATACACTGTCCTTTAAGCGCCAGCAAGAAATCCAGCGGGACTTTTTTAGGCATTATTTTACAATATATTTTGTTAGATTGTACAATTAAATATGTAAACATTTAGAAACTGTAGCGATGGCAACAATCACCTCATACCCAGGGGCTAATATCAAAATCATGTATTCTTTAGTTGTATAATTACCCTTATTAAACTATTTTAAAATCTTAAAATCATGGTGTAGTTAAAATTTTACATAAATCGTACCGGTAGGCGAAATGTGTTGTAGCCCCCCACTAGATGGAGTGACAACTTGATAAGACATGCAGGAAATTGCCACCTGTAAATTTTAATAATGCTGTCATACCTTATTCAGCTACTGTGAAAAATCTAGGACTTATCATTGACAGCAGTCTGAGTTGGCGGCCGCAAGTCACGGAAGTAAGCAAAAAAAGTTATCAACACCTTGCGTTGTCTGTATCGACTCAAGAATTTTCTTCCAGTGAGAACAAAGGTAATGTTGGTTCAAACGCTCGTATTACCAATACTAGATTATGCAGATGTATGCTATGCTGATGCCTCTCAAGAACTTCTTAACAAACTGGATCGTCTTCTCAATAATTGTATTCGCTTTATCTTTGGCTTACGTAAATTCGATCACGTCTCTTCATTCCGTTCTCAGCTCAAATGGCTGCCTCTTCCACTTCGTAGATCTTTTAGAATCCTTTCTATGCTATTCTCTATTTTACACGATCCGTTTGTCCCTGCATATCTGAAATGCAAATTTCAGTATCAGGGCGATTCTCACAACCGATGTCTTCGTTCCGCGGAAAATCTAACTCTTCATGTTCCTTTCTGTCGCACGGGCTTCTCTTACAATTCTTTCACTTCAAATGCAGTAAGACTCTGGAACATGTTACCCAGAAATATAAAAGAAGCAAAAACTAAACCTATCTTTAAACGTTTACTCTGGGAATATTACTTAAAGAAGCAGTAGTAGTTTCGGATTATAATAAAAAATTTAAAAACTTCAGAAACTGTTATATTCTCAAGTATGTATAGTATAAAAATATCATATTTATTTATTGTGTATGTATTTATTGTGGGTATTTGTGTATATATATAAAATAATATTGTATGCATGTAAGTAGTAATGTAAATGTATATGTATGTGTATTGTTTATTATCATTATATTATAAATTTGTATTTTTTCCTTAAACCTTTAATTTTTTTTTAATTATGAGTTTTGCACCCATCACTAGATTCTCTGCACAAACCAAAGGTAGACTGGTAGAGAATGCCTTTAGGCATTAAGTCCGCCGTTTTGTACATTTCTTTTATGTGTGCAAATAAAGCTTAAATAAATAAATAAATAAAATAAATTGACGGTTGCAGGTGGCTCTGTGTCTCCATTCTTTGTGGCATTCTTTGGAGGAGTACTATATTCAGCTTTGGACTTGTGAAAGGCTGTAATGATGATGATGATGCAACAATTTTTGTTCAATATAAATTTCAAACATTTTGATAGGTCATACATTCTGAGACTTTATTGTAAGGGCGTATACTTTTTTTTATAGGAGAGGGGGCACACGAGTATACGGTTCACCTGATGTTAAGTGACTACCGCCACCAATTAACAACTGCAACACCAGGGGAATTGCAGGTGCGTTGCCAGCCTTTTAGAAAGGAGTAAGCTTTTTTCTCGAAGGTCCCTAGGTCGTATCGGTCCGGAAAATCACCAGTGGTAAACTATTCGAAAGAGAGGTCGTACGCGGAAGAAAACTCCTAGTGAAACGTACAGTGGTAGACCGCCAAGCATGCAGATGGTGTGGATGGTATCGGGAGGTTTGCCGCGCAGTGCGTTCATGAAATTTGACGGCTGCGATTGATCTGAACAATTCCTCAGAGCATTCCCCGTGGTAGATGCGAAAGAAAATGCAAAGAGATGCAACATCTCCACTTCTTCGCAGCGCCAGTGAATCGAGCCGATCGGAAAGCACTCTGTCGTCGACGATTCGAGCCGCTCTGCGCTGGATGCGGTCAAGTGGAAGGAGCTGGTACTGGGGAGCCCCAGCCCAGAGATGGGAATAGTATTCCATGTGAGGTCGAACCTGCGCCTTGTAAAGTTGCAGGCGGTGTGCCGGCATGAAATACCGTCTCGCTCTGCTGAGCACGCCAAGCTTTTTAGAGGCCAATTTGGTCTTCTCTTTCAAGTGACAAACAAGTATGTAAACGCTTTAAAAGCAGTAGTAATATTTTCGACTTCATTTTCTGAACCACTAATTGATGAGGTGCTGGCGGCATTAGCATTCACATCATTCAGCGTCATTAGCGCTCACGACATCGAGGTCGACAATTTCGCTATCCTGCAAGATTTGGTGCATAGATCTGTATCGTCGACAGTCACCCATACTTGAACGTCGTCTTCATCACATTCATGTTAATTGAGTTCTTGTAGCATATTTAGCATTTCAGACATATTGTGCCGGACGGGCGAAACTCTTCGGAGTAAATGTTGTCGAAGATACTTCGCGAGTCGCTCACGTCCTACACCTATAGGTTCCGGTGGGTACTTTCACTGCCGTCTTTGTGGGTGCCGCTGAGATATTGTGGACTGAGGTTCAAATCAAAATGCACGATTAATAAATACAAATAGCAAGGTAGTGGCCAGTGGTTCGACTGATTGATTAGTCGCGAAATTTTATAACTATTTTTATTGACCACGGTTGTTGAACTACGGTTGTTAACTATTGGTTGATCACTGTATATGTCAAAAGGTTTCTTTAAATTGTACGGTGGTATCAAATATCTATTGGTAGTAGCTGGTTTTCTAACACTACTGACTAGCAGCTATTATCAACTAAAGTAGTTGATTTTATCACTTTTGTAACTGCGGATATCAGTTATCACTTTCACTATATATAACTGCGAATATCAGTTACGACCTTTATCGGCTAGCTAACACTTTCACTATATGTAACTGCGAATATCAGTTACGACCTTTTTTCGGCTAGCTAACACTTTCACTATATGTAACTGCGAATATCAGTTACGACCTTTTTCGGCTAGCTAACACTTTCACTATGTGTAACTGCGAATATCAGTTACGACCTTTTTCGGCTAGCTAACGCTTTCACTATATGTAACTGCGAATATCAGTTACGACCTTTTTCGGCTAGCTAACACTTTCACTATTCACTATATACTGCTACTAGTCACTTCAGCTACTACCGGATACCACTGCTTGTCACTGGTAGTTCTTCACACTACTACTCCTTCTGGGTACCGAGCCCCTAAGGTAGACTTTGACTATACTTTACAGTGAGCCGCTTGCCATTTTCCGTTTTGCCACTTTATTGCATAAACTTTTCACTATGCAAATGGCATAAATTACAATATTTTCTATACAAAACTAATTGCTACACTAACACGCTATACATCATCAAACCGGTAGTCTGGTACTTTATTAGTATATCATAAAGGTTACTCAAAACATTAACATTGTAAAACGTTATTAAATGTAATGTCCCAAATTTTCATAATATTTGAGTACATTAATTCTTTGATTTTTCTATAACTATCAAGTGCGTTTAATTATACAAAATATTCCTACACTTATTTAATCTATAAGCCATATGCTAATTCAATGTCATATTTACAACTCTTTTAGAACATAAAATTATTTTCATTATTTTTAGTATGAACTATTACGGAGTTAATTAAAAAACTTCTAGAGAGTTCTACGATAAGACGCGCTGTGATTAGTCAATTTTTCTTTATATAATAAAAGTTGTTTATATCACTTGTTATCAAAAATATACTAAGAGTTATAAACATGCTAAACAATTATATACACGTTTTCAGCCAGTTTTATCGGTAATTTCACTATTAATACTAAAAACAATATTCTTTATCACTTTGTTTCTTAACGTTGTTAGGCCGTCGCGAACACATATCATTCTGGTCTTCATTTCCACTTCCGCTTTGAGAACTTTCCGCTATACACAAAATTTTATTCCAAGCTTTTTTTAAAGTCTGTTCTTTTAAACTGCCCGAAGCTGCTCCAATCATATAGGATGCATCTTTTAAATCAATCTTTTCATAATTTCTAATTAGACTTTCTTCCCCCTCCTCTTCTCTTTCTAGCAAGAACTTACGTAGCAATTCCTTTCTGTAGTATCCCTTGAAAGTCTCAATAACACCTTGTTTCATGGGATGTAATAAGGAAGTTCCGTTAGGTTGAAGAAACGGCATTTTAATAAATTAGTGCTTTTTATTTAGGATGTCACATGATGGATGATAGATGAGTTGGTGCATAGCTGATGGGCTTTTATAGTCCGTACAAAAACTTCTATAAACCATTCCGTGAAAATTGAACTGTTCATCCAGGCGCTTTTTGTAAGGTGCAAACAATAGGCATTACGTGTTTGGAACAACGCGGTTTCTGACTGGCGGGCTGCTGCGGTTGTCGCATCTTAGCGTGGTTTCCTAGCAGTTCGGTTAAACGATCGTTCGGTTGATCGACGTTCGGATAATCGACGCTCTACTGTTTTAAATCGGAATTTTTCAATAATGATGACACTGCGTAATAAATAAGTTCACCTTAGTGCCGACTAGTGACATCTGTTGAGTGTGAGGTAGATTATTGACCTTCTTGCAAGCGAGGAGTAATAGTGTTCTGTGATCGCACCCACGCCGCGGCGCTCGCGTTCTTTATAAGTACGAACGGAAGTCCCTGAGTTACCACGGCTCTATAATATAAATTAATCTGATAATTTAGTCAAATTTTTAAATTAATGTTAGTAATGTTTGTTGTTTTGGAGTTATTATTGTTTAAAATAGGGAAATAAACTTAATGAAATTTTTATTTGATTAAATTGATTTTAATTTCTGATTGCGTTTTTATAATATCTTAAAACTTGTTTTATTTAATCAAATTTATTTAAATGAGTTGTATTCACGTAAATGTGAGAATATTTTAATAAACGTAATGATTTATAAACACTCTTTGACATTTTATCACAGAATACTTTTACTCCATTTCATATACTACTCTCTAACTCATGTAAGCAGCCCCCTGTCACTCTTGCTACTTGCGTCAAATACTTACCTCATAGAGTGATACCCGTAGACAGAGAATGCTACATTACATCAAATCTGATGTAATGGTTGGGTCCGTCTAGAATATGATCGCAAACTGCAGACTTCCCGGAACGTTGATGCTTCACGTCAGCTATGTGTTCTTTTACGCGGGTTCTAATTGATCTCTTTGTTTGCCCTATATATGAGAGACCACATAAAAGAACACATAGCTGACGTGAAGCATCAACGTTACGGGAAGTCTGCAGTTTGCGATCATATTCTAGATGGCCCCAACCATTACATCAGATTTGATAGACCACAAATCCTCGCGAAAGAACATCGATTCCTACCAAGGATGATACGTGAGGCTATTGAAATTAAAAAACATCCTAATTTCAATAGAGAAGGAGGCTGGGTACTACCACCTGCTTGGGATCCTACAATTAATAAAATTAAAACTAAACCCAAGCATACCACTGCAAGACTTCAAAATACAGTTAGTTCATTCTGCGTAGATCGGACCAAAGACAATAATTAAAAAGCTGAAGGTACTTCGGGTTAACTTTGACATCGGAACGTCAGTCAACTCAGTCCCTCGTGACCATGGGTGCTGGAAAGCACCCGAAACGTCGGGTATTAAAATTAATATAAATAAAACGCGATAAAATCCGTAAAAGTAGTTTTAATCAATGTATAGTGTTCGCGTAAATATAAGAAATCATTACCAAAGATAAATTAGGTAATGAAGATGCGGTTGAGGCCGTCATTGGATGCATTAGTGATGAACATTTACGAATTGAACTATTAAACGCGCGCGCAACACAGTGCCAGAACTTATATCTATCGCATCCTCAATACAATCAAAGCGCGTTCATCCATCAAATAGTAGCATGACGATGCCAAACAAACGTCCTCGGTTATCAAGCAATAATCATGCCTGCGCTCCATCATTCTGTCGCATCTGTAAAAGGAAAAATCATTCTGCCGATGATTGTCGTTTCAAACAAACAGCAGCATCGAGTCAGGAACGATATAGTAAAAGAAGTGAAAGTGTTAGTAAACCTATCTGCACGTTTTGTCAAAAATTAGGACATACGAGTACTTACGACCAATGCTTTAAACGTGATCGTTCTTTAATATCAAATGTAAATTACATCGAAAGTGCAAAGCTCCCCCTTTAACTATCAGGATAGGAATAAAATCTTTAAGGGCAGTATTTGACAGTGGTGTTCAGTTATGTGTGTGTTAACGGATGTTCAGTTATAGAGTTACCGGAAGCTGTAGCCGCAGCTCTGCCTGGACATAGAGTTCAAACAGCTAACTACTTGAGATTTCCGTAATGTCACTCACGAGCTTACTGATTGTATGTGTCCATAGATAATATCAGCGTTGAAATTCAGTTTTATCTTCTGCCTGACTGTGAGATGTCGACAGACATTTTGGTGGGCATGAACTTGATTTGAGGCACAAACTTGAGTGTTATAAGGGTTTGTCGCTGATATCACCACAAATAATCCAATATTTGAAAAAACTAGTACGTGTTCTTTCCAACCCTGAGGAGATCAAACTACTTCACAGACTCCTTAATAAATTTGAACACCTATTTATTCAAGGATACCCTAAAACCCGAGTTAATACAGGTATGTTGGAAATCAGATTAAAGCATCCGGACATATACGTAGAACGAAGACCATACCGTCTCAGTCCAGTGGAGTGGTAAAGGGAAGAAGCACCGATAGAATTATACACGGATGCTAGTAGCTTGGGATTCGGTGCCGTACTAGTACAGATAATCAACAAACGTCAACACGCAGTCGCCTTCATGAGTATGAGGACTACTGATACTGAAAGCAGATATCACTCGTACGAGCCGGAGACATTGGCGGCGGTACGTGCAATAAAACATTTTCGACAGTATCTGCCGCCTCCTTCCCCCGCTTTCCGGAGGGTTGCCAATATTTGCTTCGGCCGCAAAAAAAAGGGCAGGATTCATTCTTGCTCGACCTGTCGTGCCGTTCGGACTGTAAGTTGAATTTGTGAACTATAAATTGTGAATGGTTGCGCGGAAAACAATTCGTATTTTATTTTATTCGAAGGTAGGCTTCCCAAGCGTTTTGTCCTTTCCATGACCTATCGTCCCTCCGACACACCGGGGTGGTGGGATGAGAGGGGAAAGAAGAAGGTTATAGAATGTCACGTAATTCTCGCAACCAAGGAGAAGCGCGCCCCACCGAAACGTATTGAGAGAAGAACCGAAGCTATATAGGTGCGCGCACGGCCCTCGTGCGCTCTCTTCCCTTTCCGCCGCTGGTTGGAATCACACCGCCTAGGACAGGCGTCCTAGAGAGCTCTTGCCCACGCGCACCGCTGGTTCAACCGCACCACGCCTGGGGCAGTCGCGCTCCAGGAGTAACCGCCTCACCTCGTGTGAGATATAGTCGCGCACCGCTCTCTTCCATCGTACCACCGACAAGGACCGCATCCCTGGGGCCCCAGGAGATCCGCCAGAAGTCTCACCGCAGCAACAAAGCGTCCAAGCCGCACCGAAGTAACACCCCGGTAAGTGCGCTTCCTTATTTACGTCCCCTGCTTGAATATTTGTGTTTTATTAGTTCATCCGCACCAATTTCATTTTCTCCTAATGTGATCAAGCAGGGTTCCTTCATAAACCTTGGCAAGCAATAGATTTTTTTGGAAGAGCGAGTGAATTGTCGGGGAACCGCGTGCCAAATCCGCCATCTTGTTTAGGGCATCATCCGCGTATACAGTCCACATAGTGTAACATCTCGCGTAATAGGGTCGAGGCTCGACCGGGGAATTGTGACTCGGCAAGCTTACGGTCCGCGGCCCAACCATTTTCTGGTCCTTCGAGCCGGATTTGAACTGGCCCGTAGCCTCGCCATCCATTTTCTGGTCCTTCGGCCGGATTTGGACTGGTGCCTTATAACCTCACCAACAATTGCTAGATTTATTTCATTTTAGATTAATTCCTTAGAAAATGCACTCTAATTTAATATTGAATTGATTTAAATAGTGTTCGTTTAGTTTAAATTTAAAATTTCGTTAGTTATTCGCAAATAGAATTATTCATTTAAATAGTGTTCGTTTAGTTTAAATTTAAACTTTGGTTAGTTATTCGCAAATAGAATTGTTCATTTAAATAGTGTTTGTTTAGTTTAAATTTAAACTTTGGTTAGTTATTTGCAAATAGAATTAATCATTTAAAATAGTGTTTGTTTGGTTTGAGTTTGGAATTTATTGGTTACTCGCGTAAGTGAATCGACTTATTCATTTAAAATAGTTTAGTTCGGTACGGTTTATTGGGCTACCCGACATTTGTAAAAAAATAACAGTGTGAGTTTAGCGACCGACACACGTCACCTCGGCTCGTTGTAAAGGTGTTCAATTTAACGACGTAATACGGCACGATAAGACAATAGTGTTGTGAGATATAGTTGTATTACATTGCGTCCATCCTCCAGCGTTGTGCGATTAATTGTGATTAATCTAATATTAATTATAGATTAGCCGTTTTTGGCCAGAAACTTCTCCGCATGATCGCGGAGAAGTTTCTGGCCAAAAACCAAAAGGTTTTTTGTGCGTTCATGGACTTGGAAAAGGCCTATGACAGAGTGGATAGGGATTTGCTATGGAAAACACTGAACTCATTTGGGTTGAGCGCTGGCTTGATACAGGCATTGGAGTCTCTTTATAGGGACTCTAGTGCTTGTGTTAGGATCAACGGGGTCTACTCGGACTGGTTTGACATCCATAAAGGTGTCAGACAGGGCTGTGTGGCTTCCCCGTAGCTGTTCAACCTATTTATGGACAGTTGTTTGCAAAATTTGAAAGTTGAAGAATGCGGATTAAGAATGGGTGAGTTAACCGTCAAATGCCTTTTGTACGCCGATGATCAAGTCATTCTTGCGTCGTCGGCGGCCCCTACTTTAACGTATGGTAGTGAAAGTTGGGTGTGGCAGAAGAAGCACGAGAGTAGAATAAACGCAGTAGAAATGCGGTCGTTAAGGAGTATGTTAGGGCTGAATCTGAATGACAGGGTAAGAAATTGTGTAATAAGAGAAGAGTGTGGTTTGCAAGATGATGTTGTGACCAGGATTAAGAAAGGAATGCTTCGGAGGTTTGGTCATGTGGAAAGAATGAATGAGGAAAGAGTGACAAAGAAATTATTTATGTTGCAGAAGTGAATGGCAGAGTCGGAAAGGGACTTCCTAGGCGAAAATTTATCGACCAAATTGGCGATTTATTGGAAACGGGCCAAATCAGGAGTACCCTTAACCGACGAGCATGTATGCGTAGGTGTATGGATGTGAAGGAGGCGAGAGAGGTGTGTCAGGATCGTGCCAAATGGAAATCTGTAGTCTCTGCCTACCCCTCTGGGTGACAGGCGTGAGTGTTTATGGATTAATTATAGTAATTTAAAATGGCAGTTAATGGAAATGAAATTATAATTAAAACTGTTTACGCCAAGAGGGACATACTCTTCTCACGTATACAGTGTATAAGTGATATTAACGTAGAAGCAGTGCGGGAGACGTTTTATGTGAAATCGAAACTATGGACTCTTTGCGGACGGATTACGAAAAAATATTAGACCAAATTAATAATTTGGAATTACGAATCTACCCTAAGTATACAGTAAACTACCAGCCGCTTCTAGCATTTGAAGACATGTTGTGTCACGTGCAAAGAACGGCGAAGCTCTTGCAGTCCCCATCTCAAAGCGAAGCAAAGCCGGAAGCCCAGGTACGCCCACGTGACTCACTCAGGTTGCCCCCCCCCCCATAGATATTCCGGTATTCAATGGCGATATTAAAACATGGCCCTTCTTCTTTAGTAGTTTTCAAAACAACATACATAAAAATCCATCGTTATCGGACGCTGAAAAATTATACTATTTAATTAGTAAATTGAGTGGTAGGGTACAGTCAATTTGCTCGGGTTTCACACCAACAGCAAACAATTATTCATTAATATTTGACACACTTAAGGACAAATATGAAGATAAGCGAATGTTAGCCTCTTCATATTTAGACCAAATATTCGATATTAAACCTATATCATCCGCGAACATCACCGGCTTAGAGCAGTTTTTAGATAAATTTGTAGCATCGGTGGCTGTACATAAGAACTTGAAATTTAATGACCTTATGGATGTGTTGTTTCTCCATATTGCACTAAAGAAACTGCCCCGACACCGTGCGTGTGTTTGAAATGGAGCATCGTAGTTCTGAGTTGCCCTCATTTGATTTATTAGCATCCTTTGTGCGAGACCAAATTAGAGTGATACAGCGCTCCTCGAACGTTAAACAAGAAGTTAAGAAAGGTGTCGACCGCAGACAGACTCCATCATATAAAACCGCAGGGTCTCTAACGTACGTAACCGCCGCGCCTGTATCGCCCCATAGCGCCCGTGTTCTATGTAAAAATAAACAACACGGTAATTTATACAATTGTGCGACCTTTCGTAAACATTCACCCAGCGAACGTTATAGAATAGTAAGGACAAACAACTTATGTTTGAATTGTTTAAGCGATAGACTTTTAGTTGCTAAATGTAATTCTAGTTCCGTGTGTAACAAGTGCGCCAGAAAACATCACACGTTATTACATTTCGAAAACGGCAACATATTTGCGTCAAGTAAATCAGACAAGGAAATCACACCTACTAAAGTCGACGATTCTAGCGGTCGACCTGGTGATGTCGCTCTGTGCTCATTGTCGAATATGGGAACACAGCCTCCTTCAACCGTGTTACTGGGTACAGCCCGTATCGTAGTTAGGGATTCGCGTGGAAACGAACAAAGCGTCCGTACATTGCTAGACAGCGGATCCCAAAATAGCTTTATAACGCGACAATGTTGTCAGCGCTTAGGATTGCCAATAAATAGGACACCTTCATGTCCCGTAGTCAAAGGCATCGGAGGTACTAATAAAGTTACCCAGGGATATATAAATTTGAAATTTTATTCTCGGATAGATCGTAATGTTAACTTTTATATAAATGCGTTAGTAATAAAGTCACTGAACGTCTGCCAACCGTTTCGGTTGACACCTCGGCAATGATTGATTTTGAAAATCTGACGCTGGCAGACGATACTTACGCCGTCCCCGGAAACATAGACATGCTCATTGGAGCATCTCTTTTCCCTCATCTTTTGTTACACAATAAGGTCAGAGGCAACTACTCGCATACCGCGCCTTACGCATTGGAAACCGTCTTGGGCTATGTCATCGTTGGTTCCGCCCCCATCATGGATAGTATTTCGGCAAATTCTTATTGTTGTATGGCTGTCGAACCGCTCCAGTCGTTAGTCCGTAAATTTTGGGAGATGGAGGAGGTGAACGTGCTACCTATAGTTAGCCCAGATGATAGATTATGCGAGGAAATTTACGTCCGCACGACCGTTCGTGATCGCGATGGGCGATATAGTGTAGCGCTACCCTTTAAAGGAGATGTTTTATCTCTCGGCGATTCGCGTCAAATGGCAGAAAAACGTTTCTACAGTTTGGAGCATAGGATGCTCGCTTCACCTCAATTAAAGGAAGCTTATGACGGCGTCATTAACGAATATATAAGGGTAAGGTTACATATCACTTGCGGCTCCGAAATTAGATAACTACGAAGAGACACCGTCGTATGTCATACCACATCACGGGGTCATTAGGGAAGACAAACTTACGTCTAAGTTACGTGTAGTGAGTAGTGTACACTCACCTTTCTCTTAGCGATATCCTCTATAGTGGGCAAAATTTACAGGGCAGTTTATTTAATACAATAGCAAATTTTCGTTTGTTTAGTATAGCACTATCCGCCGATATTCGCCAAATGTTTCTTTGCATAGGGGTCCATGAATGCGACCGTCGATTCCAACGCATTTTATATCGTTTCAACCCAAAAGAACCTCTAATAGTGTTTGAATTTAACCACGTTTGTTTTGGTTTAAAGTCGAGCCCATTTCATGCGTTACGCACGGTGAGACAGCTCGCCTACGATGAAGGTCCCTCTTATCCTAAAGCTAAGAGGGCAATTGAAAGTGGATTATATATGGATGATTTTGTGTACTCGGTCGATAGCGTGGAGGAGGCCACCCTAACGACCGCCGAGGTTATAAAGCTCATGAAATCGGGTCAATTCGATCTTGTCAAGTGGACTAGTAATTCGCGTTCGGTTTTAGACACAATCCCACTATCACACCGTCTTTCGGCGATAAAGGAATTCGACGATTCTGATACGCACAAGGTGCTCGGTCTGTGTTTTGGTCACCAGAATCCGACGTGTTTAGCCTTAAGGTAAACCCGCCCGCAGAAACGTGCACAAAGCGCACAATGCTGTCATGCGTTGCTAGATTATGGGATGTCATGGGTTTCGTAGCCCCGGTGGTACTTTACGCTAAGCTTTGGTTATGTGAATGCGATTGGGATGACCCGCCGCCTGACGGCATTGTTCGGTTGTGGCAGCGTTTTAGAGAGGAACTTCCTTTACTAAGAGAAATTAAAATACCACGTCATATAAACGTCGATAAAAATAGCGTCATCACGGTCGTTGGGTTTGCAGACGCCAGCGAGAAGGCTTACGGGGGCGTTGTATATTTCCACGTCCAGAATAATGGTAGAAATTCGATTAGCCTCATTAGCTCTAAGTCAAGAGTCTCCCCCCGTAAGGTTGACTCTCTGGCGCGCTTGGAGCTTTGCGCGATATTAGTCCTATATTAGTCCTCACCAAGCTTATCAGCGCAGTTATCAGCGTATGTAATGACAGAGTTCACATAGAAAGGATATTTGCCTTTTCCGACTCAACCGTCGCCTTATGTTGGGTTCATTCTTCACCCCACCGTTGGGATACATTTGTCGCGAACCGAGTGGCCAAGATCCAAGACGAGTTAGGAACGCGGAACTTTTATCACGTATCCGGTACGGAAAACCCTGCCGATTGTCTGTCCCGTGGACTCGCCCCGATGCAAATAATGGACCATCCGCTTTGGTTCCACGGACCTTCTTGGGTTTAATTGGAACCCTCGCAATGGCCAATAACCGATTTCGACCCTTCGTCAGTGTCACAACCTCTGGAAGAGAAGAGGCACGCTCTGGTAGCGAGCGTTACGAGGGAGGTTTCTCCAATCATTGCTTTGGCGAACCGCTTGTCCTCTTGGTCGAAATTATTGCGTAGCGTAATTTACGTTTGTCGATTCGCGAAGCTTTTACCGCGACGTTCGTATATCTTAGCATCCGATTACAACTATGCCGAGTTGCTAGTATTGCGTGAACTTCAATGAGCACAATTTTTCGAGGAAATTACAAGATGACAATCGAATAGAACTTGTAGTCGCGCTTTTCAACGCCTTAAGCCATTTTTACAAGATGGGATCGTCAGGGTAGGTGGGTGCTTGTCCAACTCGCAGTTGAGTTTCGACCAACGGCACCCTTTGGTTTTACCGCGTAAAGACCATATCATGAATTTATTAGTTGATTACCATCATAAATTGAATTCTCACACTGGCCCCGACTTGTTGTTGTCAATTTTGCGTCAGAATTATTGATGTCAATCTTGCGTCAGAATTATTGGATTCTTTCCGCACGTAATTTAATCCGCAATCGGGTGCACAGATGTATATCTTGCTTCATTCCGGAAATGGCGGACCTTTGGTCTTGTCGAGTAATACAATCCGTAAAGCCCTTTTACGCACACCGGGTCTGATTTTGCTGGTCCGTTTAAGGTCACGCTCACTCACGTATGTGGTATAAGATCCACAAAGGCTTACGTCTGCATTTTTGTATGTCTAACTACTCGGGCGGTGCATATAGAACTCGTTGGTGATCTAAGCACATCGGGCTTTATGGGTGCATTTAAAATATTTCTTTCCCGCCGTGGTCCTGTAAGTAAATTGTATTCGGATAACGGTACGAACTACGTCGGTGCGAAAGGTATTTTATCAGACCTACATGAGCTCTTAGCCAGCAAGTATTATAATTCGGAGTTCGCTCACATTATAGCCGAGAACCGCATCGAGTGATCTCTGAACGTCCCAGCCGCGAGTCATTTTGAGGGCATTGGGAGACTAATATTAAGAGTCTAAAGAGTCCCTTATACCAAGTAATAGGAGATCAAATTTTGTCCTTCGAAGAGCTAAGTACTGTGCTCGCTCAAATTGAGTGCGTCATGAATAGTCGCCCACTTTGTCGTACGTTGTCAAGTGACCCCTCAGAGCCGCAGGCTCTAACTCCAGCACATTTTTTGAATTTAACGCCTTTGAAGTATTTACCCGCTGTAGATATGGACGAGAACAAACTTAGCATTTCCGCACGCCATAAATTATTAGACCTATTGGTGCAATCGTTTTGGAAACGATGGAGGATGGAATACTTGCATACTTTGCAGTCTTGGCAAAAATGGAACACAGCAACTGAACCTTTAACTGTCGGTACTGTGGTTGTGCTCACCAAAGAGAATACGCCGTCTCTCAATTGGCCATTAGGGATAGTCGAAGAGGTTTTTCCCGGTTCCGACGGGGTAATTAGGGTAGCTCGCGATAGGACCACGGTTGGGTCTTACATGCGTCCGGTTGTCCGTTTGTGCCCCTTGCCCCTTCCATAGTTTAAATTAGCTTTCTAGATTAGAAATTGTAGTCGAAATTTAGGTTTAATCTTAGAGTTAGTTGTTTAGTTAATTTTGAAGGGGACCCTTCAGGCCGGGGGGGTGGTTGCGCGGAAAACCATTCGTATTTTATTTTATTCGAAGGTAGGCTTGCCAAGCGTCATGACCTATCGTCCCTCCGACACACCGGGGTGGTGGGGTGAGAGGGGAAAGAAGAAGGTTCTAGAATGTCACGTGATTTTCGCAACCAATGAGAAGCGCGCCCCACCGAAACGTATTGAGAGAAGAACCGAAGCAATATAAGTGCGCGCACGGCCCTCGTGCGCTCTCTTCCCTTTGCGCCGCCGGTTGGAATCACACCGCCTAGGACAGGCGTCCTAGAGGGCTCTTGCCCACGCGCACCGCTAGTTCAACCGCACCACGCCTGGGGCAGTCGCGCTCCAGGAGTAACCGCCTCACCTCGTGTGAGATATAGTCGCGCACCGCTCTCTTCCATCGCACCACCGACAAGGACCGCATCCCTGGGGCCCCAGGAGATCCGCCAGAAGTCGCACCGCAGCAACAAAGCGTCCAAGCCACATCGAAGTAACACCCCGGTAAGTGCGCTTCCTTAGTTACGTCCCCTGCTTGAATATTTGTGTTTTATTAGTTCATCCGCCCCAATTTCATTTTCTCCTAATGTGATCAAGCAGGATTCCTTCATAAACCTTGGCAAGCAATAGGTTTTTTTTTTGGAAGAGCGAGTGAATTGTCAGGGAACCGCGTGCCAAATCCGCCATCTTGTTTAGGCATCATCCGCGTATACAGTCCACATAGTGTAACATCTCGCGTAATAGGGTCAAGGCTCGACCGGGGAATTGTGACTCGGCAACCTTAAGGCCCGCCGCCCAACCAGTGAACAATTGCTAATTGTGAATAATTATTAATAGTGATTAGTAGAATCGGTTAAGAGTAAATAAGTGATTTTTATCATTAAAGAGAGCAATAATGAGTGAAACTAGAAGTCTCAATAATGACGTCATCAATGATGAAGTCATAGTTTTTAAAAATACTTCTGGTGCTAATATTCCATTCAATTTTTATGGCAAAATGTTGTTCCTACTATAACTGTTGCGTGGATAGATGCTAAATGACCAACAAAAGGTTTCAGATATATCATTATTTACGTTATCGAAGGATTTTAGTAGGAAGTTATGAAAGGTGAATTTATTTCATTTTAGGTACTTATAGCAAAAAATAATTAAGTAGTAATTTATCTACAGAATGAATACCTACGAACTTTATTACAAAACTTAGTTGAAATTTAATTTTTTCCAAATATCTATTTAAATACCTATAAGTAACTGTTAAGTAAGTTATAATAACACAAAATACTGAAATTAAACTTTGTTTAATAACAAGATTTTAACTAAGTAGAATACGATCACGATTTCTGTTAGAAATCCTGTTTGAGGTTTGTTTCTTTCGAGCCAAGCATCACGATTCCCGACGAATGGCCTTGCAAGTTGCATACGTAAGGCATCGCAGAACTCGCATAGGTGCGAACATGTGGTCAGTCAATCATAGTCAGAACAGGTAGTTGACCTAAGTAACTTATTTAACATTTTGCAATGTATTTTTTTTTTAAATATTTGTTGACATCCCTTAGTAATCACGGAGAGTCCGCCTTGACTTAGGAAGGGGAAAAGATGCAAAGTAATATGGACAGTCGCGCGCAGCGATAAGGTTTTATTTAGCTTGCGTGCGCGATTTATCTACTTAATAATAATAATGTAGGCTATTTAATTTAACGTCGGCAAACAGTCAACATCAGTGCAAGTTCTGTACCATGAAGGTTAGATAACAGGAGAGCAATCGCTACGTACTAAAGCATAGCCCGCTTGTCCTTGAAAATTTTTAGAATTAATAGCGGCACTGCCGTCGGTGAGTAGTTGCTGCGAAGTTAGCTGTTTATGAGTACAAGTAGATGAAGTTAGGTAAATAATGTTCAAATTTTCTTCGCGGCATTTGTGAAAAAATTTTCATGCTCCATAATTTTTTTTTATTTTTGTCAAAAGAAACGTTGAAAAATGGAGAAATATTTTATTGTGAATTAGCAAGTGGTTTAGGATCTGAAAAATAGACTGAAAATGTCTTTTATTGAGCGAACTTAGCGATCGTAGCGCCTCACTTATGGTGTCCATATTTCTGGGACACTATTTTCTACAGCGATTGTTCTCATGTTCTCTAACCTCCATTTTCTGTACCTACCTTTATTGTTTTGGCGGGAACTTGGACGTAGACGGATTGTCGCTCCTGTTTTGTCGCTTGAACAATTGTATGAAATGGATTTTAATTCGTAAAAGTGATGCGATTTTGTGAATTAAGTGTCCGAGCGTGTGAACTATTAGAGTAAACGACGAAACAAGTGCTTTGATGTCGATATAAACCTAAAGTTATTTTGATCACTTGAGCGCCTTAGGACCTTGATTGGCTGTCGTCCTGAACTGTCTGCTAGGTTGAGCTGTCGTCAAAATCTCCCAAGGGCCTCGCAATGTGACGCATCAGCATATTGTGAAGAACAAGAATATAAAATATAGATTCCAAAAGAAAGGATAGGCTCAGAAGGTTTAGAAACAGAGCCGTAAAACCAGATAATAGAAATAAAAATAAACTACTATTTATTCTGTGATATAAGTGCGTAGACAGAGAAACCTATATACTAATGATCGGCGTGGCCTCAAATGAGAAAGGACGATAACGAATTTTTAGGTTATACAATAATCTTTACGACTTTTAACCACATTTCGATAAAAATTTTAATTGTTCAAAGAACTGAACTGAACAAGATTCACCAATCTTAAGGTCACAAAACACTTTTTTCTCACTTAAACAACTTCTAAACTCCTTAAATCGCTACGCTGTTAAAGTTGTTTAGCAAACTGTAGAGTTTGCTAAACAAAAAAACCGGCACGGAGAAAGGGACAAACAATCACACCGCTCTATCTCATTTCTATGCAAGACGTATGCATAAATCTATTTTTTTCGTGTGCGAATGCGAAAGAACGCGTCAATTTGTCTATAGGTTTCTCTGTCTACGTATAAGTGAGATAGTGCTCTGTGGCGAGTGTCAAATGGCATTAAACGTCAAATTGTTTGCCGATTCTATCAAATTTGCTCAAATTGTTGGAAATGGAAAACAATTAATTTTATAAGTAAATGTGTGATTGGTGGTTATATAGTTTATTTAATAAGTTATGTCTAATTGGTGAAAGATTTAAGCGTATCCCAAGCGTCTAAAAATAACTGCATTGTAGATTTAATTATTTTCATTTACAAGAGGGTGGAGATTTGTCCTAATGAGAGTACACGAGTGCAGAAGCCTCACTTCGACGTGGTTTCATGCCCGCCAATTACACCTAGCATGTTGTCACAAAATTCTAGATAATTTAACTGCATCTTGAACCGTAAGTTTTTATTTAGTAACCTCTCATCTTTCAAAATTTAACTTAAATAAATAATAGCTGCAGACAGCAACATTATGTTTTATAACATGCTGTCCATGTATAAATAATAGAATATCATTTTAGCTTCCTTATTCTTATAGGTCAATCCTCAATCCTGGATGTTATAGGTCAATACAAGTTGTATTGATTAGTTAGTTAATATGTCAAGGTTTCCTAAACAGGTCAATTATTCCTTGATCCTTGCATGGATAAATTTATCTACAAGTGAATTTAGCTGCAAAAAATAATCAAGACAGTTAACTATGATATAAACTTCACATAGGTGGGATATGCTACTAATTTTAAAAAGCAAAAACATTTTGCCTAGAACATAAAAGTTGTATGTGGTAGAGCCATGCTGCAGCTTATTATGGTTGTAGAATGAATACGTCGGCTCGGCTGGGGAATGACCACATTTTCACAGAATACTAGTGTAAAATAGTAGCCCATTGGTGCTGTGTTTCACAAGGTGAGTGTGGAGAACTTAAAACCCTTTTTACTGGATACAACATATTTCTTCTTAGTCCACAGGGGTAACAATGGATCTGCATTTTGATTCTTAACCTGGGATAGATGTAGATGTAGGCCCCTGTAGCCACTAATCATCAGGTGGGCTGTGTGCTTGATTGTCACCCTTATTCTATAAAAAAATACATGGTATTTTATAGAGAGTAAAATAGTAATAAGGTACTTTAGACAGAAACTCAGTCATGCAGCCAGTCTCAACAAAGACTATCCATCTGCACAGAACAGGTGTATAGTGAAACGTACATATTGCACAATACCTTATTATATGTGGAAAGCCATGCTACAGTTATATTAGTAGTATAGTTGAAGCATGAATGGGTCGGCTCGACCCGGGAAAGACCACCCTCTCACAGAATAGCAGCGTATAATAGTAGCTTAATGCTGCTGTGTTTCGAATGGTAAGTGTAGAGAACCGGAGACCCTTTTTACTGGAAATGACGCATTCCATCGTAGTCCTCACAGGTGACAATGCATCTGCATTTTGATTCGTAATAGAGGATAGATGTTGATATCTACGGGCCACAGCAACCACTTACCATCAGGTGGACTGTGTGATCATTTGCCACCCTATCCTATAAAAAAGACAATCATAGCAAACTTTATATCATTTATATCTTTTATCATCAAGTTTTTTTTTTTTTTTTTTTTTTTTTTTATAGAAGAGGGGGCAAACGAGCATGTGGCTCACCTGATGTTAAGTGACTACCGCCGCCCATGATCAACCGCAACACCAGGGGAATTGCAGGTGCGTTGCCGGCCCTTTAGAAAGGAGTAAGCTCTTTTCTTGAAGGTCCCCAGGTCGTATCGGTCCGGAAAAATCACCGGTGGTAAATTATTCCACAGAGAGGTTGTACGCGGAAGAAAACTCCTTTTGAAACGTACAGTGGTGGACCGCCAAGCATCCAGATGGTGTGGATGGTATCGGGACGTTTGCCGTGTAGTGCGTTCACGAAATTTGGCGGCTGGGATTAATCCGAACAATTCCTCAGAGCACTCCCCCGTGATAGATGCGATAAAATACGCAAAGAGATGCAACATCTCTTCGCAGCGCCAGTGAGTCGAGCCGATCGGAAAGCACTCGGTCGTCGACGATTCGAGCCGCTCTGCGCTGGATGCGGTCAAGTGGAAGGAGCTGGTACTGGGGAGCCCCAGCCCAGAGATGGGAATAGTATTCCATGAGCGGCCGAACCTGCGCCTTGTAAAGTTGCAGGCGGTGTGCCGGCATGAAATACTGTCCCGCTCTGCTGAGCACGCCAAGCTTTTTAGAGGCCAATTTGGCCTTCCCTTCCAAGTGACCACGAAACTGCACGTCACTCGATATGTCGACGCCGAGGATTCCGATACTGGCTGAGGCAACAAGGGGAGTGCCTTGAAACTGAGGGGATACGACAAAGGGGTTCTTTTTAGCGGTTAACGCGCAAACTTGTGTCTTCTGGGGGTTAAACTGGACTAGATTTAGTCGCCCCCAATCCGAGACTCTGTCCAGCAGAGACTCGACTTCAGACACAAGTTTGTCCCGGCACTCAGAGACGTTTTCCCGAGAAATATTGGCTCGGCCGGTGTAAAGAGCATCACCAGTGCTGTCATCTGCATAGCAATGAATGCTACGGGTTTGCAACATATCATTGATATGCAGAAGAAACAGCGTTGGCGATAGCACGCAGCCCTGTGGAACACCAGCATTAATAAGCTTGCAATCGGAGCTTGCACCGTCTACAACGACCTTGATGCTCCGATCTGCAAGAAAACTGGTGATCCAATCGCACAATTTCTCGGGAAGCCCATAGGAAGGGAGCTTCGAAAGAAGCGCTTTGTGCCAAACCCGATCGAAGGCCTTCGCAATGTCCAAACTAACGGCCAATGCCTCCCCCTTGGACTCTACTGCCTCCGCCCATCTGTGAGTTAGGTAGACCAGAAGATCACCAGCTGACCTACCACGGCGAAAACCGTATTGGCGGTCACTAATCAGCTGGTGATCCTCAAGGTACCTCATGAGCTGGCAGTTTACAATGGACTCCATTGTTTTGGAGAACAAGGAGGTGATGGCGATAGGCCGGTAGTTGGACGGGTCTGAGCGGTCGCCTTTTTTAGGGATCGGGTGGACGAAAGCCGTCTTCCATGATTTTGGGACTACGCCTAGGGAGTAGGAGTACCGGAAAAGACGCGTTAAAACCGGTGCCAACTCTGGAGCACACGTCCTCAGCACAATTGGGGGGATTCCATCAGGCCCACTCGACTTATAGATGTCCAGGGAGAGGAGTGCTTTGCGAACCGAGCGCTGAGTGAACTGCACTTCCGGCATGGAGCACTCACACCGCGGGATGGTCGGCGGCGTACTCCCCCCGTCATCGAGAGTCGAGTTAGACGCAAAGAAAGAGCCTAGAAGATCGGCTTTCTCCTTTGCGGTGTGGGCCAGTGAGTCGTCCTCCCTGTGCAGAGATGGAAGAGATGGCTGACAGAAATTCCCCTGGACAGCCTTGGCGAGAGACCAGAATGCACGGGTTCCAGAAGGAAGACGAACTAGTCTCTCGCCAATTCTGCCTATGTGCTCTGACTTTGCCTTGGCAATGACTCTTTTGAAGGACCTAGAGGCGGAATTATACTTCTTTTTTAGAGCGCTGGTGTTTACATCCCTGGACGCTGAAGCGTCAGCCCAGGCTCGGTAGCACTCCTGCTTATAGCATGATGCTATTTTACAGGAGCGACCAAACCATGGCTGAGATTTGCCTCCAATGGGCACCACAGAGGAAGGAATAAAAAGTTCCATACCCTGAAGTACCACATCAGCGACAGAATCCGCAACAACGTTAGGATCATCCGGCGAGAAGCAAACCCGCCCCCCAAGGGTAGGATGCAAAGAAAGACCGCATCCCATCCCAATCGGCTGACCTATAGTGCCAAACACGGCGGCAGCCTGCAGAATGCAACCGCGATTTCAGCGTGAGTGGCACCACACTCCGGACAAGACAATGGTCCGAGGAGCCTAAAGGGGCGTCGACGGAAATCTGATATCCGTCCGGGTGAGAGGTCAGCAGAAGGTCCAACAGGGAAGGTGCATGATCCTCCACATCTGGAATCCGCGTAGGCGAAGTAACCAGTTGTGTCAGACCATATGCCAAGGCAAAATCATGAACAGATCTCCCCGCATGATCGGTTAAACGTGAACCGAGCCATTCGGCGTGGTGGGCGTTAAAGTCGCCGAGGATCACGATCTCTGCGGAGGGTATCTGCTGTAGCAACGAATCTGCAGCCATTTGGACGTGGTCGAAGAGTCGGTCTATTTCGGCATTACCGCTATGGGACCTATAGAGGCACCCGTAGATGCGCGGATGGTCGTCGCTGTCTACGCGTAGCCAAAGGATGGACAGGTCCGAACCTTCAAGTCTGCCGAGGCGTCGAGAACAGATGTCCTCTCTGACGTAAACGCAAACTCCAGCCCGAGGCACAAAGGAGTGTTCCAGTTTGTACCCCGGGCAGGAGAGATACGAGACATCAGCCGGAGAGGACACCTGCGTCTCGGTCAGAAAGAGCAGAGCCGGCCTCGCCGTCTCGAGATGGTAGTGGACGGCGTTTAGGTTAGAGTGAAGTCCCCTGATATTGCAGAAATTCACGGACAGCGTGGCAGGGGTCGCCTTGGTCTTGTTGCTCCGTTTGCCCCGAGCAGTTTTAGTCTTGAGCGGAATATTGCCCCCCCCAGAATACGCGGGGCAGCCTGAGCACCCACGCTCAGAAGTGGAGAAACATGGTCGTGGATGCTCAGCGAGGGATTCTCCAGGGGTGCTGGTACCCTCCTGGGGTAGTCTATCATTTAATTCCGCTACCATGTTGATGGGGGGGGGGGGGGATTTGGGCCTCCGGCCACCTGCACTCACCAGACGAAACGCGGAAACAGAGCTTCCACTTCACGCCGGTATTCTGTGAGGTCGTGGTACCACCCCGGTTTGAGCCGGCCCATACGTGCGACAGCAAAGCTGCCGCGTGGCTCTACCACTGTTAATGTGTGAGAATTGCGCCCTACAACAGTTATATAGTGTATGAATTTGTGTGTAAGCACCAGTGTGCTATACTCCCTTACTCTCATAGGTTAACAGGACATATATTCAAATATAATATAAGTTATTTGTATATGATACAAACACTTGCTCCGTGCGGGATTTGAAACCACAGCTAATTGCGTTGCAACTTATAGCTAAGCCACGGAACTTTAACTTCTTCTAGGAGATTTCATGGCTTGAATAATCACAATATATGCGGAAAAAATCCCGTCATAAACTAACCTACAGTAAACTAATAAACTAAATCTTGTCTACAGTGTGGTGATGCTACAAGTGGTAAAATTAAAAAAATTGTACAACTAATTTCAATATAAATAAAATGAGAACATCATCAATATAGTTAATGAAATATGCGTTATTAAGAATAACCAAAATTACTGGTAAGATCTTGATCAAATTTATATGGGACCACACGTGAAGCACCAGCTTTTAAATAAAAAAAGAATCATCAAAATCAGTTCACCTACAAAAGAGTTACGAGCTGCATATTAAAAACAATAACTTCCTGAGTTTTTGAAAGTCATTGATTTTTCTAGCGGGAAGTAAAAAATACAGTTGAATTGAGGACCTCCTCCTTTTTTTGAAGTTGGTTGAAAATGCTCTGAATCTAACTTGTAACTTAGTCATGTTAAGTGTGTAGTGTGTAGTGTGTTGTAATTTAGCCTCGTCTACAGCGTGGGGATGTCGGGGACGGCGGCGGGCGGGCCAGGTCCAGCTGGGGCGGCGGCCGCCCTCGGGGGGCTGGGCGGCTCCTTGGAGGACAAGGACTGCGACCTGCTTTGTCCCGTTTGCTTCGAGCTCATCGACGAGGCCTATGTCACGCGATGCGGTCACTCCTTCTGTTACTCCTGCATTGCGAAATCCGTGGAGCTCCACCGTCGCTGCCCAAAGTGCGGGGCCGCGCTCGCCTCCCGCGACCACATCTTCCCTAACTTCCTCCTCAACGAGCTGGTGGCGAGGAGGAGGTTGAGGGTACGACCACCGGCACCTCAACAGAGTGCCGTCGGTGCTGGAGATGCGGAGAGGTTGCGGACTCTGCTGGCAGCGGAGGCCAGGCACCTGGCGCTGGCTGATGTGGACGGAATGCTGGACGTGCTGACGCGGCGCAAGAGGCTCCTGGAAGCGGAGTCCGCGGTGGCCCAGCACCGGCTGCTGTACGAGTTCCTAGCGCATCTGTTGCGGCTGAGGCATCACCAGCTCGATCAGTTAACGCGGGAGGCTGCGCTCGTTAGGAAGGTAAGGTTTGATTTTTTGAATTAACATAGGCGGATGCAGTGGCCTATACACATCTACATCTATAATTGATTAAGAATCAAAATACAGATGCGTTGTCACTACTGAGGACTAAGATGAAGTGCCTCATTTCCAGTAAAAAGGGGACTCCTTCTTACACACACCATACAAAATGCAACTACATTAAGCTTCTATTTCACGCTCGTATTCTGTAAGAGTATACCTTCCCTGTTTGAGCTGTTTTTTTGTGTTTGTGAATTTAAGTGCTGATTTACCACTTGCTCAGCAATGAAGGAAAAGATCATGAAGAAGTCTGTGTTTAATAATTAAAAAAAAGAGAAATCATTTCGAAGTCATTAAGTATTAAGTCAGTGCATGTTAAATCCAAGGTTTCATTATTATTTCTAAAAATAAAAAACATGCTGCATCATACAATCACCACAGGAATCTGCTGAATGTACATATTGACGTCAAAACTTGTGGTGGTGGCACAGGATATGGAGCAGGTGGGTGCAGTGCTGCGGGAGCTGCGAGCTGGTGCTGCAGACCTGGCGCCACACGGCACAGACCCACTACCGGATTTACCCACCAGTACGTACTCTATGTTGCCGAGGTGATCGCTACCAAGCTTTTCCTAATTTTTTGATGTAGTTAATTGTCTAACTTAATATATGATTTTAAACTGTTCTTTTAAAATAATAATTAGAATCAGACCTTAATTTGCGGAAATCCAATATATTAAAGATGTACGAGCTACTCGAACATTTTTATTGTTATTAAGTAAAAATACATAAATAAGCATTGTAACGCGCCCATTTTTGTAAACAAAATTAAGACACACTTTCTTTTTATATTTTATCTGTGGATACTTTACTGGTGTTATGTACTTGAATTTATTTTAAGTAACTATGTAACATTTACTATTTTTATCCCAAATGTTAAATAAATAAATGATTTTATTCGTATTTTTATATTAAATAGAATTTTGGATTATTCCCAGGCGGAGAAGACCGTCCAGAAGAAGAGGAGAGTTTCGCGGGTGGGGCGGGGAGTGGAGGGGGTGACGCGCTGGCTGCTCGCTGGCGGCGCCTCACTGCGCACTTCGACGACTTCGTGCAGGTAGTAGAAGTTCAATGGAACTCCCCTCATCCCCTTCATTATCTGTCATAAGTACACATATGCTAACAACCAGGAGATGGGCAGCATGGGCATTTTAATGTGAGTTATCTCATAATTTTTTCTGGGTGAACCGATTTTGATGATTTTTTTTTATCTTAAAGATGGTGCTTCTCGTGTGGTCCTATATAAATTCAATCTAGATCTAGGTTGGTTTTTTTTGGTTTATTATCGTCGTATGAAGACGGTTGTACAAAATTTTAAATTTTTACCACTTGTACTTACGTTCTCTCTTCCTCCCTGCAGAGAGCTGGATTTATTTTATAGGTCGTTGGTTTAAATCCGGCTCGAAGGACCAATAAGCTTGGGTGTAATTTCCAATTTAGTTTCTATAATATGAGAACTGGTATGATATTTTGAGGATAAAGAAACATCTGTTTTATAGGAATTTTGTTTTAAACTTAGCGTTTTATACATTTCTAACTAGTGTTCTATAAATAAAGTATATTAATAATAGCTATAGTGTAACAATTTATTTTATAGCTAGTGATCCGCTCCGGCTTCGTGCGGGTGATTTCTGTATCTCGACAACAGCGCCACTTACCGGGTCCAAATGTGAATCTAAACCATCTAGGGACTCATAATGATTTTAATCAACATCTAGGGACTCACTCAAACACCCATAAAAATTTCATCTAAATAGGTTGAGCCGTTGTTGAGTTTTATCGAGACTAACGGATAGCAACTAATTTTTATATATAGATATATTTTATATATTATGCAGCTGCAGTGTGAGTTCTACCTCCAATAACTAGGAATAATTATGTACGTTGTACTAAAACGCAGTGCTATTTCGCTCACCGCGCCGACGAGCTGTACTTCCCGGGGTCGGGCAGCGCCACGCCCACTCCGGGCGCGCTGCACGCTCCCGCCGCAGGCCCCGCCTCCGCTTCCGCCCCAGCGTCCGCTGCCGCTTGTGCGAGCTCCAGCGAGGCGGATGCTGTGCCACAGCAGACCTCGATCGACTCACGCTCCGCAAGTGCTGCCGGTATGACTTCTTTTTTTACCCGCCAGCCCCAGAAGGGGCATTTTGAAGGGGTAATTTTGAAAAAATTAAAAATAATTTAAGAAATGTTTATTGGCATGACTATTAATTGACTTAGACTCTGATAGTGCTGTTGATGCCATATATGGAGAACTTAATTCAGGTATTTTGCTGTTTGCACCATTTAAAAAATGTAATCCTAACCAATACCCATACTGGTTTAACTATCCTCTTATTCGTTGTCTTCGAGAAAAGAAAAAGATTCGTAAGTTGTATAAAAAATTTGGTAATATTGTATTTATCATAATCCTTCGGGATTATGATAAATACAATATGTTGAGAACTCGCAGTAAACACTTAATTAAAGACTGCTACAAATCGATACAAAATGAAGTTGTACTTGTCGGTTCTTATTTTATTATTCCGAAAATTTGGCTTACTGTTAAAAACTAGCGATCGAACATGATAATTCGTACATGAGAACTAGCCAAGTCAGACCTTAGGCTACAATATATTATCCTAAGTTGTAAGAAGAAATGATTTTTATGTTGTTATAAATAAATTTCAGGACTGACCATTGAACTTGGCACCCATTTAGATCTCACTTCTTTTGTCGTTGAAGTCAACAACCAAGGCATATATCATAATATTGAACTTGGCTCTCATTTCACATTTATGTTTTTGATGGGATTTAATATACCGGACAGGTCTAATCTCACACTGTCAAATATAGCCATTAGTAGAGATGATATTATTAGAAAGATCAAAACTAGTGTTTGTGTTTAGGCACACAAAGGTCCCGGCCCCGATGGAATCCCATCATTATTTGTGAAGGTTATTTGGGGAGGAACTTAGTGTGCCGTTATTTATAATTTTTAATAAGTCTATTAAGAGCTGCATATTCCCCTCTATTTGGATAAACGCCTACGTAATTTCAATTCATAACTCTGGTGATAAAACAAAATGTGAAACCTATAGGCAAATTAGTATCTTATCCTGTATGGCAAAAATTTTTGAATCGCTGGCTTATGACCAAAGTTACAACCACGTGAAACAAAGCATATCAAACTAACAAGATGATTTTGTCACTGGTAGATCAACCGTTGGTAACCTACTTGTCTACAAATACTACTTCTGACAAGCGTTTGCCACCCAACACCAAGTATTCAAATGGATTTATACTGACTTTTCAAAGGCGTTTGATAAAGTCAAGCATAGAATACTCTCTGCTAAATTAGTAGCATACGGGGTATAATAAAATATAATTTCATATAAATATATATAATACCGTGTAGTGGCGGTTAAGAATATCCACTACCCCATATCTTCCCGTGGGTGTCGTAAGAGGCGACAGAGGGAGACAGGCAGGAGATGGGCAGCAGCATCTTCCTGACAACAGCAACTGTACGACAAAAAAAAAACTGCGGTTGCCAACCCGCTCGCCAAGAGTGGCAACTATGGCAATATACCCCCCATGAACAATTACACAAATAGACTGCCCCCAGTCCCCGGCGGCCCCGTTATTCCTGGCTACGGGGGCGACCATGGTAACGGCGGGGCAGGGGGTGCTAAGAATCTCCGGTGGAGGTTCGGTTGCCACCTACGACGACTCGACCTGGCAACATTTAACGCACGCACCCTGAGGACTGACGAGAAGATCCTGGAGCTGGAAGAAGAGATAGACAAGTTGCGCTGGAGTATTATAGGATTATCCGAGGTCCGAAGAGAGGGGGAGGACACGGTGATTCTGAATGGCAACTTTATACGGGAGGGCGACCATCTGTCCCAAGGAGGTGTCGGATTTATCGTCCACAAGTCTCTCGTCAACAACGTTGTAAAGATTGTGAGTGTGTCTACGAAGGTCGCGTACCTGATACTCAGAATCACCAAACGGTATTCCGTGAAGGTCATACAGGTTTACGCACCAACCTCGGCACATCCCGATGAGGAGGTGGAGGAAATGTATGAGGATATTTCCAAAGCCATGCATTCCTCCAAAACCCACTACACGGTGTTGATGGGAGATTTCAACGCAAAACTAGGCACAAGAGGAAAAGGTGAGCTGAAGTTAGGGAAATTTGGAGTAGGGCAACGGAAGCGAAGGGGCCTGCAGCTGGCCGACTTTATGGAAAAAGAGGGACTCTTTATGATGAACTCTTTCTTCCAGAAGCGGCCCCACAGGTTGTGGACCTGGTCGAGCCCCGACGGTTCGACAAAAAATGAGATTGACTTCATTATGACGACCAGACGCCAACTGTTCAGTGACGTCTCAGTGATCGCAAGGGTGAAAACTGGCAGCGATCACCGAATGGTTAGAGGCACACTGAACCTAAACGTTAAGTTGGAGAGGTCTCGTCTAATGAAGTCAACGCTCCGTCCCCCTCGTGCTCTGATCCAGAATCCCGAAAACTTTCAGCTCGAGTTACGTAACCGCTTTCAGTGCCTGCAAGATCGCAATGCAGTGGACGATATGAATGACAAGCTCGTGGAAACTGTCCATGCGGTTGGAGCTAAGTTCTGCAAGACCCGCCGCAGAAGAACACAAAAACTCTCCGATCACACTCTTAATCTCATGGCTGTTAGACGGGAGATGAGGCTGCAATCGTCAACAGATTTGACAGCATACAGGCAACTGAACAGACAGATCTCCAAATGCATGCGGCGAGACTTACGCAACTTTAATACTGCTCGTATTAAAGAAGCGATCGAGCGGAACCAGGGCTCCAAAGTCTTTGCCAGAGATCTGTCTCCCAGTAAGAGCCAACTGTCAAAGCTGAAGGCTGAGTGTGGCAGCATCGTTTCCGGGACATCTGAGATTTTGAGTGAGATTGAGAGGTTATAGGGGCAGCTGTACACATCATCGTTGGAGCCACACGCAAGTGTGAGTAACTATCCAAGAGCAAGTCTTATCCGACACTATTCCGATGATATCCCGGACGTCAGTCTAAGTGAGATTAGAATGGCTCTCCCGCACCTTAAAAACGGCATGGCCCCAGGCGAGGATGGAATTACAGCGGAGCTTCTGAAAGCGGGTGGAACACCGGTACTTGAAGTCCTTCAGAAGCTCTTCAATTCCGTCCTCCATGGTGGCACTACTCCGGAGGCGTGGAGCACAAGCGCGGTGGTCTTGTTCTTTAAGAAAGGCGACAACGCTCTCTTGAAGAACTACAGACCGATTTCCCTTCTGAGCCGCGTCTACGTGCTGTTTTCGAGAGTCATTACGAATCGTCTCGCACGCGGACTCGACGACTTCCAGCCTCCCGAACAAGCCGGTTTCCGAAAAGGCTTCAGTACCATAGACCATTTTAGAACTTTGATTCCGTCGAATCGTCCATTGCTGACGTGTTTGTACAGTAGGGCTACGATGGCTATCCGAGTACAGAAACAGAGCTCGAAACCTATCCAACTGCAGAGAGGTGTAAGACAGGGTGACGTTATATCCCCCGAAATTCTTCACCGCTGCATTGGAAGACGTTTTCAAGCCTGGACTGGAAAGGATACGGTATTAACATCAATGGCGAGTACATCACTCACCTTCGATTTGCCGACGATATAGTCCTTATGGCAGAATCGCTGGAGGACTTAAGTACTATGCTCAATGACCTCAATAGTGCCTCCCAACGGATAGGTCTTAAGATGAACATGGACAAAACAAAGATCATGTTTAATGTCCATGTCACACCTATGCCGGTAGTTGTTGGGAGCACTATGCTCGAAGTTGTTGACGAGTACGTTTACCTGGGACAAATAGTCCAACTAGGTAAGTCCAACTTCGACCGACAGGTCAATCGACGGATTCAACTCGGCTGGGCAGCGTTCGGGAAATTACGACATATCTTCTCGTCAGGTATACCTCAATCTCTAAAAACTAGATTGTACAACCAGTGCGTGTTGCCAGTGATGACTTACGGATCTGAGACGTGGTCCTTCACTGCTGGCCGTATGAGGACGCTCTAGGTCGCTCAGCGAGCTATGGAGAGGGCTATGCTCTGAGTTTCTCTGCGTGATAGACTCAGAAATGAGGATATCCGCAGTAAAACCAGAGTGACCGACATAGCCCAACGGATTGGTAAGCTGAAGTGGCAATGGGCCGGCCATATAGCTCGAAGAACCGATAACCGATGGGGAAGAAAGGTTCTCGAGTGGCAGCCTCGTACCGGTAGGTGTAGTGTAGGGTGACCACCCACTAAATGGAGTAACGACTTGGTAAGATATGCAGGAAGTCGATGGATGCAGGTGACTCAGGACCGTGCTTTGTGGCATTACTTGGGGGAGGCCTATGTTCAGCAGTGGACTTGTGAAGGGCTGTAATGATGGTGATGATGATATATAATTTCAAATAAAATTTCATATCTTTCTAGACGTAGTCAGATCGTTGCAATAAAAGGTTTCCTCTCCAAACCAGTACACGTAACATCCGGGGTTCCTAAAGGGTCCCATCTCGGCCCCCTGTTGTTCATTATATTTATTAATGGCTTTGTAGACCATGTCACAAGTGAATGTTTACTATATGCAGACGATATGAAAGTTTTCCGTATAATCGATGATGTTAATGACTGCCTCTTGTTGCAACGCAACCTTAGCAATATCCATACCTGATGTTCTCATAATAAATTGTCTTTGAATGTAGCTAAATGTTTTTTTGTAACTTTCACAACTAAGAAAACTCGTCTAAAGTATACATACCATTTCAATGATCAACCTTTGTCTGAAAGTAATGTTGCTGAAGATTTGGGCGTTATCTTTGATTCTAAACTAGATTTTAAGCATCACTTTAATCACTTAACGCAACGTGGTTATCAGATATAGTTTTTGCGTTATAGCATGGTGCAGGTGACAGCTTACTGTTAGGCGTGTCTAGAGATGGAACAATGTTAAATCGATTTTAACACTTAATTTGGCAGATAGCAAAAAGATTAAAATTAAGTAATTTAATTGTTATTATAAGTTGATTAGTGTATTACACGTCCTATATAATTAATAAAAAAATCTAGTTGTGCAAATTTTTGAGAAAATTAATGTTCGGCACGACGGACATTGCGAAATATGTAGTAATCGACTAAAAATTATGTATGTCCGATGTGACGGACATTGCCCAATTATGGAAAATAAAACTATGAAATTAATTTACCAAAAAATTTTTAATACTCCAAAAGAAAAATAAGGCACAAAGAACTTACAAGCTAATTATTTTGTATGAAAGTTTAAAAAACAATTGCAGGCATTCTTGCCTGTGACAAAGCATAATCTAGTATTGCATTTTGTGCAATACACCACGGTTTTTTTTCTGGCAGTACCGGCATCTACCTTCTTCCATGACTGATGGAAAGTGGCCAAAATTGTCGTATTTTATCGGACTTGATGGAAGGGCTTTTTATCTTAGAACTTGCTGTTGCCTTCCGGTTTTTACAGCGCATCTCTCCTATTAAACTTTCATAAATTTGGAATCTGAAAGTTTTCAAAGGCATTTTGCGTCGTGAAATTCCTGCGTTCCTTTTTCTCCACATCAACCAGGCATTGTTGATACATATATCTAATAATTGTGCGAAAAATCCCAAATACCACCTCCTACTTTTGAATGGTGTTTTAAAGAGTGATATGAGCATATCGGCGAGATCTACACCACCCATATGCTGGTTGTACTATCGTACAACTTGCGAACACGGTACTTCCACTTTCTTCTTCTCTTCTTTGCTATATCTTAAAATCTTTCCCACTGGCTCACTCGCAGCATAGGAACTTATCAAAGTTACAGCCTACGTTGTTATCGTTCCACCGAACCAAACGACTCTTATTGCAAACAACCTCTGCGTAAGTTCCTCTAGGTTCCTTTTTCATCTCTCATTGCAATGGATGGTGCAGAAGAGGATTCACAGTCAAACTCATAATGAGAATGTGCAGGAGAGGTGTTAGAGTCAAAATCAATCTGAGGCCTTACATAAACATTTTCAGGTTCAGAATCTGAATTCTCACTAGCATCGGAAGGGGCATGCTCTCGTGGAACCAAAGCCAATATTTTACTAGCACGAGTACTCTGTTGACAAGCAAAAGTGAACCAAAGTAAGCAAAAAAACGCAAAATATAAACCAAACAAACAGCGTTAGTAATTTGGCAGTGTTCGTCTCAGCGAACATAGAAACAAAATACAATTAAATACTCTATGCATTTGTCAATGTTCGGTGTGACGGACAACTAGTTTTCGGACCCATAAAACAAACAAAATAACCATAGATTGTCAGTATTTGTAGCTTATCCCTTTTATAAACATATATAACACAAAAAACAAAAACATGTTGAAAAAATTGGTTATAACAATAAAAAACAACATTAAATACCTTGAGAAAAACGGAGGGCCGCCTTTTTCGTCGACATGTTGTCTCACGAATGACAGTTACGGTGTTGCCACATTCATATATTTTTTCTACTAATAGTTTGTAAATTGCCAATAAATTAAATATAAAAATAATAATTTGCGTCATAGAAAAAATATTCGGCGGGTTTTTTATAAGTTAATGTTCGTCACACCGTACAAAACCAAATTAAGGGTTAAAAAAGCGATTAACGAAACACAAAGCCAAGAAAAATTGTCTATTAGCTATTGTATAAAAGTTAAAACCGAAACATATTTCTTTATAAACTACAATGCATTTAAAATTAAGTTAAAGTGAAAACAAATTATGACATAGTAGTTACATAATAGCTGTTCTCGCGACCTCGCTCGCGTGCTGTTTATTACGATTGGATTTTATAGGTTTCAATTTTTTTTGCGCGGAATCTTAATTCATTTTTCAAAATAAAAGTAGATAGTGTTACTTCTTATAGCATCAGCTATCTGCTAGTGTACACTATAAGCTGCAACAAACAGACATACAGACAATTTATTTTAAAAATTGTGTTTGTCTTTTGTTATATATACAGTATAAACTTTCATATGCATTTATTAAAAGGCTGATATTTTGAAATTACAAATAGTCACTTCAGTGTACAACTATAGATATGTATTATAGTCAACCAAATCTAAGAAATACCTTTTGACGTTTCACATTAATCATTCCGCAATAACTGCACAAACGTACTAAAACGATTTAAAACTAACCTTTTACGTAAATCCGAAAAATTATAAAATTATCTACACTTCATTACAACCTGTATAGTTTTTTTATCACTAATTTAAATTCGAATCTTTCAAACAAAGCAAAATATTAAAAAAATAACCAATATCAACTTTTTTATTTGACGTAGTTTCAATGATATGTCGCTATTTACCTTACCGTAGTGTTTGAATGATTAAAATTCAGTGTTAATGCGAATAATCGGCAAAAATATTCAAATAATCGAATCATTAATTTTTTATATATTATTTGTTAAATTAATTTTTTATTTTTCAAATTCTTTAAATTACATGAATCGTGAATAAAACAAGTTTATTATTTTTACTTTGTCAACGTAAATTTGTGTAGGCAAATAACTCACTATGTGATTTCAATTTACCGCCATTTCGGGATCTTACTGTGCGTAATTTTGTGATTTTGTGTTTGTCTTCTTTTTTCGTGTTTTGTGACTTGGCTTTAACTTTTGGGACTGTTTCTTCTATATTTGTTGAAGCATGTGCCCATGTCACAAAGGATGATTGGGCAAAAGTGGTAAAAAACACAAAAAAATTGGTGTAACCCTATAGGCCATTACTGAAGCTTCCCGCTGGTTTCAAATGCAAAGCGATCCAAATTTCACCAAATTAGGACGTTGAATATGAAATAACGGAGTAATTTAAAAAAAATTTTTTCGAAATTTTTCGTTAACGATGTCTCAACGAACGAATCAACCGATTTTGACCGAACCGATCGACGTGGTTTTTGAGATTAAAAGCTGATAAGTTTTTGGAATCGATCGGTAAAGCCGTTTAAAAGTTATTCTAAGAAAACAGTTTTAAAATTTTTTTTGAGTTTCTCTAAATATACCGGCCGGAATTTGTTGAACTTCATAGAAAATCCAAGTTTGATTTAACAATTTAGAAATCTGCTTAGTTCATTTCAATCTGTCAAGCCGTTTAAAAGTTATAAGAGGTTTACATACATCCACACACACACACACACGTACATACATACAAACAGACACTATCGAAAATTGTCAGAGTGGCTTCCTGTGACCACAAAACTTCAAGATTTGATGAAAACTCAATTTTCGAAAAACGGGGTAAAATTTTTTTTTCGGTTTTTGAAAATTGAAAATTCTCTTACCGGGCAGTTATAAAGTGATTATTGATGACTTTGAAAGAGACAATAATTTTAACTGCATTATTGAAAATCAAATAATAGTAATCTAAACTACGACAGCTCAACTACGTAGTTGTTGATGAATAAATTTATTTTTTATCTAGTTTCAATCTTAAATTTTTATAACTGTGCCTCTAGAAATAAGCAGTAACAACAAATACGAAGAAACTGATAAATCTTGTGTTTTAAATTATCCGTTTTTAATTTCTTCTGGTATTATTCAAACCAAACTGTAAATGATTACCAACTCTAAATAATCAATATCGATTTTTTTAAGCATCGAATATCGTACGTTCCCATTTTTTGGTTGGCGTGCTTGGTGCAATAATTCTGACAGCTGTCAAAATGTATTTCTTAGATTTGGTTGACTATAATTTGAAAATAAAAATCATCTTATATTTCATGTTAATTGCAACGTTCATATTAACATTTAAACAAATAAAATGGCTGCCAGCATCTGTAATTTTCGGTACGACTTTGACTGCACCGGTAGCTTTTCAAGGTACGAGTACTAACGCCTTTCTCTATATGGCAACACTAATACAGTGTTGGTAGGTCCAATGGGCTAAATATCGGGACGAAAGGTTAAAAATATGGAGAATTCGGTTTTCAAATCTAATGTAATAAAAATATAAAATAGGTTTTGGTAGCCAAGTCTTTTTGACACATTTATAATTATTAGTTTTTTTTTTAATAAGAGATGTGGCAAACGAGCATACGGCTCACCTGATGATAAGTGACTACCGCCGTCCATGAAGAACTGCAATACCAGGGGAATTGCAGATGCGTTGCCGGCCTTTTAAAAAAGAGTA
Organism: Parnassius apollo; assembly: GCA_907164705.1. NCBI lineage: Eukaryota > Metazoa > Arthropoda > Insecta > Lepidoptera > Papilionidae > Parnassius > Parnassius apollo. The sequence continues at coordinate 467,021 of CAJQZP010000341.1, read as the reverse complement.
GTCTCTTTTCTTTAAGGTCCCTAAGTCTTATCGTTCCGCAAAAATCTCTGGTGGTAGTCGATTCCACAAGGAAGTTGTACGAGGAAGAAAACTTCTTTTAAATCGCAAAACTCTTAGTGAAACGTATAGTGGTGGACCGCCAGTCATCCAGATGGTATGGATGGTATCGCGAGTTTTGTCGCGATGTGCGATGGTGAAATTATTTTTGCGGCTGGAATTAGTGCGAACAATTCCTCAGAACACTCCCCGTGGTAGATGCGATAAAATACGCTAAGGGATGCAACATCTCTCTTCTCACTCTTCGCAGTGCCAGTGAGTCAAGCCGATCGGAAACAGCTCGGTCGCCAACGATTCGAACAGCTCTGCGCTCAGCGCGATCAAATGGTAGGAGCTGGCACTGGGGAGCTCCGGTCCAGAGATGGGAACAGTCTTCCATGTGCGGCCGAACCTGCGCCTTGTAAAGTTGCAGGCGGTGTGCCGGCATGAAATACTGTCCCGCTCTGCTGAGCACGCTAAGCTTTTTAGAGGCCAATTTGGCCTTCTCTTCTAAGTGACCACGAAACTGCACGTCACTCGATATGTCGACGCCGACGATCGATACTGGTTGAGGCAACAAAGGGAGTGCCTTGAAACTGAGGGGATACGACAAAGGGACTTTTTTTAGAAACTTGTGTCTTCTGGAGATTAAACTGGACTAGATGTAGTCACCCCAGTCCGAGACTTTGTTCAACAAAGTTTGGACTTCAGACACAAGTTTGCCCCGGTACTCTGCGACGTTTTCCCGAGAAATATTGGCACGGCCGGTGTACAGAGCATCACCAGTGCTGTCGTCCGCATAGAAATGAATGTTACCGGTTTGCAACATGTCATTGATATGCATAAGAAAGAGCGTTGGTAATAGCACGCAGCCTTGTGGAACACCAGCGTTAATGGGCTTGTAATCTGAGCATTAACCGTCCACTACGACCTTGATGTTTCGATCAGCAAGAAAACTGTGGTCCAATTGCACAATTTCTCGGGAAGCCCATAGAAAGGAAGCTTCGTAAGAAGCGTTTTGTGCCAAACACGATCGAAGGCCTGCGCTATGTCCAAACTAACTGCCAACGCCTCCCCCTTTGACTCTACTGGCTCCCCCCATTTATGAGCTAGTTAATACAGCTTACATATGTCCCACTCCTGGGCATAGGACTCCCGCTCATTTCTGAGAGCGCTTTAGGGCAAGGACTTGTTTGCCGCGTTGCCCCAATGCGTGTTGGCGAACTTCACATGTTTTGAAATATTTTTTTCTCATTTCTCATACATACAGGTTTCCTCACGATGTTTTCCTTCACCGGCGAGCACGTGGTAATTGAGCACTTAAAATTATAATTAACAATTTCATTGTTGCCGGCGGGGATCGAAACCGGTTTGCTCACGTACTGTGAAATTTACAGCGAGCGCTAACCATCTGAGCTACCACGGCTCAGATGGCTATTACGAAGTACATGTAGCTAATATTGAACGAGTCCAGAGATTTTTTCTGCGGGGTTTATGTCGTAAACATGGATTGATTCGCCAGTTGCCATCGTATAATGAAAAAGTTAATTACTTAGGGGTTACGAAATTAGACAAACTTAGACTATATTCTGAGCTTATTTACCTTTACAAAATCGTTCACTCCTCCATCGATTCAAACAGTACGAAGTACGTGTACATATAGTACCTATGATGTAAGAGTTCTTTAAAAATACGAGCTTATTTAGTAGGAATTACGTGTCTATTAGGTAGGAAGTAAGAGTTCATTCAGTAGGAAGTGAGAGTTCATTCAGTAGTAAGTGCAAGTTCATTCAGTAGGAAGTGCGTGTGCATTCAGTAGGGAGTCCGTGTTCATTCGGTAGGAAGTCCGTGTTCATTCAGTTGAAAGTCCCGAGTTCATTAATAATGACGTCTTTATTTCTCGTCACAAACTATGATTACATGATACAACAAATAATTCTACAAGCTTAAAGGAAGTGCAGTCAGATCATATCTATATTTTACAGATCACCAGGATTCTCAACCCACGGATATAGATATAACATAACAAAAGCTTAAATGAAAACACTTATGATTAGATTTCTAGTTAATAAGGAGATAAGACTTACAATTAATGTTATGAATGTGCGTGTGTATGTGAGTTTGTGTGTGTGTTTTATCTATTTTATTTACCTATTTTTCTATTTCTGTTAGTAGCAAAGAAGTCGAATGTAAGAATGTCGAAATCTTTAGCAAGGTCTTTCGCAATAACTTTCTTTTTATTGTCAAGATTAGTTACGATAAAGTAAATCAGCTTATGAACAGCATCTGAGGTCGATTTTTTGGACCTAAAACCGATTTTTTTATAGCATTGGGTGTTAATCGAGCACACAGTCCACCTGATGGTAAGTGGATGCCGTGGCCCATAGACATCCACATTTATCCTTGATTAAGGATCAAAATTCAAATGCGTTATCACCCCTGAGGACTAAGATGGAATGCCTCAATTCCAGTAAAAAAATACGAAACACAGCAGCATGAAGCTGTTATTTTACGCTGGTATTCTGTGAGCGTAGTCCTGTCCCGGTCGAGCTGACCCATTTGTGCTACAACTATATTATACAGCTATACCTATACTATATTATCTTCAAGATATTTAACTAACACCTTATTTATAATACACTCTAGGATTTTGGATATTATTAAAAGAATGGATATGGGTCTGTAATCGTCGACACAGTCGCTATCACCTCTCTTATAAATCGGGTAAATTTTTGACTTTTTAAGTGTTGTATTGAACACTCCAGTCGAAAGCGACAAGTTACTGATGTACGTTAAGAGTTTAACTAAAAGCTCTCTATTTTCTTTTAAAATTTCTGTGGAGATCATATCCAATGCAACAGCACAGTCTTTTTCAAGATTAGTTATTAATGCTCCTATCTCTTTTGCTTCAGCAGGTAGTAGTGATAATGAATGTGGGTGATTTTGAGATTTTTGGATGGTCATGAGCATTTGTTTTTTTTAAATATTTTCGGTTAAATATAAGTTGGTATATATATATATATATATATATATATATATATATATATATATATATATATATATATTTATATATTTTAACCGAAAATATTTAAAAAAAATTTGCAAAGTAATTGTTGATACTGTTTATATCTTTTAAGGGATCTTTTATATCGATCGGTTCAAAAGCGGAATCTATTGATTTTGCGGTATTTATGAATAGCTTTCCATAGTTACTTGTTGTTTTTATTTGCACATTTTAGCTATAGTTGTATTCACGTTTCAACTTTTTTATGAAGGAGGAACAAAAATTTCTGTATCTCTTGTAGATAGTTTGTAATCTATTATTGTTTAGGATCTTTTTTAGATTTTTTGAAGTTTACCTCGATTTTTTAAACTTTTTAGAATACCTGAAGTTGTCCATGGCTTTAAGTCTTTTTAGTGTAGAAGTTTTGATTGCTATATTATTACGTATAGTTATAGTATTGTGTGTTTTTATAAAGAAGTTTTTTGCCGCGTTTACATCTTCTATGAATAAGTTACTGAAGTCTATATCTGATAGACCTTTAGAAAAACTTGTATGATTTTTTTGATTTATTATTTTGGCAGGTTTATGTCGGAGCTTTATAGTATTGTAGAGAGCAACACTATTACGATCTATAAGAGATGTTGGAGCACAAGGCTACGTGCTGATAACATCGAACTACATTACTTACTTATAGAACAGACACCCCGAACCAAAAGTTTGCTTCATTTTGGTAAGAATTGGAATTAAAGTTCGCTGCAGCGCTAAAACAATAGTTACGTCGTCTAACCAAACTATTAAAACATGCAGCGCTAGTTTGCATTGGGGGTTAGTTTCTCGCAGCCAAAACGTCATAAGCGCCAGTAATTTCATGGCGCTTACTCATATCGTTCAAAGTAGTGTACATGTCGCTCCCATAGATTTTACAACTGCATAATGGCGGCGGTTGACAGCCCGATTCTCGTGAGCATCGTAACAACGCCAAATTTTTTAAATCAAAGAGTTTTAAACATTTTAATGTCTACTTACCGATGAAATGTTAAATCATCACTTTTTTGATGTTCTGGAGTATTTACTGCAGTATTTAAGAACCCAAACAGGTATTTTGAATTTGTTATTTATGCGAAGCGAACACGACTCTCCTGTACGGGCGTTGGAGACTCACTAAACAGTTGCGGTACAGTGTACCGCAACTGTTTAGTGAGTACTCGATACGTAGTAGTAATACTTCAATGGCTGATAACTAGTTGTCAGCATTACATGGTCGAGGCATGTTTTGTAGTGCGTCGGGAGTGAATAGGGTGGTAGAATACCATGATATGCCAACGTGTCAAAGTATTGGAAGGAGTATGGATCTGAATTATTTTCACAAACATCAATGTTAATGTCTCCCACTACTATAACATTCTGTAAACAAGAGTACTTTATTAACATGTTATTCAAGGACTGAATAAAGTTGCTTACATTTTTGTGTCTAGGAGGCCGATGAATAGTCAAAGATATTGTGTTATTGTCAGGTTTTATGGCCAAGCAATTAGCCTCTGATAAAATAATTGGGGTTTTTAATCATAATGTATAGGTCACTCCTACAGTACATTACAACATATTCATTTTGTGTATGATTATTATTCTAGTATGGTAGAGAGAGGTATTTTAGAATGATTATAACTATTTAAGCTTGGAATATTTGGATTCAAAGGCAACCAACACTCCGTCAACATAATACAATCCCAGCTTACGCCACTGCTAACGTTTAATGGAAGAAGACCAGCCATGTTACATTTTATACTTCACAGCACTTTGAATCCCTTTCACATATTACGTTCCTAGTCACGTATTTCCTAGTCACATATTACATTCCAGTAAAGATTTTTCCATATGAAGTTAACCAATCTTTGCAAATACTTCAGCTAATGCAGTCGTTCGGCCTTCTTTATTAAAGACTCGGCAACATAAATGTGTTTCGCAGGCTCATTCATTTTTAATGTAGTAGTATTTAGTCGTATAATTGGCGATTTATTGAAAACGGGCCAAATCAGGAGTACCCTTAACCGACAAGCATGTATGCGTAGGTATATGGATGTGAAGGAGGCGAGAGATGTGTCAGGATCGTGCCAAATGGAAGTCTGTAGTCTCTGCCTACCCCTCTGGGTGACAGGCGTGAGTGTTTATGTTATATGTTATGTTATTTAGTCGTTAATCAGCTGGTTTTTCCTTATTGTTTGCTAATGTTGATTTTATTAGGCTTCCTTTGGTAAAAGTTGAATTGGAGTCCACTACTAAGGGACCATCTTTTATTTTCAAACGGTGAATTGATGAACGCACTAATATTTTTTATTAATTCAATTAAAGTTTGCTTAGTCTCTGATTTGATTTTGTGTATGTTACGTAATTCCACTGAACAAGCTCGTGATTTTTTTTTAGTTGTTCTAATCGTGCTTCCAATGTCTTTATGTGGTTTCGATTGAAAATAGAATTCTTTTGAAATTTCTTCATATTTGACAAAATATTTTCGTATTTACACATGGTGGACTAGGGTAGAGTTTTTGCTACCGCTCTTTGGTGGTGTTTTTGCGACTGACATTATAAATTTAAGCAAAAAAATAAAAACACTAAAACTTTAAATACACCAACAATTTGCTTTGACCAACACGGTTACACGGTAGTCCACTTAAATCCGCTCTTCTCGTTATTGTAGCCAGTGCGAAATAATAATAATGTTTATGAATGTTTTGCTATTATGGGAAAACAGTATTTAGTTTGATTGCAATTAGTTTCTTACCTGGTCGTAATCTATTTATTCAGTAGGGAGTGCGCGTTCATCCAGTAGGAAGTGCGTGTTCATTCAGTAGGAACTGCTTGTTCATTCGGTAGGAAGTCTGAGTTCATTCATTAAAAAGTGCGAGTCTGCGATTTCATTCAGAAGGAAGTACGAGTTCATTCAGTAGAAAGTACGTGTTAATTCAGTATGGAGTTCGAGTTAATGCAATACAAAACATTTACTCACTTCATACTGGATGGGCCGAATTTTTAGATCGGTATAGATTTTGGCCAATCATTCTACCGAATATTTGTGTTGAGTGAAACCAATCTCTCCTCCATACGAATACAGTGAATTATATAACTCCGCAGGTGGTGACCAGCGCGCGCCGGACGGAGAGGCGCCGCCTGTCCCTGTGGAGGGCGGTGGTGGGGGAGGCAGTGGCGGTAGTGGTGGGGGTGGCGGGGGCCTGGAAGCGTTCCGCGAGGACCTGGCGGCGTTTACGCGTTACCGCGCTCTACGACCGCTCGCCACGCTCTCGTACTGCAGCGACGCCATCAACTACTCCACCATCGTGTCCACCATCGAGTTCGACAAGGACGACGAGTTCTTCGCGATCGCCGGTGTCACCAAGCGGATCAAGGTGAGTTGGTGGAATGATTACCGTTACCTTTACAGCCACTACTGAACACAGCCGTCCCCCATTGGTTGCCTCATAGGGATATTTGCCACAGTTGCCACGCTTGGCAGGCGGATCGGCAACCGCAGTTTTTTTAAGTCGTTATTAAAAAGACGCTGGTGCACATCTCCTCCTGATTTGTTTTCTTCTGTCAACAGCGGGATGATATGGGGCAGTGGATATTCTAACACTGTTACTACACAGTAATCGTACATGCATAATATGTTCCCTACAATAATAATATAAACCTTATCAAATCGAAATCAAATCAAATCATTTATTTCGCTAAAACGTGGCTACAGACGGATGGATACAGAGTCAACATTTGTTTCCACATGTTTTGTCCTTTGTGGCATGCGTAAAAATTGTGTAAAATAAATATGTTAAAAAACAAATAAAAATTAAAAAAATAAAAATAGAAATAAACACTTTCGTAAAATTTTTTTCTTAATTTATTTCCATACAGCTTATAATAAATTATGAAAATTAATAAAAATCATAACAAGCTAGAGCCTCAATACAACTTTATTGTGGTTGTGGCATGAGTGGTCGGCGAGGAAGGTCCACGCTCTCATTAAATAGCAGCTTAATGTTCCCATGGAAAACAAAAATTGTTGTTTTTTAAATAGAATAAGGGTTAAATACGCACACAGTCTGTTTGATGGTAAGTGGATGCTGTGGTCTACAGACATCTATAGTTGTGGTCACATAATTAAGAACGATTTGAAGTTCTGGAAGTTTTTTATTTAAATCTTGTTGTACACAGAGATGTGCACCTTCTGAGAAGCAACTAGTTATGTTATAAAATAGCCACATTAATACAGCAACGTGGCTTAAGAATAAGGAATAAAATCGCTAACTTTTTTTTACATTCTATTTATTTTACCAAAATAACTCATTCAAATCATACTGAAACTGGACTAATAATTAAGATCGATTTATCAAACTGCTCGGAAATTGTTTTGTATGACACTTACATTTAAAAAAATCACAATAATATGTAGCGCGGAAAATTTAAAAAGCAATTTAATACATTTTTAACTAAAATTAATAGTCAATAGCATATCTACGGCTTTTAATTACAGCTTTACACCGGCGAGGCATTGACTCTATTAATTTTTGACATTTCGCAATAGAAATAGAGTTCCATTCTTTTAAAAAAAACGTCATAAACAGCTCTCTTAAATTCCCACACTGTGTATTTGAAACCTTTTTCTTTACTTCGAACCACAGATTCTCTATTGGGTTTAGATCTGGGCTGTTAGCTGGCCAGTCTAAGACAGAAACTGATTGCGCTGTAAGAAATTCCTTTACGGTGCGTGCAGTGTGCTTTGGATCATTGTCATGCTGAAACGTCCAAATAACCGGTAGAACGTCTTCAGCATAAGGTAACATTGTTTCTTCCAGTATATTTTTGTATTGGAACTGATCCATGTTACCTTCTATCAACTTTACAGATCCAACACCATGTCCAGAAAAGCCCCAGATCCGTGCTTAATGTAACTGTCGTGTACTTAGGGTTGAATGCTGTATTCGGGGGACGTCGTACATATCGTTTTCCATCAGAACATACTCTGTTTATTTTCGTCTCGTCGCATAGTTCAGTTTCCATACTTTCTCGCAAATGCAAGCCGGCTCGCCTGTGGCAAAGTTCCAACATGGGTACCTTTCTTGTTATCCTACCGTGAGTTTTTCTTCTACCAAACGTCTTCGAATAGTGCGTGCTGAGATTGCTGAAGGGTTGTTTTCAACAAAATATTCTTTTTTCAGCTCATTGGACCCTTTAAAAGGATTTTGTTTTGCCATACGAACGATGTTTCGGTCATCTCCAGGAGCTGTTTCTCTTTTTAGGTACACGTGGAACATTCGAAGTAGTTTGATACGCAGCAAAATGCTTTACAGCGTGGAAAACCATCGTTTTTGAACATTGCAGGTGGTCGGCTATCTTTTTATAAGACCAATTCTTCCGGCGAAGTTTTATTATTACTTCCCTTGTAGATTTATCACAACTTTTATTTTTTCCCATTGTTTTTTCCTAAGAAGCAATCACTTTCAATCTTTTACAGCACTAAATGGCGCCAAAATTATACAAACAGTAACAAATCAACTGAGTGTTTGAGTTCTCTGTTTAAATTTGAATAAAGGTATAAATTATTTAGCGTTCTTAATTACGTGACCGGCTAGTAAATAGAAACACTGTTTAAAAGTAGTGTAAAAAGTTTTTGTCTATATAGTTTTAGCTAATCATGTGTATCAATAAATACAGTGGTATTATGGAAAAGTTTTACGATACCGAGAGAAATAAAAAAAATTGCATGCAATTAGTTTTGTGTTTTAGTTTGAAAAAATCTTCCCCTTATATCAGCGTTCTTAATTCCGATCCTCGATTAAGAATCAACATGCACATGCAATGTCACCCCTGAAGGCTAAGATGGAATGCCTTGCTTCCAGTCCTATTATCGCCGAATCATTGCTTAAACAAAATGTATAGGCTTGTTCAAATACTGTTTAAATAAATTCTAATTAAAGTATTGCCAAAATATATCATTAAATATTTTAAAACTATTGATGTGAAGAACTTATGGGTGATTTCCATTAAAGTTATTGCATCTGTAATAGATACAATAGCACTTTCTCTAGTCACTATTTTTAATACAAGCGTCGAATCTGGTGTGTTTCCTGATTTAATGAAACATAGTAGTTATACCTTTATTTAAATCTGCTAGTACATTAGACCCCGCCGCTTTTAGACCAATTTTTGTACTACCAATTTTAAGTAAAATTTTTGAAAAAGTTATTTTACATCATATATTAAGGTTTTCAAATATAAATAAATTGCTACATACAGATCAATTTGGTTTTACTAGGCTTATAAAACATATTTTTTGTGCATGGGAGAATTCAGAGAATGCTTTGGGTATATTTTGTGACCTTTCCAAGATCTTCGATTGTGTTCACCATGAGATGTTAATCAGGAAGCTTCAGTACTATAGTATCAAGACTGCCTTGTTTAGTCTAGCGGTTGTAGTAGTTCGACTGCTGATCATGAGGTCCTGGGTTCGAATCCCGGGTCGGGCCAAAAAATCAATTATGGAGTTTTTCTGTCAAGAAATTCTCAGTAGCTGCCCGGAGTCAGGAAGTTGGCGGTGTCTCACCCCCGTGCCTCGGAAAGCACGTAAAGCCGTTGGTCCTGCGCCTGATCTCTCTCCAGTCGTGTCGGTCGGTTTACCGTCCCATCGGATTATGAGAGTGTGGGAATAGAGAGTGCACCTGTGCTTGCGCATACACTTGGGCACTATAATCCTGTCCTGCGCCGTTGGCTAGCCTCCGCTGAGACAGGCCGCCTTGACCCGACATTATTATTATGGTGTCAAGAATACAGCGCTCAAACTAGTTATTTCATATTTCAGGAGAATGGATACAAAATTTATTTTAGAAACAGCTTGGAAGCGACCACCTCATACCCAGGGGTTATTATCTTATATTTTTAGTATCAATATTAAAAGTTTTCTGGATAGCCCATACAGATGGATGTCCCTCAGGGCTCGATTCTTGGCCCATTCCTATTTTTAATGTATATTAACGATATTACAATTACCTCTCCTTGATTTTTAAACCTTAACGTCAATCATTTAAATGTGACGAAGTGAATAATGCTGTATCAAAATTGTTTTAATATTGGTTTAACGTTAATAATCTACATTTAAACGGCAATAAAACTAAATATATTAAATTTACAATAAATGTTACAAATCGGTGTCTTTTATTTTTATGGCACGATTCTCATACGAACACACACTTATATTTGTATGTCTTTAAGACAAAACATAGCGTACTAATAATTGTAACCCTCGCAAGACCTTCAAACCTACCTATGTTTGACAAATAAACTATTCTGATTCTGAATTTCAATGTGTTTCTAAATGGGGACGGCCCCATATATCTAGAGCAAGCAGACTAAACTCTGCAGCTTATGCTGTAAAAAATATGAGAGATCTCAGAGTGTTGAGACAGCTAGATTAGTTTATTTCAGTTATTTCCATAGCATAATGTCGTATGGGATTTTGCTATGGGGGAATGCGACTGATTTAGAAACTACTTTTGTTTTGCAGAAGAGGGCCACAACAGCTATTCACAGCCTAAAACCGAGAGAGTCTCTTAAAGAAAAAATTTAAGAAATAAAATATATTAACTTTGGCCTCTCAGTATATTTACGAAAATTTAATGAATGTTCACATAACCAAAGGTTTAGTTAAAAAAAGTGATATACACTCTGTAAACACTAGGAACAAACACAAGCTATTAATACCGGTTTCTCGAGTCCACAGAGTCAGTAATTAATTTTTGTGGCAACGCTATTACAACAAAGTCCCAGAAAATATACAATGTCTATATTGCCAGGTTTAAATATTTAATGAAACAAAAACTGTATAAAAAGGGTTATTATAATATAAATAAATATGTATATGGTTGATAATAACCCCTGGGTATGAGGTTTCTTGCTGGGTCTTCCAGAGACAGAGGTTTTTTTCTGAACTAGTGGTAAAGTAAAAAATGACTGAATAAGAATTACAACATGTAATCTATATTGAATAAAAAATTATTCCATTCTATTCGGTAAAAAACGTCTTCGGTTCTCTACACTCGCCATACGAAACACAGCATTGAGCTGATATTTCATGCTGGTATTCTTTGAGCTGACCCATTCGTTCTACAACCATAATAAGTACACTCCGAATTTTGTTTATCTTCTACACTCGCTTACCTGTTTTGCATGCACCCGTGCAGGTATTCGAGTTTGAGTCCGTAGTGCGCGACGCTGTGGACGTGCACTACCCGTGCGCAGAGATGCAGTGCTCGCACAAGATCTCGTGCGTCTCGTGGAACGCGTACCACAAGAACGTGCTCGCGTCCGCCGACTACGAGGGCACCGTCGCCGTGTGGGACGCGCACACCGGCGCGCGCACCCGAGCGCTGCAGGTGTGTACATACAAACACGCACACATACACACGTACACATAAACACACACACGCGCGCGCGCACATACATACACACACGCGCGCACGCACATACATATGCACACAAGCACGCACTAGGCACACATACACACGCACGCACACAAGCACTCACACGCACTCCAACACGCATACACGCACTCACACGCATGCAAACGCATACACACGCACACATAGACACACGCGCACGCACACATACACACACGCGCACGGACGCACACGCATACACACACACACACACACACACGCGCGCCGCGCGCACACACACACACACACACACACACACACACACACATACATAAACGCACATATACATACGCACGCACGCACACTCACACGCACGCACGCACACACGTACGAACACGCGCACACACACACACACACACACGCACATAAACGCACATATACATACGCACACACGCACACTCAGACGCGCGCACACACACACACACTCACACACACACACACACACACACACACACACACACACACACACACACACACGCGCGCGCACGCACGCACGCACACGTATACACGCTGTTGCAACACCTTAAACTTCTTCTCTGCCAGTCCAACCGTGGAGTGATGAGATTTTTTGGCAGGTACAATCACATATGTGCATACAATGATATACATATAGTATACAGTCTGTACATACAGTGTAGCTCTTACATTCACTTATGGCTGTAATTATTATTTTTTAAATAAGGTGACAAATGAACGCACAGTCCATTTTTTGGTAAGTGGATGCTGTGACCCATAGACATCATCAATTATCTTCGACAAAGAAACAATATGCATATGTATTGTTACCCCTGACTCCTGAGTACTAGAATTGACTGCCTCGTATCCAGTAAAAAAGGTCTCCAGTTCTCTAAACTTACTATACGAAACACAAAAGCTGTTAGTGATGAGAGCAAAGTGGACTGTATTTATGTTTTAATCTCGGAGAAAGAAGAAACTGAAGTAACTAACTATTACTGTGATAGAGATATCTAATAGAAATTTAGATATCTATGTCACAGTATCTGAGTAAATATTTAATAGAAAGAATCATGCCCACTTTCCATACATTGATTGACCTGTCACTTGATTCCTTTAACAGGTCGCGTCTACCTACAACTACTGTTGTATAGAAACAATTATTTTTATAACAACATAATAACTTATCATCTTTTTTTCATTTGGATGAGAAAAAATGCTATTAAGTAAATAATATTTTGAGGTTATAACAGCTGTTAGATAAGGTCTGTATACTTATTTTTCTTTCTACACCATAGTATAAAACCATTAAAAATCGTATCTAATCATAAATTAATATCTAAATAATATATAAATAAGTAATAAAAAAGAAATAAGTTATTTTGAACATTCATAAACCACATGATGAATGAACAAGTTTTTCGTAGTCTGAAACGGAATGTGGAAAACACGTTTTTAATATATTTTGGCATGGCTTCTGGGCCTTCGAGCCATTGTAGAGCACGTTCCGTCTCCAAAAGTCTATTGAGAATGATAAACAAAGCAACATTACTTTTTTTCCTGGCTTTATTTGAAAATTCAATTATGCGATACGAAATAAGAAAAAAATATGCAATTTTATAAGATATTTTACATCACTAGACGCGTTAGAAAATTTTCAGGTCAATAATGGACATGATTTTTTATTGCTAATTTATTCTACTAGGGTCTAAGCTAAATTAAAGAATCTAAAAAAACTAACACTAATTTATTGCACTATTTACAAAATTGCGACAATCTTATATTCTATCACTATTCTATAGCCTAATGGAACCTAATAGGACGCTTGAGGGGTCTTCTTGCTTGTTTGTTCTTGTCTTGATCGTTGAGCTGCCGCGAATGGAAAAATCCCGACGGGAGCGCCTCTTATAATCCCGCTGCCGGAGTGACGTAAGCACCGAGTTTGTGTAAGCGCTCGACTCCGCGGGGGCCTCGTTCTGATGCGGGGTGCGGGAGACGTGTCGTAGCTGGTGAGGTACGCGGGGTGGCGGGCGGTCACTTTCTCGCAGTCCATAGCAAAACTTTGAGCTGCTATTTTACGCTGGTATTCTGTGAAAGCGTAGTCTTACCCCGGTCGAGCCGATACATCCGTGCTACAACCATAACATAACTGCCGCGTGGCTTCACCACATACAAAATGCATTTGTCAAGGTAGTCAACTTTGCTAACCCCGTTGTGATCTGTTATGATTTACTTTACAATATTTAATTAAATATTATCAGAGTGGTAGAGCCATGCTGCAGTTATATTAGTAGTATAGTTGTAGCATGAATGGGTCGGCTCGACCGGGGAAGGACCACGCTCTCGCAGAATACCAGCGTAAAATAGTAGCTTAATGCTGTTGTGTTTCGTATGGTAAGTGTACCCTTAGTGGACCCTTTTTACTGAAATAGAGCATTCCATCTTAGTCCTCACGGGTAACAACGCATCTGCATTTTGATTTGTAATCGAGGATAGATGTAGATGTCTATGGGCCGCAGCAACCACTTACCATCAGGTGGACTGTGTGCTCGTTTGTCACCCTATCCTATAAAAAAACAATATAACTGTGGTGTTACAGGAGCATGACAAGAGATGCTGGTCGGTTCACTTCAACCGTGCGGACGTGCGTTTGCTGGCATCTGGTTCTGACGACGCCAGGGTCAAGCTGTGGGCGCTCAACGCAGAGCGGTCTGTGGCCACACTCGAGGCCAAATTCAACGTGTGCTGCGTACGCTTCAACCCGAAGTCCTCGTGCCACTTGGCCTTCGGCTCGGCGGACCACTGCGTGCACTACTACGACTTACGGGCCCCCCGTGCCCCGTTGGCCGTCTTCCGAGACCACAGGAAGGCGGTCTCCTACGTCAAGTTCCTGGACTCGAGAACGCTGGTCTCCGCGTCCACGGACTCGCAGCTGAAGCTGTGGCGGGTAGAGTCGCCGAGATGTGTGCGATCTTTCACCGGACACGCGAACGAAAAGAACTTCGTGGGGTTGGCGACGGATGGAAAATACGTGGCTTGTGGGTCGGAGAACAATGCTCTCTATGTTTACTACTCGGGATTGTCGCGCCCGCTCCTCACGTACAAGTTCGAAGCGGTGCGCGGGTTCCTGGAACGTGAGAGGAGGGATGAGGAACCCTCAGAGTTTGTGTCTGCGGTCTGCTGGAGACGCTCTCCAGATCGGCCAGTGTTGCTGGCTGCGAACAGCCAGGGCACCATCAAAGTGCTCGAGCTGCTGTGAGATCCATTCGAAGACTGCCTCGGGAAAATTGCAGGATTTGTGTAGCAATTGTTGAACCATAACCCAGTCTAATCCAGTGAAGTGTCTGAAAGTATGCGCAAAGTTCAATATTACGCTGTCTTTAACATTGAAGTAAGAATCCTCAAAAACACTCAACTTATAGACAAGCCGAGATAGCAGCTCATGTCACTCAAGATATGGATAAAAATTTAAATAATGCATGTACATAAATAAAGTTACTGTGCAAGATATTTCTTTTATAGAGTAACAGTGACAAACGAGCACACAGTCCACCTGATGGTAAGTGGATGCTGTGGCTCATAGTCACCTACATTTAACTTTGATTACGAATCAAAATACAGATGTTTTTTCACCCCTGAAGACTAAGATATAAAAAGTGAACATGGTAACTTCTGATCTTTTTAAATATAGAATTATTTGTGTATAAAAAGATCAGAAGAATTAGTCCTAATAAAGATTGTTGCAATCGTGACTTGTACATAAAATTCTATAGAAGCACAATGTGTAGCTCAAATTTTAAGTGATAAGTGCCAAAATCGTGTGCGCGTGTCAGTGTCCCGCGCTAGAGAAGCGACAGAGACGCTGGTGTCTACGTCACGCGAAAATAGATTTAGTTGTGACGCGATGGTGCAATGTAAATGTTAGAGTAAGTATGTCCAATGTGTTCCATTGTCTGTGACCCAGTAAACCAACCCCTTACACACAATTGTTTCATTTTAGTGTTAAGTTCCTGTTGATTGACTCATATTTGCTAGTCAAAATGGTATGCCAGATATTAAAAATAAACATGGGTGCAGTTCACATGCGGTAGAAGTGAAATCTTCAGCAAACTTAACTTCGAGAGAGTGAGACGAATGCAGAGTATCAGGGGTAGGATAATTATAGGGTTAATGTAACTAAAATATAAATTGATTTGTAATAAACACTGTACATTACAGGGTGTTAGTATAAACACCGTTATCCTTGAAACCAGTGGTTTGGTTTCACTTATAGAACGTAAATTCAATGAAAAATAACATTTTTTTTAGTAAAATCTCAATTTTCCTTATTTCCTCAATTTTTGCCTGTCTTAAGCGAGGATGAAAGTATGAATGAAAAGTTACATCACAGGTTATGTGTACCTATTGTGGTTTTATTGGAATGTTGTGTAGGTAGCTAGCGCGGGCGGTGATCTTTACAGTGATTACGTCACTCGGGCGCATAAGGTATCCATGAATTTATGGACGGTGTCGGACAAAAACTTTTTAAATTTTATGAAAGAAAAAAAATACGTGTGGCACTCGGTAACTGCCGCGGTAAAGCTATTGCATAGTATTTTTTATCAACTTATGCAATTATAATTATTTATTTATTTTATTTATGCAGTTAAGTCTTTGATATTAAATCAAGTTAACTTTTTGAGCGTGGTGACCCGATAAGAAAACAATTTTTTTTCTTATCGGTCACCACGAGAGAATGAGAAGTTAATATTGTTTAAAATATTTTTAATATCTTACAATACATGTAGGTTATTCAGGAATTTTTATCATTGAGTTAGCAGCTAGTGTACACGCATACGTCTAGTCGCACGCACACAAACACCGTGCCGAACTCTGCCGAGTGCCGAAGTCTGCCGAACTGAAACGACGTTAGACGATGCACGGCTTTCAACGCCACACCTCCGTGCCCGTCGGAGTGGGGAGCGTGAGGTTTTTTCGTTACGGAATTTCTGGATTCGGTCCCCGCGCTCAAGGCCCGCGATAGAAGTTATGCAATAGCTTAATAACTTTTTTTTAAATTCCGATAAATATTTTTATATTAAAGGTCTGTGTTGCTTCGTAACTGCAGTCGGACCGGCAGAATCGAGGCACTCAATACCTCATAAGTTCTCGCTTACCGATTACGTCAGAAGTTGTAAAGGCCGCAGGGCCAACAATATATATTTTAAATAAAACAGTACTAAATGAAATTACTAGTAATTCACGGACGTTTTGGTTTTTATCGTCTACATTATGGAAATTACAAAGCCAATATTGAGTCTCTTTTACGATTTTAGGAAACACAGTGGGAATATAGTAGACACAAACAAATTGTAAGCGTTAAAACTCTCCCACTCGTTCAAGCAAGATAAAGTACTGCGCAGGCAACATTCAAAAGGTCATTTCCACGAGTCTTCACCGTTGTGGTTATTCTGTCAGTCGTGATAATACTTTTAGTTCATGCAACGGTGACATGGCAGAAAGGCTGCTATGTCACATCGTAGCGGGCCTTGTTGGTGTTGGCTTACATACATCATTTATTGCATTCCATGATTTTTTTCATAACTTAAAATAGTTCATAAAGTCGTCAGTCATAAAGACGTACAGTCTTTACTAAAAGTGTTTTTTTATTAATTATTTTTGAGAGTATTTATAACAGCAATTTGTTGTGGTTGCTGGTTCTTACTTAACACTGCAAATTTATTTTCAAATATACTATAAATCAAACAACTTGTACACGCAAACATGATCGGAATAGCAGGGAGGATGTGACTTCAATATAACGATCTTGTAATTGACATTTGTGTTAGGTTGTAAAATGTCAACTACTTAATATCAATAGAAGATAATTTGATATAGGGAAACTATAGGGAAATCAAATTTACTTCACAGCACACAATATATAAATAAGAAAGTGGGAATAGCGAGAGTTTACTAAAATCATGTCGTAGACTTTGTGCTAATTTAATGAATCAACATAATCTAAAAGAGATTTTTTCTTTCATTCATGCATTCATAGCCGCCTTTTAAGGTTCATTGCTGAACCTAGGCGTCTCCGCATATTGCCTTATAAGAATGGAGTATATTTGTCATAGTTTCACCTTCAGATGAGGGTTGAAACCTCTCCTTTCCAGTAATAGTAGGTAGCAGCGATGATGAGCGTGGATTCGTATTTAAAACTACCTTCTCTGAATCCGTGATTATCCAGAAGGAGGCTGTTGAGCGGGGTCTTAAGAGGTTTTGCTCAGAGACGACGTTGTTAATACGTTCATCATGGCTTTACCCTTGATGACGGTGTTCTTCTACCAGAAACGAGGTCTCTGGAAACTCACCAACACCACGGGAAAATAATAAGTGCTATATAATCAAGCAAAGCGGTGCAAAGGCCGCGATTGCTTTCCGAATGGAGATCCCGAGACCCTTATTGGTAGAAGTCCGGTATGAACTTCTCGTTGTCCCTACAGTGGAAGGTATACATGAGGATGTATCTACGATAAAAAGGCAGGTTGGCAACCGTAGTGCTTATTTTCTAATAGTTAGTTTAAATTTTCTCTTAGAATTTAAAAATAATACTAAGTAATAATGCTATTAAAATTACTCAAACATTACTAATGTTTTTTATAGGAGAGGGTGACAAACGAGCACACAATCCACCTGATGGTAAGTGGTTGCTGTGGCCCATAGACATCTACGTCTCTCCCCGATTACGAATCAAAATGCAGATAGTTGTCACCCTTGAGGACTTAGGTCCTCTCCGGTTCTCTACGGTTTTAGTGACAACGGTGTTTACACTTACACCTTGTATATTCTATCTCATTATCGTAGGCTAAATCCTATGAATGAACTGCTGCGCTGGGCATGAGCCTCGCTGAAAAAGTTATTGAGGATTCTGGCACTTTTTGGGGAATAAGAGTGGCAAGAGTTCAAACAGTCCACTGGCAAGTGGATGTGGCGATAGACATGTACATTTATCTTGCATTATGCGTAGTTACCCCTGGGGACTAAGATGACTAATGCGTTAGATTTTTTAAATTACTTTATAGAATAAAGGTGACAAATGAGCACACAGTTCATACGTGGTAGAGCCATGCTGCAGTTATATTTGTAGTTGAAAAGGAACCAAATGGTTTGTAAACGTTCAACTAAGAAACAGAAGGGAGGAATCGAGGTTTCTCTCGATCCGGCCTCCTATAACGCCTACGTTGGGTTCGGGAACAACGTATGTGATCTCCGCAACGGAGTAACACACAAGGGCGATAACCTCTTCCTTTTCAGCAAATAGGTTTAGGCGGGGATTACGGGTCTTCCGAAGTCGTCCCGGTCCCAACGCCTTAATTCTTCGACGTGGACTGTATAACTTTGTGGGATGAATTTCTTGGGAATAAAACAGCAATTATCTTCAAACCGTTCCGTGAGAGAGTAATTACTTTTCCCTATCACTTCCCTACACTTTTTCTTTCTTCTAATTGACTGCTGGTCTTGCACTTTTCCCGAAGGATTCCCGAACTTTTTTCCCGATCGAATTGCAAGAAAACTCGTTTACTGAGCTACCCCAGAGCTATACGCGAAAGTGAGCCGCGCCATTCGCGCGCTTGCGCAACTCAATTACATGAATTTGTTCTATTACTCTCTCACGTTTTACTTAATTACTTTATTTGCATAAGTCATACATCAACATAATTTACCTGTATAGATAGCACAAAACAATATCTACACTACGATATACATTACATTTTCATATCACAAAAAACCTTTTATTTATTTAACAAAATATGCCTATTTTACTCACAAGTTCAAAGTCGAAATTTCTTAAATATTTAACATAGAAAGTTAAAACAATGTTTTCCACTTGAAATTATACATAAGTTAACCAATACAACAGTTTAATTTACATTTTCTCTATTCATTTCACTATTAAAACACTTTTAAATTTCTTATACAAAACTATCATTATTTCACTTATACAAAGAATTTTCACATAAAAATAACACAGAATTCACCTTTTTAGCACGTACAATCAACCTGAAATGTTTTACAAGTCATTTTTACATAAATTACTGAAATTACAAATATTTAAATTTTTACATATTTGACCTCCTAAGGGCGTGGCTAGCGTTCGTCCGTGAACTCACACTATTTGAACAACTAACTTTGCACGGCTCTCGACTATCAGAAAAAATGAAAACGTCTAATATACACCAATATCGACAGTATTAGGTGAATAAATGCTTCTACACATTTTTCAAACTGTAGGAAACTATTTCTAATCAGATTCTTATCAGTTATCATGTTCTTATCAGATAACAATATAAGTGAATGTTCTCATAAATCAATCATAGCAAATAGGCATTTATTTTCATACAAAACATATCAAACTCATATAAGGCAATACTTATGCAATTAATTTCCGTTAATTCTATTTATGCACAGAGTGATCATCTCGACCGGGGAACAAATCCGATCTCTAACTTCACTTTAATATTCCTTTGAATTTATTAAGAGATATTACTTAAGAAAACAATAAAGTAGTCCGGCCTGGGAGTCGAACCCAAGACCTTCATATCATTAATTCGACATTCTTTAAGATTTAACTAAGCATTTTCTTATTAGAACATTGCTATTGGATAATTTGCCTTTTAGAAGCTATTGGTCATCGGTTGACTTAATAAACTGAAATATTCTTATAGGCGCGTCGCCAACAGTAGTATAGTTGTAGCACGAATGGGTCGGCTCGACCGAGGAAGCACCACACTCTCACAGAATACCAGCGTAAAAGAGTAGCTTAATGCTGCTCTTTTACATGGTGAGTGTAGAGAACTGGAGACCCTTTTACTGGAAACGAGGGATTCCATTTTAGTCCTCACAGGTGACAACGCATCTGCATTTTAGTTCGTAATCGAAGACAAATGTAGAAGTCTATCGACCACACAACCACTTACACCATCAGGTAGACTGTGCTCGATTGTCACCCTCTCTTATAAAACAAGTGGATGCTGTTGCCCATAAATATCTACATCTATCTTAGAATAAGAATCAAAACAGAGATGTGTTATCACCACTGAGGACTAGATGGAGGGCCTCGTTTCCAGTAAAAAGGGACTCGCCACACAAAACACAGCAGCTTTAAGCTACTAATTTACGCTGGTATTCCTTGAACATAATCCTTCCCCAGTGATTCTCTTTTATAATTATAAAAGCATATTTTTTTTCATAGAATAATACACCTGATGGTAAACGGATGCTGTGGCCCCTAACCTCTCAACTGCGGACGTCTAACCCTTGGACACGAAAATATCTCCGTTGACTGCGGGTGTCCAAGTACTGGACATTTTACCCGCTCTTTTAATGTCGAAATAAAGCATTACGCACTATGTCTAACTCATTCTACCATATGTCGATGTGTACAGGATAAAAAAGGTTACCATAAAAAGCCCAGAGCTTATACACTTTAGTAGTATATTTTATTTAAACCATTCGTTAACGTCGTCCATCCCTTTAGTCAGCCATCAGTGTGATTGACGCGCGCTAACTACTAAGTTGTTTGTAATTATTTTGTATTAATTTATATTTATTGTGTGGTGAATTGTGTTAAAACAATGCCTGGGTAAGTAACCTTCTTATTTGTAATCTCATTTTGTGTTTTATCTTATTAAGTACGTGTAAAATGGTTTTTAATATGTATGCAGCAAACTGCTCATCTTAGAACTAACATGCTGGTTGTGGAAATTTGACTTGAAATGTACATAAAATTTTAGAGTTGACTGTCAGTTTTGTGTTAAAATATGTGTAATTGTTCATCATTTACAGTTTTAGTACATCAAAATGAGGATAAAGTACAATATTTTCAAAATTTCAATGTAAATACGCAATAGGTGCAATAGTGTCCATTTATGAGACGCTCGCAGTAGTGAATTCTAGTTCTCTGTTTTGCGGGTGGTGAAAAAAGGAACTAAAGTTTGCCATACTGCATCACGTTCAGATTCGGTTGAATTGTTAGAATCGTAAAGAATCTAGCGCCCTCGAGCAGATTAATGGAGCTTGGTTGATTCCAATCTCATACGATGATTTATGCAAAAATTAGATGTGGCATATGGATATGCTATGTATGTTAACACAAGACTTCGGAATTTTTTAAATAATTTATTAAAACAGAAAAGTAGAAAGTAATTACATATGCTTTTTAATATTTTTATTGTTGCCTAGCTATAATTTTTTTTAGACTATCATCGTTGAAATAGTTAAGTTACAGCCTATTTACGTCCCACTGCTGGGCCTTACCTCACTTCTGAGAGGGTTTTAGGGCAAAGAAGTCTCCGCCGCGCTGCCCCTATGCGTGTTGGTGAACTTCACATGTCTTCGAAATATTTTTTTCTTATTTCTCAGACAGCCAGACTTCCTCACGATATTTTCCTTCACCGCCGAGCACGTGGTAGATCAGCACTTAAAATTGCAATTAACAATTTAATTGACGCCAGCGGGGATCGAACCCGGTTTGGTAGCATACTGTGAAATTTAACGCGAGAGCTAACC
The DNA here is from genome assembly GCA_907164705.1 of Parnassius apollo. Taxonomy (NCBI): domain Eukaryota; kingdom Metazoa; phylum Arthropoda; class Insecta; order Lepidoptera; family Papilionidae; genus Parnassius; species Parnassius apollo. The sequence continues at coordinate 444,998 of CAJQZP010000341.1, read as the reverse complement.
ATCTGAGCTACCGGGGCTCTTCTGAGCCACCACGGTTCTCATTGTTGAAATGAATACTCCTTTTTATTTTGTATGTTTTCTATAGAATTGGGTGACAAACGAGCACACAGTCCACCTCATTGTAAGTAGTTGCTGCGGCCCGTAGATGTCTACATTTATCCTCCATTACAAATGAAAATGCAGATACGTTGTCACCCGTGAGGACTAAGATGGAATGCCTCATTTCCAGTATAAACCTTCTCCGGTTCTCTACACTCACCATACGAAACACAGCCAGCATTAAGCTTATACTCACGCTGGTATTTTGTGAGAGCGTGGTCCTTCCCCGGTCGAGCCGACCCATTCGTGCAACAACTATACTACTAATATAACTGCAGCATGGCTCTACCACGTATAAAAAATATTTTAATGAACTAGTACATAATGCACAAAAAGTGCGAGGTGGGTTCTTTAAAAATATATTTTTTTTTTAAGCTATTGCATAGCTTCTATCGCAGGCCTTGAGCGCGGGGACCGAATCCAGAAATTCCGTAACGAAAAAAACCTCACGCTCCCCACTCCGACGGGCACGGAGGTGTGGCGTTGAAAGCCGTGCATCGTCTAACGTCGTTTCAGTTCGGCAGACTTCGGCACGGTGTTTGTTTGCGTGCGACTAGACGTATGCGTGTACACTAGCTGCTACCTCAATGATAAAAATTCCTGAATAACCTACATGTATTGTAAGATATTAAAAATATTTTAAACAATATTAACTTCTCATTTATTCAATAAGAGAAAAAAAATTGTTTTCTTATCGGTCACCACGCTCAAAAAGTGTAACTTGATTTAATATCAAAGACTTAACTGCATAAATAAAATAAATAAATAATTATAATTGCATAAGTTGATAAAAAATCGGCAGTCACCGAGTGCCACACGTATTTTTTTTTTATTTCAGGAAGAGATATGTTTATTTGAAATGTTATTATTTCGTAGATATTAATTGTGTTAAAGAAATATATTACCTTTTTGAGAAATAATGTTGCTAAAATTATGTTGGTTATTGGAAATGTAATATAACCGCGGCGCCTCTGAACGGCTTTGTCACTCGACACTATTATGGCGCATTGAGTATTGTTTACAAAACAAGTTAGTTTAGACTCTACATCCGCGGGAGTGACCTTTGAGTGGTTTTATGGCTTTTAAGGGAATGAATGCATCTTTATTTCTCTACAAGTGCTGTTGAAAATTGTTTGCTAAAATAAAGTAATTAATTTTTCAATAAATATGGCACTTACGGCTAAAATTTTGATATCGGCATTAAGAATACTTATTTCATAACTTTATGATGTTTATAAAACTTAGCAAGATCTATTTAAAGATGACTGAATCATGTAAGGAAAAAGAGAGGTTCAACTAGTCCTGGAAATAAAACCACATGTTTCTTCATGAATTTAAGTATATATTTTTAATGAAAAAAAAAAACTAGTGTTAATTTTATTGACTAATGCATTAAACCTTTGACTGCCGTATCACTTTGTACGGAGTATTGCATTTAAAACGCGACCGACGGCATTTTAAGTGTTAAGGCGATACCTCCAGCGAACGACCTTGAGCGTTTGGTCTGTCGACGCTCGCTACAATATATCGCGTAATGTCGGCTCTACACGTTGGCCAACACAGTGGCGAACGTAGTGGCGAATATATTGGCTGAGAGTTGGTGACGGCGTCCACACGTTGGAAGGTCGTTCAGTTTACTTCGGTTCGGGCCAATGTGCGAACGAATTTATTTAATTTTAGACGACGGCTCCGTGGTGCAGTGGCTTAGCAATGAGTGGCTGTGCCGGCGGCCGCGGGTTTGAATCCCGCACGGAACAAGTATTTGTATATCCAACAAATAATTGTTTCGGGTCTGGATGTGTGTCCTTGTGCAATTTATGTTTGTAAGCTACATCCGCGATACAGGAGAAAATCCCAAGTGTGGGGGTAACGTTTTTATAAATTAATTATAAAGAATAGTGGATATTAATGGGGCAGTAAATAGATATACGATATACGAGTAGCTTTAATTATTCTTTACATGCATCATAAACTGGAATAAATACCATTAATAAGAACTTAACTTATTTTAAAGTTAAAGGAGTTATAATCGATTAGTCTTATGTTTTAAAATTGGGTTTTGATTTTAAAGTTTAACAAAACATGTACTTGCTTTTCTATCAGACATTTGATGTATATAAAAAACACCTTATCAAACAATAGCAATAAATATAATTAACACTGACTTAATAATAGGTACTAATTATAACTTAGAATGTAAATGAAAAACTCATGACAAGGAAAGTGGCTCAGGACCATGCTTTGCGGCAGTCTGTGGAGGAGGATGTTCAGCAGTGGACTTGTGAAGAGATGTAATGATGATGATGATTTGAAAACTTGCACGATTAAATTATAAGAAATCGACGTTTTTTATAGGATAGGGTGACAAACGAGCACACAGTTCACCTGATGGTAAGTGGTTACTGTGTCCCACAGAAATCTACATCTATCCTCGATTACGAATCAAAATGCAGATGCGTTGTCACCCGTGAGGACTAGGATGAAATGCCTCGTTTCCTTTAAAAAGGGTCTCCGGTTCTCTACACTCACCATACGAAACACAGCATCATTAAGCTACTATTTTACGCTGATATTCTGTGAGAGCGTGGTCCTTCCCCGGTTGAGCCGACTCATTCGTGCTACAACTATACTTCTAATACAACTGCATGGTTCTGCCACGTATAAACGACGTGCTTCATTTTTTTTTCATTTTAAAATTGTTCTCGTAATAATCTGATTGTGGGTCAAATCGCAGGGCTTTCCGCTTCTAGTAAAATATAAAATAATAAAAGTCCAGTGAGGCACAGACAGTACAGACCGGGGAGAAAAGCATATTCATAGTTATCCTTGGGCTGTCAGAAATCTAAAGCAGACGCCGAATGTATGCAAAGTTTGTGGATAAAATAGAATTAAACTGTTTTTCATTCATGTTTTTCATTTCATATTATGAAGTTAAATTCAAATTAAAATATTTTTTATAAAATTTTCAAGATAATTAGAGAAATTGTTACTCATGCTATGTGAAAAGGATTATAAGATGCTATCCATTAAATGTTCGTTATTTTTTTGATAAATAGCTTATCGATTAAAACAAATGTTTAAAAATAATTAAATCGTGCTAATTAAAGTAGTAGGAATTTTTAAAGTTGAAATTGACACTAGAAGGCTGGTAATTGGGGCATCCACCCTACAAAGCTTGAATATAAAATTTAAATCAGATGCGTGTAATCACTCTGGAAGCTTGTAGCAAACTAAACGCGCGGCCAACGTGTGGACGCTGCGACCAAACTCTGCCAACAATCCTTTGATCTTTTGTAAAAAAACCGACACCACACGGATCTCGCGCCAACTTGTGGGCCATCGTTCCAGTACATACCAATGAAGCCCAAACACCCCGTCTACACGTTGGCCAATACTATTGGCCACTACATTCGCCACTGTGTTGGCCAACGTGTAGAGGCGCCGTAAGAAATCGCCAAAAGACGCCACCTACTGCTACGAACGTAGTATTATTTTTTCAGTGTCAATGAACTATTCTATGGAAATAGACACGGCGTACAATGATAAATGTATTTTAATTTTCTTTATTCGGTATATTAGTTGCATTATATTAGAATTATGTATTCTAATATATTATCTAATTAAATAAAAATGACTATTTTGATTATTTTTAACTGTATACTATACTGCTAATATTGAATTAGCTTTTTATAGTGTAAATTATAATATTTGTCGAAATATTAATTATGGATTCGAACTTTACATGCCAATGGTGCTTCATTTTTGTTATTTTCATTTACTTACATATTGAAAATATACTTGAATAGTAGGTATTATTATTTTATTTAGCTACTGAATTTTAGGATATGTTTTACCTTGAGGTCAAATATAATTTACCTACCTATAATAAATAAATATACTATATATAATAAACCTACTAATCTTTTATCTGCTATTCCTTATTTAGGAACAATATTAGTAAATTGAGTTTGAGGGAGATTTACTGTTTATAATGCTACATTTATTATTTTAATATTTACCTACTGGGTAGGTAATTATTAAAATAATAAATATAGCATTAGTAACTAAATAGATATTTTTTTTAAATTTTTAAAATTAAAATTTTCGTATTTTTAAAAATTACTAAAAAAAAGGGTTTGAAATAATAGATTTTCTCACAAAAGAAGGCAACTTGAAAAAAAAGGGAAAAAAAGCGGGACCAAAGCCAAGACGCGAACCACGGAACTCCGATATCACGCCCGACCGACATACCACCTGAGCTATAACGACCGTTAGTGATTTGTCGAAATTTACCTTCTTATATTGTAGCAGTTTTTTTATTGCCTGAAAACAACATTTTTCAACGGACAAAAGGACATTTTCTAAAAATAAATCCAAGCGTTCGTCGCTAAAATCGTTGGAGCCGTATAATTTTCTCATCTGGTTCGGTTATATAAATATTTAAATATATAAAAATTATAAATTAAAATGAAAAGATAAATATACATAAATATCAATAAAATAAAAACAAAATAATATTATATTATTACTGTTACTATTATTATTATAAGTTGTGGTTCGCTGAAGCTGCAACCTAATGGACCATGATCTGAAATTTTTATGAAAAGAAGTGGCTGACGTCAATTATTATTATTCTTATTATTTTTTCATTACTGCCTTTTTCAACCTCACAAGATATTTGTAACTGCAAAAAAGAAAACTACGTATAAGTAAGTAAATCAGTAATATAGTGTTATGTATGATTCAGACTAAATAAAGGTTCCTAAAAATAGACGTAGATAAAGAAATTGCATAAAAAATTACTCAAATAAAAATGCAATAAACTTGTTAATTTTATAGGTACTTAGTAAAATATTAAAATAATAAGTTTTTTAGGATATTTATGTAAAACATAAAGGTTATATTATGTTCTAACTACGTTCACGCTTGCGCATATAAAACCGCGGAATTTAACTAGTTTTATTATCAAAATAATAATTGACAACCCTACCCTAAGTTTGCCTTGATTTTACCAACTCAAACTCGTTTTAGGAGATCAAAACATAGAGAGAAAGATAGGAGACTATTTTTTATTTAATATGGTTGGATCTTTATTTATTTGTATATGTTTGTATTTATTTTATTTTATTGATATTTATGCATATTTATCTTTTCATTTTAATTTATATTTATAAAAACCAACCAGATGAACAATAATAATATAATAATAATAATATTCCACAACTATCACACAACGCCATCTAGTCCCAAGCTAAGCAGAGCTTGTGTTATGGGTATTAGACAACTGATAAACATACTTATATATTTCTAAATACATAAATATTATAGATAATTTACACCCAGACACAGAACAAATGATCGTGCTCATCACACAAACATTTGTCCTGGGTGGGAATCGAACCCACGACCTGCGGCATAGCAGTCAGGGTCACTAACCACTAGACCAACAGGCCTGACGATAAATAAAGTAAAGTCTCTAGCTCGAGAGGAGAGGAGCCGTGGTAGCTCAGATGGTTAGCGCTTGCTAAAATTTTCACAGTGTGCGAGCAAACCGGGTTCGATCCCCGCCGGCACCAATAATATTGTAATTGCAATTTGAAGTGTTGATTTACCACGTGCTCAGTGGTGAAGGAAAACATTGTGAGGAAACCTGCATGTCTGAGAAATAAGAAAAAAAAATATTTCGAAGACATGCAAAGTTCGCCAACACGCAGTGGGGCAGCGCGGTGGATAATTCCTTTCCTAGGACTTTTCAGAAAATAGAATAGAAATAAAAAAATAATAAATCCAAACTTCATTTAAAACCAAACATATAAATTGTAAAGTAGCTGCAGGTATCTATAACCAAGTAAAAGATATTCCTTTACTCCAACTTGTCCATGTTTCCCAAAACAATTTTTAATTAAGCTTTATATTATAATGCGGATTTTTTTATATTTAAAATTTGAATAATAAAGCATTTCGTACGTCTCAGCCGAGGCGCAAATATTTTTCGGCCGCAAATTTATAAGACCGATTTGTTATTCAAACATAAACATGGTTTTTTAATTAAATCTACCAATCATAAAACGACACGCATTTTTATTGAACACTTCCTATTCAATTCACAAAGTACCTATTATATTTGTTTATATAAAAAAAGTATATTTAAGTACAATCATAAAACTAAATGGAAACACAAAGTAGGAAAATGCATTGAGTTATAAAACACATAAATCAATGGGCAAATGTAAAAATACTGGAGGCAGGCAGCCCTATCGCATGTTTACGTACCGCACGGCTGTAATATTTATTTCTAAGATACGGCCGAGTTACAATATACCGTGACGTAAGCGCATCGGTTGGTAGGTACTCAAATAATATTATGTTTTCGGCGAAATACGGACGCAGCGACCAGCGACGCGGCCACCTCCTACTAACGCATACAGCGTAATGCCTTAGTTTATACAAAGGTACTCTGTGGTAATGCCGCCCGCACTCTGCGCACGCCCCTTTATCATAGAAGTCACACAATTTTCGGAATTATTTCAATTAAAAGAGAAAAACGAACTTAAAAATTTAAATAAAACGTGAAGAATATAGATTTTTTAATTATCTATCCATTAGTGTTATCCTCAAATGATTAGAGCGTTGCGTTTAGCAACAGATGCATGTAATCAAGAATTTTAGTCATTTTTTAAAAGTTGATTTTAAATGTATTTATAGCACATAAAAATAAATTAGAACGTGGAATGTGATGATAAGATACCGAACATTAATAATGTACTTTTAGATGTAGTTTATTTTTCATAACTAATGAGATAATAGAGTCTGAAAAACGCACTTTCGCAATATTTTGGTCAGGGATTCACCTTAAATGCCGCATCTGGTCCGAACTACATTCGACATAGGTGTAAGTTGATTGTTGGTTCTTGTAAACTTACTATTAATGCGTTTTATGACAAAAAATTGTATTGTAGCCTATGATTTTGCGCATAAAATATTGTAAACAATAGATTTAAAATTAAATGAAAATAAAATGAATATGACAATTTTGTCTTTACTCAATATTTACTTACGCTTATTACTTTAGGACATTATTTAATTTATGTACTCGTATATAGGAAATTTCATAGAGAATTCAGCAATGTTACTTAATACATATTATAGTATTTGATATACCAAAATCAAGAAATTTGCGTTTAAACGGATTGCGCCCAATGCGCCGTCAATTTTATTAAACAGCTCTGCATTCAACGGAGTATGACGGTTAGAGTATCCGCAGCTGAAAGGATAGACATCTACATTTATCCTCGATTAAGAATCAAAACGCAGATGCGTTGTTTGTCCCCTGAGAACTAAGATGAAATGTCCTGTTTCCAGTAAAAAAGGGTCTCCGGATATCTACACTCACCATACGAAACACAGCAGTATTAAGCTGTTATTTTATGATAGCGTAGTTCTTCCCCGGTCGAGCTGCCCCATTCGTGCTACAACCATAATATATATATATATATATATATATATATATATATATATATATATATATATATATATTTTAAATTAGCATAATGAAAGATGTTTGTGAATTAATAGGGCTTTAATATAAGAAAAAAGAAACGCATTTAATGTAAACAAATGTATTCAAGATATTTCCTGCAGTACAGTTGCACCGTGAGAGAATCCATGCTCGTCATCATACCGCGGGTGTCGTCAGAAGCGACAGAAGTAAACTGTAACGGGAGATGGGCAGCAGCATCTTCCTGACAAAAACTCAAAATAATAAAGCACTGCGGTTGCTACCCTGCCATTCGAGTGTGGCAAGTATGGCAAACGATGAAATCATTCATTCTTTAAATAAATCGCCTCATAGGGGCGATTTTTGTCATAGTTGCATTATTTTGAGTTAATGCTGCAGTCTTATTTCAATTCTCTATAACGCCACTTATGACACCAACAGTATGATATGAAGTAGTGGATATTCTTTACACCGCCAATACATAATCTATACAATAAAAATTTGACATAATTCTGTAACTTAACAGAATATTCAACTTATATTTCAATGTTGTGTTGACTGTAAATTAACAATGCAATACGAAAAAATAATCATTATCTATATTATAGACTTCAGCTGATGTCTCTAAAGTTAAGGTGCTCTGTAACAACCTATAAAAGCCTCAGAACTGAACGCCGGTCCAATTTTTGTACAAACATGACATGTCCTCAAAATTATAACCTATTTCCGCATCCAAACTCATCATCATCATCATTACAGCCCTTCACAAGTCCACTGCTTAACATAGGCCTCCCCCAAGTAATGCCACAAAGCACGGTCTTGAGCCACCTGCATCCATCGACTTCCTGCATGTCTTACTTTCCAAACTCATGACAATTAAATTAGGTAAAACATTATAGTTTACCCTTTTGTCGATACGCAGTCCTGTTTGTAATTAAAGTTACAGTACATATATTCTACTGTTATGCATGGGCTCCTTCACTTCTAAAAGAGTTTACGAGCAACATTATCTCCATCTTACTGCCTCAATATGTTTTGCGGAATGTCTTGGATTATTTTTTATTTCAGAGACATCTTCTATTTCAATTCAAATTTCATCAAGTATTTGAAAAGGACGAAGAGAGAGCGAAATGTGAAATATGGGTAAATCAGGAATGTCTAGAACAGGTAAATGAAATTGTATACTTGGGGAGTGCTTTCAGCCGGGATGGAAGATGTGATTTAGATGTGGACAGGCGTGTCGCTGCCGGAAACAAAGTCAATGGTGCCCTGAATGCATTAGTCAAAAGGCAAGGCGTGGTGAAGAGTGCACGCCTTACAATACATAACGCACTGTTGGTACCGACTTTGTTATATGGCAGCGAAACCTGGGTATGCCAGAAGAAGCATAAAAGCAAGTTGAATGCAGTGGAGATGCGATCTCTTCGTAAAATGTGTGGCGTTACCATAGCCGACCGAAAGCGAAACGAAGAGATTCGCAATATGGCAGGATTGAAAGATGACCTTATCACAAAAATTGATAGGGGCGTACTCTAATGGTTTGGGCACGTTGAGCGAATGAGTGAAGACCGAATGGTGAAGAAAATATATAGAGCGAAAGTAAATATTAAAAGGTGTCGAGGTATACCGAGACTAACTTTCGAAGGCCATGTGAGCAAATTGCTCGAAGAGGGGAAGGTCAAGAGTACTCGGATACCTAGACGTGCATGTATGAAGAAGTTAATGAACCTGAAAGAAGCGAAAGAGGTATGTAAGGATCGTGACACTTGGCGATCTGTTCTCTCTGCCTACCCCGTTAGGGATTGTGCGTGAAGATAAGTAAGTACAGACATCTTCTACACCGACGAGTATGTGGTAAATCAACACTTGAAATGGTGATTAACAATTTTGTTGGTGCCGGCGGGGATTGAACCCGGGTAATTCGCGTACTGTAAAATTTAAAGCGAGCGCTAATCTTCGAGCTATCGATCGTCTTTTAAATATATTTCTATATAGGATTTCATATTTATTGCCACTTTTGATTTCACCAATTATTTTTTGAAGCAAAAAATTTGTTGAAACTTTGTTTGCAGTTTTGGATGCTAAATTTTTTAGCACTCCAAGATAAGCAGCACTACATTTAATTTTATAAAAAGTTTCTTACATTAAATATTGCAAACAATAATTCTTTTGAATGAAAGAAAAACTACATTCTGAGATTCCTTCTACAATGATTCTGAACTTGCATCATAAATGTAAATAGAAATTAACTAAAAGTATCTTATCAAATATTTTTTTATTTAAAAAATAACCGATGTCAGTCAAACTGCACAGATTTATAAATCTTATTAAATGTTAACATAATCAAATCTTACATTCTTATACAAAGTAGAAGCGTACTTCATTATTAAACAACCTGCTGGTTAAAATGCAAACATTTCTTACAACTAGACAAAGTCTCTGATACAAGTAGGGTCAAAGATTTCTATGTATACTGTTAGACTGGCAATTGCCGGCTGGCACGGTAAATATGCCACGCAGTTGTAATTTTATTTACGATATTTAACTGTTTTTAGGCAAATACGAAATAAAGTTAATTCTGATCTTCTTCAGATACTTATCTGAAATAAACTTCAAATCACGTTGACCAGGGGTATATTCCAAAACAGAACCCAGTGTACTGTCTAATGCATATAAATATATAAAGCGCATATATGCAAATATGTAAAGCGACAGTAGCCTAATGGCAGGGCGCGGACCGCAAACTCAAAAGGTCGTGGGTTCGAATCCACCATTCGACTACTGTCGTGAACCACTCCTAACACAAGCATTTTCAGCTTACCAGGAGGGGTTAAAGGGAATATTAGTAATGTTAATTAATAGGATTACTAATATTTTACTTAAAAAAATGCATATGACGTCATGAATCGACCCCATACTGGTGATTCGTTTCAAAACATAGGACAGTATATGACGTCATACATTGGTGCCATATTGGAAAAGTATTGGCGATTATTTTGTCATTTTGTGCTCCAAAGATCATTATATCCTCCTAATGGAGTTACCAGCAATTATTATATAATTTTTTGTGTTTGAATAAATAAAAACAAATTCTGGCATGCTTCATTCAGCGTACACACAATTTTTAATATTGTTTTTTTTTATTTATTTTAATATGGCCGGATATCCAAAACAATATGGCAGTGGCACATCAGTACCATGTGGCGTCAATTGATGACGTAATTTGTATTCGGCAGTATACTGAAAACGTTTCGGAACATACCCAGTATGAATGAAGGTTAAAGAACAGGAGAACGATCGCCGTAGAAAATACTGTCCCAGAAATATGGACACCATCAGTGAGGCGCTGCGATCACAAAGTTCGGTCAATAAAAGTCATTTTCAGTCTATTTTTTCGATCAGATGCTCAACCACTTGCACATCCACGCACAATAAAATATTTCTCCATTTTTAATGTTTCTTTTTGTCAAAAATTACAAAATTACGGAGCATGAAAATTTTCTCACCAATGCCACGGAGAAAATTTGTACATTATTCAACTAACTGCATCTACTTGTACTCATCAACTTCGTACTCACCGACGTCAGCGCCGCTATACATTCTACGATTTTCAAGGACAGGCGGGCTATACTTTAGTACGTAGTGATCGTTCCCTGTTCTCTAATCTTCATGATGCACACAAATAATGACAGCGTCGTCCTAGCGAACGACCTTGAGCGTTCGGTACTAGACATTCCACGCACTCTCGCTACAATATATCGCATAAGAAATACGCCCAAATTTTAAAATATTTTCTTTATAGCATCGAATTTTATTCCTTTGAAAAAATTAAATAGATCAAAATGTTCATTAATAAATTGCCTATCCATTAGTGTCAATCGCAAAATAAAATAATGCTTTATGAGGAGATGCACGTTATCAATAAATGTTTCGCATTTATGTGGTTTAGTTGTAGGGATAATAAAATTACTCCTTTAAAAAAATTTGGAATTTGCTATTATGGAATCAAGATTATATAGAAACTTAATAGATTTTTTATTAGTTGATAAAACTTTAACAAGTAGATAGCTCCTAAGAACCTCACAAATAACGACTAGCGCGGCATTTTGCTCAAACACGCACCTTAAGCAATATCAGTGTCGCTTGCAGTCAAATAATGGAGTTACAGAGAATTCACCAACTTAGACCAGAATGTATTTAGACCGCAGAGCTCATCTAACAATATACATACAAGTCTTTATGTAGGGTTGCCAATTTTTGTTAAATACATAATTATACAACAAACAATATTTTAACATTTTATAAATTAGTAGTCTTTTATTATCACTTTGTGATGGGCTTTTATCCGTAACTACATATCAAAATATAAACTATTATTTACTACTATAGTAAGGCCCATACTAATATAAATATAACAGTAGGTTACTATGATAGCTGGCAACCCTACTCACACACTGCCTACCTACTAGCAAATTCATATTATGTACAGGACCTTTTTTTATCAGTCTTATATTATTAATATTCCAAGAACATTGGCCGCAGCAATAGTTCACAGCTATGCAGTCACTAGCCACAATGATGATGACAATACATGATCACTGAGCACAGAGCTTTTTAGCAGACATTAAAAAGCATTAATAGTATATATATCAAAATCTACTTATATAAGATACAATTTCAGCAAGGAATTGTTTCATATCAATTACAGTGTACACTCTATGTAACGTCTCTCGATTTAACAACAAACTATCTAAAGCGACGAAATCATTCGGCTATGGTTGGTTTAGCTTGTCTTGCATACAATAATACACTCTATAAATATAGCATTATACATCTCAATAACGACAACAATCAAATAATAAAAAGTACTTTTTAAGTTGCAAAAATTAGTAAAAACTGTACACATGTGTATATTATTTCGTTCTATTGTCTCTTTATTATCGTGATAAACTCGACTGTGGGCATCATACATACCAAACTCTCTAAGGAATTCGTTGTTTTGTTTACAAATTGGGATCGCTTGCACATGTAGACTGTTGCTAGTAGGAGTTAAGGATTATCTACACGTTATCATATTCTCAGTTGCCCACAGACATTCGAACTGTAAACATGCCAAGTAAGAGAAAGTCACTGTATATTGACGAAAAAATGTTAGATTTTTCTTCGTTCCATTTAACGACAACTTATAACTTATAACGTCAATATGTATAGTCCCTTTAATATCGTTATATACAGTTTACACTGTATTTCTATTTATGACAAATGTTATCTCCACACTAGGATTTTCTCCTGTATCACGGAGGCAGTTTACAAATATACATTGTACAGGGACAAACATACAGACCCGGAACAATTATTTGTAGGCCATACAAATACTTGCTCCGTGCGAGATTCGAACCTCACAGCGCTGCTACTCACTGCTGAGCCACCGCGCTAAGGACAAGTTAAATTAAAACTAGACAAACCAATTTCACAAAAACAAAACAAAACTTTTTTACGTGGTAGAGCCATGCTGCAGCTATATTAGTAGTACAGTTGTAGCACGAATGGGTCGGCTCGACCGGGGAAGGACCACGCTCTCACAGAATACCAGCGTAAAATAGCAGTTTAACGCTACTGTGTTTTGTATGGTGAGTATAGAGAACCGGAGACCCTTTTTACTGGAAAAGAGGTTTTCCATCTTAGTCCTCACGGCTGACAACGCATCTGCATTTTGATTCGCAAACGAGGATAAATGTAGATGTCTATCGGGCCGCAGCACTTACTTACCATCAGGTGGACTGTGTGCTCGTTTGTCACCCTTTTCCTATAAAAAAAAAATAAAACAACCTAATGATTTCTTAAATTTATGCGAACACTACACATTGAATATAACCACATAACTTTATCGCGTTTAACTAAACAAAAAAAATAAGTTATTTTTAATTCACGTTTCGGGTGCTTTACTGCACACGTCGTCGTGACGTCCCAATCATAGTTAGCCCTTACTATATAGCTACCTTATTATATATTCGTAAACTGAAGGTAGCCGGGCTAACAATGACATTGGGACGTCAAACATCTCAGTCCCCCCGTGACCATGGGTGCTGTAAAGCACCCGATACATCGGGAATTAATAATAACTTAATTAAATATCGTCGCTGCGCGTGCAGAAATCGCTATGTGTTTTTTTCATTTTTTTTTGTTTTTGATGCTATTCTGATCTTTAGGTTAATACTCATAGGCTACAAAAACAGATTTTTGTGTAAGATTCACGTATACAAAGTTACGAAAAATAGCCATGTGAGTTGGCTCTTAGTGAGAACAAAAAAAGAAAAAAGGCACAAAAATTAAGGCTTTTAGGCATGACTTATACAGGGCAACAAGTTGTTAGAGAAGAAGATAAAATTAGAATACAAGAAGTTACGAAACCAAATAGAAAAATGAGAGAAAAGCCTTGTGAACATGGAGCGCCTAAAATTTCCACAAGAAGTTTTGCCTGCGCTGCAATATCCGATAACATGCGCGCAGATATATTTCATTGTTTTTGGCAACTCCCTACATGGGATGCTAAGAAAGCCTACGTAAACGGCCTTATCCAACCAAGGCAGATTGTTCGCCGTTGAAATGTCTCCGCAGATGTTAATAAAAAGAATTGCGGGTTTGATTGCTATTTACCGGGGCTTGACGGTATTAAATTACGTGTTTGCAAGCAGTTATTTTTAGCCACATTAGACTTAAAAAAAGATGTTCTACAGTTGTGGATAAGGTCGAAGTTCGATATTGATGTAACAAATAGTGGAGTGATAAACATAGTCCGAAGAGTAGCTGCTGATAGTTCTAATCGGGCTGGTACCAGGGTTCTTAGGTCTGAGTCAGTTACGAAATGGCTTGAAATAATACCAAAGGTACCCAGCCATTACTGCCGAAGCAACACTAGTCGTGTTTATGTGGAAGCCTCTTTCGAGTTAATGACACACATGCATACGGTCTACACAGCTTGGTGCCAAGAGAACAACTATTCTGCAGTACAAAGAAAACGGTTTCAGGAAACTTTAAAAGATAATAAAATTTCAATTTTTAAGCCACGGAAAGATCAATGCGATCTGTGTGTTGGGCACAAAGAGGGAAACATTCCTGAAGCTATGTATACACTACATATCAAGAAGAAAGAGGAAGCCTACTCTGCTAAGTCTAATGCTATTCAGGAAATGTCCGACGATGTTGTGGTTGTATCTATGGATATGCAAAGCGTGCTGCTGTCTCCTAAACTTCACGTTTCTGAGCAATATTATAAAATGAAATTAGCTCTGCATAATTATACGTTTTATGTAAAAAATACTAAGGATGTATATTTATACGTTTGGCATGAAGGAGAGGGAGGAATAACAGCGAATAATATTACGAGCATCATTAACTTTTTAGAAGAGTATTGTGGAAACAAAAAGAAAGTAATTCTTATTTCTGACGGCTGTGCATATCAAAATAAAAATAAAGTTTTATGCAGTGCCTTAGCTAATTTAAGTGCTGTGAAAGAGCTTACCATTGAGCAAATTATATTAGAGAAAGGGCATACAATGATGGAAGTGGACAATGTCCATTCCACTCTGGAAAAAAGTTTAAGGCACCAATTTTTACACCAATGGATTATGTGTCCAGGATGAGACAATGTAGGCCCTCGCAGCCCTACGTTGTTCATTATCTAGATTTCAATTTCTTTAAAAACTATGAAGAAATGCCTGGCAATTTCACCACAATAAGACCAGGCAGAAGGAGTGGTGATGCCACTGTTAATGATATCAGAGGACTTCTTTACGTCAATGGTGAAGTGCAGTATAAAGTACGCCATTCTGATGAATGGAAAGCTTTACCACCAAGGAGAATTAATAGTAGAGAACCAATAGTAGATGTAACCAAATTTAATCATCTACAAGGTCTGAAGCAGTACATGCATCGTGACTATCATTTTTTTAATGATAATTTAAGTCATTAATTTACCTAACACATTTTTGAAATTTATTTTTCATTCATTACCTAACTACTTTATAAAAAAATACTTATTTTACAACATTGCATATATATATATATATATATATTTTTAATTTTGCTACAATGGATATTTATTTATTGTGTCATTTCTTACTATATGTCTGACAATTTTCTAAATAAATATTATTTTGATATAAAAAATAGTGTTTTATATAATAGCTATGTGAAAAAACAGCACATAATATATAGTAGGCGATATGACTTCCATTTGTCGCTATGTGCTCTGTGGACAGTTAGCGGATATTTATGACTCAATTATAAACGCTATGTGTAGAAATAATCGAATTCTTTTTTTTCTAGCTTTTTAATAAGGTATTTGACAAAGATAGAAATGTTAAAATATGTAAATTGTGCTATTACTATTACCATACAAAAAAGTATAATGACACACACAACTTGATATAATCAGTTTTTTGTCTCTCCTGAAAAGTAGGGTAAAACACATGGCGAAAAATGCACGCGCAACGACGATATACAGTGTGTCCGGTCACGGATTAGCGATATTTTAGGTACTCATAATACAGCTATTTTAATATAAAAATACATTACACACTGAGGTCTAATCCCCTCCCCATCTATTTGGCAGCCATTTTGTTTTTCTCTTGAGATATTCTCTACGCGTTTACAAAAAAAGTCATATCTCTGAAAGTTTTAGTCTTACTGAGATAAAAATTAACTCATTCGGAGGCCAATAATATTGTTTATCGTTTACATTATCAAAATTTTTGTTGACATACTTGTAACTGTGAAGAAAAAAAATTGAACTTCAAATAAATACCAAAAAAATATGCTAATCGGCAAATTATTGTAAATTACTGCAAAAACAACCCCGTTTACCCTTCTTATTTTTATACTAGATAGACAGATTTTGAGTTAAGCTACAATACAACATAAACTTCGCAGCTTTATGTTTATTATTTTAGGAATTATTGTTGTTTGAACATGGCGTATGCCTAAACACAAAAGGCCTTTGTTAAGTGACAACTGGCTTTTTTTTTCAAAGTTACAAGTATGTCAACAAAAATTTTGATAATGTAAACGATAAACAATATTATTGGCCTCCGAATGAGTTAATTTTTATCTCAGTAAGACTAAAACTTTTAGAGATATGACTTTTTTCGTAAACGCGTAGAGAATATCTCAAGAGAAAAACAAAATGGCTGCCAAATAGAGGGGGAGGGGATTAGACCTCAGTGTGTAGTGTATTTTTATATTAAAATAGCTGTATTATAAGTACCTAAAATATCGCTAGTCCGTGACCGGACACACTGTATAAGTGGTTTTATTCAATAAAACAACCTAGTGAAAACTCGATATGGCAAATGCAAAAGAATAGCTAATAATATAAATCCAAACTTAAACTATGTTATCATTTGGTACTGACAAAACAATGAGATACTCTTTCCTTTCTAACATTTCATCATTATTATATTCTTACAAACATTTGATGAGGTTACTACACTTGATAGATTATGGATTAAGGTGGTTTAAAATATTGCACAGAGAAATGTACGAGGGTGGATTGAAAAGTACTCGGCCTAACACAGATCCATTCAATTCTAAAAATCAAATCTACCCACATTATTTAGTTCAGTTCAGACTAGTTCATTGTGTGAAGTTCGAAACGTGTGCGATAATTAGTTGTGATTTTATAAATTTATTAACAAAGTAATCGGACATAATTTCCGCGAATGGAGCAAATCGAGCAGCGTGCCGTCATTAAGTACCTCCATAAGAAGGGGCTATCATCAAAAGCCATCCATGATGACATGGTCAGTACATTAGGCGATTGTGCTCTATCATATTCATCCGTCAAAAAATGGATAGCAGAATTTAAGCGTGGTAGAGAGAGTGTGAAAGATGAACCCCGCTCTGGAAGGCCTTCGACGTCAACTACTGACGAAAATATTAAAAAAGTACTTGATTTAATAATGGGAGACCGCAGATTAAAAATTAGAGAGATAGCCGAGATTATAGGCATCTCTTATGAACGAACTCAAAACATCATTGTCAACGAGTTGGGTTTCCACAAGGTGTCTGCGAGGTGGGTTCCGCGACTGCTTTCAGTTGAACAAAAAAGGACGCGATTGACTATTTCACGCGACTGTTTGGAGTTATTTGAAGCCGATGCAGATGATTTTTGAATCGTTTTGTTACTATGGACGAAACATGGGTTCATTACTGTACACCGGAAACAAAACAACAATCAAAACAGTGGAGAAGACCTGGTTCACCACCCCCTAAAAAGGCTAAGTCGATTTTGTCGGCAAATAGGTGATGGCTTCAGTATTCTGGGACTCGAAAGGTGTGATTATGATTGATTATCTTGAAAGGGGTCAGACTATAAACTCTGATTACTACTGCACCTTACTACGTCGTTTACGAGAGGAAATAAAAGAAAAACGTCGAGGAATGCTCAGAAGAAAAGTCCTGTTTCATCAAGATAACGCCCGTGTTCACACGTCAGTACAGTCAATGGCTGAAATTCACAACTGTGGCTTTGAACTGTTACCGCATCCGCCGTATTCACCTGATCTGGCACCATCAGACTTCTTTCTGTTCCCTAACCTAAAAAAGCACTTGGGAGGTCAAAGATTTTCGACAAACGACGAGGTCAAAGCAGCTGTAGACGCATATTTTGACTCTAAGGAAGAATCATTTTTTTTTCAACGGTCTAAATGCTTGGAAGGGAAGGTGGCAAAAGTGTATTGAACTTGATGGTGATTATGTAGAAAAATAAAAATATAACTGATTTAGTATGTGTTTATTTTCTTGGTTAGGCCGAGTACTTTTCAATCCACCTAGTAGAACTATACATAGAAGTTAAAGTGACAGCCTATATACGTCCCACTGCTGGGCACAGGCGTCCGCTCATTTCTGAGAGGGTTTTAGTGCAAGGAAGTGTCCGTCGCGCTGCCCCAATGCGTGTTGGCGAACTTCACATGTCTTCGAAATATTTTTTTATTCCTCAGACATGCAGGTTTCCTCATGATGTTTTCCTTCACCGTCGAGCACGTGGAAAATCGGTACTGATAATTGCAATTAACAATTTCATTGTTGCCAGCGGGGATCGAACCCGGTTTGCTCGCGAACTCTGGAATTTACAGCGAGCGCTAACCATCTGAGCTACTACAGCTACATAGAAGTAATAAGGTCTAATTTAGAATTTTTTACAATTCTAATCCAGCACTTAATTACTGCTTGATGGTAAGTGGTGACACAGAAAATGGTAAAGATCACTAACTTAGATTAACAAAAGCCTTTCCATTCTTGCCTTGAAGACACACATATTGTAATCTATGGAAAGACAAAATACTGGCAAGTTATTCCACTCCTTTGCTGTTTGTTACTATTATCATAGTATTTTCTTTGTCGAATCTTGTGTGCGTCATGCGATGCGACATTTTCTGCCGGAATGCACTTGGAGAGTAGGTTTGCATAAGCAAGCTATAATTGAATAGTTTTGACGCAAATCTGACTTTGGTAACATGTGCACTTAAAACTGTTACCAGTACCATAACAGCCTATGACGTCACTGCTGCACGTAGGCCTCCCCAATAGATTACTCATCTCATAGGGGGTATGTGCAGAGTGGCGAGCGCCGTTTTTATAACTGAGTTGTTATTAGGATACTGCTACCTATCCCCTATTTCAGTTCCCCTTTGTCGCCTTTTATGACACGCACGGGTTTAACTGTGGATATTCTTTCACCGCCATTACAATTATATTGTGAATTAAAACTGTTTACTGCCAATTATTGTGTGTGTGTTACCGGTAATGTGTAAAACCTAGGAATTGTATACAATTCCGAAGCTATTTAGGAAATGTATAAAATATTGTTTCAAATATTCAATACACACATATCCTGGGAAATGTACACATTTCCTAGGATTGGTATACTTTGAGTATTCAACCAACTGGATAGGCAATGCGCTTTAATGCCTAAACAAAAAAAACGTCTGTTACTTTCAGGGGGGAGGCGAGGAAAGCACACAATTCAATTTCGCATTTTTAGTATACTTACTAAAAATGCGAAATTGAATTGCTTCACTATACATGCCACAAAAATAGTAATAATAAGACAATAGGAATGAATTAGCGTTCGATTACTTCCAAAACCGATGTGGCTACATTTTAACACATACGCATTAAGCGACCGATGACTGCAGCCGTATTATAAACATACGCAATGCACAATGACATCCAATGTCATTACATTGCTTGGTGAGTTTGTCACCGTCGCGTATTACGGTAGAACAAAAGCAACAATGGTAATTGTGCAGTACGAAAAGTAATAAATAAAAGTTTACATAGGTAAATATCAAGTAAAGTATTCATCTGGATGTAAATTAGTTAATACAATGATAGTTAGTAAATAATCATCTTACCGATGAAATGTTACGCCTTTATTAGTTTAATTACACATCATTGATGAGTTTTACAACTGCTTATGCTGCAGTTCACCATTATAATATAAATTCACGTACGACGTTTCCCGCGCAACTAAATCACAAAATAGTGAATGATGTGCGTCAACACATCATAGTGGCGACAACGTCACGTGTCTATGCGACTTCTTTGTTTATAGGAAAAAGGTGATAAACGAGCACACAGTCCACCTGATGGTAAGTGGATGCTGCGACCCATAGACATCCACATCTGTCCTCGACTACGAATCAAAATGAAGATGCGTTGTAAGCCTTGAGGACTAAGATGGAATGCCCCTTTTCCAGTAAAAAGGGTCTCCGGTTCTCTACACTCACCATACGAAACACAGCAGCGTTAAGCTGCTATTTCACGCTGGTATTCTGTGAGAGCGTGGTCCTTCCCCGGTCGAGCCGACCCATTCGTGCTACAACTGTACAATTAGCATAACTGCAGCACGGCTCTACCACGTAAAAAACTTCTATTGTCTTATTATTACGATTTCTGTGATACACGCACACTACAGCATTTGTGTTTGTGTTCATTGCATTTACGCACACCATCAAATTGTACACGTGTCGATACACTGGTGCCGCTATCTACATGCGTAAGCAACGTAAGGCGAGGACTATATAGTCCTCGCCTTACGTTGCGCGACATTATTTATCGATAAACGAATCATCATAGTGCGCATAAGTTCCGCGTTAGTAAAAGTTATTTCTAGTAGTTTTTCTTTCATTACAGCCCTTCACAAGTCCACAGCTGAATACAGGCCTCCCCCAAGGAATGCCACAGAGCATTCCATCCTGAGCCATCATCGCATATCGCGACAAAACTTTCGATCCCATCCATACCATCTGGATGACTGGCGGTCCACCACTGTGTGATTTTTGAAGAAAAGGTTTTCTTCCTCGCACAACTTCTTTGTGGAATCGACTATTACCAGAGATTTTTCCGGACCGTAACGACTTAGGGACCTTCAAGAGAGCCTACTCGTTTTTAAAAAGGCCGGCAACTCATCTGCAATTCCCCTGGTGTTGCAGCTTTTCACGGGCGGCGGTAATCACTTACCATCAGGTGAGCCGTACGCTTGTTTGCCGCATCTCCTATAAAAAAAATATTTAGCGAGTCTTTATCCTCTTAAGACCATAGGTACACATATGTGCACCTTTAATTTATTCAAATTAAGACCAGTAGTGACATCTTTTGACAACTGCTAGTACTTGAATGAGTTACTATAGGTTATAGAGTTTCGATATATGTCCATAGACGACTTCGCGGAGTAAGTTTGTGGTGTTATTTTTTCATTTAAATTTCGTTTCGTTTCGTTGGAATTTTTTTCAAAACACGTCGACTAGCAATCTTTGAATTTCGATAAAAAAAAAGAAAATCTTCACTTTAGTTTGATATTTTTGTTCATTTGTGTTGCTGAATTATTGGACTAACGTGTGAAAGGTAAGTTTTATATTTATTTAACAAAATATTCGTGTAAAGGTTGTGTTGTTTTATTGGTACACATATGTGTACCTCAGGACTAAAGATTACTTTTGTATGATATGCGACCATTTTTCAGCTTCAACATGGATGACCGAGCGATTGAGGATTTTCTGAATGAAAGCGATCTGGATTTTTCTGGAGACGACGATGATGAAGAGTACTTGCCGCCAGATGTCTTAAGAGCACTTCAGGAGTCTCAAGATGCGGAAGTTAGAGGTGAAGGCCTAGAAGAAGAAGAAGCACGTGAAGAAGCGATGCAAGACGATGAAAATACTGAAGAAGTAAGTCAAAGTACATCACGATTATTGTGGCGAAAGAACATAATGCAGGTGACGTACTCATTTCACAGGGGAGCGCGGACATG
This sequence comes from Parnassius apollo, assembly GCA_907164705.1. Lineage (NCBI taxonomy): Eukaryota > Metazoa > Arthropoda > Insecta > Lepidoptera > Papilionidae > Parnassius > Parnassius apollo. The sequence goes on along the minus strand of CAJQZP010000341.1, from coordinate 423,087 downwards.
AATGTTTTGTATTGTTTTTTTGAGTATTTAGGGCTAGACTTTTGGGGATTACTAGCAGAGCAGAGCAACCTATATTCAGCCCAAAAAAGAAACCTAAAATCAATAAATACAAATTCTATTGAAATGATCCACTTTGCTGGTGTACAACTGATGATGGGCACCCTCAAATATCCACAAGGAAAGCTCTACTGGACTAGAGATCTTTGTGTACCTATAGTTAGAGATACAATCAGTCGTGATCGTTTTTTTGAGCTCAGGAATTATCTGCACTTAGTCTACGTAAACCAACCAAATGCTAATGACAAGCTATGGAAAATCAGGCCACTGATAGACCCCATTTTGAAAAAATGCCATAGTTTGCCACGCTCTAAACATATGTCAATTGACGAGCAAATGATACCATTCTCTGGACGATGTGAATACCGTCAATACGTGCCTGCTAAGCCAAATCCACTAGGTCTGAAGAACTTTGTGCTGGCTGCCCGAGATGGGTTAGTATTGGATTTTGAAATCTATGTTGGCAAGGATACATTACCAAATGATGTAATGAAAAATCTAGGACTAGGAGCGGGTATCGTCGAAAAACTATGTCGCACAATTAACGATAGCTGCGTATTGTACATAGATAGATTTTTTACAAGTCTGAAGCTGGCAGAACTTTTGCTACAAAAAAGATAGTCCAATTTTTCTAACTGGAACTGCAATGTCAAATAGGATTGGACCAGTAGCGAAGAAACTGAAGAATGACAGGACGTTAGAAAGAGGACAATGGGATGAAAAAGTAAGAGACGATGAAAATGTGTGTGTCGTAAAATGGATGGACACAAAGGCCGTAACAATATTGTCTACATGTTCAGGGAGTGCTCCTGTAGATACTTGCAAACGGTGGTGCAAAAAAGAAAAGCGGAAGATAGACGTAGCTCGGCCGGAAGCAGTCAGAAATTACAACGCCTGCATGGGTGGAATAGATTTGTGCGACAGACTAATTGCTTACTATCGAAGTGCAATGCGAACAAGAAAGTGGACAGTAAGAACTTTTTGTCATTTTCTGGATTTGGTTGTTGTCAATTGCTGGATAATGTACACTCGCTGTTGCACTGAAGAAAATGTCCAACGCAAAGACAGGTTGGGCTTACTTCAATACAGACTGAATCTAGCCAAAACGATGATGAAGTACAGCGGCGGAAAGGTTGAACCCAACTTCTTGCTTCCTGGCTCCACATTTTGTCCCAGCGCTAGCCCTTCGACAAGATCCACCTCGACTGCTACCAGCGACGGACTACAGTGTACCGATGACCACCCACCTAGAAAAAAACATCGGCCGGTTGTACCCCAACCACAACATGAAATAAGGCTGGACAGTGTGGGTCATCTGCCGCGATTTGTGGACAGCAAGTCCGCCTCAAAATGCCGTCATCCGACATGCTCCTCACGCTGCCGCACCATGTGTGTGAAATGCAATATGTACCTATGTGTGCTCAAAAATAATTGTTTTGAGAGTTACCACACAAATAAAAACTTTGGCCCACGTTAAAACCTAAGGTACACATATGTGCACCATGTTTTTTTTAACTTGTGTGATATTTTTTTTTGGAAAACAATTATATGTCTTATTTTATACCCCTACAACTAAAATAAACCATAAAAATATTATAATCACATTTGGTTCAAGTTCAGGTCTTAAGAGGTTATTGTTGACGTCATTCTGTCCATCATGGTAATTTTTTTAGTACAAGTGAAGAAGATGCTGCTGCAGTAAGTCTCCCCGGTTTGCATACTTCATTTATTTTGGTGATATACGTCTTGTTTTTATTTCTAATGCATTACATGCATACTTTTAAATGTAGTCTTTACTAGGTAGTGTTCATTTAGTTGAATGGAGTATAATCTAATATGTATGTACAGATGACTATAATTGGTTTTCGTGTAGCCTGGGCAAAATTATATGACTATGTCGTTTTTTTTTTTTTTGTTAATAGGGTGACAAACGAGCACGCAGTCCACCTGATGGTAAGTAGGTGCTGTGGCCCGTAGACATTTACATTTATCTTCGATTAAGAATCAAAACGCAAATGCGTTGTCACTCTTGCGGACTACGATTGAATGCCTCGTTTTCAGTAAAAAAAAGCATCTCCGGTTCTTTACACTGACCATACGAAACGCAACAGTATTACGTTGCTATTTTACGATGGTATTCTGTGAAAGCGTGGTGCTTCCTCGGTCGTGCTACAACCATAATATAATATTAGTCGTATTACTAATATTACGAGTACTAGTAGTATTCCATGCCTTTAATTTTATATATAGTAGAGGAACAGCCAAAATTCTATCTTTTTAAATAGCCAGGGCTGAGTCACTCTGAATACATTCTACACTATTCACAGTGCAATTGAATTCAACATCCAACCACAGCGCCCCATATTGGGTGCTAGCATAGCTATGAACCTTCGTTTCAACTAAATCAATATCAATATATTGATTTAGTTGAGAATTTGACGTCGTATCACACAATTGTGATACGACGTCAATCAGTCCAGTCATAAAAGTTACACAATCACGATAAGACGATAGAATATAGTCATTAAATTAGTCAAGGCACATGAATGTTTGTAAACCAATATATCCAGCTTCTAACGGACCAGTACTTGCTGTTCCGCAGAAGATAATCATAAAATATCAAAGTACAGTTGTAGGGTTGTACAGCCGTCTCCTCTTCCTGGGGGCATCTTCCTTCAGGCTGTGATCCGGCGAGGGTTGTTTGTTCGTATTGTTTCTGGTGGACCGTCTGCTGTACCGTTGGCTCCTGGACTCGGCTGTTGAGATGCTTTGCGGTGTGGCGCGGCCACGGAGCCGGTAGATCGGTGATGTGCGTTCGCGAGGGTATGCTTTAGCTTCAGTGCGTTCAAAATCATCTGATGAATTCTCATCGTTGACGTTCGCAAAGTGACGCGTCAGCTCCGAGTACATCGGAGTGCGTTTAGGGAGCGTTGACTTTTCTGTAAAAACAATTTTTCACTTTTTATAAATGATAAAGTTGAAATCATTGACATGCTTTCAAACTAAAAATATATTTATTTTTTTATTCTTAATCGCATTCCTTATAACAAAAGAATACAAAGGACAGACTTGAGCATTTTCTACCAGTCAATCCATGGAGAGTCGAGAATTTGACGTAGACGTAGACGTTTGAATAAAACTTCACAAAATAATGTTGATAAATAACAAGGTAATATGTACAATGGACAATGAGAACCATTTTAACGAATGTTCGGTGATTTAGCTGAATATTCGGTAAAGTTGCCGAATATTCCGAATACAGAATATGAAACGAATATTCGGCCCATCTCTAGTAATTACTACGAGGGTGTTGTTAAACTCGTTTCTCAGAAAGGCGCAGGCGCTTCAACATCTCGATATAATAAAAATAACAACGGTCGCCAACCCAATTGCATAATCAGGTAATTATGGAAATATCCCTCCTTGTTTTCACCCTTAGAGCCTTTGACTAGAGAAGAAAGAAAGGACACGACATAAAGATCGTTAGTTGTAGGAATTTTAGGTACTGTTAGGAACTTTTGTATTTATTATAGTTTATTTAGTGTGTGATGACTGAGCCTAATTTATTGGTTAACTAACAAACAAAAATTCTTTAATTAGTATTTCTTGTTTAGCGATTCCCGGGAAATAATTGTAACATTAATATTAGATAGTTACATTATAAAAACAAAAAAAATCGAGTGCTTAAAAGTAATGAACCGGAAACATATGTATAATAATAAATTATATATATTTCAGAATCTTCTTGTAATTTACAAAAAAAATTTGGGAATTAGGGACAATTTGGCGCCAAAAATCCGTTATATTGATTTAAAAAACCTATCTAAGAACACACGGGTGTTTGAGACGAACCACACGAAAGAATCTTTTTCTAAATAAGCGCCACATTATCGATATTAAGTATAGTGCGCAGCACTACGTCAAGCCGCCATCTTTGTGCCAGACTCAGTTTAGGTATACACGTTTTTTTCGTACGTATGTCACGTCCTTTCTTTCATCTCTAGTCAATGCTTGGAGCTGTTATAGGCGGTAGCAGTGTAACACTTACTGTGTGAGTCGTATACTGCGTGTGCCTTTATATTCGACTATAGTATATTTGACGCGTTCAACATTGTATACACACTTCGTATTTGCTTTTTTTATAGGATAAGGGTGGCAAACTGGCAAACGAGCACACAGTCCACCTGGTAAGTCTAACTTTGATTACGAATCAAAATGCAGATGCATTATCATTAGTATTGCCGTTTCAACACATTTGGCGCTAGATTTAGTGCAATTCTATAGTCAACCAAAACTGAGAAATACATTTTGACAGCTGTCAGACTTATTGCACCAAGTATGCCAAACAAAAAATGGGAACGTACAATATTTGATTCTTAAAAAAATCGATATCGATTATTTAGAGTTGGTAAACAGTTTGCTTTGAATAATACCAAAATAAATTAATAACGGATAATTTAAAACACAAGATTTATCAGTTTCTTCGTATTTGTTGTCACTGCTTATTTCTAGAGGCACAGTTATAAAAATTTAAGATTGAAACTGGATTAAAAATAATTCAATCGCTTTTAGTACTAGTTGAGCTGTCGTTTAGATTAATTCTTATTTGATTTTCAATAATGTAGTCAAAATTAATATCTCTTTCAAAGTCATCCATAAATCAATTTTTTTGTTTTTTCTGCCAATTTTGCCCAATCATACTTTGTGACATGGGCACATGCTTCAACGAATATAGAAGAAACAGTCCAAAAAGTTAAAGCCGAGTCGCAAAATAAGAGGACAAACACAAAATCACAAAATTACGCACAGTAAGCTCCCGAAATGGCTGCGGGAGATTGAAATTACGTAGTGGGTTTTTCGGCGCGGCGTTATTATGAGTGTTTTTGCCTACACAAATTTATGTTGACAAAGTAAAAAAAATAAACTTGTTTTTTCATGGTTCGTCTAATTTAAGGAATTTTAAAAATAAAAATTTAACTAAACAAATAATACATTAAAAAAATTAATGATTAGATTATTTGAATATTTTTACCGATAAAGTGAATATTTTTGCCGATTATTCGCATAACAATAAAATTTAATCATCCAAACACTACGGTATAGTACATAGCGACATATCATTGAAACGACGTCAAGTAAAAAAGTTGATACTGATTATTTTTTAAATATTTTGCTTTGTTTGAAAGATTCGAATTCAAATTATTGATAAAAAAAACTATACACGTTGTAATAAAATATAGATAACCTCATAATTCTTCGGATTTACGAAAAAGGTAATTTTAAATCGTGTGAGAACGCTTGTACAAAGTTATTGCGGAATTATAATGTGAAACGTCAACAGGTATTTCTTAGTTTTGGTTGACTATAGGGTCTACAGCGCTTTTTTAAAATATCTACGTAATAAAGATATCTAGTCTACTAGATAGCGCTTTTTATATTATCTATGCGTCTATAGACCTTAGAATTGCACAAGATCTAGCGGCAAATGTGCTGAAACGGCAACACTGGTTATCACACGTGAGGACTACGATGAAATGCGTCGTTGTTTTCAGTAAAATAGTATATCCGGTTCACTACAATCGCCATACGAAATGCAGCAGCATTGGGCGGCTATTTATTCTGTGAGAGCGTGGTTATTCCCCGCTCGAGCCACCCATTATCTACAACTATTCTCATAAAGCCGGGTTAATGTCAGAAAAATGTAAATCCGGCTTAATATGGCTGCAGCATGGCTTTACCACGAAAAAATGTTTGTTTTTCATACATTTACATACATACATAAACACTTACGCCTGTCACACAGAGGTGTAGGCAGAGACTACAGACTTCCATTTAGCACGATACTGACACACCTCTCGCGCCTCCTCCACATCCATATATCTACGCATACATGCTCGTCGGTTAAGGGTACTCTTAATTTGGCCCGTTTTTAATATATCGCCAATTTGGTCGATAAACTATCATCTAGGATATCCCTTTCCGACTCTTGCATTCACTTCTGCAAGATAAATTTGCTTTGTCAGTCTTTCCTCGTTCATTCTTTCCACACGACCAAACCACGGAAGCATTCCTTTCTTAACCGTGGTCACAGCATCATCATGCAAACCACACTCTTCTTTTATCGCACAGTTTGTTGTTGTGATTATAATTACCACGGTTGTTCTTCACATTATTTACATTTATTTTAATACAAATTTCTTAAAAATTACAAACTGGCAAAACCCTAATGGGAGAGTTCACAATCAGCAATAGAGTAGGATTAGTATAACTGACCTGGGCTCTTTGGAGTGGAAGCATTGGGCCTTGCCTGGCGGTGTGAGCGTGTGGGGCAGGGCGTGGGCATGGGGCTGGGCGTGGTCGTGGATCTGGCGCTGAGCCGGCGCGTGCGGTGGCGGCGAGCCAACGCGCTGCGAACGCGCGGTAGCACCAGCATGGAGTTTTGACTCTGCGGCTTGCGCGACTTCAACTCGCCTGCGGGATATTAAAAAACATTGAACGTTAAAGTGTACTTTCAACCGACCTCAAAAAGAATGAGGTTCTCAATTCGACTGTATATTTTTTGTGTGTAACACAGAACTTTTTTCTAGGTGAACCTGTTTTAATGATTATTTTTTATTTGAAAACTGGTACTTATAAACTATATAAACTTGATCAAGATGTGACGAGAGATAGATACGCATTATTAAGTATAACTCAAAAAATGCCTTGAATTGATGACAATTTCATTTTATTTATATTGAAGTTGATTTTACAAAATTTTAATTTTACCACATGTGCTTGCATATTAGAAACAATTTTGTGCCAAACCCAAAAAGTTCAAATACCTAATAAAATGAATAAAAAATTTAAATACACCCACATTAAAAACAAAAGCTATTGATCCTCAAACGGCTGAATGGTTTTTTTTTTAATCATAGCTAAGTACACTCTCGATCAAGTTTGAAAGGCGTGAAACAAAAAAAATCGAAATCAGTTCATCCATTTGGGAGCTACATTGCCCACACTACACAAATACAGATACACATGTTCAACATATAACCCCCACCCCTTTTTTTTCGTCAGGGGTTAAAAAGAAAATGAACGCTAAAACATTAGTTACCAACTATATTGAAATACATTTCAATACGAGAATTAAACTTAACACACCTATACTGGATGACCTTTTTTACCGTCTGGAAAAAAATACGGTGTAACATGTGAGCGGAGTAGAAGCCTATGCCACTCATATTTTACAAAAAATAAAAACAAAAAATTTTAAATTAAATAAATTAATTAAAATCTATCGAAATTCAAATCACATCCACTCTAGCCTGTGACCTTGCGAAGTGACAGGGTCAAAGATGCCCACTAAATTTATTGTTTTGTAGCCGTTCGTAAAGTAGGGTGGATATGATTTGAATTTCGATAGATTTTTAATTACTTAATTTATTTAATCTCAAATTTTTTGTATAATATCAGTGCCATAGATTAAATAGTGATCCGTCCCAGCTTCGCACAGATGATTTTTGGATCTCGACAACATATGCATGTATTATATATATAAGCCTCTCTTCTTGAATCACTATGTCTATTGATGAAACCCGCATCAAAATCCACTGCATATAATATTATAGTTTAAAACATCTAAGCGTCCACACGGCGGGAAGTGGCTTTGTTTCATACCATGTAGAGAGAGATCTGGCCTAGCTTCGCACGGGTCATTTCTGGATCTCGACATCAGGTAAAATTGTGAATCTAAACCATCCAGGGTCCACCCGCTCAATAAAAAAAATTATTAAAGTCGGTCAGGCTGTTTTTGAGTTAGCGAGACTATCGAACAGCAATTGAGTTTTATATTTAGAGATAGCTTTTTTTAATAGTTATTCTAGTTGACAAACGAGCACATAGTACACGTGATGGTAAACGGATGCTGTGACCCATAGACGTCTACATTTATACTCGATTAAGAATCAAAACGCACATGCGTTATCACCCCTGAGGGCTAAGATGGAATGCCTCGTTTCCAGATCTCCCATACGAAACACAGCAGTATCAAGCTGCTATTTTACGCTGGTATGTGGGAGCGTGGTCCTACTCCGGTTGAGCCGACCCATTCATGCAACAACCATAATATAACTGCAGCGTGGCTTTAACGCTTGTACTGATTGTATGAAAATTCCGATTAGTGACGGTATGAGAGGAGCCACGTAAGAGACCGCGTGAGGGAAACCACGGCGTAAGTGAATCGACTATCCTATATCTTATCGTGGGTATCGTAGAGGTAACATAGTACAAAATTAAAAAAAATACTGCGATTTTGTAACCCGGATGGTAAGTAAGGTAAATATGGCAAATATCCCCCTATGTGCTATGTGTGGTAGGCCTATGTTCGGCAGTGGATTTTTGATAAGTTATAATGAAGGAGTGATAAATGAATATATAAAATATCTGTACACTATGTTGTAGTGACGTGTGCGTTGTGTTGACGTGTGCGTTGTGTTGACGTGGGCGTTGTGGTGACGTGTGTTGTGGTGACGTGGGTGTTCTGGTGACGTGTGCGTTGTGGTGACGTGGGTTGTGGTGACATGTGCGTTGTGGTGACGTGTGTTGTGGTGACGTGTGTTGTGGTGACGTGTGTTGTGGCGACGTGTGTTGTGGTGACGTGTGTTGTAGTGACGTGTGTTGTGGTGACGTGTGTGTGTTGTGGTGACGTGTGCGTGTTGTGGCGACGTGTGCGTGTTGTGGCGACGTGTGCGTGTTGTGACGGCGTGTGCATGTTGTGGCGGCATATGCGTGTTGTGGCACCGTATGTTGTGGCGGCGTGTGTGTTATTGCGGCGTATGTGGTGCAGTGACGTGTGTAGTGACTTGTGTAATGACGTGTGTAATGACGTGTGCAGTGACGTGTAGTGACGGTACACAGTGTCGCGGCACGTACCGGCAGCGGCGTCGGCGCGTAGGCGCGTTGCGTCGCGCGGGAGCGCGAAGTGCTGCAGCGCGGGCAGGATGTAGCGCAGGTAGCGGTTGCGCAGCGAGTGCCACGACCGCACTGCAACACGTGCACACAACACCGTTTCAACACGTTCACGTGAGCAATCACATCTATGAATAGTTATGATGCAGCGCACCGTTTTATTATATAAAATATCTTCCATACGTAGTAGCGTTGCAGCTGTATTATGGTTTATGTTACGCTGAGCCATGGCGATTTACCGTCTAGGGCTCCATCACCACTTACCACCAGGTGGGATTGTGGTCAAGCACTGGCTTATGAGAAAAAGAAAAGAAGAATAACATCCAGACAGTCGCCGAAGAGAAAGGTGCGAGACATTTCACAATACAATCACAAAACCGCATACCAAGGTTGGCGATTACAGTTAAATCAGTCTACATTGACGGCTCCGTGGCGTAGTGCCTTAGCAATGAGTTGGAGCGCTGCGCTGACGGCTTAGAATACCGCACGGAACAAGTTATTGTGTGGCCTACAAATAATTGTTCTGGGTCTGGAAGTTTGTCGTTGTGAAATGTATGTTAACTGCCCCCACGACACAGAAGAAAATCTTAGTGTGGGGGTAACGTATATAACTTATTGTCATAAAAAACAACGGAGAGGTTTAAGCAGTGGACAATGGAGAAGCTTCCACAGAAGGCAAAAAGCCGGGCTTGCCTTATCATACAGCTCAATTAACAATATCAACTGATAAAATAACTCGACCTCGTAGCCTTAGCGATACTGCTGTCTTATATGGTGTTGAATTGAGCGATTATCTCTCTTGCACGCGTGGGCTCGAGAAGACGATCGCTCCCTTTTTATAATGAAATATAACTACGCACTACTACTAGCAATAAGTATAGAACGAAAAAGCCAGGCTTTTAGTATGAAGTTAGTCATTCGAGCGGGCGCGCGCGATACGTTTGCAAGTTCACTTCACATTTCAATGTTTACTCTGTGTGTTTAACTTGAGTGAATTAATATTGCGAGTTGAAAAATTATGCTTTTTTTTATACGATTTTTAATGAAAATGTAGGGTACTAGTGTCCTTGTGATGAGTTGAAGTGTGTTAAAGTGCTAATCTGCAAGGAAAAGGTAAAATATTTAAACTTTTTAATAAGTTGTACTGTTGTTGCAGGATATTCTTTTCCAACGACAAAATAGCTTGGAATACTACTGGATATGATTATTTAAATGACTTATCTGGAGCTTTTAAAAGGCATATGAATTCTCAAAAACACATGAATCCGGTAATTTTGTTTAATAATTTTGGAAAAAATCGGATTGAAACATCTTTGTCGCGCCAGTTATCCGAGGAAATCGATTTAGAATATAAATAATTTGTTCACATCAAGATTGGTGTATTTTTATAAAACTGCTAAAAACAACAAAACCACATCTTGGGCTTACCCTAGTTTGGAACCCATAGCTTCGCCACTGGCAGTGGTCTATTGAAGGTCGGAATAAAGAAGCGATGTAAAGGTATAGTGTGAGGTGCAGTTTAGTATAGTTGTTAGAGCGGCTTGTAGTGTAGAAGAAATAGAAATAAGAACATTAATTTTTGTGTAAAACCCTATTAAAGAACATGCTCCACACTCTTACATATGACACTGAAGAGCTAATTAAATAGCACGTAAGACCAGTGACGAAGCCTCCATAGAAGCCGAAAAGCCGGGCTTGCCTTATCAAACTGAATCAATTAATAATATCAATCAATAATATCAACTAATAAAATAACTCGTAAACTGTTTCAAATTATTTCAAATTTCCCGCGCACTCCATTGTTCGACACAGGTCGACCGATGACTTCGTATTGCCTTAGCGATACTGCTGCTGTCATAAAAAATAAGTTTTAATAGAGCGATTAGTTGTCTTTCTCGCTCGCGTGGGCTGTTTACGGGGCTTTCGGGAAGACGATCGCTCTCTTTCTAACCTATGGCAAAATATTCTATAATGAAATATAACTACTATTGTATATATAGCAATTAGTATAGAGAGTTAAAGCCAGGCTTTAGGAATGAAGTTGTCGAGAGCGGAGGCGCGCGGGCAATACCTTTTCAAGTTCATTTCACATTTCAATGTTTATTTAATCTGTGTACTCTGCTTTTTTAAAGGTTTTTAGTGAAAATGGAGGATAATAATATTCCTTGTGATGAGTTGAAGTATGTTAAAGTGCTAATCGGAGAGAAAAAGGTAAAATCTTTAAACTTTGTTGAGATAATACATAAGGTCAAGTGTATTTCAGACTTATGAATTATCGCAATTAAAAACAGTTCTTGGTACAATTAAAACGTTCACCAACATTTTACGTGGACGTAATTAAAACTTTCCTTAAGAAAGAGAGACGATTCCATTTAGAACGTAAATAATTTTTTTTGTACATACTTCGTACTTTGTTCATGTTTTACTTTTGTTCATGTATGTATTGTATGTAAATATCTTTTTCTTTCGTTCAAACAAATCCAAACGGCTTTCTTCAAAGCCACCGTGGCTATGCAATTACTGATATGTAATACAATCTATCTAGCAGTAGTATGCCTTCTGTGTGCTTTGTTAAACACGTCCTTGACAGCACTGAATATGAAACTGAAGAGTGGAGGCAGATCAAGATTGGTGTATTTTATAAAACTGCTAAAAACAATAATTTATATTTTTATCAATTTATCTCACTCACTCATGCACGCACGCAAACACACGCACGCACGCGCACTCACACACCCACACACACACGCACGCACGTACGCACGTGCACTCACTTTTTTCGAAGCTCCCTTTCTATAGGCTTCCTGAGAAATTGTGCAATAGGATATTTTACAACATGTAATATAAAATCTAAAAATATATATTCATGATAGATTTTATTAAAAGTAAAGAAGAAATATTGATTTCTGTTTATAAAATTGCATTATAAATTTTTAAAATCTGCAAAAAGCTGTCGGCCATATTAGACATGTCGTGACGTCACTGATCCAGTCTAAGCATATTAGTGTTCTGTGTCACTGATTAAGAGAAATAGCTAACGAGCTGTGTTATTCCGAAATGTTTGTTATAACTACGATTATTGACTTTTATTTCGAATTTTATTGAAAAGGTATCATGGACTAAAATACTTAAAAAAATACATATAAATTTGTACTCAACTTTAAGAGAAAAACTCAAAATTAACATCGAACTAACCCTGTAGTTACAACTTAAACAAATTTTTAAACTTAGTCTACAGGCTTAGGTAGAAAATATAATTTGTTACACGACCGTTTACAGTATCCGTTCTTAGTTTGAAGCGTTACAACACGTGTATCTGATCTTTACCGACATGTTTTTCAACAACTCTACCTAACAACCATTTTGCAGGGGGTAAGTTATGATCTTTAATTATAACAACATCATTAATCTCTGGCTCAGTTTTTTTCATTGTCCATTTATAGCGTTGATTTAAAGTTACTAAATATTCCTTAGACCACTTTTTCCAAAAATCGTTAACCATTTTTTGAGTATATTTCCATCTCTGAAGACCAGTTACATTTTTACTAGTACAATATTCATCAGGTATTACAATAAGTGGCTCCCCAACTAAAAAATGACCAGGCGTTAATGGTATGGGATCATCAGGATTATCACTGAGATAAGAAGTGGAGAAGTTTGAGTTAAGTCAGTCGAAAGCTCTTCATATGTGGGCGTAGAATCTCCTATCACTCACTTTTAAATGCGTTTTAGTGGATCGAACTCCGGCCTCCCACAAACCGCCGAAGTTGGGGGTATGTGGAGGTATTAAATTCCATGTCGTACCTTCGCTAGCAAATAAGTGGCAAATTTCGTCTGGCAGCTGCGATACAGCGCGATTAAAACTCTCTCTCAACTCTTTATCAGCGCCAACAAAATTAGTACCATTGTCGCTGAACAAGGTCTTACAATGTCCTCTCCTTGAAACAAATTTGCGAAAGGCTGCGATAAAGGCATTAGCAGTAATATCGGTCACTGCTTCTAAATGTACCGCCTTTGAAAATATGCAGACAAAAACGCAGATATAGCCTTTGTAAGACTTTGCTCCTCGTCCAGGTGAAAAACTAATATTAATATGACCCGTAAAATCAACTCCTGAGATCCTGAAGGGTCTCGTTGGTTTTAAACGATCCTCAGGAATTTGGCCCATCAGCTGATAGTTGTTTTGTTTCGAATACCTTATGCATTTCGCACAGGTTCTATACTGCTTCTTCACCAGGTCTCACGCTCGAATGATCCAGTATTTTGATCTTAAGAAATTAAGCATCAACTGTGGCCCGCCATGGAGCGTTGTAAGGTGAGCATCCGCAACTATGAGCTTTGTAAGATGACTCTCACTAGGCATAATTACTGGATGACGAGTGTCATAGTCCACCTTGGCTTCATTAATGCGTCCACCTACTCGTAACACTCCATTCTCACCGAGAACCGGGTTCACAGTAAGTAAACGGCTCCTCTTTGGGACCCAATTGTGGGCTTTTAAGTGCTTGATCTCTTCTTCAAAATATAAACTCTGTGTCTCCTTTATACAATGTCTCATCACCGTGCTCATTTCTTTGTTTCTTTGGTAATTTTAAATTCAAAAATCTTTTGCAGTAGGACATCACTCGTAACAACATTGGTAATGAAGAAAATCTCGTCCAAAGGAAAGCCTCTTTTGGTTGTATCATAGTCACCAAAGACTTGACAGGCTTTTCTTCTTCTGCAGTTACAAATTCTTGACAGCCTTAGCTCTCATACGTTTTGTTGTCCCCTAGCCATGTGGGTCCGTGCCACCACAACTCGTGATCAAGCAACTCTTCACTGCTTATGCCTCGGCATGCACAATCCGCCGGATTATGCTTTGTGTTTACATGTCTCCATCGACTTCTACTATCCAGTATCGTAAGTATCTCTGATACTCTGTTGCTCACAAAAGTCACCCAACGATGAGGTTCTCCTGCAATCCATGCCAGCACCACGGTGCTATCCGACCAGGCGTATAATTTTTCCTTTGGTATTTTCATAACTTGGGAAACTTCATGTATCAATTTGCGGCAAGAAGTGCAGCACACAACTCTAAGCGAGGTATGGATATCTCTTTTTGAACTGGCGCCACCTTAGTTTTGGATGTAACCAGATTTATAGCAACTTTATCATCCTTGTCTTCAGTTTTCAGGTAAACAACTGCAGCATATCCAGCTTGGGAAGCATCTGCAAAGGTGTGTAGCTCAACATGATCCTCTCTTATTGTTTGCAGCCATCTTGGAACAATAAGCCTAGGAACATTTACCAAATCGTCTCTAAATTTACACCATTCGCGAAGGAGTTCCGACGACAAGTTTTCATCCCAATCAAGACCAGACTTCCAGAGTTTTTGGATGAAGACTTTACCCACAAATATCACAGGCGCGATCCACCCGATTGGATCGTAAAGTCTTGCAATGTCGGATAACACAGATCTCTTAGTCACCGTCTCATTCTTCATAGGAAGTTGTAAATTGTATTCGAAATTGTCAGCGCCCTTGTTCCAAGATATACACAGTACTTTGACCATATGATTAAATTTGAAACCAATAGTTCCATCCGTACGCAAATTCTTAGTCTTAATGTGCTCAAGTAACTGATCATTGTTGCTACACCACTTTTGTAGTTCGAAACCTCCGGCTCTCATCAGGTTCGTCATCTGCTCATAAATCTCTATGGATTCCTCATAAGTCTCGCATCCTGATAGCAAATCGTCCATGTAATAGTCCTCAAGTGTGATCTGAGATGCCACACGATACTTTGCAAACTCATCCATTGCCAGCGTTTGCAGACTTAACCGCTAAATACCGAACGCCAGTCGCTTCATTCGAAAATGCTGTATTGGCTCTTTGGGATCTGATCTCCATAAAATGCTTATATTATATATTGCGATACATCTGCTTAATATCCACCACAATGCAGATCGGATGTCGTCTCCATCTCATTAAGATATGGCGTAATTCCTGCTGTATCTTGGGACCGACGAGCAGTTCTTCATTTAAGGAAACATTGTTCTTTCCTTTGCACGAAAAATCAAAGACCAATCTCGTTTTGGTTGTTTCTTTATCTTCTCGCACAACTGCGTGGTGAGGAGCATACACTACTGTCGGATCGTTCACTTGCTCTTCCTCAATGATAGGAGCCATATGGTCCTGAATCAATAGTCATCGATAGCTTTTGTGCACTCTTCACGTAAAGATGGATTTCTCAAAAGCTTCTTTTTTACTAAGTAGGTAAACCTCTTTAGCACTATCTCTCTCGTATTGCCATGTAAACACTCTGGGTTTGCACTTGAAGGGTAGTCTCACCATGTAACGTCCGTTCATATATCTCATTGTGGTCCTTTTATAAATTTCTTCGCACCTCATTTCTTCTTCTATCATCTTTTTCTCGATTTTGTCTGGCTCCCTCTCTATCTCCCAGAACCTTTTAAGAAGCTCATCTTCATTTACTCGGATATGAAGACTGATGGGAAAAGAACATGCTCCAGGGAACTCGTTGTCAACTTTACAGGACAAAATTCAACCAAGTTCAGTATTTTGAGCAAGTGGACCACCTGGCTCTGCAGAAGGATGTTTAATAAGACCCTTTTTAATTATCCCACTATGAACATCTACTCCTAAAATGACATCTATTTTACCAGGATATCTATATTGTAGAACAGCTAGTGAAAGATTGTCAAGCTCAGGCCAATCTAGATTTGCAGGTTTGCGCGAAGGCAGTAATGAAGTCAAACTCTTCAACACATAGGCGTCGCTAACTGGAAATGAAAACTCAGGATTAAGCAAAGACTCAATATTAAAAGATACCATGCTCCTGGTTCTTGTTTCACCTTCACCTACACCGGAAACTATATCACTAATAGGAGTTCGATCAAGACCTAATGACTGAACCTCTGCCTCAGTGATCAAAGACACCTCAGAACCCTGAGTCCCAATTAACGCTCGGGCTAATTGGGAGTAGCCATGTGATGGCACAATTTTTACCAGGGCGGTTGGTAACAATTTACTCTGATTGCCCTGATAACTTTCTTTAGCAAAATGAGCTACTACTCTCGACTCGGTATGATTATTATGTTGCTGACTCAAAGTTTGTGGATTCTTCTTCTCAGACGGTTGCTGATTCTCTGACAGAACCGTAGGCGAAGTAGCTAGCGGTAGGATCGGAACCGCAGCAGCCACTTGTTGATTTCTCTCGTAATGTAGTGTAGCGTGATGACGTCGTCCACACCGATGACAACTCATAGACTGATGACATCCTCTCACAGAATGACTCGATGATAAGCAGTTGAAACACAAGCGGTTTGCTTGCACATACTCAGTCCTCTTCTCTGGGGACAGCATCTCATATTGCTTACATTGGTATAGTGAGTGTCCTCCTGAACACATCACGCAAGAATTGATTGACACCTTCTTCTCGTTGTTGTTAACAGTGGAGTGAAATGACTTGTGTTTAATTATTTGTTTCCAAGTATTGTTCTGTGTAGCCTTTGGTGTATATTTTTGGCCATTCAGCATCTCTAATGTTTGAAATCTAGTCTCCAAAAACTCACAAGTTGATTCCAAGATGGTAAGGTGTTAGGCTGAACATTCTGACTCACATACATTTCCCATTGCTTGCGTGATTCGGTATCAAGCTTAGATACTACCAGATAGTTCATGATAGGATCCCAAGTGTCAGTGTTGATATCAAGATTCTGTAGTGACTTGAGACACGCGGATGTACTATCTAGAAGTTGCTTCGTAGAGTCGCTGACTCAGCAGCAATAGCCTTTTAGGAAAACAGACGCTTCGTTACCTCGTTGCAATTGTATCTCTTGTGTGTACCGTTGCGTCAGTTTTGTCCAAGCATCTTGATAATTTGCATCAGTTACTGCTAGGTTTCTCAGAAGCAGCTCAGGTTCTCCAGACAGGCTACTTTTCAAATAGTGGAGCTTTTGAACATCTTTTAAACTGCAATTATTGTGGACGATCGAAGTGAACATATCGTAGAAGCTCTGCCATTCGTCGTAGTTCCCGGTAAACTTTGGCAACTCTATTATCGGTCGCTTCACGTCAGGTTGCGGCTTTCCAGTGTTTCCTGAACTTGTCTCCGAATTATTACCAGAGTTGCTCGATTTAGCAGCTGGGCTGGTTGGAACAAGCTTCTCTAACTGCTCTAGCAGCATAGTCTTGAATGTCAAATATGTATCTTCACAACAGTCATACGCATCCTCGAGGAAGTACGCCAACAGCTTCTGATCGTCTGGTGAGGTGGCAGCAACAATCTCATAATGGTTGGTGTTGAATAGGTCCCAATTTGCCTTTAAGGTCTCTTCTCTAATTCGGATGTAGGGCACCGTAATTCTATCCTTCGGGGATTTTTTAAAGTTCTTAAATGCCTTTGAAATACGCTGACTAATCTCAGTTTGTTTGAGAATCATTGAGTATATCTCCTCCACGTTGACGCAAAACAAATGTCCAAATAACTATAAAATTCACTGATAAATGTTCCACTAATGTTCACCAAACGCTCCAGCGACTATGTCCAAAACACTTTAAGAAATTCGCAAATTCTGGAGACTATGTCCAAAACACTTGTAAAATGCTCCAGAGACTATGTCCAAAACACTTGTAAAATGCTCCAGAGACTATGTCCAAAACACTTGTAAAATGCTCCAGAGACTATGTCCAAAACACTTGTAAAATGCTCCAGAGACTATGTCCAAAACACTTGTAAAATGCTCCAGAGACTATGTCCAAAACACTTGTAAAATGCTCCAGAGACTATGTCCAAAACACTTGTAAAATGCTCCAGAGACTATGTCCAAAACACTTGTAAAATGCTCCAGAGACTATGTCCAAAACACTTGTAAAATGCTCCAGAGACTAGGTCCAAAACACTTGTAAAATGCTCCAGAGACTATGTCCAAAACACTTGTAAAATGCTCCAGAGACTATGTCCAAAACGCTTGTAAAATGCTCCAGAGACTATGTCCAAAACACTTGTATGTGGAAGGTCCAAAACACTTGTAAAATGCTCCAGAGACTATGTCCAAAACACTTGTAAAATGCTCCAGAGACTATGTCCAAAACACTTGTAAAATGCTCCAGAGACTAGGTCCAAAACACTTGTAAAATACTAAAGAAAGTTCCACTGATCGAAAATTTTCAATAAAAGTCCTATAATCAGTAAAAAGTTAAAGTCCTATAATCAGTAAATTTTCTAAGTTCCAACACGAGTTAAATTTTTCTAAGTCTTTGGGACTCCGACAATTTTTCACTGCACACGAAATATTCTCGAAATATTCTAAGTTCTAAACACTTTGTCAATTTTACAGTTCACTCACAATTATTCTAAGTCTTTAACACTTGTAATTTTTTCGTCACTTTAGTCACTGTTACACTTATGTCCTTATTCTCCCGGGTTTCGGCACCACTTTATATCTAAACTTGCGGATGTTGAAATTAAACTCCAGATGCTTCGATCGAAACCATAGCTGAATACTGTCCGCATGAATATAAACTATGAAAGGACATGAATTATATAATTATAACATTTAGTGTGAAATCAACCTTAAGTTATAACAAATAAAGTTCTTTTTCCCGTTATTGCCTTGCGAGCTACACTCTCACATGCAAGAGCTCACGTCTCATGTGCGCTCTTTTTTAATGAGATGGATTTCTTGCCCCGACCCAACATCTAGTAGGTATTGTTGATCGAAGTCCAGACGTCACCAGTAGTAAAACAATTTATTTTCATAATAATTCTCAGACCCTATACGGTTTGCCGTGAACGAAAAGATAACTAGTTGTAATTCGACGCTAATGATCGCATCTCTTGACATTTTTCAGTACTAAATACTAAGGTTAGAGTAGAACTATTAGTAGAAATGAAATGAAATGTTTTTAAACAATCATACTTACATCAAAATTATATTCAGAAGTATAGTTAAGATTTTGTAGACAATGCCTTTGGGTCTCTTCTTGCCAGTTTTAACCAGGTATTTCCATATTTAAATCAGTTGGCACTTTAATCCATAACTTTCCCAGCGTTCTTATGCTCGTATTTTTACATTCAGTCACAACACAATAATGATATAGATGACAACTCATTATTAAACATTAAAAAGTATATTATTCCTTTGCAAAATCGGCTGAATCGTCGACTGTGACGTCACGAGTTGAAGAACATGGCGGCTTTCGTTTTCACGTGAAAATTTAAAACGATAGATTAAAAGTAATTTTTATGGCACTATTCGGTTTTAAAAATATTATATAAAAATTATAGTGGCTCATTATCACTCTAGAATTAATTTAAATCAATTTTTGAAAATGGGTAAAATACCCTATTGGATCACCAGTTTTCTTGCTGATCGGTGCATCAAGGTCGTAGTAGACGGTAAAAGTAAAGTTACAGTCTATATACGTCCCACTGCTGGGCACAGGCCTCCTCTCACTTCGGAAAGGGTTTTAGGACAAGGAAATGTCCGCCGCGCTGCCCCAGTGCGTGTTGGCGAACTTCACATGTCTTCGAAACGTTTTTTTTCTTATTTCTCAGACATGCAGGTTTCCTCACGATGTTTTCCTTCACCGCCGAGCACGTGGTAAATTAGTACTTAAAATCGCAATTAACAATTTCATTGGTGCCGGCGGGGATCGAACCCGGTTTGCTCGCGTATTGTGAAATTTACAGCGAGCGCTAACCATCTGAGCTACCACGGCTCAACGGTAGTAGACGGTACTTGCTCTGATTACAAGCCTATTAACGCTGGTGTTCCACAAGGCTACGAGGCTATCACCAAAGCTGTTTCTTCTGCATATCAGTGATATGTTGCAAACTGGTAATGTTCATTGCTAGCAGACGACAACACTGGTATTGCCTTATACACTCTTTAGTCTCTCTGAGAGACTAAAGAGTGTGTCTGTCTGTGGTACGTAGGTCACTCTATAAGTTTTGAGATGCTCAAAATTTAAAAATGGAACGCACACATGTTATATGTTTCTGAAAAGCAAATTTATTTAAAAATAGAACTCAATAAACAAGCTAATCAATATTAAAAAAAAAACAACAAATTTCCATAATTTTCCTGCAATGCTTCCCGCGGTTTTCATTTAAAATGATGGATCTTAACAGTGAACATTTGCGCGCTATGATCTAATTATGATTTTAAATTTGGTTTGACCGAACAGATAAGTTTACAACGTTGAATAAAAATAAATCGCGTAAATTTAAGAAATCATTAAGTTTACAACGGTTACAATCAGCATTCGGGGACTCAGCTCCATCACGTGCATCAATTTTTAGGAAGTTTGCTGAATTCAAAAGGGGTGAAATTAACCTTAAAGGTGACCAAAGAACCGGGGCCCCAAACTGCTGCAAACAGCAGTAACGGCAGATAATGTATGGACTATTGAAATGTTGGTGCGAGAAGACCCACAAATCACATATACGGACATCGAAAAGATTGTAGGCATTAGTTCGGGGAGCATTCATATCATCCTACATCAACACCTTGGAGTGAGGTAGCTTTGTTGTTGATGGATCCCTCGTTTGCTCTCTGAAAGCGAAAAACAGACTCGTGTGGATTAGTGCCATGAAATGCGTCTACGTTTTGAAAACGGGGCATCTAGGCTTGTTTCAGAAATCGTTACTGGTGGCGAGACATGAATCTATCAATATGATCCGGGAAATAAAAGTAATCATCGACATAGTCTGTCTGTCAGACTGTCTACTCAGAAGACAGTTACCGACTTTTGTCTGCAAAGACCTCGCAACGTCGGCAAAAACATGGTGGCTAGTTTTTTTTCGCGGAGTGGACATTTGTCGACGTCAATGCTGGAAAATAGTAGGTCAGTCAACTCTAAATGGTATACTACAGTTGCATTAGCCAAATCTTTTCAAGCTGTGCGGGAGAGAAGACCAAAGTCCCGGCTTCGGGGAATCATGCTGCATCACGGTAACGCCTCTTCATATACCTCCCTTAGAACAGAAGCATTTACTGAGGAATCTGGTGTTGAAACTCTAAGTCTGGGTGACTTGGAGTTTACCCTACAGCCCTGACTTAGCTCCTTGTGATTTCTTTTTGTTCTCAAGAGTCAAAGAAAAAATAAAAGGCAAGGTTTTTTCAAGCGCCAAAGAAGCCGTGGCTGCCTACGGAGAAGCGATTTCCGACCTGTCAAATCATCATGAACATGATGGAGAATATTTCGAAAAGATGTAAAATAAATATTAATAGTATCTAGAATACTTTTTGTATGTCCTACGTACTGTAAATCTTAATCAGGTGAACCAATTTGGGTGCGTTTATTTATATAAACGCAGGTTCTCTAGCTGTGGTTCTTAAACATGTTTTAAAAAAATCGGTTCAACCGTTTTGAAGATAATTAGTTTTTTGGTTCAGAAGTTTTGTAAAATGTTCAATTTAAGTTATTAATATATTTTCCCTTCTGGCATAAATAGAGCCTTTGTACAAATTCACTATATGACTGTTTGTGTGTACATAACTAAATACAGTGTAAACCCGATGTAACATTACTCGATTTAACGACAAAGTCCCTAAAGCGACGAAATCATTCGGCTTTGGTTGGTTTAGCACGTCTTCCATACCATGATACAATCTATAAATACAGCATTATGCATCTCAATAACGACAACAATCAAATAATAAAAAGTACTTTTAAGTTGCAAAAATTAGTAAAAACTGTACAGCTGTGTATATTATTTCGTTCTATTGTCTCTTTATTATCGTAGCCCGTAATAAACTCGACTGTGGGCATCATACATACCAAACTCTCTAAGAAATCCATTGTTTTGTTTACAAATTGGGATCGCGTGCACGTGTAGACTGTTGCTAGGAGTCATGGATTATCTATATGTTATCATATTATCAGTTGCTCGTTACATAGAGTTTACACTATGTATAAAAACAAAGTCACTTATAAGGACTGCCGGCAGAACTGAAAACTAAATGATATAATATGTATATACAATATGTACCTAACGTAATTAACGCACACCCTCAGACACCGCAATTAGTAATTATGTTATAATCATAGGTAATACATACACTGAATTTTTAGTTAAACATTTTTATGCAATGATTATTTATCAAATTAGTTATACTAATTCCGGAAGAATGTTGTGGTCACAGTACAAATCCACGAACGCAAAGACTTTAACGTGCTTGAAATAAAGTTAATTTTTCTTTATTTTTTATTGAATGACAGAATTAGTAATACAGTAGGGCCTCGGTAATCCGGACTCCCGCTTGTTCGGTGGTTTCAGGGGAGGCGGGCGGGTGCAGTTGCGGGCTGCAATGAGTCAATCAGTCTTCTTCTTCTGTTTATCAGACGTCAATCTTTTGTTTATCGTCTTTCATGTAGTACGTACAGTGTCAATTTAGCGCGTTCAATTCGCTAACATCATGGCGCTGCCACGTAAACATTCAACATTAACAATAAAAGACAAATTGCGGATTATAGAAATGTTAGGTAAAGGTGACAGCTGCCCTGTCATTGCTCGGAAGTTTGGTATAGGCAGTTCAACAGCTGTAAGCGACATAAAGAAAAACAAAGACAAAATCTTGAAGTTTGTTAGCCTAACAGAACGTGGTCCCGGTGAATTCAAGAAGAATTAATAAATGTTTTATTTTAACTTACTGTTTTTCTTACATGGTTGTAATTTTGAATGTTTACATTTTTTGTCTTTATGCTTTAATTTAAAAATTGATTAAAGAAACTAAGGTTAAATATGTGTTTTATTACCACTAAATATGGCATACTATAATCCGGATGCCTCGATAATCCGGAAAGGGTCTTGTTTTTGCCTCTTTATTTTCATTAACGAGGCCCTACTGTAATACAAATAAAACTGCACTCTTAAAAGTTTTATTACCTTAAGTTACGGTCCATATCAGTTTGTTTTGACTGTACAGATTTAGTGCGACTGTAATTTACGTAGTTTTAATTATTTTTGGGATAAAAAATTACCTATATTAAAAATGATAGGAATCGATTCAGTAAACGATTGTGAACAACTACTTTCTCAAAGTGCGTTAATTATGTTACGTGTTGTATATGTACACAGGCCGCTATACTAAGCGTCGCAAATCTGGCTTGCGCC
Organism: Parnassius apollo; assembly: GCA_907164705.1. Lineage (NCBI taxonomy): Eukaryota > Metazoa > Arthropoda > Insecta > Lepidoptera > Papilionidae > Parnassius > Parnassius apollo. The sequence continues at coordinate 399,951 of CAJQZP010000341.1, read as the reverse complement.
ACTTGGTAGACATTCTCGTGACGTGTGTATGTTGTGGTCATCGGTGACGCGAACCCATAAGTTTTTGCTCTAACAAAAATCGCTCAATGCGGTCAAAGAAGTTTTCTAGTTCACAAAAATAGCATAGTTATTCTATTTTACGATAAAGTTTTGACTTAGGTTGTTATCCGTGCGTACACATACACATTGCGTTAGTGTGCGTAGGCCTCGGGAACGCTCAGTCACGATCGCGAGTCGAACGAATCGCAGTTACACACACTAACGCGCCTATCGGTAAACCGCAATAAAGGCGAAACCTTCATCGTGAAATATTTGCAAGTCGATTTTAACTTTTTTTAAAGCAATTGGAGCGGAGTGTGCGAAGCGAGCGGAGCTTCCATGGCGCGAGAAAACGATTCTTTGAAATCTATCTCCTTCGTAACCCTTAGGCCAATTTACATAATTTTTTCGGCAATATTTGTAGCTCAACGCAGATAAGGTTTGTAAACAATAAAAATCTAAATATGTCTAAAAGATATTAAAAAATAACCAAAAACTAAATTGTCTATGAGAAAATACATGTAAAGCATAAGCGCGTGGTTTAGACTTTTACTGCGTTCTGTTTATGACGCTAGCAAAAGGTTTTACCTCTGCATCTCATGGGCCTTAGTTATTACTGACCTTGGCCGGTGAGCTCGGGGTACTCGGTTTGCAGCTCGCGCCACAGCCTGTTCCCATTGACGAGGCGCGCGCGGTTCCCGGCGCGGATCCAGGACACGATGGCCGCGTCCTCCAGCGCCGAGTACTCGCGCATGCCGCCGCCACGCACCTTGCCACCGCCACTGCTGCCACCGGGCCCGCTGTTTACATGTGTTGATCTGCAAACAATCACACTATACTGGATGATCTTTTTTACTGTCTGGAAAAAAATAGGGTGTGACATGTGAACTGAGTAAAAGCACTGACATTTTACAAAGAATACAAACTTAAGCAAATCAATTAATTAAAATCTATCGATATTCAAATCATATCCATCTTTGACCTTGTCATTTCGCAGGGCCACAGGTGCAAGGGCAAAGGGCAAAAAAAAATTCAAACATTTAATTCAAAAGTTTTGTTTTTATTTTTTTTTAAATATCAGTGCCACAGGCTTCTACTTCGTTCACATGTTATACAACTACATATGTGAAACAATAACATTTTGTATGTTTTTTATGGAATAAGGTCAAAACAAACAAACACACAGTCCACCTGATGGTGTTCATACTGTGAACTAGACAACTATAATTCATCCTCCATAATCCTCCATAAGAATCAAAATGCAGATGCGTTGTCATCCTTGAAGACCAAGATGGAAAGTCTCGTTGTCAGAAACAAGAATCTCCAGTTATCTACTCTCACCATACGAAATGTGTTTACTGCTATTTTACAGTCAACCAGACTAATTTGTGCTACAACTATAATATAGTTACAACGTGGATCTACCACATTTAAAAGAAAGATACAAGAAAAGAAAAAGAGGTAGACCATTATAGGAGATGGGTTGATGACATTAAAGTAGGTAAAAGGGATTTTTGAAGGCAACTGGAGAAGATCTCTGCCAACGTAAGGCAATGACAGGAATATGAAGCCAATTTGTTACCTTCACTATAGGATTTTCTCCTCTATCATGGAGATGGTTTACATACCAAAAATTCCACACGGATCAAGGACACACATCCAGACAAGAAAAAAAATACTTGTAGGTCATATAGACACTTTTCAGTATACGACTCAAACTCACTACCATGTAGTGCTGCGATAAAATATTTTACGAATGTATCATAGGACCGTCAAATATTATTATTGTTAATTATTGAATCGGGCATTAACTTTGTGGAAACCCAATAAATTAATAACGTTAAAAATTAATTAGCTAAGATCCATTACGTAAATTGTTTACCACCGGCGATTTTTCCGAACGATACGACTAGGGACCTTCAAAAAAAGAGCCTACTCCTTTCTGAAAGGCCGACAACGCATCTGCGTTTCCTTTGGTGTTGCGGTTGTTCATGGGCGGCGGTAGTCACTTAACATCAGGTGAACCGTATGCTTGTTTGTCTCCTACAAAAAAAAGTATACGCCCTTACAATAAAGTCTCAATGCATGACCTATCTATCAAAAAGTTTGTTGAAATAAATGATGTGCCTTACTCAGTTTGATAAACACCTCCTGTCCTCCCTCAATTTTTTTCTTTCTTTCAAAAACATTACCCCTACACTAGGATTTTCTCCTGTATCGTGGGGGCAGTTTACAAACATAAATTGCACAAGGACAAACATCCAGACCCGGAACAATTATTTGTAGGCCATACAAATACTTGCTCCGTGCGGGATTCGAACCCGCGACCCCCAGCGCAGCCACTCATTGCTAAGTCACTGCACCACAGAGTCGTCAATTGCTTGCACTATCCCCATTACAACTACTCACCCTCACACCCTCTCACACCAATGTCAATAGTATAACGAAACAAGTGTCATTGTTTGGTAAAGTAGACTGCGGTGGCTGACCACTAAGGTTGATTGATACAGTGGACCCTCAGTAATACGACACCCCTTTAATCCGACATGATCTATTATTTATTATTGAATATTTTTTTATAACCTTCCCTAATGCATGACTGAACAAGTTATGACTTGTACGCACCACCACTATTGTACTCAACTTTGACACAATGAAGTATGATTTGTACATCAGATAAAGAATCTTATCATTGGATCTTTAACTCGTTGGATTACAAGGTACTCTTTTGTAAAAAATTCCGGACCATAGAGGGTTTTAGGCAGTACTCTATAATGTGACAATTAGATAGTTCGACACTGTACGGGGGGGGGGGGACACTGTTATTAAGAGAGGGCAAGAGATACTCCTTCAAACTTGGTACGACACATCATTTTATTTTATTATACGGATCTTATGGCGAAATGTTCAAATGCTACTAAATTTTAAGATGTCGTATTAATCTCGTGATGTCACAGTCACTGACTTAAAAGTGATAGAGATTATTATGGATGCTGCACTTATATTACTGGTATACTTGTAGCACAGACACAGGACGACAGGGGAAGGATCACTCTCTCAAAGAATACCAGCGTAAAATAGCAGCTTAACGCTTGCTGTATTTTGTTTGGTAAGTGTAGAGAACTGGAGAACCTTTTTACTGGATAGATGTAGAGTCTGTGGGCAACAGCAACCACATACCATCAGGTGGACTGTGTGCTCGTTTGCCACCCTTATACTATATTTAATGAAAAAGGTAATTAATTTTTAACATCTTTAATATTATTTTTATTACTAACTTGGTGGTACCCGATGCATTGCTGCCACAGAAGAAGAAATAATTGTGGAAATACCGATTTCAATTTCGAATTTATATTGTTTAATTAGGGATGATAATTAAATCATTGAACTTGAATGATCAATAACTTTCAAATAAAATGTCGGTACGATACGCGCACCATCTACGGTTAGTTAATTGTACTTTCGCGGAAGTGTAAGCAATAAGTTGACAAAGTTTTACCGCAATCTGATGAACAGTATGGCAGCACATAAAATATGAAAAACAAATATTATTTTTTATATATTAGACTAGCGATTTGAAAAAAAGTTCTATAATAGCAGCCACGTACCCGTAGGCGAAGTGTAGGGATCCCCCTAGATGGAGTGATGACCTGGTAAGACATGCAGGAAGTCAATGGGTGCAGGTGGCTCAGGACCGTGCTCTGTGGCATTCAGTTCAGTAGTGGACTTGTGAAGGGCTGTAATGATGATGATGAGACTAGCGATATGCCCCGGTTTCACACGGGTGATATCTGAATTCTGCAACAGCACCACCCACCGAGTTCAACTATGGCTATAACCTTTACGGAAGTGCAAGCAATATGTTGACAAAGTTTTACCGCAATCCGATGAATGGTATGGAAGCACGTAAAATATGAACAAACAAATATTAATTTTTATATATTAGATCTATTTATATGCGAAATGCCTATATTTACATGCCGCATTTACATGCGAAAGACGGATACATCGGAATACATACTTGTGCGAAACTCAACAACATTGGAACGGTTATCATAAGCTAATCTAAATTTTCTCAAGCTAAGCGTACAGTTAATAAGGCTTAAAATTCAATACGTTAAATATTTACTATCAAAACGTACGCGGCATCCGCACAAAAACCACAGAGTTTTATAATAGTGTATTAAGTTCTAAGTACGACATCATTTTCTTATGCGAAACATGGCTTAACAATACTATATACGATGGCGAACTTTTTAGTGAGCGATATCTAGTGTACAGGCGCGACCGGGAGACTAGTGGCTTCCATAGTAATAAACCTGGTCCTGGTGGCGGGGTGCTCATTGCAGTATCCAAACATATCTGCTCTCGTAGGATGTCACATCTGGAAAGCGACTGTGAGGATGTATGGGTGGAATTAGAGATAGACGGAAGAGGTAATTCCTCTGAAAACATATTATTGTGTTGTGTATATCTTCCCTCACCTTTACAAAAAACATTCTTGATTGTTACATTGAAAATAGAAACCGTGTGTTGGAATCAAATGCAAAAACATTAATTATGGGCGACTTCAATTTGGGTAACATTTTCTGGGATAAATGTAATACGTCTTCTCCACTCAGTTTTATAACCTAAAGCTCATTAGATAATGTTCTTCTGGATTTTATTGCTCTTAATAATCTCACTCAATATAACTATATTTTAAATGACAAAGGTAGAATTCTTGATCTCGTTCTCTCCAGCACGCTGAAGGTCAGTGGTGTGGTGCGTGGTGACTCTCTTCTGAGTAACTCCGACTCTCACCACCCTCCCTTAGTTCTAACATTTTCGTGTTGTGATCCGCCAAGTTTATTGCCTAACTCTCAAAGCCAAAGATATAACTTTCATAAGGCGGACTACGATAAAATCATAACACATTTAAATTCAGTTTCATGGGACCGTATATAATCTTCATGTTCGGTTGATGTCATGGTAAGAGAATTTTATGCTATTTTAAAGGAACTCATACATCTCCTCAAGGAAAAAAACAAACTTCGTTTGAGGCACCATAAATACAAAAATCCACTGGACGAACTTGCATTACAAACACTTAGCAAAAGATGCGCCGAATTAATAAGCACCTGTCATAAAAACTATGTCGCGGATCTGGAGGGAGCACTTTCCAAAAATCCAAAGTTATTCCGGACGTTCATAAAAAATAAAAAACGTAATAGCAATGCTTACCCTACATCCATGATCTTCGGAGATGACAAAGCAGATAATGGTGACGGCATATGCAATCTCTTTGACACATTTTTCGCATCGGTATATAACAGTGCTGTCTGTGACCACTGTTGACCAAATTTGTACCTTAAATAATATTGCTAATCTGCACTTCTCATAAGATCAAGTACTCAAAACTCATACTGGTCTAGATCGGGCCAAGGGAGCTGGACCTGACGACATACCCCCTTTGTTTGTAATTTTCACCATCACCAACAACCAATTTCAATGTCTTTAAAAACGGGTACTTTCCCTTCGGTCTGGAAACAGGCACGTATTGTCCCAATTTATAAATCAGGAGACGCAGGATCCATCAGAAATTACAGACCAATATCCATATTGTCTGTCGTCGCTAAAGTTTTTGAATCATTAGTTTGTCCTGTTTTGGCTTGGCACATAAAACAAATAATCTCACCCCAACAAGCGGGCTTTTTAACATCTCGCTCTACAACTACAAATCTCGTTTCGTTTGTGGACTATGTCTCCAAGTCTCTCGATTCCCGCTTGTCTGTGGACACCATCTACACAGACTTCAGTAGGGCGTTTGACATTGTAGATTATAACATCTCACTTCACAAACTCTCAATTTTGGGCATCACTGGCAATCTTCTCGAATGGTTCTCTTCATACCTCAGGCAGAGAAAATCGAGAGCTGTGGTAAATGGTTACTCATCAGAACCATTTCTACCTACGTCTGGTATTCCTCAGGGTTCCCATCTCGGTCCGATCCTTTTTAATATTTTTATAAACGACCTAGCGTCTGTTTTCAAACACGCGACCTGCTTTATGTACGCAGATGACATAAAATTGTCCTTGAAAATCAAAGACCACAGTGACTCACTCCTATTGCAAGAGGATTTGGACCGGATGTCTGTGGTGCATTAAGAACAGACTATTTTTGAACCTCGATAAATGTAAAATTATAAGATTCTCAAGGTGTATAAATGTTCCGACGCCTATGTATAATATTGATGGTCATCCTTTGGTAGAAGTGGACTTTGCGGGATCTGGGTGTGATTCCGGACAAAAAGTTGCGGTTTCATAAGCACGTTGATGGAATTGTTACAAGGGGCCTTCAAATGTTGGGGTTCGTGTTGCGTAATTCCAAAGAATTTAAGAGGACCTCTACAAAAATATCCTTGTACAAGTCTTTAGTCCGTTCCAGCCTCGAATACTGTAGTCAGGTCTGGTCTCCATTTTATGACATTTACGTGAAACGCATAGAGCGTATCCAGAAGCATTTTTTGTGGTATCTTTCGTACCAAACTTACAAAATAAAGGATCTACCCTCATACGAAGACTGACTGACGTATTTTAAATTAAGTACCCTGCAACAGCGGAGGCTTTTGCTAGATTTCATGTTGCTACACAAAATCGTCAATGGAACCGTAGACTGTCCATACCTACTAAGTGCAATAAATTTCAAGGTACCTTTTAAGCTAGTGCGTGTCAGACGATATGTCCCCTTTTCAGTTGAAGGCAGTAAAACTAATTTGTGTCACCACGCCACCATAAACAGGTTACAGAGGCAATATAACCAGCTCTGCAAGACATGTGACGTTGATATTTTTGCTGATAAGCCTCAAAAATTCAAACGAAAAATTATGCAGTTCTTTACTTTTAACTAACATTTAGACCTAGTTTTAAGTTTATAGTTGTAAGTTTTAAAAAACATATTCATTGTCCACATTGCATGCCGTGGCAACCTTTAATTAAGATGACACTTAGATATAAACCTTCCTGTTATTTGTAGTATTTACATTGTGTTTGTGTACTTCGTGTTGGTTGTCCTAAATAAATAAAAAAAAAAAATGAACAAGAATTAATACTCACTTACCTGCTGGGCGCGACTGAAGGTGGCGCCTGGAACGCCCCACCTTCAGAGCTACTGCTACTGCTGCTGCTACTTTCACTGCTGAGCTCCACCACTCTATCCTGCAGTATATGAGCTTGGCCTCGAGGACTCGATATTTGAGCCTTACTTAAAGGCTGCCTACCTTTCACTATTTCTTGTGACAATAATTTTAAATGATTAAACCTAACATTATCTTCTCTTAAAACTTTAGCTGGTTTCTTCTCCGCTTTATGTTCAATTTTCTTTGGGACAGATTCGTTTTCTTTATTATTTTCAGACATAAATACATCTTTGTGAGACATTGAGGTCATTATCTGTGAAACTCTCGCTCTGGTCTTATACCTCCGTTCTTGTGATTTTCGTTCTTCAACGGTCTGCAGACCGAGGACTGTCATGAATTGTTTGATTGACACTCCATTTGGATTGGACACTGGATTCTGCCGCTCAGCAAGCATCAGCTTGATACGCGGGCAGCGTTCGATGACTACCAGTGGATTGATGCTATAGAACACTTTCTCTTTGTAAGCCTCGCTCTTGTCGAATTGCTCCACATCAACACCAAAATTATTCTTAAGCAGGAATTCACGCAAAATTTCTACGTCTTTCTCATCTATAACTAATTCTTTAACATCATCTGCTGAATTTTTTTGGCTGTAAGTCACTATAGTAGAAGTGCTACCTGAACTTGGTGAACGTTTGCGTTTTCTATTAATGGAACTTTTGTCGGTTTTCTTCCGAAGAATATCTACACTTTGCTGTTTGCTATTGACCTTAGGTTTGCCTGTTTGTGCTTCTAAAGTCTTTTCTGTGATTCTTGCGGTATCCACTAGCGGTATTCCTGCTAATGGCAAGTTATCATTACTGTTATTGATCGATGGACGGCGGTTGGTGAGAGACTGGGTGACTTGCGTGCTGGCGTTTGCTGTTGCCACAAATTGAGTTCCCACTGTATTTGTGTTGAGATTTACCAGCCTATCAAATCTCGCATTGTTCATACACCTGAAAGGCAAAGCCAGACTATAAAGATATCTCAAAACACGAAAGACCCTTTTTTACTAGAAACGAGGCATTCCAGCATAGTTCTGAGAGGTGATAATCATGCATCATAACATGACATCATGCATCTGCATTTTGATTCTTAATTGAGGATTAATGTAGATGTCTATGGGCCACAGCATCCACTTACCAACAGGTGGACTGTGTACTTGCTTGTCACGCTTATTGTAGAACTAATGCAACATTTTATTCCTCGCATGGGTTTCTCCAAAATGTTTTCCTGAGCTGAAAATTGCAATAAAAATTTAGATTGGTGGCAGCGGGTACCAAACCCAGGTTGGAGTCACCAATCTACTCGATTTCTGTACAGAGTTATTTACAGCAAGCACTTACATAAATGTTTAAGCTTTTCTTCATATTTAAATATTTATTGTATGATAAATATTTTGCGAACTGTTATTATACTGTAACTATTGTAGTATATTAAACTTGCACCCTGCCGATAGCTTGCGTCATTGTCCAGTTGCGTCGGCCTCTGTGTTCCCAAGAACGGCGAACCGCTCTCTCTCTCTCTCTCTCTTTGCCCCGCACTGCTGGGGCCTACTCCAGATGTAACAGATGTTTTTTATAGCATAAAGGTGACAAACAAGTAAACAGTTCACCTGATGGTAAGTGACGGCTGTGGCCTAAAGCCACTTACACCTATCCTCGACTAAGAATCAAAATGCAGATGCATTATCACACTTGACGACAAAAATGGAATGACTTGTTTATTTCCAGTAAAAAGAGTTTCCATTTCTCTACACTCATTATATGAAACACAGCAGCATTAAGCTAATATTTCACTCTGGTATTCTGTGAGAATGTGGTCATTCCCTACTATATTATTGAGCTACTGTGAATGTATGACTTTAAAAAATTGTATGTACAATCACACAGGCTTGCAAAATTTTATATTTTTTCCCTGCACATATACCCCCTGCACTTATACAATTTTTTACTATATATTTAGGTATATTAATTTAAAATACATCTTTGTCTGTTTTTCTAGCACATCGAGATTTATTTTTGTTGATGACATTCCTATTTAAAGTTTTTTTAGAATTTTTATTAAAAAAAAATGATTAAATTAAAATTAAATTTTTACTCCATTATACAACTGTATAATAGTTAAAAATCATGCTAAAGGGATCAAAAAGTCCACTGCTGAACATAGGCCTCCCCCAAGTAGTGCCACAAAGCACGGTCCTGAGCCACCTGCATCCATCGACTTCCTGCATATCCTACCAGGTCGTCACTCCATCTAGTGGGGGTCACCCTACACTACGCCTACCGGTACGAGGCTGCCAATCGAGAACCTTTCTTCCCCATTGGTTATCAGTTCTTCGAGCTATATGGCCGGCCCATTGCCACTTCAGCTTACTAATCCGTTGGGCTATGTCTGTCACTCTGGTTTTACTGCGGATATCCTCATTTCTGAGTCTATCACGCAGAGAAACTCCGGGCATAGCCCTCTACATAGCTCGCTGAGCAACCTTGAGCGTCCTCATATGGCCAGCAGTGAAGGACCACGTCTCAGATCCGTAAGTCATCACTGGCAACACGCACTGGTTGTACAATCTAGTTTTTAGAGATTGAGGTATACCTGACGAGAAGATATGTCGTAATTTCCCGAACGCTGCCCAGCAGAGTTGAATCTATCGATTGACCTCTCGGTCGAAGTTGGACAAAAAGACATATTACTTCTTTTTCTTCTGCCTTCAAAACTTATGTGTTTGTACAGCAAAAGTAACAATTGTATATATGATTTTGCGATTCCATCCAAATACATTACAAAATTATAGAATGTTTTCTCCCTATGACCATTTACATAGTTCACAAACACAAGTTCAACACATTTTATGCGGCATCCACTTCTTGGGTTGGTTTCACCTTGATTTTAAAATACTTTTTATAAAATTGATAGATTTAGAAATATTTTGTGTTTCGGAGAATAAACCACACAAAAAAAACATATCACAGTCTCTACACGTAAATCGTAATATGATTTAGATGTCATTAGTACTAATACTGAGAGAAATTAAAAAAAGGAATTTTCTCAGAAAATTTACTTAATGGTATTGTTTTATTATCTCCTTTAATAGCTTAGTACCTAATACCTACCAAAATTGAAAATTAATTTTTTAAGGGAATAAACATTTCAGGCCTGTGTTATTAGTAGTTACAAATTACTTCTTATAAAGTTACAAAGTAATTCTTATAATAACAACTTTTCACATGTTGATATATTTTCTCTGTCATATGGACAGTTTAAAAATGAAATTGAAGCTGTAATGGATAATAGTTAAATTATCATTTCATTTTAATATCACACATTACTTTGACTTAACTTCACTTTAGTTTTCACACACCTAAGTATGTCATGGTGTTCGCTTTTCGTCAATGTAAGATTAATATGTGTTATGTAATAGATTAAAATTATGTATGTTTCCCTTGAAGATAAAATAAGTAAATAAAAATAAATAAAATCAAAAACTTACTGGGTGCAATGTTGTGGTAGGACAACATGCTCATGATGGCGTTGGCACTCCTTGCATGAGACAGGAGCAGGACTTTTGTCCTTTTTCTTTTCATTGGCTGCTGCAGGAGGTTCATATTTCCTGAAATTATATATGATTGATGAGTATCCCATAACTTAGTGTACGTCCACTATGGCCAATTTTCCATATAATGTGGCGTCCACCTGCGACGTCCAATATGCGGACGTCAAATAGGAGACTGAGCGCAATGTTCGCAAATTGTCATGCTAATCACAGAAATATCAAAATCTAAAAACAAATTGGACGTCATAATTCTTCTAATAATGCTGTACTGAATATTTACATAGTTCCGCTAATTTTTGTTGCAAAAGTAATAACGCTGTTGTCGATTTGTGAATACTTTCATTCATGGCCTTATTTGAATTCCGCACAAAATTAGGAGATGCGACTTTGCCTTTCCATCACCATTGTCAACCTTGGATATTATATGGTTTATTTTATACTGTGCTTGATGCTGGTAATTTTACTTTTAAACATGTTTTCTTAACCTTACATTTACCTACGCATAATATGGATGTCCAGATATCCTAAATCTTTCATACTGAATAATATTTGACACCCATATTTTTGAATTTAGTTATATTTTTACAAATGTAGATGCGGACGTCGGATTATCAGTTAATTTCATGCTGCACTATATTTTCGCATTTTACAACTCTTGTTATTTCGTAAGCAACCTATAATTCTCTTTGAGTATAAATTACCTTCTGACTGAGTACAGGAAGATGGACTCAATTGTAGATATTGACAGGTGTAATAGAAGTTTGTTTTACTATATTGTGACTAATAACCCAATATGGCTGTTGCGGACGGCGAGAAGATGATCTTCCGTCGCCCCGCACCGCACCTACGTCGACACGTCTCCCGCACCCCGCATCAGAACAAGGGCCTCGCAACGACAAACGCTCGCACAAACTCGGTGTCTACGCCACACCGTTTTTTATTTAAAGACAAACAAATGAATCATTTATTTGTCTTTAAATAAAAATATTTATTTAAAATTACAATTTGAAATAATATAATATGTGGTTAACAAAATTTGTGTTGCTTGCTAGACGTTTAGAATATTAATGAATGCTTCTCCTGAGGCTTCTTTCAAGAGCTTCCTACTCGCGTTTTATACGATACGACATCAGAGGGCGTTCGACTTCGTAGGTGGCGTTAGTAGTCGTAACATGCTCCCGGCCTTGGAAGCTTCAGCTTCCAACTTGATGTTCCTCTTCTTGATTCGATGGTTGCTGCGGCAGGGGGCAGATTTTCGAGAAGGCACGACGAACGATTCCGCTAGAGGTGCGAATATCAGCGACTCGAGACACGCCATCTTTACCAGGGAAGATTTGTATGACTCGTCCCAATTTCCACTTGAGCGACGGTAAATTATCATCTTTGATCAGTACCAAAGAACGTAATGGGATGTCATCCTTTTGCTTTTTCCATTTCCTTCTCAGTTGGAGTTCTGCAACATATTCCTTTGACCAACGTTGCCAGAAATGTTGACTTAATTGTTCAGCTTTGTTGTCAAAAATTGTTGCGTGTCAACGCGGGTATTGGTTTCGTTGTAAGATCCTCGCATGCAGTAGCAGTTAACGTCCTTCCGATCAGGAAATGTGCAGGCGTGAGAGGTGTAAGGTCTGTAGGGTCTGCGGACAAAGGTGACATAGGACGGGAATTCAGGACCGCTTCAATTTGTGCTAAAGCCGTGCTAAACTCCTCATAAGTCAATCTAGCATTACCTACTATACGTGTAAGGTGGTACTTACACAATCGTACCCCACTTTCCCATAGGCCTCCAAAGTGTGGTGAGTATGGGGGAATAAATTTAAAATTAATGCTATCATTAGCAGCAAATTCAATAATTTGTTTTGAATTACTAGTTAAAAATGAAGAAATTTCCTTTTCGTCACTTACAAAAATTTTCCCATTATCGGAAAATATAATTTCTGGTTTACCACTTCGACTCATAAAACATTTTAAAGCTAAAATATAATCATTAGTTGAGAGACCAGTGACAAGTTCCAAGTGCATACGCTACTACATGCGCGTAGTAAAACATATAAACAAACAAATATATGCTTTAATAAGTCTAGATCCCCGGCCCTTACGATTTAATATGAAAACTGGTCCGGCATAATCAACGCCTGTTCTTATGAATGGGAACCCAGGTTATAAACGTTCTGATGGCAAATTACCCATAATAGGACACGAAGTCTTACCTCTTATACGAGTACACACAACACAGTCGCGCACTATCTTTCGAACGAGGTTTTTACCTCCTAATGGCCACCAGCTCTCACGTATGGTCGCTAAAAGTAGCTGTGGACCAGCGTGAAGCAGCCTCATGTGTTCGTACCTACACAATAACACTGTATAGATATGCTTACTACATATTAAAATAGGATGTTTTTTATCAAAATTGAAAAAAGTAGAATTACACAGTCTTCCACCAACTCTAATTATTTTATTATCGTCTAAAAATACATTTAATCCGAATATACGATTATACTGTTTACTATTTGTTTTGAACTTAATGTTATTCACTAAATTATTATACACGTCCCGAAACAATTGCATTTGTGCGAACCTAACATATGTTGTGACACATTCAATTCACTAATACTCAAGGAACCGGTATGGCGATGTTGTTTACGCTCTGACTTAATCTGTGCGTTTTTTATAAAACGCAGTATGTACGCACCTATTCGTTTTAACTTAATAAAAGAAGAATATCGTTCAAAATTAATAAGGCAAATTTTTTTCCACACAAACGAGATTTATTGTTTTTGATTTTATTTCTGTGGGTGTGGGTGAGTGCGGTCAGATAAAATTTGACCGCACTCACCCACAGCACTTTAACGCATAAATAATTATGTTTAGAGATGGTTAAAATTTCCAATATGGACCATCGATTTAAATGTACATATTTTTTTTTGTAGATAGTACTCACTAAAAGAAAGCGTTTTGCAAAGTTTTACGTTGCGGAAATTTACGGTTCATGAGATATATATTTTTTAACTTTTCATACAAATTGGCAAATAACACGCAATTACAAAATAAATTTGACAAATAATGGCCAACATTTTTTTAAATTAATGAAATTAAATTATAATATTTACAATTAATACTAATTACACACAATATATAAAAAAGAAACTATAATATAGAAAAATTAACACTAAAAGTTATTTTTAAATAGACAAATAATTGATCTCAAACGTCAATCACTTCACGCTTTCAATTAGTGTAGGGTTCTGAAAATTTTGAAAGTATCGATACCTACTCGATACCAAGTATCGCATCAAAAATATCAATACTACTTGGTATCGAGTACATTTCTTAATTTTGGAGACTTCCAATATGAACCATCGATATATAAGGTTTTAGGGCTGGGAGGGGGAGGGGGGATGGCTACCCCCCTGTGCCATCCCCACCCTGCGGAACCCATGGTTTTGGAGATATTCATGGTTAAAATTTATTAAATTATTTATTATTATTCTCGTTTCCGTATGTCTGTTGAAATAGAGGGGGGATATGGGGAGGAGGGGTAAAATGAACTAGATTAAATTAAGAAAAGGGTGGGGATTATGGGAGGATCGGTTAGTAGCAGGGAAGTGAGGTGGGGGGTTAGAAGCAGGGAAGTCGTGTTTCGGGGCTCCGTAGCAGCTCCGGCGCTGCAGGATGAGCAGTCCCTCCGCCCTAGCGTAGGAAAGCACAGGCACCTGAGGTCGTGCGGGCGGGCACTGCTCTCCCTCCGCGCCTCCGGGCTCTTATATACACTCTAGGGGTAGGGCAGAGAAGACCACGTGGATAGTGGGGTGCTCTGATTCAGTTTTGGGTACTTTTTGGATATTAAGTAAGTAAGTAAACACTTTATTGTAGTTAGAATCAGATAATACAGAAAGTTCCAAACAATAAAATACACAAGTACAAAAGCTGTACTAATTAAGAAATACAAACAAGTTTCAAATAATGAAATACAAGTACAAAGGTGGAACTAAAATAGAGTAAACTTTATTCTTTTTTATATACATATTTAATTGCACTTATCAGCTCTTCATATGCATCTAAATGGTTTGTCATAATTTTCGTCTCCAAAATTAACGAAATGTACTCGATACCAAGTAGTATTGATACTTTTGATGCGATACTTGGTATCGAGTAAGTATCGATACTTTAAAAATTTTCAGAACCCTACACTAATTGACATTTGACATCAATCGTTTGCAAATTTATTTTGTAATTGCGTGTTATTTGCCAATTTGTATGAAAAGTTAAAAAAAATATATCTCATGAACCGTAAGTTTCCGCAACCTAAAACTTTGCGAAACGCTTTCTTTTAGTGAGTACTATCTACAAAAAAAATATGGGCTTTGAAATCGATGGTCCATATTGGAAATATTAGCCTTAGAGACTTACTATTCTATGAAGGAGTTTGAATTATTATTATTATTTATTTATACATAAACACACTAGCAGCTAAAAGCTGATGCGTGTGCTTCTTAATGTTTGGAGATTTTATCCAATCTGTGGTAATTCTTTAGTAATGTGCTGCACGAATTATTGGTCGCCGAGTGGGCGGGTAGATGGGGGGGAGGGGTAGGAACCTCCCCCTAAAAGAATTAAGTGCCGGAACCCCCCCCCCATTTTTTATGAATTTTTTTAGTAATCTGCCGCATGAATATATGGTCACCGAGTTGGGGGGACTGGGGTAGGAACCTCGCCCTAAAAGGGGGAAGTGCCTGAAACCCCCCTTTTTTTGTAAAATCATAACCTCATTTTTTTTGTACAGGAATATTGACGCAGTTACTTCTGCAACGGCTTCGGCACTGCGGGAAGTGCAGCCCCTTTGCTCTTGCGTAGCAAATCACAGGGGGGTGCCTGCGATTTCCTACAGCGGACGGGGGCTGCTCTCCCTCCGTGCCTACGGCTTTACAAAAACACTCTAGGGGTAGGGCAGACAAAACTACATGGAGTCGGAGTGTGCTAATTCGGTTTTAGAACCGATTCGACCTATTTTATTTACAAAGTCTAGTTGCTCTTAACTCTGCTACTAGAGTGGTAAATGAAATAATGTAATGTGAATTGTTATAATTTTGTTTTCGGATAAACCTCTTGACTGCTCTCCACTGCAACTCAATTTGTTGTATATAAGTCCCATCTCCACCACAAGAAATGGATTGTCTGGGTCCGAGTGATTAACTTTTTTATGAGTGTATCTGTGTTAAAACGTAAGTAATTAATTCAAAATTTCATCTCCGATTGCATTTCCGAAATCCAAAAACAGTGTAAATGGTTCGAGCTTAACCCTGACAATCCTCCTAAATTGAAAACATAATTAAAAAATCAAGTATCGTAAATCTACTTCATAATACGACGAGAACAAATTGACTTTTACACTATTTTTGGTGAAATTTGTTTTTATCGTAATTAATTTAAAATGCATTTCCGACATCTAAAAACAGTGTAGAAGGTTTAAGATTAACCCTTACAAGCCTCCTAGACTAAAAACATTATCAAAATCAAGTACCGGATGTCTAGCCAACTCAATATAACCTCAAAACTTTAACTATCGATATCTCGAAAAATAAAGATTTCCGGCATAAAAAGCAGCTAAATGGTAATCAATAGCATCATTGCCTGTCAACTAAAGCTAAAATAATCACTTAAATAGTGCAGCAGATTACTAAAGCCGACCCCAATCTGTTCTTGAAGGCGTTCAATGTAGGAGCATGAAACACATTTTGCGGTAGCTTATTCCACTAAATATAAGTTTTAATTGTTGTGGGTGGGTGCAGTCGTATGCAACCGCTCGGGATTTGCTTGGTGCATGTGAATGCATGGGAATTGAAGGGTTAACTCATTCCATTTACAAGTTAGAAATCTGTGACATACGGTCAAACGGAAATGCAGAAAGGCAGACTCTTTATCTTCATCATCATATATACAGCCCTTCACAAGTCCACAGCTGAACATAGGTCTCCCCTAAGGAGTGCCACAAAACATGGTCAAGAGACACCTGCATGCATTGACTTCCTGCATGTCTTACCAGGCGAAGTGTAGGGCGTCCCCCCGCTTTACCTTACAGATATATAAATCTAAAACGGCAAATAAATGTCGTTCAAGAAGAATATTACGTGTTTCTACACGACAATAGCAGTGTACCTTAACGGCAACCCGTCTCGTGCGGCAACACCACGGCCGGTTGCCAAAGCTCGCAGTGCGCGAAGTACAGGACCACGACGCGCTACTACCAGTCGGCCGTGTCTTAAGAATACAAACTTAGCACGACCCCAACCTGATAGGCGCCCGCTTTCTGTTTCCAACTCACGCCAACGACGGCCTGCGTATATAAAAAACTTTGCACTCATGTCCTTCGTCTTTTAACCACTACAACTACTAAGGTAAAACATAATTAACCACATGCTATTCACATATACATCGCAAATCACAATGTTTCGCAAATTTATATTTTAATCTACATTTCTAAAATAAATTATTAACATCACTACTAATGTATTATACGTCGTATCTTTTTATTTTACACAATTTTACATGCCAACGCGCCATCCCGCCAAATTAAAACCACAGATGCAGATGTAGATAAATAAACGTAGACACGTAGACAGAGATGTCTATTGTCTACGGGTTCTCCCGATTATACTAGCTTATCTATGATAATAGTACTACCTAAACTCCATGGTACTACGTACCACAAATTATAATGGGAGTTTGGCGCAAACTTGGCCGTAGACGGATTGTCGCTCCTCTTTTGTCACCTGAAAAATGGTTTGAAGTGGATTTTGATTCCTAAAAGTGATGCGATTTTGTGAATTAAGTGTCCGCGCGTGTGAACTAGTAGAGAAAATGACAAAACAAGCGCTTTGATGTCGATATACACCTCAAGTTATTTTGATCGCTTGGGTGCCTTATGAACTTGAGTGGTTGTTGTCGTCAACTGTCCGATGGGTTGAGATATCGTCAAAATCTCCCAAGGGCTTCGCAATGTGCAAACGCATCAGCATATTGTGAAGAAAAAATATTAAAATGAAAATTCAGAAAGAAATGATAGGCTCAGAAGGGCTAGAACCCAGAGCCGGAAAGCCAGTTAAAAAAATCGATTTTGTAGTTTGTTTATAATGGGTGCGTTTGGCAGAAAAAAGCGCTAGCAATCGCTTGTAAGCAAAATGGCGATCGTAAGCGGTAAGCGCTGTCAAATCGTAAGTAGCTATTTTCCTCTAGGACACGAAGTCAGTTTTAACCGGGGAACCTAACCTAATTTGAATATATATTTGTAAAGTATTCATATTAAAAACTTACCAATCATGAATTTTTAATAACATCTATATGTCTATTCATGTCATTATATTACTTAAAACTAATATTGCACAAAAAAAAACTTATAAACTTTACTTCAAAACAAACAAATGAAATAAGCAAAATGGCGGATTGTGTCAGCGCTACTGAAGTAGCAATCGTGTCCTGGCCGAAAACTATTTCAGCGCTTGTAAGCGCTTGCTAGCGCTTTTTTCTGCCAAACGCACCCAATAGCTTGCTACATATTTATATTTATTTATCTATGGTTTATAAAATCGAAGAACAGCGCCTTATCAACGCATTCTCTGTTTTCCATTTTAGTTAGTAATCTATGCTGTTTTCTCTCATCTAATATCGATGTACATTTGCTGGATCTGGAGTTTTCGGAGGGACAGTGAGTTTCGGAGAAAAAGAGGTGAAATATTGTCTCCTTGCGCTTTTTTACATAAATATCCCATAATTATACATCAGGGTATCATGCAGGGATTCGCGATAAGGCATAACCAAAGCCAGATGCTTCCTCAAATAAACATATAGTTAACGAAAATACAAGTGAGTTCCTCATTATCAATTTCTGAATATTTTTCACTCAGTTACATTAACTAACTACGATAGCTTCACACTACAATAATTTCACTTAATTGCATTTTGAAAAGGAAAAGCTCTAGATATAAGGGTCTAGCATCTAACTTTTAAAAATTTATACATTTGCGCTTGATTGATTATTATAACAACAAAACAAGGCGACTTATTACACATCAAATGTTAGATATCCCTGAGATAATTTATTTAATAGGACCTTTTTAATCTGAACTCGTGGAGTAAGTATTTTGGATTCGTGGAGTGTTCCGATAATAGCGAACCGAATAGAGGATCTATGGGCTATTTTTAATGAAATAAAACAAATAGTATTGTGAAATTTTAAATGTGTTATACAACCTCTATAAATGTAAAATGTGTTAAACTTTCTTAAAGAAATAAACTAATAAGAAAGTAAGAAAAAAAGTAACTTCCTTAATAAAATAAATTGTAAAAAAACTGTACATAATTACCTACAAAAATTAACTTATAATGAAACTGAAAACCTGCTTAGTATTCAGACTTAAAAATTAATTCTTATATAACTGTCACCTGTAATACTACCCATATAAAATCATAATAACCAGACACATACACATGCATGTACGCAAACACACACACACACACAACACACATTTTACACGCTCCTCTCCCATAACTGCTCACACACATTACACTCATAACACAATTACTTCTTACAGTCATACATTACACATCTTATGAGAGAGGAACGGCATTAGTAGTATAAATTATTATTATTTTGTTTGTACCCTGGTATTAGTAATAAGTGGTAACAATTTCATTGTACTTAAGTTATATTAGCGGAATGTACAAATTTTTAGATAGTATTTGATTATTTAACTGTTGCTTGCATCCTAATATTTCTATAAATTAACAGTGGGGATATGGCGCTGACAGCTGATGCACAGGTCTCCTAGTTCGGCTGTTTTCAAGTATATGTACTAATGTAGCTTTATTAAATAATGTTATGCAAATATCGTGATGTACAACCTCTTGGAAATAAAGAACTTATTATTATAAAGAACTTATTAAAGAAATTAATATTTTAGTGTGTGTTTAATGACTGAATGTGAATAAACAGCAATTTATTTATTTAGTTTTTTATAAAGTAGAGCAACCAATGTAATATTGGGATACATTGATATTATGTAGCTAATTTGCAAACTACTTGACTTGCAAATGTTATTAACATTTTTAGAAAAAAAGGGTAAAATGTAGAGGTGCTTGAAATGCTACCTCTACCTCCCACTAGCGCTCCACATGTGAGTTAATAAGTAGAAATGTAGGTGTAACTTGAAATGTTCTATTTGTAAGTGCAATCGCCTTACGAATCACAAATCTTATCAAGGATTTTCTCCAGTACATATTGTAGAGGCAATTTACAAACATAAATTGCACCAGGACTAGGGTTACCAGGCCTAAAAATGCAAAATCCTGTCTGACACTTCTAAAAATCCTGATTTTGGAAAAAAAGTCCGGTCATGCACCTGCATTAAATAAAAATCATAGTATTTAAGTACGATTTTATTTACTTATATTATTTAGACCCATATTTTTGGTTGCTAGCAATCGCATGCAAAAAGTTTTTTCCAGCTATTTCACAATAAAATTGTTCACACATCACATGTTTATAGTTATATTGCGTAAGCAATATGGCTCTCACTACTCCACTGAAAGTCTGTTTCTCTCTTTGGTCCACTGAGAAGTCATGAGATAAAAGACTCTCTCCACATTTGCGTTGTGTGGCAAAATACTAAAGAAATATTGACAAATCTTCAGAAATTCTGAAACTCTTGAGCTGTCGTTAACACATTCCGGGACACTTGACTATTTGCAAATGTCATGATATGACACTTCAAAATCCCATACATTTTATCGTGTCGTCTACAGCCATGCTATCATATTACATATATTTTAAATTTTTTGATACAACAAATACGGCCACAGACGTTGACTCCTATAGGCGGAACGTCATACCATGACTAATCATGAGTAATCTAATGAGACAGTGTGGCTACAGATGGTACCGTCTATAGGCGGTCTGCCATATTACATACATTTGAAAATGTTTATTTTTATGGAACGCCCTAAGGCGCTTAACGCCTAAGGCCTGTCATAATAGGTTTATCTTTAATGTATTATAAGGCAACATCAGCGTTGGGCGGAACCGCCTTTAAACGTTTTGTCATTCCATGTAGACGGGTTGATAAGCTTATTGACAATACTGAAATAGGCGTACCGTCTAGAGGAGGTCTGTCATAAAATTGTTATTTCTAAAATTGTTATATGTCAGTTACGGCCCTTGACGTTATTGCCTTTCGAACAACTTAGGTTCTTTTATAAGGTCATCTACACTAAACAGGTAAGAAAATAACACTACATAAATCAAACTTGTACTTTAATTGCCTTTGACAGTAATCAGTCTTATTATTCTATCTTAGTAGTATCTAGTCTTATCTTAGTATTCATTTAATTGACATCCTTTTAATAATATTAAAGTAACTAAAGTAACTTAAGAAGCCATAAAAAAACTTTAAAAATTACTTATCAAAATACAGAACTTCTAAGTTTAAAACTTACAACATATTGAACAGAGTTTCTTCTTATCTAAAGTAATTCGTAGAAAAGGAAATAAATAATCCAATTAGTGGTGTATGTGAGTATTAGAAATACTGTACTAGGTTTCAAAGCTTTCTGGACATAGTGGAGGAGATTTGGGACAGCCGCTGCATCGGTAAATTGTCTCCCTACGTCTTTTTGGCTCCTGACTTAGGCAAACTCTACAGTTTAGAAAACAATACTTCTTTTTCGAATTTTCATTCGCTGCAATGCGAATTGGCCAATGACCAACGCCTATTCCTGGCGTTGAGGTCCTTGGTTCAGGAGCTTTTGGTGGATATCTCTTCCATGCGTCAACTGAGACAAGGTCTTTCCCAACCACATCACCAAGTTTCGTAAAACTTCTTATCAACTTATCTCTATTCAACATATCCGTATTTCTTGACATTATTCTTTATAACATACTTTTTGAACAAGAAGAATGCATTCCAGGCAGCGACATCCAACATGTGGAAAATAACTTTTTTGTACCACCTTATCATCTTCCGAGGACAAGAATAGTAACTGATCGTTTGATCAGCACGATCAATGCCTGACATGAAGCTGTTGTACCGAGCTATTTCTTTAGGTTTTTTGCTCTTTTGCCCACGTCTGTTGGGTTAACTTCAATCATCTCAGGTTGATCCAAAGTTGTCAACATCAAAACTTTCCGTTTATCTTTCCAATGATTCATGTAAACCTTGCCTTTTCATAGCCAAAAATATTCACCGTTTTTCAGTTTTTTTTTGCTAGAAGTATTGGGTTACCGTAACACGTATGTGTTTTCAGGTCAAGAAGTTTCTCAGGGAGAGTCACGGAGTTATAAAAATTATCCATGTATAATTCATGGCCTTTAAGCAGATAAGGTCTCATTAAACATAAGACAAGTTTTTCAATGGTTTTTCCACCCGTATTAGATTCATCAATGTCTGCTTTACCAGAATACATTTTTTGGTTCAAAACATATCCGTCATGAGAAGTTAATACATAAAACTTAATTCCGTACTTGGTCTTCTTGTTCCGCATATATGTACGAAAAATTAATCGACCTCTAAAAGGCATTATAGATTCATCAAGCGATAGCTCCTTATCACGATAATAGACTTGACGGAATTTGCGAGTCAGTATATCTATAAATCCATTTATTTTATCTGGCCCTTTCGCGTTGAATTCAGATGCGCATAGGCATCGTAAGATTTGCTCGTACCTTCGACCCGACATCACGTAAGTGAAAATAGGATGGTAATATAATGGGTCAGCGTGAGTAAATAGCCTACGATTTTCAGGCACACAAATTTGTTCGGAAAGCAGAGAAAGACCAAGAAATTTATACATCTCCTCTACATTTGTCTCATGAAAAACTCTGTGTCTTGAATGTCTAGTGTGCGGTCGGTTTTGGTTTACTAATGAGTTACCATATGCATTCGTGCAATTCACTAAATACTCAACAAGGTTTGGCGTTTACAGTAAATCGAAAACATCTTTTTCAGTTGCGGCTTCATTTATGTGCACGCGTGGGCCGGGTAATGTTTGATCGAAGGTAAAATCAGGAATATCGGCAACAATATCTACCCATCCTGCGTCATCCGGGGCTGGGTTGTTGGTAAATGCTCATTGACAGTCTCTAGTGTTTGATTTGATAATATATCGGTGGGATTTGGATCTATTTGTTCAGTTTGATGGTAATGACAAGATAAGTGAGGTTTCGGAGAGCCACTACTCCATCTTCTACGCAGTTTTCTAGGACAGACGGGTCATTGCAAGACCTTTTATCGACTTCCTGGTGCAATATAGAATCGTCCATACTTGATCTCGAATCGCTGGACCAAAGTGGGCTTTCACTAATCCTACTGGAACGCATAAGCCTAACGTTTCTCGTACTGAAAATCTCATAATCTGATCCACTAGTTTCGCCTTCTTGAGCACCATCTGGGTCATAATTTGTATCAGAACCGAGCTCACCATCTGCGTCACTGTATGGTTCGTGGTTGCGTTCATCCGCATTGTCTTCAGCAGAAAACAGACTTGGACAGTTACTTGATGTCCCCGCATCGGAACAAGGGACGCGCGGACGACACTCCCACTAACTCGGTGCTTACGGCGCACCGAACTACGAAATAAAAGAAGCGTTTCTGGCGCCGATTCTTCATTCGATCGGCGGCAATTCGAGCGGCGGCAACTCAAGCAACAGCAAGCAACCCGAACAGAAGAACCAACAAGAATCCCTGTTAGTGTTAACTACTGCAATTGTAAATAGTGTAAATATAGTGTGTCATTTCGTCAAGTAATTTAATTTCTACTCAACCCTTTTCTATAGTCAGACAGATGTCACAGTTTTAATTCAGTTGCAAAGTAAATAGTAACTCCTAGCGTATTAATAGAATACAACACAATAAATTAAATACAGTCCACTCGCTTTCATCCCCTACAATTGTATTAAAAGATAAGATACACCATTGCTTTTCAGCGAGCTCATCATAAAAATCGCTCTGTTTTGTGTTCAGAAAATTCTTAAGCAGGCAGAACTCTTCCAATAGTTTTGCGTCATTTACAGGAATTCCTTTGTTCCTCAAAAACACTAGAGCATTTGTGATTTTTTCAAATTGTAGATCCTTCTTTAAACACATCCATTCGAAGCTTTTTAAGGATTGTAAGGGTGTTATCCAAAGGTTTATGTAGTTGATTACATTCTTCGTACATTTGTTTTATTTCGCTATTTATCTGCGTTTGGTCAGCTGCGGTAATATTGTGTTTCTGAAAAAGCTCTCGTACTTTCAAATGAATGAAATTTTGCTCGATTCTTTGATTGAGTGACTCTGTCGTTCCATTTAATGCACTTAGGACTTCGGCGATTGAGTTTTTCTCTTTTTCTAGCGCAGCAATTCTTTTGTATATATATCTCACTAGTTTCATTTTCGAAGAATTTTTTTTATCAGAACAGGTACTTTTTCCGTCGTTGTAAAATACTCCTTCAATGGCTCGTATAGTTTGAGAATCTTTTGTATAGCTGGAAAAAGACTAAGCCATCTTGTCTTGCTGTGATAAAGGAGTTTTTCATAGTTTATATCTATGTAGCTGCACAACTCTTTTAGCTTTTCTGTTCTTATAGTGTATACCGAAAAATGATTAAAGATATTCATCACTAACGATTCTATGTCTAAGTCAATGTCTAACAAATCGGTTGCGTAGCGTATTGCATTATGTAAAATATGAGCAGGACATCCGACACCTACTCTATCTCTTGCTCTAGGTTCCGGTTCAAATGGGTGATAATGTTATTTCCCTCATTTCGTGTAACACCTCCAAAGTTGACATTAGCAATATCACCCGTAAAAGAAACACATTTACCTTTTAAATTGTATTTTTCAAGAGTTGCAAGCAAGTTATTTGCAATAGTCAGCGAAGTCTCATTTTCCAAGGATGTTTGCATTTTGCTTTCCATGCCAGTCTTCCAATCAAGGTATTGAATGATTATCGGAAATATTTTATCAGCGTTGTGGTTATTGGCATCGGTTGACAATCCAAAAAACACAATGTCTTCTAGTTTTTCAAGAAGAATTTCGATAGTATACGGCACAATAACATTATTTATAATAGTCTCTGTTTTGTTCCTTGCGCAGGCTAGATTTTTTGCCAAATCAGAATCATGAAAAAGATTTTTTAGTAACTGCGAAGTACAGTCCATACTTTTGTAAGATTGGTGGTGTTTAACTACAAGAAAAGCAAGCGGCATCAACAGCACCTCTACTTTTGTTACCTTTTTGGTTAAAGAATGTATCAATCTTACTTGTACTGGCGCACAATCGGTTCTTCTTTAAGTGCTTTTCTGTTTTTAAGTGTTTTTGTATGTCAGCTCCAGCTTTGTATCCAATCGACACAAAACAATCACAAATAGTACACTTCACTTCTTGGTCATTTCTACCCTCAGTAAAAGAAGGATATTTAGATTTTAACACACCGTAACTATACAACGTTTTTTGTTTGCGGACGCCATTATTACGTGCGAGAAATAAACACAAATAGCTTTGTTTACATTAATTTGCGGTCCGTCCGTGCAATGCAATCATGCAAGGGAGGGTAGCGGGCGGGGTGCCGCGCCGCCCGCGCCTGCACATTGCGGTGTGCTTGCGTTCCGGGACTTCCGGGCTCAGTGCGTGAGTGCGTGCGGCACCCGTCGCTTGAGCGGGCGAGAGGACATGCAAGTATGACAATGGTCCGGTCTGACGTAAAATCCGGTCTAACACGTAAAAATCCGGTCTAGACCGGCTTTATCCGGTCAGATGGTAACCCTAAGGCCGTTTTCTCACTACGCCAAACCAACACGACATCAACACAACATTAAAAGTTGTGTTGATGTCGTGTTGTCCATCCCTTTTTCACTAGCACGACTCCAACACAACACAACTGTCACATTTTGTAAAGTTCATTTGTCGAGTACGCACGCAATTATGTGTCCTGCCTTCAATCAACGACAACTGCTAGTTATTTTACTATAATTAAGAAGAAGAAGGCGGAGAAAGAATTGTTTGATTCACCCTTTACTACTTGAGAGATATGTTGATGGAGCATTTTACGTGCTCTTTGATAAGCTACGGGAGCACGAAAATAAATTTTTCAACTACTTTCGCGTGTCTATAGCAACATTTGATTATATACTTCACCATATAAATGATGCCACATTACGTCAAGACACAAAAATGAGATAATTCATACCGCCGAAAGAAATGCTTGCTGTTACAATAAGGTTTAAAACTGTTTTACTAAGATATTTTATTTATCAAAATTTTGGATTAACAGTGCTTGTATAGATGATATAGTCACCTGTGTTTCGTCACTTGTAGTAGATGTATTTGGGTACAAACGTTGATACACTTCTGGGGATTCTACTAAATATGTGTTACTCGTAGATGTAAAAGCAATATTTACAGAAGGTTCAGTGTACTGACGAGGAGTAGCGATATACGAATTTGATGAATACGGAGACTCTGGGGAAGCGATATTGTTTGCGTTCACAGACAAATTAGAGTATGTAGATTGTTGTGGAGACGGGTCGATGTGGAATGGATTACGATTACGTTTGCAGTATTTATTTACGACTTGCATAATTTCAATTCTGAAATCCACTTTGTCATCAGGATTTTTTTTTTATCGTTGGCAATAATGACATAAGGAACGCGTGGTCATCGTCAACCAGTTCTTCTTTTTTTTGGCCATTTAGAACGAATTGCATTTAAAATTTCTTTGTCAACAGGATTCATTTGTACGCGTTTGTTTGTAGAAGGCTGTATTGACGAAGGGGTATTGTGAGTACTGTGATCGTCTTCAGAGTCATCCTTTCTAGACGAAATACTAGATTCGGTTTCATCTGGTGTCATATTCTTCAACAGAAACTGCAACATTTCGCTGTACATGTACTTTTCTTGTGCTTTGTCCAGATGTAGTTTTTAAAGATCGTTTGAAACAATCTCGAATGCGAGTCCATTTGTCATAAATGTGGTTGATTGTAACAAAAATTATTTCTCTCTTTATAGGTATTTAGCAAGCGGAAATACAATCACGGACCTGCATTATCACTACAGATTGGGAATAACAATAATAAGTGCAATAGTGAAAGTAGTTACGTTGTACCAGTCCTGGCTCACTGAGTCAGAAGTGGTACAAGTACGACGTTCGTCGACTCACCATCCTAAAAAAAAAACCGTTTGTCCGTTTTTGCGTAGGATGCACGGTTCCGGAGATGTGCAGATCAATTAACTCTTATCTAATTGATATCCGGTGAGGGCCTCCACCGTCATTAGCGCACCATTGTTATTTATATATTGTTCATTGAATACCGTCATTGTCTATTCATGCGTCGGATTAACAGTGCTATTATATTATACTCCTTTGTTCCTAATTGCAACGGTAATCTGAATCATCAATAAAATACATTACCTAATTTTGTTACAATTTTTATTTACGAAATACAAAATCTTATTACTTATTATCTATAAAATAGGAGCGAAACATCTCATCCACTAAAATATCGTTGTACAATGTGTTCCCTGTAAATATACTCGTAAAACTATGCATTGAACATCCCTGAAACTTATATAGCAAATACATTAAGCAATATTCGCCACAAACTGAAGTCCACTCATTCTGAATCCTATCAACATTCCAGTTCCATCTTTTACAATTCCTTTTTAAAAACTCTAGATGATATCGTACAGGTGCTCGTCCGTATGAATCAAAATATTGACCGACGTCATTCGCATCGATATATAAAGCTACCAAATGTGACCCTGGTTTATCATCTGTATCCAAATTGCATATTATATACGTTGGCACGTGGTTGTACATGGGCAGTCTATTGGCAGCATAAACATTATTTTCTAGACTGGGGTGAATCTTTTTCAGATGTTGTACATCTAGTGTATCCATGAAATTACTGCTATTAGTAGATTATTACAGTACAATCTACTCAATGACTAACTCAATGAATATAGGAATGATCAATTATAGTGATTTCTAAATATTAAATTGCATTATTTTGTGTTATACAAAACGTATTTGAGTCATCAATACACTGAACAAGACGCGACACGAAGTAATGTTGAGATAAGCAACAAAATGTGAGATAAGCTTGTTGACGCATAAAGTTACTATCAATTCCACTTCAGAAATTCTTTTGATTAGAAATATTACTTACTGGTACTATATAAGACCAAGCAAGTGCAGTCATGGAGTTAGTGTATGGTCGTTTGACCGCAGTGGATCTATCAATACTACATTTGTGTTACTTCAACGCATCAAAGGCCATGGATGTAAGTGTTTATTCTATTGAAAAACTTACTTTTCTTTCTGTTATTTTCTTACGTGTGTATGATTTAGTGTTAACAAATTATATTTAAATATTGTGTGTGTGTGTGTATATGATTAAGCCGGAGTAGCTCAGATGGTTAGCGTAAGCTGTAAATTTCACAGTACCCGGGTTCGATCCCCACAGGCATTAATTAAATTGTTAATTGCAATTTTAAGTGTTTATTCTAATTGACAAACTTACTTTTCTTTCTGTTATTTTCTTACGTGTGTATGATTTAGTGTTATCAAATTATATTTAAATATTGTGTGTGTACCGCATCTACGAATACTAGAGTAGTTAAAAAATACTTTTTTAACAATGACAGTCATTAGTTGATCATTAGTGAATGTGATTCTGTTTACTTAAATTACAGGAAGACAAGAGCAGAAGGAAGAAATGGGATGATGGGAAGTAATGAAGCATTGTTATGTGAAGTTTGTTGGAACAAACATATTTTTAGTCACGTGTAAATACTTTTAACATTTTGGTTCAAAATGACACAAAATCTAAAAAATATTAGATACATCATCGACATGGACGGATTTTACATTACATATCCTCATAAACATTTTCAATGTAGAGAAATGGCTATTCTAGACGTAAAACTATCTAATAAAAATGATGCGTTTATCGGTCATTATTTGTTTCGGCCAAGTTATCCTTTCAATTATTTGTAACCAAAAGACAAAAAAAACTGTTGGTTATTGTGAAACACACGTGCACGGCATTCCATATTTTGATGTGACCGAAGAATTAAAATGTGCCAATAAACAAGAGAACATCATCCCCATATTAAATTGGTATATTAGAAATTTGTGCAAAGACGAAGTGATCGCATGCAAAGGTGGTTCAACAGAAAAACAATTTTTAAAAATGTTGACGAATGATAGAATTTTTAATATTGAAGAATACAAATGTCCAAAATACTGTTACGAGCCAAATGTCCAAATTACTGTTGAGGTTCGTGACAATAAAAATTGCCGATAAAATTACCTAAATTAACACTTTAATTTTCTTTACACAAATTAAAGTTTAAAACACCAATAATTAAGCACACTAATTCACTTTATTTCGCTCCGAAGCTTCGCTTGTCTCGCCAAATTCAATATTTCACCGATCGCATCTTGCAGTGCCTATAAATATAAATTAGCACCGAAATATCCAGAATATTCAAGTAAACATGCGCAAGGTACCGAGAGTTCGAGTTTCAACTTCTAGAAGTTTAGTTCTTCGGTTCGAGACTAGATGGCGCTGTCGGTTGAAAGATTAGTGATGTAATTTTCTGGAAAGCTCCCTCGCTCTCGTCTCTGACACTAGATGGCGCTAGTGCCGTCGACTTAGGCGCGTAACACTGCCCCCTCCTAAGACACGCTCGTCCCGAGCATTATCGGCCCCATAATAACGCGCCAGGCGATCCACATGGACGATCTTAGGAGTCCCTCTTGCGCCTTTCTGTAACGGCTCCGCAATGTCAAGGGCTGTCCTATCCCATGGTGCACCAACATTGTACAATTTCGGTGCTCCTCTACTACATGTCCGAGGTCCCCTCACGGCCGCACAACTTGTACATGTACGACACCAAGCCTCGACATCGTCACGATAATGGACCCAGTAAAACTGTTCTCGGACCTTCAGCAGAGTTCGTTTAACTCCCAGATGGACTCTTGAACGACCATTATGGCACAGCTGTAGAACATTCGGCACTTTAGCTTTAGGGACAACCATTTGCAAACGACAGCTGTCTTCTCGACCATTGTCCCATTTACGGCACAGGACTCCATCCTGAATCAGCAAGCTGTCTCATTTGGTCCAATAGCTTTTCGTGGTTGAACCCATCGCTGAAACGTCCCTCAACTTAGGCTTGGTAGCACGGGCCTTCATCCATTCCAGAATCGGCTTGATGTCCGGATCTTCCTGCTGTGCATGTCGTAGGCTGTCCTTCCACTCGTTGCTGAGGTCTGTCCTGAGCATCCTCACGGATACCACTTCCTTACTCTCTTGCCTAGTACAATGTTTTCAATCTTCAGGACAAGGTCTTCTTGGCAATGCATCTGCGTTGCCATGAGATTTCCCGCTGCGATATCTGATAGTAAAGTCGTATCTCGGCTGCTGCTGGGCGGTGATGTTAGCCGCACTTCCCTTCTGAGATCGTTAACCTTCCCTTTCTAGGGTTTGCTTAGGGCAGCTGGATCGAAGATGGCCCGTTTCCCCACAGCCATAGCACCTAGGGCTGTATCCTTTATTGTGGTCGCGAACCGTAACTGCTGCAACCTCCCTAACGTGAGGGGAACGATGATCCTGACGCCGCCAGGCGGTGCCGTTAGCTGCACTTCTCTCTCGAGATCGATCAACTTCCCTTTCTACGGTTTGCTTAGGGCAGCTGGATCGAAGACGGCTCCTTTCCCCACAGCCATAGCACCTAGGGCTGTATCCTTTATTGCGGTCGCGAACTGTAGCTGTTGCAACCTCCCTGACGTGATGGGAACGATGATCCTGCCGCACGGCTTCCACCTCCAGTGCATGGGCCAAGGCGTCCTTAAGCGTCTCGTGGTGCCCGAGCCTCACAGCAGCTCTGACTTCCAGGTCGCGGATGCCGTCCGTCTGGTTCTTGCGCATGAGACCGGTATGCTTTTCGCATTAGCTTCTCCACCTCTAGAGCCCACTGCTGCAGGTTTTCGTTGATGCGCTGCACGCGATCTTTAAGCTGCGCTCGAAAGACGTGTTCCAGGTGAGCGTCGCCATATCTAGCCTCCAATGCCTCAAGGAGCTGCTCGTAAGTCACTTCTTTACCGAAAGCTTCTAGAACAGTTAAGGCCCGGTCGCGTAAGCATAGTGTGAGAGCAGTCATGGCCTGACTTTTATTCCAGCCGTTTGCCTACATAAGAGCCTCGAACTGGATTTTGTAGGCCGCCCAGGAAGAAGTCCCGTCGAACGGCGGCACTTTGAATCCACGTACTGAAGGTGTTGTAGCTACCACGGGAGGTGTAGTTCCATCCCCCAGTTTGAGATCGTCCAGCGTTTTCTTCACATCAGCCACCACGTTGTCTACCCGATTGTTCACTTGGTCGATTTGGGTTTTAGCTTCCTTGATTTGGGTTTCAGCCTTCGCGATTTGGGTTTCAGCTTCCGTTGGTTTCTTCCGACAGGCGGTTGTCATGCTGAGCAAACCTTTCCTTAACCTCCTTTATCTCCTTCCCGAAGGTAGCGTGAAGATCCTTCATGAGGAGCATTTGCTCTTCCAACCGACGGGCCTGTTCCTCTTGTCCGCTCCGCAGCTGATATACCAAACGACGGACCTGTTCTTCTTGCCCGCCCTACAGCTGCTCTTCCAAACGACGGACCTGTTCCTCCTGTCGGCGGGCCTGTTCATCCTGTCGGCGAGCCTGTTCCTCCTGCTGCTCTTTCAACAGACGAGCCTGTTCTTCTCGTCCGCGCTGCAGCTGCTCCTGTAGCATCGCCATCAGAGCACCTAAGTCATGTGCTGCAGATATAGGAGCTACTGACGGGCCCGCAGCCTCCGTGGCTGGCAGTTGGCCCTCCGACGTCTGCGGCGTTGCACCACCAAATCTCCTCTGGTCCGTCTCATGCTGGCGTTGACTGCGGGTACGGACACCCTCCGTTTCCTCTTTAGGTAAAATCGGCATGATTTTATCCCACTTCTGACACCAATTGTTACGAGCTTGAGGTTCGTGACAATAAAAATTGCCGATAGAATTACCTAAATTAACACTTTAATTTTCTTTACACAGATTAAAGTTTAAAACACCAATAATTAAGCACACTAATTCACTTTATTCTGCTCCGAAGCTTCGCTTGTCTCGCCAAATTCAATACTTCACCGATCGCATCTTGCAGTGCCTATAAATATAAATTAGCACCGAAATATCCAGAATATTCAAGTAAACACGCGTAAGGTACCGAGAGTTCGAGTTTCAACTTCTATAAGTTTAGTTCTTTGGTTCGAGACTAGATGGCGCTGTCGGTTGAAAGATTAGTGATGTCATTTTCTGGAAAGCTCCCCTCGCTCTCGTCTCTGACACTAGATGGCGCTAGTGCCGTCGAGTTAGGCGCGTAACAATACAATGATTTGGTAAATGTCATAAATTTAAACAAACGTTATGTGTGTAGTAATCATATATTTGCAAAAAATAATCACAAAATTTTACATTGTTCTTGTGACGAAGTGTGGGTTTTTTACAAGTGGTTATTGCTTGAAAATAAAATTTTCAATTAATCATAAATTTTGTTTGATCCCAAAAACATTAGTTATAGTACACAATATATATTAATTGTTTACACCAACACTCTCATTTTTTATTTCACCCCTTAGAACTTTAGACGTGTGTAATGTTTCACTTTATACGTCCGTTTACTGCTATTGTGGCAGGGCCAAGTGGATGTGGGAAATCAAATTTTGTAACAAATTTCATAAAATCAGTTAGTGAGTTACAGTGTTTTGTATTAGATTAAATAGAAGATTTATAAAGAAATAAAAAATAATATATCGCATACAATTTGTTTTATTTAATTTTATAACGATTTACATTGTTACATACACACAAAATGCATTACACATAACTCATAAAATCTAACACACAACACATATTATAACCTTAACTACTATAGTCTACAGTGACATTTCTGTTTTTATCTATCTCAATAATATTATCAAACTCAGCATAAACTATACAGTTAATTGTTTGTATTAGTGAGGATTCAAATCGTCCTTCTATTCTTACACTACCATGCTTTATGAGATTCCAATGAGCTGATGAGTTGGCTGATAAATCAGGAGTTAAGTCAAATGCTAATAGACAGTAACCTTTGGCATACTGTTCACAAGAGATTCCATTTCCTTCATTAAGAAAGTGAATACCAGTTCCCGAGAATAGAGTATGATATGCTGATGTAAATAGTTATATACGTGGTAGAGCCATGCTGCAGTTATAATAGTAGTATAGTTGTAGCACGAATGGGTCGGCTCGACCGGGGAAGGACCACGCTCTCACAGAATACCAGCGTGAAATAGTAGCTTAATGCTGCTGTATTTCGTATGGTGAGTGTAGAGAACCGGAGACCCTTTTTACTGGAAACGAGGCATTCCACTTACCATCAGGTGGACTGTGTGCTAGTTTGTCACCCTATTCTATAAAAAAAAATATACTATTGTCAAAAGATGGTTGCAAAGCTTTTGAAGGTATTTGTTGACCGTCAGTATATAAGCTGAAAGAATTAATAACATAGTTTTCAAAGTTGAATGGATTTTTAGTAAGGGAACCATTAAATGCAGAATTGTTCACAAATCCAATTATACATCTTTTGGGTACCTGTCCTAAAAATATATTATCAAGAGTTTTTCCTTGAACACCCGATGGAATTGTTAAAACTTTTACTTCAGCTCGAGTAATAGGATATTTAGCAGTGGTAGAAGCTAAAACTTTTTGATGTGCGAGTAATACACTTGGATTAACTCGTGCTCGTCGAACAATAAGAGTTGCGTCCGTAATGCAAACTTTAAACTTTACATCGTTTCACCCAGCAATTAAATTAAAACTCTCTCTTGATCGAACCAATTTAACACTCATTTCAACACCATTAATTAAAAATCTATCTTTGTTGAAAATGTCACCGTGAAGATGACCAATCATTTCTATTTCCTTACTTTCACTAATCAATTCCTGTCTTTTAACAAATCCTATGTTTTTACATTCCGTAGAATCCATTTTTCCTGCTGTATCATCATACCAAAGACTACAAGAAAGATGAGATTGTTTAGTAGCAGGAGCATAGTTTAAAAGGGTTTCCATGTATGCTCGATATGCATAGTTATTATTAGGTGGTGATACAAGTTTTTGGTTTAAATAAACATCAAGTTGACTAAAAAGTGAATGCAGCCAATTATTTACAGATGCTACTATTGTAGTAGATATCAAGTTAGTTGAATCTTGATTTACTTTTGCCTTTATGCGGAGTAATGTATGAGACAAATCTATGTAGTCATCGCCTGTCCCAGGAACTTGAAATTCGATAGGTCCATCATCATCCCTTTTCAATGCTAGTTTGTGTAGGCGGTAGTGCAAACAAATCCAATTCTGACTTAACGCACTCGCAAGAATGATTATGAAGGAAAGACATATTTAATTTGAAAGTATATCTTTGATATTTTTTGGTTTTAGACCAAGTTTTTTCGTAGCTTTCTCTTTAGCAGTTAATGGAGGAATGAACGAGGTCAATCGTTTTCTTTTAGTTTTATACCCAGATCCTGTCATGTTAAATTGATCAATTTTCTCATTAGCCTTTCGTTTTAAATTCGTACTAACTTGCTTTAGACGATCTTTTATTGAGGCTTCCATAGGACGCGCTTGAACCATATCCGATAAAAGTCCTACTCCAGCGCTTAATGCCTCCTTACCAATCACTTGAGCACCACTTGAAAGTAAAGGTAAAACTGATCTAAATAACCCCCCCTAAGAAGCTCCCAATACCATGACCGCGTTGGTATGGTGCACCCTTATAAATTACTCCCAACTCCTGACCCAGCTTGATGTGTATAATAATTTTCATATGGACATTTATGATGATCACGAAGAGAATTCATTATTATAATTTTCGGAAATGTAGTTTTATACACACGGTTCCAAACTGAAAAGGTATTTTTTGTCCTATGCTCGATCTTATAACTATTTCCAGCGTATCGAACTCTCTTCGCATAACAAGTAAATAGTGAGGTTGAGAGAAAACGTGCATTTTATTTGCACCATAAATGTATTTTGTAGGATCTAATGAAATGACTCTTAGTAAAGGAGTCATAACATCGCCCACAATCTGAGGATCGATAATGTCGCAATATAGAAATAGTTGAGATGGTAACCCTAAGTGTAAATTAGCACGACACTTTCCAAAATTTCTCTCTAGGAGAATTTTATTTCGTTCATAACCTAGTTGTAAACTTAATTTGAGTGATAATGTTACGGATGTTATATTTTTATCCAAAACAGAAATAGACACAAATTTTGTTATTTCATCATAGCGAAATTTCAAGTTCTCTCCGATACCATTTAACACTCTTATAATATGCTCAACGTTATCATAGTTGGTAGCTGGAATATGTTTTTGTAGTACACTATGGATGGTTTATCTTCATTAGGCATTAACATAGATTTTGTAATGTATATAACATTTTCATGATCTTGAACAATAAACATGGTACATGGATATTGAAACTCGACAACTCCAACCGACCATTCGCTTTCTAATTTAATAGCTTTTGGTAATTTCGTTGAAAAATTTGTGGTCTTGTTATCAGGAAAGTTTTCCATTGAACTATTGCTGTGCAAAGTTAAATAAAAACTTTCTTTATTCATATTTCTTTTAAACTAGAAGCTAAAATCCCACTGTTAAATTTATCTGGATAACCTTTCCACTTCACTAATACTTCTTTTCTGTTACCTGAATAACGAGTGTCAATTATTTTATCTATTTTATATATATTTATATATATCTCCGCTAACACTCTTCCCCGACAGTGATAACCCTTCCAAATCACCGGTAGAGCAAGGAATAGATTTCAGATCTGTGAATGAGGTAGCGGTATGTCACCGACCATTGGAACCAATTATGACTATATGACCATCTTTTGTCCAACATTTATTAATGCCAAACTGATTACAAGCAGCTAAGAAAAGGTCGTGTCGACTCTCGGTCAGAAATTCGGATGCAGTTATACCAGTGTTTTTGAATGCAGTTTAAAAATACCATATTAGATTTTTATTTTCAATATTATTGAACTTGACCAGAATGGGGCGTGATTTAACTTCTTTAGAAACGCCTAGGCGATGACATCTTTTGATTACATCAATCATCTGTCAATTTAAATTTGTCTGCGAACAATTTACATACTGTAGAAGGAAGGTCTTCTTTCTTCTCCTCTCTGATACCATGTAAAAGGATCATCTTACGTTTAGATCTCATTTCAGATTGGTCATATAATTTGAATAACAGTTGCATTTGTTCATTCAGAGTTTTTAAAGATGTGAACACAAAAAATCGAAA
The DNA here is from genome assembly GCA_907164705.1 of Parnassius apollo. Lineage (NCBI taxonomy): Eukaryota > Metazoa > Arthropoda > Insecta > Lepidoptera > Papilionidae > Parnassius > Parnassius apollo. The sequence continues at coordinate 363,794 of CAJQZP010000341.1, read as the reverse complement.
TACTTCAAAATCTGTTAGGAGTGAGGATGTTATTACCTGCTGTTGGTATAGAGCTATTTGCTTCTAGACTTTTCTGAAACTCTTCCATTCGAGTGTTGAATAAGGTTGACATGACTTCAAGTGACTTCTGTAGTGTCTCCATTTTAGTGACGGTGTAAAGACAGAAACGTATGAACACACTGTGAGAATAATTTAGTGGCAAAATTCAGTTGCAGGTTTGTAAATAGTTGTATGGAAATATGCTGGTAGGTTAAAGACTAATTTAGCACATCAGTAAATAAATATATATATATATATATATATATATATATATATATATATATATATATATTTAATTTAATTAACGCAGCTTGTTATTTTCACGTATAGTGAGCACAATCCTACCCGCAAAAAAAGTTAATTTGTTATAATAATAATAATTTCTTTATTTACTTAAAACATGGTGTTTGTAGGTGGTACAGTAAAATAAGTTCACATGTTTTACTTATAATTAGCATGCAAAATTTAAGTTTATGTTTAGGTAACATTTATTTGAAAGTGTCAAATATATTCATTAAAATCAATGTCAACAAATCAATAATTATTAAAGCCTAATGTCAATAAATTCTTCAATGTCATACACTTTAAGTTCAATAAGCCACTTATAGAGTCTCGATTTGAATAAATTCATTTTGAGGTTTTTGATGTCATCTTACTATACACCTTAACATACATTGCTAAACAACTTTTTCTGAATTTAGCAGATCTTGGAATGACACTTAACACTAATCTCTCCGGATTTCTTTTCCATCGAGAGTTTATATCTCTGAATTTCTGGAAGAGCTCAGTATAGCGTTTTACAAAGCAACTCATTTCTAAGATGTACAGTGCTGGCAAAGGAAGTAAGCCCAGGCTCCAAAACGATGCTCTACAGGACTCGCCGGTGGAATCTCACATAATATGGCTCCGATGCATTTTTTGCGCTACAAATACCCTTTGTCTCTCAGTACTATTGCCCCATATCATCACCCATAACGTAAAATGGAGGCTACATACGCGTGGTAAGTGGTAATGGCTGTTTGCAAGTTATTTGCTTATAAATAACATATACAAATAATGTATCTTGTTTTATAAATAACATAAACAAACGCTTGCATAAGGCCTCAATGTGTAATTTCCAGTTAAGATCTTGGTCTATCGTTATACCTAAAAACTTAGTACGTGTAATTTCTTTAATATTTTCAATATTGAGGTTAAAATTGTATTTATCATAATTGGATATACTGAATTGAATGAAATTTGATTTATCTAAATTTAATTTTAGATTATTTTCCTCTAGCCATTTAATAATGTTGTCAATAGTATTATTACCTTACCTTTCAGCTGCGGAGACTCTAACCGTCATACTCCGTTGACTGCGGAGCTGTTTAATAAAATTGACGGCGCATTGAGCGCAATCCGTTTAAACGCAAATTTCTTTATTTTGGTATATCAAATACTATAATATGTATACATTTCTGAATTTTGTATGAAATTTCCTATAAACGAGTATGTAAATTAAATAAAGTCCCAAAGTAATAAGTATAAGTAAATATTGAATAAAGACAAAATTGTCATATTTATCGATGAAACAAAGTTTTTTAATACTTCGATTTTATTTTCATTTAATTTTAAATTTATTGTTTACAATATTTAATGCGCAAAGTCATAGGCTACAATACAATTTTTTATCATAAAACGCATTAATAGTAAGCTTACAAGAACCAACAGTCAACTTACACCGATGTAGAATGTAGTTCGAACCAGATGCGGCATTAACAATTAAACTGCCGTCGGTCACGTTTTAAATGCAATACTCCGTACAAAGTGACTGGCACGGCAATCAAAGGTTTAATGCATTAGTCAATAAAATTAACACTAGTTTTTTTTTATTTCATTAAAATATATACTTAAATTCATGAAGAAACATGTGGTTTTATTTCCAGGACTAGTTGAACCTCTCTTTTTCCTTACATGATCAACTCATCTTTAAATAGATCTTGCTAAGTTTTACAAATCTTATAAAGTTATGAAATAAGTATTCTTAGTGCCGATATCAAAATTTTTGCCGAAGTACCATATTTATTGAAAAATTTATTACTTTATTTGAGCAAACAATTTTCAACAGCACTTGTAGAGAAATAAAGATTCATTAATTCCTTAAAAGCCATAAAAATCAAGGGTATAGAGTCTAAAATAACGTTTTTTGTAAACAATACTCAATGTGCCACAATAGTGTCGATTGACAAAGCCGTCAGAGGCGCCGCGGGGTGCGCGTCGGTTATATTACATTTCCAACAACCAACATAATTTTAACAACATTATTTCTCAAAAAGGTAATATATTTACTTTAATAAAAATAATATCTACGAAATAATAAAATTTAAAATAAACATATCTCTTCCTGAAATAAAAAAATATTATGGATTTTTAAAGAACCACTTCTTATGCTCCAAAAATATGCCAAAATTAAAGTCCGATTTTGCACTTTTTGTGCATTATGTACTAGTTAATTAAAACATTTTTTATGCGTAGTGGAGCCATGCTGCAGTTATATTAGTAGTATAGTTGTTGCACGAATGGGTCGGCTTGATCGGGGAAGGACCACACTCTTACAGAATACCAGCGTGAAATATTAGCTTAATGCTGGCTGTGTTTCGTATGGTGAGTGTAGAGAACCGGAGACGGTTTTTACTGGAAACGAGGCATTCCATCTTAGTCTCACGGGTGACAACGCATCTGCATTTTCATTTGTAATCGAGGATAGATGTAGATATCTACGGGCCGCAGCAACTACTTACAATCAGGTGGACTGTGTGCTCGTTTGTCACCCTATTCTATAGAAAACATACAAAATAAAAAGGTGTATTCATTTCAACGATGAGAACCGTGGTGGCTCAGAGAAGCCCCGGTAGCTCAGATGGTTGGCTCTCGCGTTAAATTTCACAGTACGCTAGCAAACCGAGTTCGATCCCCGCTGGCGTCAATGAAATTGTTAATAGCAATTTTAAGTGCTGATCTACCACGTGCTCGGCGGTGAAAGAAAATATCGTGAGAAAGTCTGACTGTCTGAGAAATAAGAAAAAAATATTTCGAGGACATGTAAGTTCGCCAACACACATAGGGGCAGCGCGGCGGACACTTCTTTGCACTAAATCCCTCTCAGAAGTGAGGTAAGGCCCAGCAGTGGGACGTAAATAGGCTGTAACTTAACTATTTAAACGATGATAGTCTGAAATAATCAGCTGAACAAATTATAGCTAGGCAACAATAAAAACTAAATGAATGGATGTACATAAGTATAAAATTGAATAAATATATAACATGGGTACTCATTTCATTAAAAGGCTCCTGGTACTTGTTCGATTTACTGTATCTACAGTATTAATTATTTACGAATAGTATTGTAGGTATCAGCAATCTTGCTCTAGATTGAAACATAACGCAACGTTACGCGATTTGCAAAACTGAAACGTATGTAAAAAGTAAATCAAAAAGAATTAATTTTTTTTTAATTCTTTTGAATTTTGCAAAGTGCATACAGTTAAAATGTACATTAAAAAAACCGATATAAGAAACATATGTCTGAGGTGACCTTAAAAACCACAACCTGTTTATATTAGAATAAAAAAAAATTCAAAGCTCCGTTTATCTGCTCGAGGGCGCTAGATTCTTTACGATTCTAACAATTCAACCGAATTTGAACGTGATGCAATAGGGCAAACTTTAGTTCCTTTTTTCGCCACCCGCAAAACAAAGAACTAGAATTCACTACTGCGGACGTCTCTTAGATGGACACTATTGCACCTATTGCGTATTTACATTGAAATTTTGAAAATATTGCACTATATCCTCATTTTTATGTACTAAAACTGTAAATGATTAACAATTACACATATTTTGACACAAAACTGACAGTCAACACTAAAATTTTACGTACATTTCAAGTCAAATTTCCGCAACTAGCATGTTAATTCTAAGATAGCGGTTTGCTTCATACAAATTAAAAAACTATTTTACTCGTACTTAATGAGATAAAACAGAAAATGAGATTACAAATAAGGAGGTTGCTTACCCAGGCATTGTTTTAACACAATTCACCACACAATTAATATAAATTAGTACAAAATAATTGCTAACAACTTTGTTGTTAGCGCGCGTCAGTCACACTAATGGCTGACTCAATGCACGGACTATTTTATCGGATTTATTTGAATGCGATTGGGATGACATTTTCAATGTCATCCCAATCGCATTCAAATAACCAAAGTTGTTTACTCAAAAGCTTAGCGTATAATACCATCGGAGCCACGAAACCCATGACATCCCATAATATAGCAACGCATGACAGTATTGTGCGCTTTGTGCACTTCTCTACGGGCGGGTTTACATTAAGGCTAAACACGTCGGACTCTGGTGACCAACACAGACGGAGCACCTTGTGCGTATCAGAATCGTCGAATTCCTTTATCGCCGAAAGACGGTGTGATAATGGGATTGTGTCTAAAACCGGACGCGAATTACTAGTCCACTTGACAAGATCGAACTTGACCCGCTTTCATGAGCTTTATAACCTTGGCGGTGGTTAGGGTGGCCTCCTCCACGCTATCGACCGAGTATACAAAATCATCCATATATAATCCACTTTCAATTGCCCTCTTAGCTTTAGGATAAGAGGGACCTTCATCGTGGGCGAGCTGTCTCACCGTGCGTAACGCATGAAATGGGCTCGACTTTAAACCAAAGCAAACGCGGTTAAATTCAAACACCATTAGAGGTTCTTTTGGGTTGAAACGATATAAAATGCGTTGGAATCTACGGTCGCATTCACGGACCCCTATGCAAAGAAACATTTGGCGAATATCGGCGGAGAGTGCTATACTAAACAAAAGAAAATTGGCTATTATATTAAATAAACTGCCCTGCAAATTTTGCCTACTAAAGAGGATATCGTTAAGCGACAGGTGAGTGCTAGATTTAGCACTAGCGTCGAGCACTATACGTAACTTAGATGTAAGTTTGTCCTCCCTAATGACACCGTGATGTGGTATGAAATACGACGGTGTGTCTTCGTAGTTATCTAATTTCGAGGCCACAAGTGATATGTAACCTTCCCTTATATATTCGTTAATGACGCCGTCATAAGCTTCTTTTAACTGGGGTGAAGCGAGCATCCTACGCTCCAAGCTGTAGAAACGTTTTTCCGCCATTTGACGCGAAACGCCGAGAGATAAAACATCTTCTTTAAAGGGTAGCGCTACACTATATCGACCGTCGCGATCACGAACGGTCGTGCGGACGTAAATTTAATCGCATAATCTATCATCTGGGCTAACTATAGGTGGAACTTTCACCTCATCCATCTCCCAAAATTTGCGGACTAACGACTCGAGCGTTTCGACAGCCATACCACAATAAGAGGTTGCCGAAATACTATCCATGATGGGGGCGGAGCCAACGATAACATAGCCCAAGACGGTTTCCAATGCGTAAGTCGCGGTATGCCAGGAGTTGCCCCTGACCTTATTGTTTAACAAAAGATGAGGGAAAAGCGATGCTCCAATGAGCATGTCTATGTTTCCGGGAACGGCGTAAGTGTCGTCTGCTAGAGTCAAATTTTTAAATTCAATCATTGCCGAGGTGTCAACCGAAACGGTTGGCAGTCGTTCAGTGACTTTATATACTACTAGTGCATTTATATCAAAGTTAACATTACGATCTATCCGAGAATAAAATTTTAAATTTATATATCCCTGGGTAACTTTACTAGTACCTCCGATGCCTTTGATTACGGGACATGAAAGTGACCTATTTATTACTAAGCCTAAGCGCTGACAACATTGTCGCGTTATAAAGCTATTTTGGGATCCGCTGTCCAGCAATGTACGGACGCTTTGTTCATTTCCACGCGAATCCCTAACTACAATACGGGCTGTACCCAGTAACACGGTTGAAGGAGGCTGTGCTCCCATATTTGCCAATGAGCACAGAGCGACATCACCAGGTCGATCGCTAGAATCGTTGACTTTAGTAGGGGTGAATTCCTTGTCCGCTTTACATGACGCAGATATATTGCTATTTTCGAAATGTAACAACGTGTGACGTTTTCTGGCGCACTTATTACACGCAGAACTAGAATTGTATTTTGCAACTAAATGCTTATCGCTTAACCAATTCAGACAAGTTGTTTGTCCTTATTATTCTAAAACGTTCGCTGCGTGAATGTTTACGAAAGGTCGCACAATTGTATAAATTACCGTGTTGTTTATTTTTACATAGGATACAGGCCTTCGGGGGTGGTACCGACGCAGCGGTTACGTACTGTTACATCCCTATTTACACTGTCACATCACTATTTGTTAAAGTAAAATGCTGACTTGCAATTATTGCTGGTTTATTCAAATACAATATTAAAAATCAGCAATAATTTTGCTATAAATACGCAAGACTTTCCTAAATTCGTTCAGTTGGTTATTCTTCAGCTAAACTGCTCCCCAGCTACGGACCTGGTTCTTGCCTGCCGGCTGGCTATCAGTGAAAGCTAAGAATACACTCCGGGTCTACTCTGCCCTTCGCCAGGGCTATCGCGCTGTTATAATCCAAGTCGCGTATAAGTTTTATGTAATAGTAGAAATTCTGTGTCCGAACTTGTGTATGAGTAAAACTTTTAATTAATAAATAGTTGTCGAAATTTCAGTACTGTTTTTTTTTATAAGTGCTGGATAGGACAATCTAACATTTGGTGTCAGAAGAAAAGGGATTTCTGAAGTCCCTCGGGTCGCCTACTCCTGATGACGACCAGCTCCATACAGAAATCGGTCCAGACTCGCGATCCTGAACTAGCAAGTTGGCCACCTGCTGTCCCTGCCTGTCTTCCTGACGCTGTAAAAGGCCGACGCCAACCCTAGTCATCGCAGACAACGTGTCAGCATCGCTCCATTGTGCGTGAGGGTTTTCTGCCCAGCACCGAGTTATTGGCTGCACAAAAAACTAATATTTCTACACAAAATACATCGCGACACTTGGTTTGAGCGTTGACCCGTACCAACCGCAAACGCTGCACATTTCATCACTTCCGCCGCATCGCCGCACCGTCACCCGACACCGACGTCACCGAGCCGCCGCTGTTTCCATGAAATCGTTGTATCTACTAATAATACTGTGAGTGTTGTTTATTCGATTTATGTTGATTTATTTTTGTCATTTGCATTATTTTGCGTGTGGATATTTTATAATATATTTATATTATACTCTTAATTTCCTACTCCGTTTCACGTAATTAATTAAATTAATTCTTTAAAATGGTTAATGAAGGTGGAAAACTTGAAAAGAAAAGCGTTCAGTCGTGTTCAAGTTTGCAGACTGTAGGCATAGAGGAATTAAATTTTTCAATCCTCACTAAATTTATTAAGGCATTCGATGGCGATAGGAATAAATTATCACCATTTATTAGAAATTGCGAAAATGCTTTAAATCTAGCTACTGCGTCGCAACAAAGTATCTTATTCAAATACATAATTTCCCAACTAGAAGGCCAGGCTGAGTCCGCCTGCTCTCTTAAAATTTTTGAAACCTGGTCCGAGTTTAAACAATTTTTAAAATCCACATTTGGTGAAACCAAACATAGGGATCACTTACTTTTAGACTTACAAAGTTGCAAAAAAAAAAAATCGAACGAGTCTGTCACACAGTATAGTTTACGAATAGAAACATACCTCGCACGTTTACAGACGGACATTACACATTCCACTAGGGACCCTGGTGAATTAAGAGGTAGAATCGCCAGTACAGAAGACTAGGCGCTACATACCTTTTTACTGGGCTTACCTAGCCACATTTCAAATATCGTAAGGTGTCGTAATCCTACCTCTTTACAAGAAGCTATAAATCTCGCTATCCAAGAAGAAAAATTACAAAATTATATTCAATCTACTAGATCTTCCGAATATAGACCAAAGTGTAAACTTTGCGGCAAGTTAGGTCATTCAGAAAAAACATGTTTTTTAAATCGCCAACGTCATATTAACAACTTTCAAAATGAAATCCCAAATCAGGCTCAACCTTCTAAGTCTTCAAACTTGCAAAATAATAACTTTTGTAGATATTGTAAAAACATGGGTCATGATATATCTCAATGTCGTAAACGCCAATTTAATAATAACTCTACTCTACTCTATCCGCCCGCGATAAAATCTACAAATTTTGAGAAATTTAATTTGAATAAATTTATAGATACACTGTATCTACCAATATTTTAACTTGTATTTATCTCATTTTTAGGTAAGACGAACCGAATCACTGGAAACATAATTAAAAATCCACAATGCGTCATAACATACAATGAGAATAAAAAAGGCATCGATTTTAACGACCAAATGTCTTCATATTATTCTAGCTTGAAAAGAGGTGTGAAATGGTTCAGAAAAGTAATGATGGAGATATTATTTGGAATAGTCATAATAAACAGCTGGGTATTATACAATCACGGAATACCAGTTCAGACGCCAAAGAAGAATTTTATGGAAGCAATTATTGAAGCTTTGACTCAGGTGCCGATATTAACAGAAACAGGTAATATATTTTTCCGTAATATTTAGCACTAGGTAAAGATATTCTGTCTGAGAAAAAAAATAACTAAAAATGATAATAAAATACTTAACTGTAATTTAATACTGATACAATAACCTTATATTTTTTTCTCGGAGCAAGCTAGTTTTTATTAGTTGTTAAGTTTTAAGATAAAGTTAGCTTTAAAATAGCAACAATCTCACACGGCGTTTCCTCTCTTGGTTTATTATTTAATTTGTTTCTTTTATTACAGCTAATGAATGTGCTGCTATGCCAAAGACGAATCATACCTTCGAAACCAAAGGAATAAAAAGATGAAACTGTGCAAGTTGTTACAATAAGCTTTGTGCAACGTTAAATAGCAAATATGCTCAAAGAAAAACAAAAAAAAAAATTAAATCGTATTGCGCTGAGTGCAACAAGGGATATTGCGCTAAATGTTTTTACGAAAACCATCTATAACAGATAACAGTTAATAATAAAATAAAGTTGATCTCGATATTTCTGTACTTATGTTATTTCCCATCACTAAATTTATCCCAATTATACCATTACCTAGGTGCGGTAATGGGTCGATAAGCCTTATGTTTGTTTTTCTGTATATTTTCTAAATTAGCCATCGGAGCAATTTGCGACGCTAGTATAGGATAGGCTTACATTTTCTCAATAACCTAGTCAAAAAAATATTCAATATCAAAAGTTTTCGCAGAGTTATTAGAGTTTGAAGTGACCCATATCTTACCAGATTTATTGACCCATTGACGCACCGGTGAAAAGTTTAGATATAAGGCCTATAAACCTGGTAACGCACTGGGGGAATAATGTCTCAAATAGTTGCCGCAGCGAACGTGTTAAGAATAAAAAATTTGGAAGTAAAAAACGACGAGGCAAAGATATTAAATTCAAAGGTTTTTTTTTAATACATTATATATAATAATTTACTAGCTACCCTAAAATCAGCTTTTTGAAAACATTGCTAGCGTACAGCAAACTCACATTGGGTTATTATTTTAGTTTGTTAGTTTTATTTTAGGTTATTTTTTTTTTAAAAATTTAAATGTAAATGTTTATAGGCCACAGCATCCACTAACCATCAGGTAGACTGTGTGCTTGCTTGTCACACCCATTCTATAAAAATAACATAACTGTAAGAAGTAGTTTCAATAACTAACTATAAACTAATATATATTATTTTCTTTTACAGTTGGCTACTCAAGAAATCAAACAACAGGCAGCAGAACTAGAATTACAGACAAATAAAATTCTTTTGGAAAAAGCTGCATTAGAATTGAAGATTTTAAAAAACAGTTTAAAAATAAAACAAGTGATTAGTTAAATTATGTTTTATTTTAACCTTGTTTAATTTTTTTTTACTATTGAGAAAAAAATCTATTGACAACAGATTGTCTGACCAAAAAACCATTACTGTTGGTGTTTTCTTGTACAGGAACATTATCGATGTTACTGATTAATATATTGTCATCAGTGTCATCAGTAGAAGGCATCATGACATCGTCTAACATTGTTGATATATTGTGCAGTGTGGCACATGCACGTAACACTGCCACAACGGTTTCCTTTTTGATTCCCATTCCCATCTGGAGACAAGGAAACCTCCGTTTCCAAATTCCAAAGGTCCTCTCAACAGTATTTCATGTTTTAATATGACTAATATTATACAGTTCTTGTCCAATACTATTAGGTGACAAAAATGGTGTTAGCAACACACTGCTCACTGTCTCCAAGTAGCATACCCTGTCCTTGTAAATTTTCAATGCTTAACCTTTGTTTGACAGAACTTCTATTATATATAAACTGTCATGTGTGCTGCCTGGCCAACGTGCAACCAAATCAAAAAATTCTAAATTAGGTCCTGTTACTGCCTGCACATTGATTGAAAAAAAAACCCTTTCTGTTTCTATACACTTCAGAAGACATTCCACCAGGACTTCTTATTTTAATATGTGTACGGTCAATACATCCTATCACTCCAGGAAATTGTGCCACTTCAAAAAACTTTTGTCTGCAAGAAATATTCAGAAGTTTAGTATGTTACTATTAAAAGTATGTTGAATGTAGAATATGTATAATATTTATTAATGTCTATTAGCATTTTTGTATCATGAATATACTTTACTTGATTGATATCTTCCACTGTAGATGGAAATTTTACAAACATTTTCATTTGTAGTGCTATTGAATTAGACACAGTAGTTATAATTGTTGATACTGACTGTTGGCATATATTCATGACATCCCCATCTAGTTTCTGAAAAAATATGAAACCAGGTAAGTACCTACTTGCATAAGTGATAGATTTATTTAATTCAGTCACAGTATCCTGTGTACCTTGCTATAACATCACTTTACAGTGAGGTTTGCAGATATTGTGATCAGGTTGTGCAGCAATAATTTATAAAAGGTACCTAATATTAAAGGTCTATAGCACACAGTATGAAAACTCCCAGTAGCATAGTATCTCAACGTAACGAGAATCATTATTTCTGGAGCAAACGGCTTTTATTTGATCACAATAAACAAATCCTAGAAAATAACCACGCAATGAAACACATAACCTCACAAATTGACCTTTCAAAATCATTCATTACGAAGTTAAGTAAGGGTTGAGCCTTACTTAAAGTTAACGGTTCCTTAGGCCTACTAATGAACCATTAACTCACTCTGAGAGTCAACTTTTTTAAATCTTTACTTAGTGACGGCTTAAGTAATCATTAAACGTCTCGAGTGCGGCAGTAAATGAATTTGGTTCCTTTTGATTATATGGTGTAAGCAGAGCTATATTTCGAAACAACATATAATTTTCTACGTCAACCAATGGCACATGCAACAAAAATATGATTTTATTATTTATATAATAACAGATTATCTTACAAAGTCTTAAAATTAAATGTATATTCTTAATATCTAAGGAAACAGGCAATACTAAATTACTAGGTAGATATCTATAGTTATCGGCAAGCTCTCGGTATAACTGTTGCGGCGTTACAACAGCTGGATGTAAAATATCCTTACTGCTAAACAAAATAGCGTTTATAATATCTTCTTATTGAAAAGATAGTGTAAGAATCGAGGTTTCTAACGTGTCAAAAATTTCACTAATACTAATAGATATTTGTAGACCATTGGTTATTTCGGAAATATTTTTAATCTTAATAGAGAGATTGTCGATAGCTATAGTTAGTTTTGCTTCATTGTTTTTATTTTATTTAATGTATCATTATAATTGTTTAGGCCTAATTTTAACGTTTGGCGATCGGCGTCGGCGCTCGGGTCGAGCGGGGAACGAACCTGACGGCGGAGGCGCGGGGGGTGCGGGCAGGTGCGGCCTACGGCCGCGCCGGCCTCGGTTTTTCGGACTTCACTTGTCGCAGAGCGTGGAACTGAGTAGTTGCCCGTTGTGTTAATAGCTTAGTCGCACCTCTGCCTTAACGTATATACTTCGCGAACCTGAGTAGTTTGCCGCGCGGCCCGGTGATATTGCATTTTTCACAAAGGTCGAGTTGGTATGTGACGCGCGTTCGGTTAAATCTTGTTGGACTTTATTGGATTAACCTAATGACAATTGGCTTGTCTCCAATTAACAAGTGAGAAACGAGTGTAATTTACTAGATTCTTAAATTTTTGTGACGGACTGCCACTTCGATATAAAGAATAGAGGTGAAGCCTTGGGGTCGGCGGTTCTGCAACCAGCGGGAAGTCAGGTTACATAATTTAACACAATCCCACCACAACACAGTCAAGCACACCCACACTTACACCTGAATCTTCCTAAGGTAGACCCGACTTCGAAGAAATAGGTAAGTTTTTGTTTGGTTCCCTTTTTACCGCTAACGTGTAATATTCCACAAGCCATTTAGGCCGACCTCCTGTTACTCGTCGAGTGGAGCCCCTGATGGGCCCGGGTTCTACGAACCTTTGCCCGGGTAACTAGAGGCCGTATCATTTGGTAGCCAGAGCGCGGTTTTCCTGATGGGTTTTGAAACCACTCCCAGCTCAATACGTAACGTTTGTTGCAATACGTATTAATAATTTTGTTTTGTTCGCGTGTTATTTGTTAGCGGATAGGATCGGTGTATAGAACCGTGTAGTAACCGTATTTTTTGTTTTATTTACTTTATTCGGTCGCTTACTTTGTTAGTGGTAGGTAGAATTGTGCCACGCCCGCGGCCGGGCGTAAGCGTACTGTTTAGGTACTTACCTTAGGTTTAGGTACACGCGTCGAGTAGGGTTTATAATTACCGTTGCTACATAAGCGTGGCAATTGCAAATATTGTATACGTAATAATTATCAATTAGCGTTGTCTCGTAAACCGACTGTAGTTATTACTCGGGGAATAGTAATTTGTTTGAATTAAATTAATTGCGTAGTATAATTTACTGATTGGATAAATAGCATTTTGTATTGTATTATTTTTATTGTGATAATTAAACTAATTGTGTAAAGTAATTTGTACTAAGTTTAATTCGGTGATAATCGTACCTTGTAATGATGCCTTCACACCGGTCACCGACGCTTCGCTTACAAGCGGAACTGCGCTGGGCTGCGAATGCTCACAGCTTGATAGGGAGACCCGATAGAATCCATAGCTTGGAGAAGCGGCTCGAGCAAGTCACGGCCCGAAGGGCCGTAGTGGAGGAGGCATGCTCCGAGATTATGGCTTCGGGAGCGGAACAGGGAGTCCTAGACTCCTGTCTTTCCGACTATGAGCAATTTTTTGCTCTCACGGATGACCTGATTGAGGCAGGGGCCAAGCAGGCTAGTGACGCGCGCGAAGCTCGGCTGGGTGTCCTGCTCGAGTCCCCTCGGAAGCAGCCCACTCACCCGGAGCTGTTGGGACGACTTCCCACTCTGGACCTGCCAAGGTTCTCCGGGGTCCTCTCCGAGTGGTTAACATTTGTGGGACTTTTTGGCAGCCTAGTGGATGCCCGGAGGGATTTAACACCAAGCCAGAAGATGGCGTATCTCCTGGCCTCATTAGAGGGGGAGGCCTTGGGCGTCGTCGGCCATTTGAAGGTGTCGGACGACGCCTACCTGAACGCTCGGAACCTCCTTGCCGGAAGGTATGCCAACGTACGGCGAATTGCGGACGAGCACGTCAAACTTCTGTTAAACCTCCCGTTGCTAAAGGACCGGGCCCGACTACGACCGGACATCGTAAATCCGGTTTTGGTGGCCTGCAACTCGTTGAGACGGCTGGATTTGCCGGTGGACGAATGGTCCTTTTTGTTGCTCCATATTGTGCTGTCCCGCCTACCTCTCGATCTTCGACTCCATTTTGAGGAGAGGTACGGCGGAGACGGCGCCTCCTATATTCCTCCCTTCAGGGATCTGCTGCGGTTCTTGGAGGAGCAGTGCCGGCAGATTGAAAACGCAGCGGGCACCGCCGGAGATCTGCGGACTGCTAACCGAACCGTGACCAGGGAAAGGCGAAACCCCCCGGCCAAGTCGTTGTCAACCCCCCTCAGACCGAGTGGTGCTCCTGCGGGAGGGCGCCCCCCTCCTATCATCTTATAGTGGCCTAGTGGCCAGGAAGGCGCCCCCCTGCTCCTATTGTAGAGCAGCAGAACACCAGGTGACGTCGTGCCCTAAATTATTAGGCAAGCCTGCCTCAGCGAGACGAACCATCGCCAGGGAGCGCCGCTGGTGCTATTCATGTTTAGAACGGCACCTCCAACGAGACTGCCCGCACCAGCGGCCCTGTCCGCACTGCCAGGGCAAGCACCACGCCGTTTTGTGCCTGGGCGCGAACGGCTCTTTCTCTCGGGGCTCGGCTGGGCCCTCATCAGGACAGGTGACGCTCGTCGCTCTCCTACCGACGACCCTGCCCCTGGGTTCGGAGGGGGTTCCCCTCACGACCAGTCGGGGGGTCGTTCCCCCAGGGGCGGGGGGTTCGTCACCCCCCTCGGAGGGTCGAGAGGGACTTCGCGGCCACTCAGCGGTCAGCGAGATCCTTCTCACCCCCATTAGCAGAGAGGCCGCGACTGGAGTACCACCCCCCCCCTTTGGTCGGTCCCGCTACTACGGGCTCCCTGAGACCTCGAAGCTGTCCAGGGCCTCCAGGCCAAGGTTCCCAGAAGCCCCCCAGGTCGGCCCGTTCTGCGATTTTCATCCACGGGTCATTGAGATGCCGCCGGAATTCCGCTTTCCGGACCCCCCGGCTTGAGTGCCGGTCCGACGAAGGCAGCTCCTGCTAGGAAACTGCCGCCCTAGCTCCCACCACGGCCGCCTTCACTGATCCTTTAAGCCGTCCGCAGTCCACCTGTCAAACTGTTCTATTGCCGACGGCCGCCGTGAAGGTGTACAACCCGAGTGGCGACTGCTTAACTGTTCGCGCTCTATTGGATTCAGGTTCACAACGCTGTGTGGCCTCCACTCGGTTAGTGGGAAGACTAGGGCTCCCCTGGAGCTCCAAATCATGCCCAATGGTAGGTATTGGAGGTGCAGAGCCTCCTGCTCCTAGGGGACAAGCAAGGCTGGTGTTTGGTCCTGCAAGCGAACACCTCCACATCTTAGTTAAGGTAAATGTCCTCGATGATATTGTAGGCTTTCTCCCTAATGCCCGTATAAATGATAGCGCGGTTTGTTGTACGTCTGGCTTGAGACCGGCAGACCCTCAATGGTCCCAACCTGGGCCGATAGATTTGTTGCTGGGGGCCGACGTGCTGGGGTTCATCCTGTTAGGCGAGATACGAGCCCTACAGCCCGATGGCTTGTCAGCCGTGTCCACTGTATTTGGGCACAGTTTCTTTGGACCGGTTCTGTGGTCTCCACCGCATCAGGCAGCCGACCCGCTCCCGGTGGCGGGCGTGTCTCTTTCGGACGTCGTCCAGCGGTTCTGGGAAATTGAGGAGCCGCCACACGCGCCTCGAGTCAACCCTCTGGACCGTGAGTGCGAGTTGTTCTACCAGAACAATACCGGCCGCCGTGTCGACGGTCGCTTTGTCACCCGCTTACCCTTTCTTGACTCACGGCCTCCTTTGGGCCAATCTCGGACCATGGCCGAAAAGAGGTTGCTTTCTATGGAGCGCCGTATGCGTCGCGACACAGCCTTTCGCGACAAGTATGTCGAGTTCATGCGCGAATATCAAGAGCTGGGTCACATGTCACCTTCTCATTTCGACTGGCGATCACATGAACACTACTTCCTCCCCCACCACGCGGTTTTGAAGTCCCCTGGGAGTAAGATTCGGGTGGTTTTCGACGGCTCCGCCCCCCTCGTCCAATGGGGTGTCCCTGAACCAGTGTATCCACTCTGGTCCTAAATTGATCAAGGACATATCCGACATTTTGACCCACTTCCGTCGGCATCAAGTTGTTTTTGTAGCCGACATTCGGATGATGTTTCGACAATCAGTGGTCCACCGTGATGACCGTCGATATCAGCTGATCCTGTGGCGCGAGAAGCCCAGCGATCCGATACAAGTGTTCGAGTTGAACACCACCACCTATGGACTCCGATCCAGCCCGTATGTCGCCATGCGAACCCTCCTCGAACTAGCTGAGAGAGAGCGCCTAAGATACGCTCGGGGGGCTTCTATTTTGGAGACCTCGGTCTACATGGACGATATTTGTACGGGTGCCTCCACCGTCGAGGAGGCCCTCGTATTGCGAGACGAATTGATTGCCATCCTGAAGTCGGGAGGTTATGAGCTGCGCAAATGGTTGTCGAACTCCCCTCATATTTTAAAGGACCTCCCAGGAGAGGATCAACAAGACCCTCATCTATTCGAGCACCCTGACAATCCTAATTTGTTGGCTGTGCTTGGCATTCAATATCAGCCAGTTCAGGATACCTTCACGTATCGAGTCAAGCTCGATCCCCCCCCTAAATCATGGACCAAGCGCTCTGTGTTGTCAACTGTAGCTCGCACCTTCGATCCTAATGGTTGGATTACTCCGGTCATCTTTTTGGCTAAGTGTTTCCTTCAAAAACTCTGGATATCCGGGTTGGGTTGGGACGACCCTATAAGCGGTGCTCTCTTGCGAGAGTGGCTCTCAATTGTGTCCTCCCTTCCAGACATCGACCGGGTCTCCATGTCAAGGTGCTTCCTCCCTCCAGGGAAATGCAGGGTTACCCTGCACGGATTTTGCGACGCCTCTGAGAAGGGTTACGCTGCTGTTGTATATTTGCGGACGGTGAGCTCTTCTGGCCATACTTCCGTCCATCTCGTACTTGCTAAAAGCAAAGTGGCTCCCATTAGGTCCCGCTTAACTATCCCTAAGTTGGAACTGTCTGGAGCTGCTCTTCTCACGCGACTGCTCAACCACGTTCACTCCTCCTTGAAGTCGGTAATCGACATTACGGACGTCTACGCTTGGTCGGACAGTGAGATAGTACTTTGTTGGCTCCGAGCGGCACCTCACAATCTTGAGGTCTTCGTGTCGAACCGCGTGTCCCAAATCCAGAATTCTGTCACTTGTCTAACGTGGAGACATGTCCCAGGGGAATTGAATCCAGCAGACTGTGCTTCTCGTGGCTGTGAAGCCTCCTACTTTGTTGATCACCCGCTGTGGTGGGGGCCCGGCTGGTTAGCTGAGTCTCAGGCGTTCTGGCCCCAGAACAAATACTCTGAACCAATTGAATTGCCTGGCTTACGAGCCCGAGTAGGAGTGGTCAAGGATAAGCCCACTCGTGATCTCTCCTTACTAGAACGGTACAGCTCTCTCGACAAGCTTTTGGGAGTAACTGCTTGGTTGCGTCGATTTGTCCGCAACTCGAGAGACCCATCTAACCGAATATCTGATTCCGCCTTGTCCCCTAGCGAGCGGCGCGAAGCCTTGATGCATTGGACCCGTATGATCCAAGCGGAGCATTTCGAGCTCGTGATTGATACCTTGAAGCGGGGCTTAGTTGTCAAGGGTGCGCTGGCCCGCCTGAACCTCTTCCTGGATGACTCGGGGATGCTTCGCGTGGGCGGACGTTTGAAAAATTCTCAACTGCCGTACGAGGCTCGACACCCGCTACTGCTCCCCAAGGACGGCGCCTTTGTTCGGTTGCTGGTAACTCACTACCATGTTCAGAATGCCCACGCTGGGTGCAACGCTCTTTCGGCCATTTTGCAGCGGGAGTTTTGGATTTTGGCGGGTCGACGCACCATTCGGAGCGTCATCTTTAAGTGCATATCTTGTTATAAGTTGAAGGCCCCCATATCACAGCCGATGATGGGCGACTTACCACCCGACCGCGTCAGGGCCATCCGACCATTCGCGGGAGTCGGAACTGACTTCGCTGGCCCCTTCCTCGTCAAGTCCTCTAACCTTCGTAACGTGCGTGCTCATAAGGCCTATCTGTGCGTTTTCGTGTGCCTCTCCACTAAGGCTGTTCACTTAGAACTTGTAAGTGCCCTTAGCACGGAGGCCTTTTTGTCCACACTTGGTCGCTTCGTATCGCGTCGCGGTTTACCGGACCTGATCCGGTCGGATTGCGGAACGAATTATAAGGGTACTGATAGGTATTTGAAGGAGGTCGTTGAATTTCTGTCTAGCAACAGGACCTATTTAACTACTGCGATGTCCAAGAAGGGCATCCAGTGGAAATTCGACCCTCCGGCTTGCCCACACTGGGGCGGTATCTTTGAGGCGGTGGTGAAGGTTGCAAAGACGCATCTCCGTCGCGTTATTGGCGAAACTATTTTGACATTTGAAGAGCTTGCATCTGTATTCTGTAAAATTGAAGCAGTCCTCAACTCTCGGCCCCTCTGTCCTCTCTCGTCCGATCCGAATGATTTAGAGGTTCTAACCCCTGGCCACTTCCTGATAGGCCAGCCGCTTAACGCCCTGCCCGAGTACCCCTTCCGGGAAATAATCTCTTCGCGGTTGAGCAGATTTGACATGCTGCAACAAATAACTCAGAGTTTTTGGCACCGATGGTCTCTGGAGTACCTACATCTTTTGCAGCAGCGCGTTAAGTGGTCTGACAAGACGGACCCCCCCTCGGGTTGGAGACCTCGTGTTAGTTAAAGAACCTAACGCCTCGCCCTTGTATTGGCGCCGTGGGCGCATTGTCAAGTTGTCGTATGGACCGGATGGGATTCCTAGGGTGGCCGAGGTTTTGGTTGGAGATTCGGTTTTGCAACGTGCCGTCTCTACCCTATCCCGTTTGCCAATTTACTCGCGGACCTAGATCCTCATGTCCGGGACGGGGGGCTTGTTTAGGCCTAATTTTAACGTTTGGCGATCGGCGTCGGCGCTCGGGTCGAGCGGGGAACGAACCTGACGGCGGAGGCGCGGGGGGTGCGGGCAGGTGCGGCCTACGGCCGCGCCGGCCTCGGTTTTTCGGACTTCACTTGTCGCAGAGCGTGGAACTGAGTAGTTGCCCGTTGTGTTAATAGCTTAGTCGCACCTCTGCCTTAACGTATATACTTCGCGAACCTGAGTAGTTTGCCGCGCGGCCCGGTGATATTGCATTTTTCACAAAGGTCGAGTTGGTATGTGACGCGCGTTCGGTTAAATCTTGTTGGACTTTATTGGATTAACCTAATGACAATTGGCTTGTCTCCAATTAACAAGTGAGAAACGAGTGTAATTTACTAGATTCTTAAATTTTTGTGACGGACTGCCACTTCGATATAAAGAATAGAGGTGAAGCCTTGGGGTCGGCGGTTCTGCAACCAGCGGGAAGTCAGGTTACATAATTTAACACAATCCCACCACAACACAGTCAAGCACACCCACACTTACACCTGAATCTTCCTAAGGTAGACCCGACTTCGAAGAAATAGGTAAGTTTTTGTTTGGTTCCCTTTTTACCGCTAACGTGTAATATTCCACAAGCCATTTAGGCCGACCTCCTGTTACTCGTCGAGTGGAGCCCCTGATGGGCCCGGGTTCCACGAACCTTTGCCCGGGTAACTAGACTACTAGAGGTATTTTATTACAGAGGTAGTAATTAAAATGTTTTCTTTCATCAGAGAAGCCAATTGTTTTTCATCGTTTTGTACAGAAGTTATTGCTTCATCATACTTTAAAGCGTCATCTTCATCTAGAGTACCAAATATATGTTTTAACATTGTACCAATACCTCCAAACCAGGCGCTACGCTTGGTTCTGTTATCTAATAAGTGTGAGATGGATTCAAAGTCCTTGTTCAAGTCCCGGTTACGTACAGCTAATGGTTGAAGCATATTGTGATATTCGGTAATAATCTCTAGAATCCTAGTTAGATCACATAAAAATTTTATTGGTTCTAGAGCGTTTCCTACATTTCTAATGTGGGGGCCAAAGTGCGAGATATCTATCGGAAATAACGCTTTTAGTTGGGCATTATTGATTTTTAATGTACCTAAGTAATCAAAGTAGATTCCTGCACTCGAAGTTATCGGTTGAATATAATCTTGATGCGATTGACATTGAGTTGGAGTTCTGTAAATAATCACTATAATTAATACTAAACAAAAGTAAGTATTGATTAATTTAACATTTTAATAACTATATTTTGTATATTTAATAAATTTACTAACTATATATTGTATATTAAAAAATTTAAGATGGCGAGACTACGCTCATAGGTAAGTATATATATTGTTACAAATATAAACACAGATTGACTTTTTAAAAAGATTTTAATGGCCTTTGGCCTAACAAATATTGAATAACTTAAAAGCTTAAAACAAGATTTAAAATAATGACGCTAGTATTCGAGCAAAGCTTCCGCACTCCGTGATGACCGTCGGCAAAAAGGGGCGAGTGACGCCAACCGCCCTCCTATATAGCCCGGCGCGGCGTCGGCGCTCTTGATTCAGACCTTCTCTTCTAACACGGCCTCTCCTTACGGGGCTGCGTGCTCGAAGCCCTCAGCAGGAACCGTGGATGGCTCAGCAACACTCACCGCGTCCCGCGGCTGTTCGACGTCACCATCGACGATCTCTGAGAAGATACACACAATCTAAGAGACATTTATTTATATCGCGTATTAACAGTTGATCTGAATTCATATAGTTCATAAAAGAGTCAGATTATATACCCAATTAGCCAAACAAGTCAGTCAGTCAGAACAGTCAACATGAACAGTTATCAACGCTACACAAAAGCGTTTCAAGTCACATAGGTTTTACACAGGTCTCTTCCCACGCAACCGAATACCCCGCACAAACTCGCGTGTGCAAACAGGATTTACATCAGTCTCTAGCAGGTCACCCCAGATACCTAATAATAGCTGGATTTACACAGGTCTGTTGTCGGTTGCGCCACCGACTCACCCCAGAAACCACCAGTGTCAGGGTCAACCCAATACCATGCGCACAGGATTTACACGGGTCTCTTCCACTGAACACAACACGTAACGTAGTCAAAATCAGTAAACACGGGCTTGTTTGGTACATAATCTAGCTCAAGAATAGGGAAAGATTATCTTCTCGACTGTCACAGCACCAACACATGACCAAGCGCATTCGCTGCGGCACCTCTAAAGGAACTCGCGCGATCGCGGTACGTGTAATCAGATTTGCGATTTCTGCAAAAGTCCCGTATGAGAGCTATAAACAAAGCATACATCGTTTGAGTCATTATAAAATAAGCTAACAAATTACATACGAATCAAGACAGCTCCCTTCGTAACACATTATCAATTCTATTTTGAAATTGATGTAATCGAGCTCCTCCTACTTCAATACACATAAGTCGTTACAATCATAAAAGCAAACCTTTATTCGACAAACATTTTACTTTACCCACTTAAAACATATTTAACATAAATCCATAAAAATAACATAGCTCTCGACACATTTTTTTTCACCCCACAAGCTCTAGGATAACATGCCTCACTTAAGTGACCCGATAAGGTAAGTTTTGGGTGAGTTTAAGTCGAGAGTCGAGAATACTGTAAATTAAGTGGTTTATGTAATAACTTATGTCCCGTTTGGGTTCACATTCTTATCAAAAACATAGTTTTAACTTTTGGATAAGAAATATAGCAAAAAAATATAGAAATACGTGGGAACTGATCGAGCTCCACAAGGCACTTGACATAATATTATGCGCCTTTGTTTACTCCAATATTCCAGAGGTCTGTTGACAGATGAGGGGTTATTAGGTATGTAAAATAACAAAGCAAATATAACAGCAATCGTACTACTAGTACCTTCAAAAAAAGCAGCACATATTTCGAGTGATAATTGCTCTGTGATGTAGTGTTGTAGCCCACACGACATAGATATAAATTAGAGTTAAGTTTGTAATAAAACAGCATTATAATTAAAGATTTAGTACCAACAACACGTCTTCTTATTGACACCTTTTAAATATTACAGCTCGGTCTAAACTGACCATCTATTACCTACCCAGGTATTCTATTCCATTGGTAAGACAGGTGCATTTCTTTAAATTAATTGAAAAACCTGTTTCAGTTAGCGTTTTCATAACCGAATCTAATAAAACGAGGTGTTTGTCAATCCCATCCGTCATTATTGATATGTCATCGATGTAGACCATACTTTTCCAGCATCAATGAAGGAGTTTAAGCATTTTAGAGATAGTCTTTTGATGAAAAATCGGCGCGTTTGCTAAACCGTAGGTGTACCTTGCAATATTCATACTGGGCCTCTGGTGTAACGAATACGAATCGACTCTTCAGCAACTATAAGTTGATGGAAACCGGAAACCATATCCAGAGAGCTAAACCAGCGAGCATTACCTAACCTGTCTATGTAGTCGTTGATCAAGGGGAGAGGATATCTAGTTATGACGGTTACTCAATTTAATGCACGATAGTTCACGACTATTCTATCAGAACTACCCTTCTTTTTTACTAGCAAGATCGGACTAACGTATTCTGAAATAATACTAGTTTTTACGGAATTTATCGCGTATATTTTAACTTTTTAAATACCCGACGTTTCGAACGCTTTACAGCACTCATGGTCACGGGCAGGACTGAGATGTTCAACGTCCATCTGTCATACTTAACCGCGGTTACCATAGATTAAAATTTAACTTTTGTTCCGATCTATGCAGTATGAACTTATGGTATCTTGAAGTCTTGCAGTTGTATGCTTGGGTTGGGATTTAATTTTATTTATTATAGGATCCCAAGCAGATGGTAGCACCCAGCCATCTTCTCTATTGAAATTAGGATGTTTTTTGATTTCAATAGCCTCGCGAATCATCCTTGGAAGGAATCGGTGTTCTTTAGCGAGGATCTGCGGTCTATCAAATCTGATATAGTGACGGGGGCGATCCTGTACGTGTTCACAGACTGCAGACTTCCCGGAGCGTCGATTCTTCACATCGACCCTTTTCTGGATAGCAAGGGAATAATGAGGGTAGGAGGTAGGATCCAACACCAAACACCCTATTATACTTCCCCACCGAAGTCACTTCACGGACTTAGTCGTTGATGAAGCTCACAAAAGAACCATGCATGGCGGTCCAACTCTTATGCTGAACTATTTGCGCACAAAATACTGGATACCGTCAGCAAAGAGTGCTGTCAAGGGGTATGTGCGCCAATGTGTCACTTGTGTTCGTCAAGCAGCTGCAACGAAATCCCAATTCATGGGCCAATTGCCATCATGCAGGGTTACACCAGCAAGACCTTTTCTACGCAGCGGAGTGGATTTTGCTGAACACATCAATACTCGAGTATCTAAGGGACGCGGAAACAAATCCTACAAGGGTTACATAGGCCTCTTTATCTGCATGGTTACAAAGGCTATTCATTTAGAGGTTATCAGTGATCTCACAGCCGAGAGCTTTATAGCTGCGTTTAAGAGGCTTGTTGCGCGACGAGGCCAAGTGTAAGTGAAATTTGGAGCGACAATGGGACGAATTTCGTCGGAGTCTCCAAAGAACTTTGTAAGCTTGTCACCGCTGAACAGTCGTCCGTCGCCGTGGAAATAAAAGAGTGGTTAAGTAACCACAGCACTAAATGGCATTTTATTCCCCCACATGCACCAAATTTTGGAGGTTTGTGGGAAGCCGGAATAAAATTCACCAAAGGAGAATGACCATAGATGTATGGAATCTCGTACCAAGTTGCATCAAAATCAAACTTTGTTTTTTATAGACTACACTAATCCTATTAACTCCTACAAAAGTCCTTTTTGAAAAAAAAACCCGGGTTTTGGAGTTATTTTATAAAATCGAAAATAACCTAAAAACCATTACGTCACTTTTTCGATGCTACCAACGACCTATTTTAAATTGACACTTTAAACATGGACAAACATTATTGCTCTAAAAACCAATAATATTAGTAATCCATTAATATTTGTAAGAATTACGAGTCATAGCAACACATAGCCGCGCCATCGGATGCGTGACTGAAACTCGGATATTTGCCCGACCTTTATACATATTGCCAATACTGTGAGTGGGTAACGTATCTAAAGGTAATATGAATATAATTGGACGCAACCGCGATCACACTACCACACCAATATCAATAATACATTATCATAAGTGTGACCATCCAGACCGAAAAAAGCTCGTTGAGTCTAGAGCGTCTTTAACCCTTTAATCTCATAAATCATAATCATAAACACTCACGCCTGTCACCCAGAGGGGTAGGCAGAGACTACGGACTTCCATTTGACACGATCCTGACATACCTCTTTCGCCTCCTTTACATCCATATATCTACGCATACATGCTCGTCGGTTAAGGGTACTCCTAATTTGGCCCGTTTTCAATAAATCGCCAATTTGGTCGATAAATTTTCGCCTAGGACGTCCCTTTCCGACTCTGCCATTCGCTTCTGCAACATAAATTTTCTTTGTCACTCTTTCCTCATTCATTCTTTCCACATGACCAAACCACCGAAGCATTCCTTTCTTAATCCTGGTCACATCATCTTGCATACCACATTTATATTAATTATTTATATTATTTAAAATATATTTACTTTAATCATTCATCATTTTCCTGAAAAAAATCATCTTTTTTTTTATAGAAGAAGGGGCAAACGAGCATGCGGCTCACCTGATGTTAAGTGACTACCGACGCCCGTGATCAACTGCAACACCAGGGGAATTGCAGGTGCGTTTCGGCCCTTTAGAAGGGAGTAAGCTCTTTTCTTGAAGGTCCCCAGGTCGTATCGGTCCGGAAAAATCGCCGGTGGTAAACTATTCCACAGAGAGGTTGTACGCGGAAGAAAACTCCTTTTGAAACGTACAGTGGTTGACCGCAAAGCATCCCGATGGTGTGGATGGTATCGGGACGTTTGCCGCGTAGTGCGTTCACGAAATTTGGCGGCTGGGATTAATCCGAACAATTCCTCAGAGCACTCTCCACGGTATATGCGAAAGAAAATGCAAAGAGATGCAACATCTCTTCGCAGTGCCAGTGAGTCGAGCCGATCGGAAAGCACTCAGTCGTCGACGATTCGAGCCGCTATACGCTGGATGCGGTCAAGTGGAAGGAGCTGGTACTGGGGAGCCCCAGCCCAGAGATGGGAACAGTATTCCATGTGCGGCCGACCCTGCGCCTTGTAAAGTTGCAGGCGGTGTGCCGGCATGAGATACCGTCCCGCTCTGCTGAGCACGCCAAGCTTTTTAGAGACCAATTTGGCCTTCTCTTCCAAGTGACCACGAAACTGCACGTCGACGACGTCGACGCCGAGGATTCCGATACTGGCTGAGGCAACAAGGGGAGTGCCTTGAAACTGAGGAGATACCACAAAGGGGTTCTTTTTAGCAGTTAACGCGCAAACTTGTGTCTTCTGGGGGTTAAACTGGACTAGATTTAGTCGCCCCCAATCCGAGACTCTGTTCAGCAAAGACTCGACTTCAGAGTTTGTCCCGGCACTCGGAGAGATTTTCCCGAGAAATATTGGCTCGGCCGGTGTGAAGAGCATCACCAGTGCTGTCATCTGCATAGCAATGCATGTTACGGGTTTGCAACATCATTCATCATTGATATGCAGAAGAAACAGCGTTGGCGATAGCACGCAGCCTTGTGGAACACCAGCATTAATAGACCTGCAATCGGAGCTTGCACCGTCTACAACGACCTTGATGCTCCGATCTGCAAGAAAGCTGGTGATCCAATCGCACAATTTCTCGGGAAGCCCATAGGATCCCGATCGAAGGCCTTCGCAATGTCCAAACTAACGGCCAACGCCTCCTCCTTGGACTCTACTGCCTCCGCCCATCTGTGAGTTAGGTAGACCAGATGATCACCAGCTGACCGACCTCGGCGAAAACCGTATTCACGGTCACTAATCAGCTGATGATCCTCAAGTGCCTCATGAGCTGGCAGTTTACAATGCACTTCATTGTTTTGGAGAACAAGGAGGTGATGGCGATAGGTCGGTAGTTGGACGGTTCTGAGCGGTCGCCTTTTTTAGGGATCGAGTGGACGAAAACCGTATTCCATGATTTTGGGACTACGCCTAGGGTGTAGGAGTACCGGAAAAGACGCGTTAAGACCGGTGCCAACTCTGATGCACACGTTCTCAGCACAATTGGGGGATACCGTCGGGCCCACTCGAATTGTGGATGTCCAGGGAGAGGAGTGATTTGCGAACCGAACGCTGTGTGAATCGGACCTCCGGCATGGAGCACTCATACCGCGGGATGGTCGGCGGCGTACTCCTCCCGTCATCCAGAGCCGAGTTGGACGCAAAAAAAGAGCTTAGCAGATCGGCTTTCTCGTTTGCGGCATGTGCCAGTGAGTCGTCCTCCCTGTGCAGAGATGGGAGATGGCTGACAGAAATTCACCTGGACAGCCTTGGTGAGAGACCAGAATGCACGGGTTCCAGAAGGAAGGCGAACTAGTTCTGCCAATTCTGCCTATGTGCTCTGACTTTGCCTTAGCAATGACTCTTTTGAAGCACCTAAAGGCGGAATTACACTTCTTTTTTAGAGCGCTGGTATTTACATCCCGGGAAGCTGACCTACCTGATGCGTCAGCCCAGGCTTGGTAGCTGCTTATATTTAAGCTACTTTTCTTTCTTTGCTTTGCATGACTTAAGAACAAGAGGTAGTAAAGCGGTGGTTGGTCGAGGAGGTAGACGTGGGGGTGGACGCGGTGTGAATAGAGGGGTTGGACGTGGTCAACAACGGGGGGGGGGGGGACGGGACGTGGACTGTGAACAAGAGGTGGTCGAGGGCGATTGCATGAAATTGAAAGGTGTGTGTTTATTTTTACTAAGTACATATTTATGTTTATGCAGCTGCAGCTGATTTCGTAATATACTGTTTTAATGATCGCCGTTATATGTCGGGGACATAATTACAACGGATCCAGATTCCACGACGGTACGTGTTGGGAGCCCACTAGAGAAACCCATGCACCAAAAAGTGCCACGGCGTTGGGTTCCCAACCAGCCTTCGCCGTTGTTGGAAGTTTTTTTTTTGCTGCTTTTAAGAGGATTGTGAAGCTGTAAATATTCATACAAAAAGCGATAACGTTTTCCCACCAGTAAACATAGTCTAATTTTCATAATTTTTGGAAATGTTGTAGATATAACAAAAAACTAGGTCCGTACGTTTTCATTTTAAAGAAATATTACGTATTGTTACGAGCTTGAGGTTCGTGACAATAAAAATTGCAACTTAGCCGCGCAACAGTATTATATAAGTTATTAGCATCTAAATATCTATATTTTGACTTAAAAACTTCCTCGAGCTTTTTTATTTTTCTTAATTAAACTAAACTGAATTACTAAGAAAGAAAAACGTACAGACCTAGACTAAGGTGTACTGAATCTAATGATACAAAATTATCTCATTTCGTAAAGGTTTAGGGGGTAAAAATGTTATCGCCCGAAACAATATTTCAATAAAGAAATGTAGGCATTTGCTTCCAAGACTTGCAACTGTAGTTGTGGTTTGTTGTTATTAGATGTCGGAGATTTTATCTATATATGTATAGATTTGACGGTTACGTGGCGCAGTAACTCAGCAATGAGTTATAGCGCTGAGGTCCGCGGGTTCGAATCCCGCACGGCAAGTATTTGTTTGGCCTACAAGTAATTGTTCCGGGTCTGGATGTTTGGCCTTGTGCAATTTACGTATATAAAAACTGCCTCCACGATACAAGAGAAAGTCCAAGTGTGGGGGTAACGTAAAAAAATAGTAATTAAAAAAGATATTATTATAGCCTAGGGAGAAGAAAGAAATACCGAAAACCTACACAAATAATACTTCTTATGAAAAAATAATATCTGTGAATAACTTCATTAAGTATTTAGTCTCTTTAAGAGTCTTTATTGAATAAGGACTGTAACTTAAAAAGATTTCGATATTACACTTAATTAGGTAGGTGTATAAACAAAAAAGTAACAACTTGTGGAAATTATTTTTTATTACTACATATTACTTTATTACACTCTTTCTTGAGCTGCCATATTTTTGGGCACTCGAGGGTCAATCAGTTTTGGTAATAAACACTGAAAATAAAATAAGTTACGTTTTGGCTGAATTTTTTCTGTCCAAAAGTGGTCATCGTACTTAATTTTTTCATACGCCAAAACATGTACAGTCTTACTACAAAAAAGCATTTAAACACTGGTCCAACATGTGTTTATTTAGAAACGGACTTAACGATCTACGCGGCCAAAATTATTTTATGTTCGATAATGGTTCTAAACGACATTAGTAAATGAAACAAAGGTTTTAATATTAAACGAGAGATTATTTATTAATATTATTCGAGACGTATTTATTCAAAACAAAAAGAAAACATCAAAAAATCTATAATTTTTCAGACAAATGTTCATCTTCGCTTTCTGAAGAATGACCAGGTTCATTCGGATTCGCAGGCATAAGTAGAGCAATTGTTTCTGGCAAGAAAGAATTAAGTTTTCTACTTTTTACACTTCTCATGCTACTTAACAGAGGGTCCGAAGTCAAAAAAAGCCGGTTAAAAATGTATCTGTTGCAGTTTTCTCTAGAAAATTTTCGAGCGAATTCTTGGCGGTATAACCTGAAATGCTTATTACGCGCTTCCGCGGCCTCTTCGGAGAGCTGCCTAATGGGTAACAATGAATTTTTATTATAATTGCACCATGTATAAGGATTTTGTGCATTGTTGGTGTCATAGGGTGCCATAGATCGACATATAAGCGAGCAGTATCTAGTGCATATTTGTCGTATTTTTCTGGATCGATTATATGTCCACTCGAAATCGTTTCTAGTTTGACTTTTAATCTGTATATTAGTTCATGACTAATGCCCGTTTTATCAGAAGCTGACTGAGGATCAAAAAATCTTCTGCTGGTGTTGCCGTCATTAGTATTGCCGAAATTTGCCTTTGGCATATCTACTATCAAACCAGTTTCTTTTCAAAATCTGGCTTGAATTTCCAGTTTCTTTTCATTTTCGATTTTTTTTTCGGCTTCTGTTTTCCTCTCTTTGTATTTTTTTTACAGGCAATTTATACGCCAAGTGGAGAATGCTTTCGAAAAGACGAATTCTCGCATGTAAAACCGAAAGACCAAACTCCATAGCTTCAGGATTTATCTCTTTTTCAACATCTAATCGGTTGAAATCCTTAGAAGTCGCACCGCATATGTAGCACCGGCTTGTGGATTTTGTGCCTGTGGCAGCATTGCAGACTTTACCGTCTACCATTGTCATGATGAATGATTGTTTCACTAAAAAATTTTCACCATTTAAATCAACCTCTGTTGCCTTTAGTGAATCAGAGAGTTTTTGACGTAATTAATTTCTTCTTCCGTTATGTCGGTACTCTCTTTTACGAAACGGAACCTGATTGGCCGGCAATATCGTGGAGAAGAGGGTGTTGGGTTTTCCCATACAATCTTTTTTTCATCTTGGCCACAAACCAATCGTAGAGGGACGAAACAGCTCTGAAATATATTAGCATCTGAATCAGCATCATTTTCAAATTTTTGTTTGTACTTAGATTGCTGAGATCCATCACAACCCCATTTACATATTATCTTTAGGCTATCTCGTTCTTTCTCATTTAATGTCATCAGGACTTCTTCTATGGAGGTTGACAGGCGCCTTACGATTAGATCAACCAAAGAATGTAAGTCGCTTTCAGCGCAGGTACTTGTTACTATTGCGCACCTAAGTTGACGTCATGTACCCGGCATTAGCGCCATCTAGCGTCGGGGACGAGAGCGAGGGGAGCTTTCCAGAAAATGACATCACTAATCTTTCAACCGACAGCACCATCTAGTATCGAAACGAAGAACTAAGCTTCTAGAAACCTGACACTCGAACTTTCGACGCCTTGTGCGTATTTACTTGAATGTTCTGGATGTTTCGGTGCTAATGTGTATTTATAGACGCTGCAAAGTGCGATCGGGGAAGTATTGAATTTGGCGAGACAAGCGAAGTTTCGGAGCGGAATAAAGTGAATCAGTGTGATTAATTATTAGTGTTTTAAGTTTAATTAGTGTAAAGTGAATTAAAGTGTTAATTTAGGTAATTCTATCGGCAATTTTTATTGTCACGAACCTCAAGCTCGTAACATTACTTTGCATTCCTCTGGCGGTGGGTAACATTCTTGTTTTGTCTTTTGTAAAAGGCTGTAACAAGGGAAGATCTTTTTGTTGGTATTTCTAATTATTTCGTACTGTCGACGAAATAAATCAGCTTCTACAAACATTGTCAATGCTTGCAATGGTGTAAGAGGGCAAGTTTCTTCTTTTCTTGTTTCAAAAAATGCCTTCTTATATTTTGTTACACGTTTCGGATTAGTACTGGTGATTTTTTTTAATATATCGGAAGCATTTCGTTTTCCACTTTTTGGCAACTCAATCTGAGCAGCATGAACGATCACGTCTTCTTCTACATTAGACCGAATCTCCTCAGTTTTCCTCCTTTTTGTTCTTTCACTTGAATCTCCGAATAACTTACGTGGGCGGCCTGGCTGATTTTGTGCAACAGCGGGAATCTCAATAGTTCCTTCAAGCCATGAATCATTGTATTTGCGAAACACGTCTTCCTTCTTATGAGCCTTTGACCACCTTTGTCTTAATTGGCTTTTAAAGTGAGAAAAGGTGGATTTAAAGGTCTTAATTTGCTCTTTTGAGTACGCTCCGCATGAGAGAAGTTCCTCATTCAAGAAAGTCAGTTTTTCTTCCAAATTAGGCAAATTGAAGCTCTGCATGCGGTTGAACAAGTGTTTACGGGTCACAGTTCTTGCTCCCGAGGTTCTTTGTGAACCTAAAACAATAAAGACTTCGCTTAAAAATTCACTTAACATAAATAAAGACTTTTATGTTTTCTTAAAAAAAAAATTAGGTACTTATCCGCGACTATCCGCGGCAAATTTTTGGATTTATTAGTACTCAAAGCTTTAAACTTTCGATTATATCAAGAATTATGACAGGATCTAACTTGGTAGTATAACATATTCCTTTTTAAACACAAATTATAGCTAAAAAATATTCCATATTACGCGTGACTTTCAATATACTAAAACGAATCGTTCTATTTACAAAAATTATCTAAATTATATTTAAATTAGTAGATAATTACCTGCTTTATCAGGATCCATAACTTTTTTCTTCCAAAATAAACGCAAAATAACAAATATTCACTGTTGAAGTCTTTGTTGCAAACGAACGTAACGAGAACAAACACATACACCATGCGGAACGATCAAATTCCGACTGCCCGTGGTAGCGTGGCATGCACGGTGAGAAGGCGGGAGGGGTTGGGTATTGGTCTCTAACCTGTTCCGCATCCCAGGTAGTCGTTTTTTTACTGGTTTGCATTTTATAAATTTGACTTTTTGCCGCGTGGATCGTTCAAATACCCGTATGTGCAATGGTTTAAATTTTGCTACCACTAAACCGTGTTTAACGCGTGCCTCTACAGACAACGTTCAACTTTATTCTCCAGGTCACACTGCAATACATTCGTTCAGCATTCGATCATTCGTTTTATTTTACGCAAATTAATACGTCTAACTACATAAAAATTAAATTTTGTTTTGTCTCAAAGTTCATTAATAGTTCTATAGTAGAAATATATATATATATATATATATATATATATATATATATATATAATATTTTTTTGAATGGGTCCCACATATATGCAATAAATGAAACCATATACTTGTTTATCGCCTTTGCTGACGATATACAAAAAATGAACGTAATTGGTCCAGTAATTAGATCAAAATGTAGAGTTTTAATTTTAAGCAAATTTGAACTCTCTATAGAATTGGGTCACTAAGTCAATGATTCAATGAACTTGAATCCTTGAACATTAAAAAGCGACGTTGCCACGCAGTGCAAACTATTGGTATTGCGACATATCGACAGCGGTGTCTTTTGTCGACGTCCATAAACAAGCGGCACGAGGCACGCGGCGTACTTCAAAGGCGACAGCGCAAGTGCGCGCGCGCCTGTGTCGTAGAGTAGGATACCAGTTATCGACGATTAGCTTCTTTCAAAGGGAGTAATAATCGATAAACAAAAAAAATGTTTGGCTTAAACATTTAGGGTATGGTTTTTTTAGAATAATCGTGTTGTTATGATAATTCTAAAAACACTACGACCTAAGTATTTAAAGCTAAACTTTAAAGCTTTTTTGTTTAAGTGTGTTCTTATACATTTAGATATAATAAATTATTTTAACATGCTAAAAAACCCATAAAAACAACCAATTAAAAAGTCATACATACTTACCCGTTTCCCAGGAAGTTACAAATCGGTAGTTTCGTAAGTTCAATTGTATAAAAATAAACTTTTTTTTTAACAATCAATAACTTGTCGATTGTTATCAAATCAAAAATCAAAATTACTTGTATTCAAATGTAGTAGGTAAGTAAGTGTAAAAAGAAAAGTATCGATAAACGATAATTGCACCTTGTGGCCGCCCTATTTATTACTTTTATTATTTTCGCCATTTTGGAATTTGGAAATTCGGCTTCCAGTTCACGCACAATTCTCCCAGAATACAGATGTGTTTCGCTGCCTACACGCATCGCAATTATTTATCGTAAGATAATTATCGTATTATCGTAAGATAAATACAATTAGTCGAACAATTCTTTTACGGTGAAATAGACACTTATTAGTTAATTGACTTTGTGTGTGTAAATAGTGTTTTTAAGTACGTTTATTTTTATTATTTTTTCACTGTGATATTGACACTACTTGACTTTTGTGTATACGTTTTGGCGGCGGAAAATGCCAAGACAACAGCATTTTTACAGTGCGGCAGAGTATACAGACATGGTTTTATTGTATGGCGAATGCCACACTTCAGCGTTAACTCTGCGTATTTATAGTGAGAGATACGGCGCAACTCGCGTCTGCCCTACTAGCGTCCGGACAATCCTAGGTGCTGTTCAAAGAATCAGGGAAAATCAGCGCATAGTGCCCAACACTCATGAAGGAGTTGCTCCGCGTCACTTTCCACCCTCGTTCGAACAACGAGTCTTAGACCATTTCGATCGGAATCCAACCTGCAGCCTTAGACAAGCTGGGCGTGTGTTTAGAGTGAGGCATAAAACAATACACCGAGTGCTGAAAAGGAACAAACTACGTCCTTATAAATATGTTAAGGTGCAGGCGCTGCTGCCCCGCGATAAGCCGATTAGAGAATCTTACTGCCACTGGGTACTGGAAAAAATGTCTCAAGACCAACGTTTCCTAACAAATGTGTTTTGGACAGATGAAAGCACGTTTACTCGAAACGGCATATGGAACCGATAATCCATGCGTTACTGGAGCCATACGAATCCCCATTTATTTAGGGAATCAGCTCATCAATACGGATTTTCCATTAATGTTTGGGCAGGCATTCACGGAGACCAAATAATCGGCCCTATTTTTATTGACGGAAACCTGAATGCACAGAAATTTCTCAATATTCTTAACGGCCCAATAACAGAATATTTAGAAGGATTGTCTGTGGCAGCTTACCAAAGGGTATGGTTCAAGTTAGATGGAGCTCCTCTACACTCCGTACTCCTCGCGAGAGAGCGGCTTAACACCATGTTGGGCGAACAATGGATAGGGCGCTATGGCCCTCGCAGGTGGCCAGCTCGATCGCCCGCCCTCACTCCTCTAGACTTCTTTTTATGGGGCTTTATTAAAAATGAAGTGTACTTAAAGATTTCCGAAACTGGAGATGAACTGCGCAATCGTATTGTTGCCGCCTTTAACAAATTAAAAGCCCTGGCTCTGGATCCTGAACGAAATTTGTTGAGCAGGCTTCAGGACAACATTATGCGGCGATGTAACTTGTGCATTCAAGAACGTGGCGGACATTTTGAAAATTTTAAAATTTAGAGTTTCATTAAATTTTGCTACTAATATGCAATAATATTTATTTCGTTCAGTTCCATTTTCGCGAAATAAAAAAGTGGCGGTAAAATATCTAAACAGTTTAGTGAGTAAGTTTTTATTTCGTCGCACATTGTCCAACGAACCATAGGCCGTGCCGACAATCGCCATGCCACCCGCGTGCGACGTTGTCACTCTTCCAAGGGGTCAAGGTACGTTGTCTAAACAGAGTGTTCACTTTTACTGAATTTATTTTAATATTTATTTTGTTTGAAAATTTCACTTTTTTATTTTACGGGTTTTAATTTAATATTTAATTTTTCTACACTTCTACGGACTAGTATTACTTGTGGTTTCATTTATTGCATATATGTGGGATCCCATTCTGTATATATATATATATATATATATATTCTTTGTTAAATTTTTCTTGAAATATTTTATTTATTAACAAAAAAAATATCAGTTACGCTTGGCAGTTAGATGAAGATAAATGTGAAATTATGTCAAATGCAACGTCTTTGTATAGATGTCAATGCTCAAGCTCAAGCGTCCGCGACCGTTGCCTGCATCGTGTTGTTTGTGAATTGTTTCGCTGAATTTAATTTATGTTCACTTTTGTCCTATTAAATAATGGAGTCGAAAGGAAATATTGCTCCTGAGAATCAAAAGAATCGTGCACGAGGCGAAAATTGGGCCCAAGAGGAAAAGGTTAGTTACGCTTATGTACTATTCGTTTTAGGAAATTGGTCTAGTTTTTAAGCCGTATGAGCTAATTATTAAGAATATATAATAATAACACCACTTGCTTTGTTCTTTACGTTTTTAATTACCTAAATATTTACTACTTTCAGGATCTGTTTTTGGAAATAATGAGGGAGTCAGCGCCTATTATAGAGAGTAAATTTACCGATACTAATACAAATAAAAGAAAGAATCTGGAGTGGATTAGAGTACAAAAGAGGTAATTATGTGGTCAGACTGATTTGTTTAGTTAGCTTAGATGTTGATCAAATAGATGATAAGACTATATTTTTTTGTTACACCAAATATTTTTTAAGATGGTTAAATTAATAATAAATTTGGTATTTCTTTTTATTGCAGTCTTAAGGAACTCACTGGGAAATCCAGAGATATCACCCAGTTAAAGGGTTTCTGGAGACGAAAAAAAGTGGCTGCAAAGAAATCTGTGTCACAACATAGAAGAGCTTTGCAAACTACTGGTGGTGGAGAAAGGCCAACATCTCTAGGTGATGATCACCTAAAGATATTGGAACTCTGCCCAACAGATTTTGTTATAGAAGAAAATCTTTATGACAGCGATGCGGTCCCACAACTACAAGTAAGTTTTTGAATTGTATGTACCAAATATAATGATGCAACTTTGCTTTATTAAATTTATGACTTTGTTAGATGATAAGATGCTTTATTAGATGATAAGAGATGTAGATCAGTAAATTGTTTCAGTAAAAATTATACATCAGAGGTTGAAAAGTGCGAGAGAACAATACATACTTTACAAAACGGCAGTAAAATTTAAAGTCAGGTCCAGACGAGTGTATCGTGTAATGTAGTCCACCGTGTAATATAACACGAATTCTACGTGTGGACGGCACTACGAGCATTACATGTAACGCTCGCGCGGCGCTCGGGGTTGATCCATCGGCTGTCGGTTTTCCGCGCGAACACTAAGGCGCTCGCAGTGCTCGTTTGGACGGCGTTCGTGACGGTTGTGTCGTGTGTACGTTCATGATGTGGAGTGACGAACAATCGCTTGAACTTATTAGTTTATATCAAGAAAACCCTGTTACTTGGGATCCAAAAACCCGCATTACTTTAAAAAAAATCTGAAAGCAAACCATTACATGTGGACCATATCCAGCCGATAAAAGACCCTGGGAGCATACCGCATAATCTCCCACCACAACCGGAAAACATGTTTATATAAAGATTGCGAGAAGGCCTTTTTACTATAGTGAAGAACCGAGAGATGCTGGCAATATTTAACACCAAGGCGGAGGCTGAATAGGAAAAGCTTAAAAAGGATCTGTTAGCTATACGGCCAGTCAGTCCGAAGTTGTTGTTTAAAATTTGGCAACTTTCTGACATAGGACACATAGAGAAAGTCATAGGGAAGTTTGCAACGTCACGGTATATACAAGGAGCATCCATAAACATTTGTATTGACGAAAAGTCCCTATTAGAGAGTGTCAATGCCTTAAGCTGGGTATCCCCTATGATGAGAATTTCAAAAATAAAAATTCAAAAGAAGACTCCTGGGTGGAAATCGGAAGAGGTATGGGCATATCGGAGCAAATATTCAAAAACAAAATAAAAATTCTGCTTTCGGGGTTTCGTAGAGAGATCCAAACAAAAAAAAAAAGCAGTGGGTCAGGGAAAGGTAGGTAACTGGAGTAATAATAGGTGGTATAAAATAAAACACTAAGGATAGTTGTTTACTTTTTTTTTCACATTTCAGGTACATCAGTAATATATAAAAGTATTTTTATATATTTCTGATGTACCATTAAAAATGACAATGCT
Source organism: Parnassius apollo (assembly GCA_907164705.1). NCBI lineage: Eukaryota > Metazoa > Arthropoda > Insecta > Lepidoptera > Papilionidae > Parnassius > Parnassius apollo. The sequence continues at coordinate 327,483 of CAJQZP010000341.1, read as the reverse complement.
CAAAGGTTCGCGTTTGAAGCATTGTCATTTTTAATGGATCGCGATAAACCGCGACAGTCATTGAATACAGTAAGTTATTATTTATATTCTTTTTATTTAATGATAATACTGAAAACGTGCGTTTTAGACAGTTAATAATGATTTTGGAATGAAATAGCTCATTCGTTTAAAAAAAATCCCCTAATTACTTTCTTATTTCTTTTGCATTGTCAGGAGACCGACGTGCACAGTTTCTTAGTGGTTGTAATGTTACATAATCCTCTCTTAAACTTTCGCTTTCTCTTATTCCAGAACAGTAAGTATCTGAATGAGCTCGTAAATAGTTGTGCAAGTGAGCGGTTGTTAGTACTATAACTGCTGCTTTATTTGGTTCTACCATTAGTGGTTTTCTTAGAACTCTGAAGACTTGTGCCATTATACCAAAAACGTTTTCAACAACACGACGTACTCTGCTTAGACGATAGTTGAACACTCTTTCAAGAGTACTTTTCGCATGTGTTTGGCCGGGAATCGGTTTCATCATGTTTTCGGACAGTGCAAATGCAGGGTCACCTAGTAAATAATATGGTATAACTTTATTACGTCCTTCCAAAGGTGTTGGAGTGGGCAAATTCAATTCACCTTTTACTATTAAAGAGTATAGTTTAGTATTCTTGTACTCGTATACTCCACCATCCGATATTCGGCCCTGACAACCGACTTCGACAAACCTAATCTTGTAATTAGCATCGGCCAAAATAAATAACACAATACTGAAATGGCCCTTATAGTTGTAAAATTCGGTACCACTGTTAACAGGCGCCTGTTAAACTACTTGTTTTCCATCCACTGCGCCGATACAATGAGGAAAGTTCCATAACTCGTCGAATGCATCAGACATCATTAACCACTCTTGAGGGTTGTTAGGCAACTAAAAAAACAATAAAGCTTAATATGTCGCTGACTATACAATAAAGTGTTTACATATATAATGATTTCTTAAATTTACGCGAACACATTTTAGCCTGTTTTGTTTTGTTTTAGGAAAATAATAATGATGCCATTCCCGACCAACCGTCTACGGCACTAACGAGAGTGAAGCGAAGAAAAATTTTTATCATTTAAAGAAGAGATCACTCACCTTATAAGTGAATGGAAAAATACCCAAAATTCTTTGTTGGAAAAGTTAGTAGCAGAAATTACCCCAATAAAGGAGCAGAATAATCAAATAAAGAAGTCAAACGAAGAAATAGAAAAGGGCATTGAATTTCTCAATTATCAGTACGAAGACATGGCGAAAAAAATAGAAAATTTGGAAAAAGAACGCAAGCAACATCTACTGCAAATAGATTCACTAGTATCACGGGTAGAAGACTTGGTAAGAAGCTCAAAAGCATCCGCTATTGAAATACGAAATGTCCCATCGCCAGCACAACGTGAAACCAAGGGAGATCTATGTCAAATATTACAAAATATTTGTAAAACCTTAAATGTAAATATATCACAAAAAGAGATCAGAGACGTATACAGAATCAATAAAAAGTCTGGTAAGGGCACTATTATTGCAGATATTACTTCAGTCTTAACTAAAGCAGAAATCATTCAAGGAGTTAAAACTTACAGTAAGCAGCATCCGGAACAAAAACTCAATTCGGCTGTTATAGGTATAGAGGGAAACCAGTGTCCAATTTACGTTTCTGAAGCACTTACTTCCAAAACACGTAGGTTATTCTTTCTTGCTAGAGATTTAGTACGTTCCAATGAATATAAGTTTTGCTGGACGAGCAACGGAAAAGTTTATTTACGTAAATCACTCGACGCAACACATATTGAGGTAAGGGACGAGATTCAATTAGCTTCGCTTAAAGGTCAGAAATGACTAGATAAATATTGGTCTTATTTAGATAAACTTATCATTTTTTCTTATAAAATTTATTCTCATATCTATCATTTAAGTTTTAGCTATAGTTGTTACAACAATTTTTTGCTTTTTTTTGCTTTTTAAATTAAATATAAATATAAACCACTTCTTAACTGTAAAACACTACACATATTACAAACCTAAATCATATTACACAAAACACTATACAACTTTCAATACACCAACAACATATGCTTATAATTATGTCACCAACAAAATATTTAAAATTCATTAAATGATATTAACAATTTAATTGCAAACCTAGATAACATTGAACCGGGTAAATCATTCATAAGTGATCTAGACAGTTGTAAAACGGTGGTACAAATACAACTTTTTACACTAAATCTGAAAATATTAACTCAAAATATTAGAAGCATAAATAGAAATTTTCCTCAGCTACAAGTCATGCTAGCCAGGTTAGATATATCGTGTGAAATCATAATTTTAACTGAAACATGGAACTCAAAAGTTTTGAATGCACTCATCTTGTTAATTTATGACTCCTACTGTACTACTCACAACCAAAATCAAAATGATGGAGTAATAACATACATAAAACATGGCTCTGGCTATACCATTGAAGAAAAAATACTGATGGATGCTTCATGTTTAATTATTAAAGCAAGTACAGATACCATCATACTGGGTATCTATAGATCCCCCTCTAAACGAAATATTAATAATTTTTTAAGATCTCTGGATATCTTACTATCTGATTATACCAAATACAATAACATTATATTGGTTGGAGATTTAAATACAAAAAACAATATTGATAAAAATTCAGATGAATATCTAAAGGAGACAATCAATTTTTGTATGGAGAATGGGCCCACCACAAATTTTCGCGTCACGCAATGAAATGGATGTCGATTTACCTTATAATCTATAGTTTACAAAAGTAATATTAGTTTTACCACATCTAGACGGAAAATCGAGAAATTAACAATCAAAATATGAATTTTAAAATAACCTAGAAATAAACTAAAAGCTATTTATAGTGGTTTTTACCGGTATTTTAAGTTAAAATAGTGCACTGTTGAATAATAGTTCATATAAAACCAAGTTGTAGGTACATTCAGCATTTTCAGGTACTTCAATATTTTTAGTAGTTACGGCAAAATATAGTGCCTGTCTGTGTACAAATGTGGTATGGATACAATTTTTTACATATATTGATTGTGAGTGTACTTCCCAATTACCGTTAAAATAATATGATTAAATTCAAGATGACTAAGGTATAATATATCCATTTATATTTACAATATTACCAACACACGTTATATAGTAAGAAAGATGTTTTAAACTGACTGTGTAAAAAACAAGTTATAATGCAACCGTATTTATAGATAGTAAATCATCATTTCCAACATAGTCTATATAATTCAGACATATAATTCAGATCTATTTATGCAGACAGACAGACAGGCCCGGTGTCAAGACTTTTTTTAATATGCTTTGGTTGATTATTAAATACCTAATTATACATCTTAAAATGACTGGGTTCTAAAATACCAAAATGACTAGGTAATATCATGCTTATCTGTTATTACACACTGATAAATTGTGAGGAAGTAAGATGTTTTGAACTGTTTGTGCCAGGATAACAAACACACAGGTATAGTTTAATTGTATTTATTATTAGCGATCCGCCCCGACTTCGCACAGGTGATTTCTGGATTTCGACAACAGCGCCACCTACCGAGTCCATATGTGAATATGAATCATATAGAGACCCATTCAAACACACATAAACATATCAATCAAATGCTTGGATGGTTTCTAACGGACATAGGTAGAAACATTTTTCGTGTTTTCATATCAAAAGATCATATTAAAAGATTTTTTCAAAATAACTTGATGGTAACATTTCTATTTATGATACGATATTGATATGTAATAAGTCCCAAAGATCATCTATAATCACTGCATTAATTATGGTTAAAATCGTCAGTGTTTTATGAGTCCTCTTTTAAAAATAACACAGCAGACAGGTGCAGTGCCGGCCCTTTGTTTATTAAAGTATTCATCTATTAGCAAGTATAAATCCCATACATCATTAAAATATAATGTCTCGCCCGTTTACGATATTATTAGAAATCAGAAGGATATTGTCAATTAAAAGAGATAAAAAAGGGTGCCAGAGCAATAAATTCAACTTTGCTCGGCGTTTATTTATAAATTACACATATAACATAATATATAACAGATAATAAAGCACACAGTAAAATAGAAATAGTTCAAATAAGCAACAAAAATTACAATTTTTAGTCATCATTATTCATCATCACTACAACGGTCCACTGCCGAACATATGGCTCCTAAATTAAAGATATAATGTAAAATATTACAGAGGCCTTCCGTGAATTGCCATCACGTTCCGTCCCGTATGGTGTCGTTAAAGTCGACAGAATAAAATAAAAATACCAGGAGATGAGGAGCAGCATCTTCCTATAGAATGCCACAAAAAACTTTGGTTGCCACAAGTGAAGCAACTATAGCAAAAATGATCATTTATATTACAATATTAATACGCATTAAGATTAATAATCATCATTCATCATTTTCAATATCATTACTTGAAAGTAATATATCATCTAAAAAAGATGCAGGTGGTTCAACCTCATCTCGATGCCATGCCCAAGATAGAAACCAGACAACAGACATGACATGTGCACAGCAGCCAACAGTGCGTCTGCCTACCAAACAGTTGCAACAGTACCCAGTAAGAGCAGCCCTAGTGTTAGCAATTGATGGGTTGGTGTCAACTAGTATAAGTGTAATAAGTTTTTTTTACTAGTGTGCCTTTATTGTATCCTACCTCGCAATAGATAACTATTTGGACCAAAATCATGGACAGATTGCAGGTATACCTCGATTTTATATTCTCCAGAAGCCCTGACATGCTCCCCCGTAATAACTACGAGCTTGTTTAATTTGATAAATTCCTAGACTAAACAGAATGAGATCCTGGAATGTCAGTTGAGGAAAATTATCCAGCTCTGGAAGATTACCATTAATGCTGGCAAATCGCACTCTCACTCTATTTAAATTGTGCATTTCTACGTAGGAGGCTAAATTATTTGGAGTGTTTAGTTTGGCTTGAGCAATTGCCAATATCTCTACAGCATGTAAATTATTACAGATCAACGTATAAAATCTATTTATTAATGCAGCTGCAATTTTAAAGTATAGCATGAGATGAGTAGATGCAGTATTAAAATATTCCTGACGAAATAATTTGAAGTCCCGTTTAAATCTCCCATTTACAATTTCAATCACCCACCTGCACAAAGTTACACATCTGGACTTGTTGGCAGCAATGGTTGATAATTGTATTTCACCAGCTTGTTTAGATTCAGGCATGTAAGCCTTATAACCACATTGCTGCAAGAATGGAATTGCATCCCTAAAACCTCTATCAAGAATAAATACATCGTTTTCTCTAAAATAGGTTCGCAGTGGACTATTATCGTTGAACAGTCTAAGAATTATAGAAGCATCTGATTCTGTTGCAGGATATGGTCCAAAAACATCAAGGATATAACCATTACAGCACACTATTAAAAATGGCTTAACTAAGTTACGATACTTATGTAAACTATATGTTTGCTTCTGGTATAAGTAATTACTACTTTTTTGCACATAAATGTATGTACCATCACATATTACTATGGCTGGCATAAATTCAGGATCCATATCTGGATTACCAAACAAGCCATTTGGTATTGTCAAGTTATATTGAGCAACTTGTTGAATGCATAAGGTATTTGTCCCTAAATGCAGTTGGATGAATTGCTCTTCAAAGCACTGACTTACAATATTTAAGTGATTGAACACAGTCGATGAAGCTACATTAAATAGAGAAGCTATGCGTTCATTGCTATCACCTGTACGAAGTTTAACTAAGAACATAGCTAGACTTCTTTTAGGTGATTTAACTCTTTCACTGATAGATGGAATTTCAACTAGTAACTGTTCAAATTGGTAGTTGGTAAATCCTAACCAATATTTGCATAATATTGAATTATGTTCAATGATATTTAAAATATTATAATTTTGAGTAACACTACTTTTAAGTAAGGAACAAAGGTTGTCTATCTGAGATGCAGTAAAATCTGAACAGTTACTACTCGTGTATAAATTATTCCAATCATTGTGGGGTTCATTTAAATGGTATTCACAAATACGAGCGCACAGTGGCACATAAAATGAGTGATCTATCAGCAATCTCTCTTTAAGTAGTTTAGGTATTAAAAATCTAGATGAATGATTACATGACTTAAAAATACAGTGACGGGAAGTAGAAGCAGCACGCTTATAATTAGCCATAGTAATTGTTGATACCGCTCTGGAAATGGCAGGGGTTACAGGTGCAGGTATAGGGGGTGGTTGTGGGATGTTACCGATGTCTTCTATATTCATGGATTGTAACTCAATATCCCTGTTCTCATTTTGTTGTCTCTGTCTCCATACAGCTCTGGAAGCTCTCAGCCAGCAAGGACTGCATACTCGTTCTAAACGATCCACCTGAAAAAAGTTATTTTTTATCAACTAACAAAATGAACTATAGTTTAACAGTGTCTACTCTAAATATTAACCTTTTGAGCGCCAAAGTCGTCTATACGTGACCAGCACCCGCGTGCCCTGAGCGCCAACGACGTCTATAGATGACAAAAAACCCGGCCCACAAAAATATGAAATATAGACATTGGAAAATTATTACTGGTATTTTAATTCTACACCCCTCTAAAAAGAATAACCTAGCAACATGTGAGTATAAAAAACAAGTCTTCTAGAGCCACAAGTACTAAGAAACATTGAACTAAAAAAAATGGATTTTTATCTAAGCAAAAACTATGTCCAGCACGCCAAAGTCGTCTATGTTAGACTGCTAGTGTGTAATGCGTTAGCCATAAATTTATTGAAAACTATTCAAAATTAAGCTCAAACGTGTTATTTTTTTCTATTATTATTGATATTTAAATAAAACAAAAGGTTAGAAATATAAAACTATAATTAGCTACATTAATTAAAAAAAAATTAACAAATTATCTTCGCATAATAAATCTAATATCTCAACTCTGGCGCATCCTTAGCGCGACATCGAAAATCAGTTCACTGGGCGCCGTGGTCAAGTATAGACGACACACTGATGACGTCATAAGCGATTAGCGGGAAAATTAGTGCAGTGCAACATGAACGATTCCTCAGAACTCATTCGGAAATTTTGGAAAGCGTCGACGATGATGAATTTTCGGAAATTTAAAATTATCGTGAAACCAGTTTTTCGTTTTCGATTAACTCTACCTCAATGAGGTAGGAATACACTTTATAGTCTTTTTACGGTTAATTTCTTTTTTTATAGCATAGGGTAATAAACGAGCACACAGTCCACCTGATGGCAAGTGGTTGCTGTGGCCCATAGACATTTACATCTATCCTCGATTACGAATCAAAATGCAGATGCTCTCTCACCCGTGAGGACTTAGATGGAATGCCTCGTTTCCAGTAAAAAGGGTCTCCGGTTCTCTACACTTACCATACGAAACACAGCAGCATTAAGCTACTATTTGATGCCGATATTCCGTGAGAGCGTGGTTCTTCCCCGGTTGAGCCGACCCATTCGTGCTACAACTACTAACTCCCGTAATATAACTGCAGCATGGCTCTACCACGTTAGAAAATTTGCTTTGGCCAGCTAAACATTTATGTTTTATTATTCCATGAGATTTTTATTATTTTAAGACTAATATTACCTATAATTTATTAATTATTTTTAATTGTTGTTTTCTATATTAAGTACTGATTGAGTTAAAGACCAAGATTTTAATATTTTATGACTAGACCTAGTGCAAATAATTATTTACAATTGTTGAATAATTATGTACCCTTTGTTGATTTCTGTAATAAGTACTGATTTTTTTATTCCATGACCAAGATTTTAATATTATAAGACTGATTTTTCTAGTGCGAATAATTACCTATATACAGTTGTTGATTAGTGAATAATTACGTACTTTTTTTTTTTTAATATTATAAAATTACAAATAATAAATGTGTTTTCTTTACTTAAGGTATGAAGAGCAATTTTCATTTTGTGTTGTGCGATTTTCTTTCTCAATCTCAAAATCATTTAGCAACATCAGTATCATATGAAACCCCCTTTATCATAAGAGCGTAAGACTTTTCTTCTGTGATTCACTTGGCCTACGCCTTGCCATAAAATATTTTGAATAGATGTCTGTATATTTTGGTTACATCGATTTTGAAATCGATACACAACGTGCGACACGGCTACATCTCTAAGAAAGTTTCAAAAAGAAAGGTCAGCTACGCCGTTGTCGTCCAGTCGTGACAGTGACGTCATCACGACGGAGAGTAGTGTTGTGGTTTACTACTATTTTATTGTTATTGTTTGTTTTTTATTTATGTACAAAGTACATATATAAAAAGAGTGGAAGACAGCACAAGATTAAATAAAACATACCCGATTATGAAGACTCATTTATTGTATAAAAAACCAACAAAAACAAGTTATTTTGTGTTATCGATATATCAACTCTTGGCAGCACTGTTTTTTTCGTAGGTATTTTTGTTTACTTTTCGCTTTGGCGTACAGGAGACGGTAGTGAGTTTTTGGCGTGGCGCTCAAAAGGTTAATAATATTTATTATTGTTCTATTTATTTCAATCTTTCTAACACTAAATAGTTTTAATGTCTTTTAAAATTATAAATATTAGCATGCAATTGTTTCCCCTCATAATATTTTTGTGGCACTACTTATTTAAATAGAAATAAATAATACATCACATATCAGACAAGAAGTAATTATTTTAGAATTATTAACAATATTTCACTAAGCCCAAGTTCTTTAAAGTTTCAGATAACATTGAATGATTAAATTGAAAAACTGTCATTCTTTACGAGTTGGGGTACTTTCAACTAATTATAAATAATTTTGTAAATCTTAACAAAACAGAAAAGATTTGATCTTGATTCTCTAGGGTGAAATATCGATTCACTAGATCGATTTAGTACTATATATCGATATGACATTGACAGATGAAACGTCAAAAACGTGAGAATATTTAATTAATTAGTTGTTTACCAATATTTTCAAAAAATAAATAAAAATACTTCGATGCTGCTCCGGTAGCAAAACTCGCGTGTAGGTGCTTCAGATAAACTCCCTTGACGCCCCCCACAGTAACAGAATCTTCAAAATGAGGCGACCGAATTGTAAACCCAACCCGTTTTATTTATACTAATGTCTTTTAAGGTAAAAAATATTACTTGTATAATAAGTACAAAAGCATACAAATATGGGTGTAAGATAAGGAAGAAGTATCGTTCATCTAACAACTAAAAATAAAAAAGTGGTTATTAATGGCAAATATCCCCCCATAAGACAATCTATGGGGAGTTCTATGTTCAGCAGTAGAATTTTGGTAGACTGTAAATTTAAAGATAACCTGTTAGTGAACTGCCATGTTGAATGAGCATAAATATCAGACCAAATTGTATGCAAGGTGTCTGATTTTACAAACATCAATCTGTGTACCAAAGCGATTGTGGCAAATGCTCTGGGCTGCCTATTTGAGGCAGGGGACCATTTACAGCCTTTTAAAATAAAGTAAGTACCTGGTGTGATGGTATCCACTGCAAAATAATATCTCTTTCTTCAGAGTTAATAGGCACAATCCGTCTACGGTGTGCTCTTAAAATTGAAGATCCACCACTTTCTTGCAATATTCTTAGGCAGTTACAACAAACTGCATCAAGTGGGTGTAACTGAAAAAATCAGGAATTAAAAATAAAAGAGTAAGTATTAAGTTCAGATAAATGTACATTTTGAGGAGGGAAGCGAAGTTGGCATGAAAGTGAATGTTTGATGTGGAACCCTATATTATTTGAAATACATTTTCAATTAAAAAAAATTGGAAATCCAAAAGACAAATATCGATTAATATATTATGATTTTATAATATTTACAGTATTTCAGGTATATCATATAGTGATAAATAAACTTTATAATATTAGAGTATTATGGAGTTGTGTAATATTAGTAATATATGGGGGAGGCCTATGTTCGGCAGTGGAGTTTAATTGGCTGTAACGGTAATATTACAGTGGATTGAAATATTTTTCATTGCACAAAATAACTTACTTTTCTATTTACATAATATTTTATCGTGAATAAATATTGACACATATATACCTATACTTTTTCGACTTTGATTTCTGATTGACTGACAAAAGATAATTAGACACACATAACATGTGATACATCATACCATGCCACAAAAACTTCTTTTGTGTATATTGTGTGACTTTATTTTATCTATTATTTAAATTAGATTTCACTAATAACATAAAACTTCAATACTTTTAACATTTAACACTTTAGCAAGACCTGTGTTTATCATTTGTTAAAGGTTAATTCAGTATAAGTTATAGATTTTACAAAATACTAGGAGGAAAAAATAAACTTTTATATTACTCACATGGACTTTTACTCGTCAGTTTGCATTTTCGAATGTCATTGGCAAATTATATACATAAATGTGATATAGGTATTTAATATTTGACTTACGTGCATGATATAACCCTTAGGTTAAACATTTTTTTGCATCAATTAGACATTAACATACTAATCCACTTGTAAGCAGTAAAACTACGTGAATTTTCATTTTTAAACTTTTACTTTAACACGAACACAGTTTACATCAATTTAAACAAACAAGTTTATACCATATTATATTTTTTCTACCAAATAGTTTGAAACAACAGACTTTTTTTCTTACAGTCAATGCCAGTCAATGGAGTCAATGCAAAGAACTATGCCTGTAAGTTGGTAAATAGCAGGAAAGAATGCAGTGTCATCTTGTGTCAAAATGTAAAATAATTCAATCAATATAATATATCATTTATCAATTTAATATAACGAAAGATTAAAATTATAGCTATAGAAGGTATGAATTTATTAATAATATGAAGGGATATTTATTATTACTTTTAAAAACTTAAAATAATTAAGTACTTAATCATGTATAGATCGTTATGTGTGCCTGGAGTCTGCGGATCGTTTTCTTTCGTATTATTTCTAAAAAATCGTACCATATCCCATATTATTCAACAAAAATAAAAATATTAATTAATACATTAATAAAGAAAATATGTAATTTTCGTTTCCGCAGTATAGTAATATTGTTGGAATAAAATCGAGAGTAACAAAAATAATATATATTTCTCATAAAGTTTAAATCTAGATAATATGTAAGTAGATAGATTGTATAGTGCAGTCATTAGCTTTCCATGAGATAATATTATACCTACCTCATGAGAAATCCACACAGATAAAAGTTGGCGCACATCAGCAGTTGTCTCGGCCAGTAATTGTCTTCGCACACTGCGTTGAAACCTGACTCCACAATTGCAACATACACTTCTATTTTCATTGTATGCTGATCTAGCAGATTCCATTTTCTTAAAATCGCATATAAATACAAAAAACAGTAGCGTGACGAACGTCAATGCCGTTAAGATTAAAGACGTAGGTAATACCCCGCCGCCCCGCCCCGCCGTACCCGGCCGCCGGCCGCTGGGAATTACCGGAAGTCAATGATAAAATAACGTTTTGGTTCACAGTCATTTAGAACTATGTTATAACGTGATATTAGCTAAAATTTTTAGAAATTAAACATAAAGTTCTTAGTGGTATCTTTTTTAAGTCAGCTTTGTGAAAAAATAGTTTTCTTTTTATACAAACTGCAAAATGACTAATTAGGTACACGCATTTTACCCATATTACACTAATCAGAACACGAATATCAAAACAAATAATTTTTTTTCATATTTCTTGATTCCGTTTACATTTTTGAAAAATCTGTAGGCCATTTACTATTATAATTTGGTGTCTTTTTTTTTGATGTAATACCATTAAGTGACGTTAATATTTTTAGTGGGCCCAAAAATGATTGTCCCCTTTATTAGCAACACACGGGCTCCTACCTGGTCACACTTATCCAACCAGAGATAAAACTTGTTTAGATCATTCATTCATCAAAGCCAAACATCCATCACTAACTATTGTCATAGAAACAAGCCTCACCGATCATAACCCTGTTCTAACATGCACTAAATTAAAACGTAATAGTATTTTAAGGAATAACACAAATTCACAGAAAATTAATTATAATGCCATACTTGATGAACTTAAATTAATGAATTTTGACAACATAATATCAATAGATGTTAATAACTATACTGAGAACTTAATTTACTTATTTCAAAATTTAATACTCAAAAACACACTTGTTAATATAACACCTAAAAAATGGTCTGTTTAAAACCATGGGTTACTCCAGGCCTTCTTCGATGTATAAAAAATCGAGATCGAATGCATATGAAATGTAAACGGGATCCTAATAATGAAATATTGATTATCACGTATAAACGATATAAAAATTTCTGCAATGACTTACTGAAACGTATGAAACGTATTCATGAAAGGAATGAATTATCAAAGTACGCTAAAAATCCAAGACTAAAATGGAAAATAATTGATAAAATCAGCGATAGATTTAAACCTAAAACAGCCCCAACTCAGTTATTAAAATCGAGATTACGCAGGAAGAATCTTTAGAAAAAGTAAATAACTACTTTACTTCTATTGCTAAAGATCTTGCAGAGGGAATTACAAATAAGAGTACATTAAATAACGATTCCACACAAAATATACACGCTCAAACAGACTCAATGGCAATTTACTACACGACAGAGCAAGAAGTTAAATCTATGTTATTTAATTTAAAAACAGATAGTGCAGTTGGATGTGATGGCATTTCTACAAGATTTCTAAAAATGGCAAATAATGTTGTAATCCCACACATCACATGAATAATTAATCTTTCAATCGAAACTGGCATTTTCCCTCAAGCATTTAAACAATCAATCATCCATCCCATTTATAAGGGGGGTGCCAGAGACTGTGTCAACAATTATCGACCTATTTAAGTTTTACCAGCATTATCAAAAATTTTCGAGAAAATACTAAATAAAAGGCTTGTTGCATATTTAAATAAAAAATCTATTTTATCGAAAAACCAATACGGCTTTAGAGCAGGTCTTTCAACCTCTCAAGCCGTCTCTGACCTTACTAACTACGTAGCAAACCTTCTAGATGAACAAGAGAGGTGCATAGGAGTATTTCTAGATTTGGCAAAAGCCTTCGACACAGTTTCTGTTCCGCTATTACTCAATAAAATGGAAAAAATAGGCATAAGAGGAAAGTACTGGACTTATTTAAAAGTTATTTGTCGAACAGAACACAGAAAGTAACAATTGACGGGAAATTCAGTGGTGACTCTCCTGTCACATTTGGTGTTCCACAAGGGAGTGTACTTGGTCCCACGTTATTTTTAATTTATATAAATGATCTTTGTGAATTAAAAATAACAAATGGTAAATTATTTACTTTTGCAGACGACACCTCAATAATTTTTCATGGTAAAACTTGGACTGAGGTCAAAACTAATACTGAACTTGGACTTTGTCGCATTAGCAATTGGCTCAATCAAAACATGCTTACACTTAATATTTCTAAAACTAATTATATGCTATTTACAATCATTCAGCGGGCACTACCTACTGAACAAACTTTTGAAATTAAAATGCATTCCTGTCTAAAAAAGGCATTCTTGTCAATGTAATATACTTAACAGAACTAAAATCAAACGTTATCTTGGAGTTTTGTTAGATGAAAATCTTACTTGGAATCCACATATAAAATATATAACAGAAAAAACAAGAAAGTTAATCTTCATGTTCAAAAAACTACGATACGAGGCTGATGCTACTACATTAAAAATGGTTTATAGCGCCTTAGTTGAGTCAATAATAACGTACTGTATCACATCATGGGGTGGAGCTTGTAAGACTTATCTGCTAAAACTAGAAAGAGCCCAACGAGCGATATTAAAAGTCATGACATCTAAACCTTTTAGCTATCCCACAGTAGATTTATATTCTGAATGCGATGTCCTTTCTGTCAGTCAGCTATTCATAAGGAATACAGTAATCGACCAACATCTGAAACTTGAATATGACCATAGCCTCACAATAAATAGACTGAGCCATAAAGTATGTAAAATGTACCGGTACAGAACATTTTTCATTCATAATTATAACTGTTATTTGGGTCCTATGCTTTACAATAAATTAAATAAAATTCTCAACATATACCCGCATAACACTTACCAATGTAAAAATATTATAGTAAAGTGGTTAAAAAAACAAACTTATGATGATACAGAAAAATTATTTGCAATAGTTAAGTAAACATCATAAGTGACTCACACATTTATTAACTAACTTACACACGCACTTACATACGAGTATCCATCACACAAATACACATACACACACCAAATAAATTTAATGTAAAGTAAAATTGACCACATAACACTCATAACATTGTTTAAAACTACTGTATTAAAAAAAATTATATAACATAAATCTACTATATTTGTAATAATTTAGCTAAAGTTCATTGTATTAAGTGGTCTAACCTTACCTTTCGTAAAAATGTTAAATTTTATGGCAGTACTTACAAAAAAATAGAATATCAATGTTAACTTTAGTATAAAACTAACTTTTGTTGTCGTTATTGTTATTGTGTTTTGTCTTTGGCGAATATAATTTAAATTTAGTGATATAATATATTTTGTGTCATGGAGAAAGGAACTGCCGTCTGTGATACAGGCTCGGCCTAGTACAGCCGGCAGTAACCGAAGTAAGCAACTTTGTGCATAGCTTACTTTAAACATATTGTAAAAAAGCTTATTGTAAAGGAAAGGAATGTAATTATGCTAATAAAGTTTATTAAACTACAGATGGGCCTCCATCTTCGACAAATGCGTCCCCGAAGCCTCCAAAAAAACGCAAATACGATCCAAAACTTGCCATGCCAAAGGATGCATTTGGTATTTTAAAATCAGCATCAACCAAGTCGAATCAAGAGGACGAGATAGGCACGTTTTGTAAATTTTTAGAGAATAAATTGAGAAGTTACGATCATCGCACGAAGAATTTGGTACAACAGCGTTTATGTGATATCGTATTTAAAGCTGACGCAGAATATTTTAGAAACAATGAACAATATGGTTACTACACAAGTCAGTCACAAAATTATTATACAACACGGCCAGAAACAGGTACACTGGATCCGATTTATTCATCAGCACACTCCCGGCCAACAGGTAGTACCTCTGAAGCTGATATCAGTCAAAGTAGTTCAAGCGGATCGCAGTACAGCGCGGATTCTTTTGATGTCGATGATTTCGTTTAATTATACTTGTTATATTATTTTTTTAATTTGTATGGAACCTATTATTAATAAAACATTTCTTACCTTCACATTGTCTTTCAGTCCATTGATAGTAGCTTGACAGACTTCTGGGATAAATTTGCTTATTGCCTGTTTTGAGATTTTAAATAAGTATTGCAGGCTTGTGAAACTATCACCCGTAGCTAAAAATCGTAGCGTTAATGCTAATTTATCTTGAGCCGATACAGCTTTCCGAAATTTTGTGTCTTTTTTTTTTTGTATAGCTGGTACAACCAAATTATACAAATATTCAAAATTAGATGAAGACATTCGCATGAAGTTTTTATAATGGCCACTTAATTCTTGAGATTTGAGTTCCAACACCAATGAATTCGGACGTCTTTTCTTGAAAATGTCAGATTCCCAAAAGCGAGGAGGGCTTCTATAGTCTTCGAGTAGATAATGAAATAAAATATATGCGACAGCGAGTGACGACATGTTCGCTCAATGTTCACAAGAGGATTGTGGAGCATGCATGTTCCTATGGAGATACGCGTACCCGTCTCCATCAGAGCGGTTACGGGAGCGTGGAGCGCAAGAAGTTCGCGAACGTAATGGATACCCAGCTTTAAAGGTGAGGACCTGTCGATATTGTCTGAGAACTAAGCACACCCCGTTCACGGGAACACTGGAACACACAGAGTGTGTTACTGCATTGACCCAGTAACTCAGAGAGACCTTGTGGGAGTTACTGTAGTATCTACCTAGCACCTATACGTATGTTCGGGTATAATCTAATATATAAACTTATTAACAACGTAAATACAGTCAGTCTTACGTCAACACTCAAGCGTTTCATTTCTCTCGTCCTTACATGGCGACCCTGCCAGGCGGTGCGCTGATACAATGCAAGCGCACCGCCGGGCCCTGCACAGAAAATGATGTTTTGTTGAAGGAAATAAATACGTTTATTTTGATTTATAATAAAAATATAATAACAAAAAGAACATTATACCGGATGTGACAAATAAAATAAAAAACGAATATAAGACGAGACCGCAATTTTTCTTATATTTAAAGAAGATTTTTAAAGACCAATTTAATAAAAGGACAATGATATGATATTCTCAAATTCTTAAGCAACTTCAATCCATTCATTAGGTTCATTCGGGAGCTTTAAGACTTCGTTTTTTAAAGTAACCCAAATAGCTCGACATACTTCTTTCACTATTCCACTGATTGTAGAAATCCCCATATGATAAGAGTAATATAGATCAGTAAATGTGTTTCCAGATGCAAGGTACCTGTTACAGAATAAATTTAATTGTTTCAGTAAAAAGTATACATTAGAGGTGGAAAAGTGCGAGAGAACAATACGTAAGTTACAAAACGGCAGTAAAATTTAAAGCCGGGTCCAGACGAGTGTACTAGTCGTTCACTTAAGAATGCCGTTACCTCCCGCCGCGCCCACTCATTCCGCGCCTCAAGCGTCGCCCTTTTAGTACCGATAGCAACGTCGAAGTGTACTTACGTCCGTTTTTTATGCTCCCGTACGTTCTCTAGTTTGTTACTGTTTTTGCTGTTGTTTTTGTTACTGTTGATTTTTTGTTTTTGTTTCTGTTGATATTCGTTAATTTGTTCTGTTACAATGAGTAAAAGAGGAAAGGTCTTGCACAGTGGCGAACGCAATTTATTATATAAGATAATAACATTCTTTGAACAAGAAAAGGTTGAAAAGCAGTTGATAACGCCTTATGATGTTCACGACGTCGTAGCTATGAAAAGTATTGCCAGATTAAAAAATGAAAACTTACGTGATACTTGTGGCAGCACACTGCTCACACAGCCCGATGTACCGTCGGAAATAGAAATTAAGTTGTTCGAAAATGAAAAGAAGTACCAGGCGCTATTAAAATCATTCGATAACGTTATCAAGAGAACTGCGGCCGCCACTAGTATATCTGAACGTACTTTAAGAAATATAAAAACTGAAGCAAAAAAAAATTAAAACGAGCTCACCTGAGCCCAGTACTTCAAGTACACAAGAAATAAAATTGACGTCACCGAGAAAAAAGAAAATAGCCACAAAGAGGTTGGAAATAGATGCTTTCATGGTGTGTTCGATTCGAAACATAATTGACCGTTTCTACACAGTTAAAAAAGAAGTTCCTACGCTGCGCAAGATATTAGCAGAAGCAAAGAAAGACTTCAATTTTCCTGGGCAAAAAGTCACTCTCTGGAAAATTATAAAAACGAATCTTGGATATAAGTTTACAAAATGTAAAAATATAAGACAATATCTTATTCAGAAACCGGAGATAGCAGTATGGAGAGCACGTTACTTGCGGAGATTACGTGAAAATGATGAACAGGGAGTCTATAAAAAACCAGTCAAATATTTGGATGAAACGTGGATACACAGCCACTATACCGTTTCAAAATGCTGGCAAAATGCAACTGATGCAAGTGTAAAAAAGAATTTCAATCCCGGACAACGTTGGATTGTGGTCCATGCTGGCAGCGAGAATGGTTTTGTCAAAGGTGCCGAACTCCTTTATAAATGCAAAAGCACTGCAGGGGACTACCATAATGAAATAGACGCAAATAATTTCAAAAAGTATATACAGGAAAAACTCCTACCCAACTTACCTCCCAATAGCATTCTTGTACTTGACAATGCACCGTATCACAGCCGCCAGATTGATAAACCACCGACTTCAGTGGCACGCAAAGAAGTTATGCAAAAATGGTTGCAGGAAAATGGTATATCCTTTGACCCAAAGATGACGAAGCGAGAATTATACTATGTAGTATGTCGTTCGAAGCCTACCAAAAAATATGAAATTGACGAAATTGTCCAAAGTCATGGACACGAAGTCTTACGCCTACCACCGTACCAATGTGATTTGAATCCCATCGAGTACGTGTGGAATCTAGTGAAGCAAAAAGTAGCCAGTCTGAAAAAGAAATACAAAAACTCACTCTGGAAGCTATTAATAGTATCTCTGTAGAGGACTGGAAAAAAGAGGTAAACCACGTTGACCGTTTACGGCCACAATATTGGGAAAGCGATAGGTTGCAAGAACTCAACGAAAGAGAATTATTTCGGTGGGCGGAGAGACTGATGACAGTGACACAGAATGGAGTGACGACAGTGACACAGAAACAAGCGATTTCGAAAATCTTTAATTTGATATATTTAAAATGTAAAATAAAACTATAAAAAAATATTTTATTTTATCGAACACGTTATTATTTCATCATCACCATCATTCAAAAAATATTTTATTTCATCGAACATGTTATTATTTAACTTTATTGAAAATATGAATACTAAAAAACACAAACATGATGACTTTTTTCGTCTACGGTACCGTCAGCTGTGACGTCGTAACGGTCTACGACGGCAAACTTGAAATGAACGCGTAGTAACGTGTAATGTAATCCACCGTGTAATGTAACACGAATTCTACGTGTGGACAGCACTACGAGCATTACATGTAACGCTCGCGCGGCGCTCGGAGTTGATCCATCGGCTGTCGGTTTTTCGCGCGAACACTAAGGCGCTCGCAGTGCTCGTTTGAACGTCGTTCGTGACGGTTGTGTCGTGTGTACGTTCATGATGTGGAGTGATGAACAATCGCTTGAACTTATTAGTTTGTATCAAGAAAACCCTGTTTGGGATCCAAAAACCCGCATTACTTTAAAAAAAAATCTGAAAAACGATGCTTGGAGTGATATTGCTCATTCATTGAGAAGAGATGTGGAAGAATGAATACAAAATGATTAGTTTGCTTGCTTCACATCGAAGAGAAAAAGGAAAAGTATAGAAGAGTCATAGTTCCGGAAAAGGTATGTTTTATTACAAATTTCTGATCTTTAAGCCGGGTCCAGACGAGCTCGTCTTACCGGGCCTTACATATTACATACTTTTATTTATTAATTTAGTTGTAATTTAGGTATTATCACTTACTTGCTATTAGTACAATTATTACTTCTATTGTATGATCTTCCGTCCTTGTCTTTTTTAAAACTGTTGTTTTATTTCTTGTAATTTATTTTACAGGTGGGGATGAAACGTTGTAAAAGTACATGGTTTGCCTACGAGGCGTTGGCATTTTTAGGAGATCGAAATAATCCAAGGAAACGACGCAACACAGAGGTAACTGCATTGAACTAGTTTCCTTCAACTTGATAAAAAACAATATGTATTCTGCCAAGAAACTGTACCCTCGTTCATAAATTAGTCATTAAACTCATCTCTAATTTGTTTTGTTGTTAAGGCAGCCCTTCTAGGTACCTTCACATAATCTTCCGTTTTGGTCACTGTCAAGTGATCAAGAGGGTGCATACAAGTTTTTAGATGAATCCGTGTTTCTCAAAAAATTATGCAAGTGTACAATAGCCATGACTACAGTCTCCACGGTTTCGGGCTGAAGGAGCATAGGTTTTCGTAAAACTCTGATCACAGATGCTATGATACCAAATACATTTTCTACAATCCTGCGAGCTCTGCTTAACCGGTAATTAAAAATTCTTCGCGGCGATCCATTGGGGTATTCTCCTGGATAGGGTTTCATTATATTGTTTTGTAAAGTGAAGGCAGAGTCTCCTACAAAAACATATGATACTACTTTGTTTCTACCTTGCAGTGCTTCAGATGCAGGCAATCTTAACTAATTATTTTTTAGTTTTCTATATAATTCAGTATCCTTAAAAATTCCACCACCTGATATTCGGCTTTGACATTCGACATCCAGAAATTTATAATTATATTCCGCGTCTACTAAAGTAAACATCACTATACTGAAATTCCATTTGTAGTTACGATATTCTGTGCCACTATGTACCGGAGCCTCAAGAATGATATGTTTACCGACCATGGCTCCGGCACAATGGGGAAAATTCCACAATTCATCAAATCTGTTTGAGATCTGGATCCATTCGGACTCTGTTGTTGGCATCTGAAACAATGAATTTCTTTTTTATTACAGATTACAAATTAACCGGAACAGAGAGCATCTACAAGTGCAGAAAATGATAACAGTTCAGAATTTATATCACCAACTGGTCAGGCTCCCAAAAAAATCAGACGAAAATAATAAAATGGGTATGCTTTCGGAGGCTCTTGGCCTGCTTAAGAGTGCTGCTTCTAGTCTTACTCCTGAACCCCGAAACAATAATCCTAATAATTTTGACAATGAAACTCTTTTCTTTTCAGATTTTATATGCAGCAAGATGTAACAATATAACAGAAGTACTAAAAATGCCGTGCAGCGAGCAATAATGGACATAATATTCAAAGCCGATGAAGGATGCACTAACTTTTCTCAACATTATAATACATCGGCATTCAATTCTCAATTCAATTACAGTGGGTATACAACAGGCTCGGTTTCTTCATCAAGATACTGCAATGAACAAACTTCTTTATCTAATAAAAAAATTTACTTAACTTCACTGTGCGAAAACGGCATTTGTTTGAGCGCTAGTTTTCTTTGTTAACCAGGAACGGTACCAAATATGTCCCGATCATTAAAGGCAAGTGCGTTGGCTGCAAGAAGCTCACCCTCTGCGCCACGAACTTCTTCGACCTCATCAGCAAATAAACTTACAGAAAGACGTATTATTAAAGCAAGAAAACAGTTGTATCCGCTGAGATCATCTCAGTTGAATGGCTTTTGTGAAATAACCTACGAAGCCTCGATAGGACATGATCTTTTCGAAGTACAAGGCGTATCCGAGGAAATAAGATTCACAGGTAAGTTTCATGATGTTACTAGAGAGCGGAAGATGTCCGTAGTCTCAGTCGATAACTTCAACAAGGTAGAAATAGCGATTGAACGTCGCCTCGATGACCCTAGCATTTTTGCTGGGATCCTGCAATGCTTAGTTCCCGAGGAGGTGGATCGTTACCACAACGAGAGTATGCTCATTGAGTAAAACTAAATTTACGGATTTTATCGCGTTTATTTCACTACTTTTACTTATTTTTAATTCCCGAGCTCGTTTTGCGTAAATCGGACCAAAAATTAATATTCAAAAACTGAAGGTAGCCGGACTAACTATGACATTGGGACGTCAAACATCTCAGTCCCTCCCGTGACCATGGTTGCTGTAAAGCACCCGAAACGTCGGGAATTAAAAAAAATAAGTAAAAGTAGTGAAATAAACGCGATAAAATCCGTAAATTTAGTTTTATTCAATGTGTAGTGTTCGCGTAAATTTAAGAAATCATTATGAGAGTATGCTCGTTGGTACGCTGGTCCGTAAGATGGCAACGCAAACGCCAGTGCGTGAACGATGGCTTCCGCGCTTCTCGCCTTCTTTAGTACGCTTGGAAGAGTTAATCAATTCGCGGGCGTTTTTCGACGCTCATGCTGCCTCTCTACCATCGCTACTTGGGAGTCTACTGAAACCAGCAACGCTTGGGCAGTGGTTCCTCGGAGCTATCACGTTACGTATCCGTTCACGTGAAAATCAAGGATTATCTTTGAAGTCATTGCTATTCGCGCTAGCGTAGCTTATTAAAGCCATGCAAGATGAGAATCCGCTGTGTATCCACTCGAACGGTGTAACAGTATATACATGGATAGTTTCATCCACTTGCGATGATTGTATGGTAAAGACGTTTTTGAATACCTCTAACGAAACGATGTTCAAGTATCGATTCCATAGAGGCGATAGCTTCAGCGAATATCTACGTTTTAATTGTGGTTTAGTGTAGTTTAGTTCACTTTGGTTTTCCTTCTCTTTTCTTACTTCCGCTTCGGCCGGGAGAATGATATGTGTAGAGGTCCGCGTATCAGTGTGTGCGCGTTTTATCTCCTATAAGATGACGGAGCGTCAAGCCCATAGTCTCCTGAGCGTATTGGAACTACACGCCCGCGTCCTGAAGGGTATCCCTTCAGGACGCGGGCGTGTAGGGTGGCGGACGGAATCTGATATATACGACGCGTGGATCTACGAGCGTAGAATTTAATCGCTCAGAACCGTATACTTCAGGGTATTCAACAGGTCACAATCAGACAAGTTAACCTACAGCTCCATATGCTTCACCTGTTCCCTCAGAATCATCCCAAACTTCATATGAAGATGTAGATTTTGTGAATGACCTGATTTGAAAAAAAAATTGTACTACATAATTGAAAGATGCAGACTATGTCGACAATTTGATTTAACTTTCTAACTGTAATTTTGGAATAATTTTAATTTTGAATAATTTTAATTTTGCTTACCCTACTTAATACAATACCTTAATTTGTTATTTTAGTAAATAAATAAAAATATGTAAAATTCACCTTAATGTTTTCTCTCAATGCTTCTATAATCGCTTCACAAACTTCTGGTACAATACAAGACATTGACTGTTTTGAAATTCTGAAGGTGTATTGAAGGCTTGTACATGAATCTCCTGTTGCCAAAAATCTTAGTGTTAGGCGTGATTTAGACGATACAATTTTCTTGTACATTCAAGTGCAATTATTGAATGCAATAAATTAAGTGCGTTAATTGCCCTTCAAGAATTGTACGCAACTGTTTACACGTGGATACAAGTAAAAAAATTGAACGCAATTATTGAATGCAAGTCTTGACAAAAAATAGTTGCAAATGTCTTCTGTTTAGACCAATACAATAATGTTTAGGAGATTATTGCTTTCAAGTTTTGACTTGTCTAAATAGAGAGTTGTATGTGCGTGTACCATTTATTGGCGGGTTGCTTCAAGTATTGCACGTATTTGCGTTGTCAAATTTTTCATTCAAGTGTTGGAAGGTTTTGTAAAGAGTCTGTTTATTAAAAAATATGAGTCAAAAAGTGTTAAAATTTGGTTCTGCTCTCTTAATAAAGTTTATTGAGATTTATCGCAGTCATGAGTGTTTGTGGGACACTGAAAATGTGAATTACAAGAATCGTGATGCACGTAGTGCTGCACTTGTAGCATTTTCACAAGAATTTGGAGTTGATGGTTTGGGACCTAAGGAAATTACAAACAAAATAAAAAACTTAAGAACGCAGTATCACGCGAAAAGGAAAAAGATAAAAGATTCAATGAGCACTGGTTCCGGTACTGCTGATATTTACAAGTCCAAACTCTCTTGGTATAATTTAATGGATTCTTTTTTAAGGAAAACTTCTGAACACAGAGAAACAACATCAAATATGGTAAGTATGTATTTATGTAAATTTTCTAAAGTACAGTCAAGTGCATAATATTATAAATGTGAAACTTTTATTTCATTAAAAAATGGCACTGTCTTGCCAAGGTACAGCACCATCATTGTTAAAGTAATGAAAATAATTATCACGGATTCTTATAGCTTCCCTTGTACTATTCCTGTTGTTCTGTGATGTTATATTTTCAAAAGCTCCGCCTGAAGCATTTTGTCTCCAAGTACCAAGACGAAGACCACTTCTTTGACATTCTTCGTCTATAAAACCTGGTGGGGTGTAAGACGCAGGTGAAGTTTTCCTAAGCCAGTTGTGTAAAGCACATGATGTTTTCACTATGACATCTACCTTGTCTATACTTGTAGTGATTGGCTTTTCGAAAATTCGAAATCGGGATGTTAAAACTCCGAAAGCATTTTCAACAATTCTCCTACATCTACAATCTGTAGTTATAGATTTTTTGTTCTCTACTTAAATCGTTACGGCGAGGATATGGTTTCATCAAATAAGGTTTTAAAGGAAACGCTTCATCTCCGACAAGTACTGCATTACTTGGCAAATTTATGGTATTCTCTTCAATAGCCTTCTTTAAAGTACAATTATTAAATATTCCACCATCAGAGTTTCCACCTTTTGCTCCCAGGTCAATGTATGTGAAACAATAGTCGTGATCAACACAAGCTAGAACACAATACTAAATGTACTTTTATAATTAAAAAAGTCTGATTCTGTGCCAGGGGGACATTTTACGTTTATATGTTTTCCATCAATGGCATCAAAGCAGTTGGGAAAATTCCATCTTATAAAAAAGCCCCTTGTTATTTGATTCCATTCCTCTTCAGATCTTGGCACCTGTAAAATAATGAAATAAATGTATGTTTTTAGAATGATACGTCTCTGGCATCACAAGAAATAGTTTTAGAATATTTTGAAAATGAAAATACGGAAAATATTGAAAATGTTATGAATTCAAATATACAAGTCGTCGATGATGTGCTTCCGTTTCCAATGCCTAAAAAAACAACTAAAAAAGCAGGTTACATAGAATCGGCCTTAGATAAACTGGACAATATTGAAAAAAGAGCAAGACTTGAAAAAAAGACGATGATTTGGACAATTTCGGAAAATATGTTGCGTCTTCATTACGAATTTTGAATACCGAAAATAACATACATGCTCAGGACGAAATACAAGCAATATTATCAAAATATAAACTGCAAGATCTTCGAGAAAAAGAACGACAAAACTTTACTCCAATGCCAGAATCCCCGTATTTGAAACAAGGCAGCGAAGACACATGGTTGAACATGTAATTTTTTTCTATTTTTATTAAATATCTGATTCCGTAGTTGATATTTTGATAATAAATAAATATTGTTTATTTTTCGATCTGTACCCCGAGCACGAATAATAAACAATTGCGTCAAGAATTCGTATCGAGTCAACTAAGCGAAAAATTTTACCAAACTGTGGCTACAGTCGGCGGCAGCACGAACGCTTATCTCTTACTCACGTGTACTCGATACTATATTGTAACTATATGTAAACAAACCTTGTGACTCAATATTAAAACGAACGAATGAAAAGGAATGATACGTTTATAAATTAATATTATTATAGTTGTAGAGTCTTTTACTGTGTGTAAAAATAAGAAAAGTATTGAAACTTATTAATAATAGTGTGCTAATTAATTTAAAACAGTTAATTAACAAAATACAGCTTGTATAATTAATTTACGGAGGAACATTTTTATGTT
Organism: Parnassius apollo; assembly: GCA_907164705.1. Lineage (NCBI taxonomy): Eukaryota > Metazoa > Arthropoda > Insecta > Lepidoptera > Papilionidae > Parnassius > Parnassius apollo. Next base: position 302,324 of record CAJQZP010000341.1, on the reverse strand, counting down.
TATAAAACCATGTTTCACGTCTTAAGAATTAAGATAAACATTTGACTTCGCGCTTCGTGTTGTTTTAATAGTTTTGTATTTTAGATTGGTTTTAGATAATTTTTGCTGAATTTCATAATGATGCCGTCAAGAACTAGCCACACAGTTTACAACAATATTAGATTTCATGTAAAAGTAAGTAACTATATTAAACATGAGTTTGGATTATTTTTCAGTCTGTGTATTCATTGTCTGTTGATATTGATTCGTTCTGTTAAACGAAGATTATTGTTTACTTCTAGGGAATGGTGATTAATAGAAAGCACAGAATTAGTGCACGGATTACAGTGGTGTATTCAAAAATACGAAGAGCTATGTAATTTGCTCCACAGCCAAGGAATCGAAGTCTCACAGTGAAAAAAAGTAACGAAAAGTAAGTTCTAGTTTTATTGTTCTAAAACCTTCAATAAAAATCAAGAGCGCTTAGATAAAGTTTTAAATGAATAGTTCATTTCATGAATTTTGAGTTCACTGTCGTTTTATTTGGTTTGCTTAAGGAGTGTGGAGTAATTTAAATAAAGAAGTGGCCAAAAATGAATAAAGCTGCTCATAGCATTCATTAAAAATATTTCTCACATACTAAGAAAACAGGGTGCTTTAACATAAATAGAACTTTAGTAGAAATTAACTGACAAACTTTCATTCTAACATGATAATATGATGACCTTACACTTTCTCAATGAAAATATATAATTCAGAAAAAATGTATATTTGAATATAAATAACTTCAGTAAAGACTAATAACTTATTATTTTACAGCCTATGTGGTTACTGGTTACCTATACAAAATTAATAAAACAGTGATACCTGCAGAGCTACATACAGATTTAATGATTATACCACCTGAAATTCCTGCTATTAGTATGTCTTCAACAACACATGATGTAAGTACCTAAATTTTTACTTAAATAAAATTATTAATAATAATTTCATAATTTACGTATTAGTTGTGTATTAGCATGTTAACTGTTTATTTGAAATAAGATTCAAAAAAATTTAATAAATAATAATAATTACTTAAAATTCTAGTTATTCATTACATCTTTTAACCTTTAAATATTTTCAATACTCAACTCTCACATAATACCAGCGTGAAATAGCAGCTTAATGCTGTCGTGTTTCGTATGGTGAGTGTAGGAACTGGAGAACCATTTTACTGGAAACGAGGCATTCCATCTTAGTCTTCACGGGTGACAACGCATCTGTATTTTGATTCGTAATCGAGGATAGATGTCTAGGGGCCGCAGCAACCACTTATCATCAGGTGGACTGTGTGTCAACCGCAGTTTTTTAATTTGTTAATTGTAATTGCGAGGAGACTGCTGCCCATCTCGAGTAGGGTAGTGGACATTCTTTTACCGTTAAACTTACAACTTGCACTTTAAATAATGAATATACTTTCGGTAATAAAATAAATGGTCAATCTCTTTTTCAGAATCAGAATAGTTTATTTGTCAAACATAGGTAGGTTTAAACATTTAAGGTCTTGCGAGGGTTACAATTATTAGTACGCTATGTTTTGTCTTAAAGACATACAAATATAATTGTGTGTTCTTATGATAATCATACCGTAAAAATAAAATAGAATAAAAATGAATGAAGTTGTAATACCAATTATGATTCCACTTTGATAAAATTAAATAGATGACAATAACAAAATAATATCATTAGTCAATATAATTGGTTAAAACTATCATTCAAGAACTCGTCAATTTTATAATAACATTTGTTCTATTAATAATTCATTAAGCACTTTTTTTAAATTTAAATAAGTTCATATTTTTTATTGTATCAGGTAGTTTATTATAAATTCGTGGGAAAATACCAAAAAAGCTTTTTTTTCATTAGTAATGTTTGACATTTTATGTAACATAACTTATTAACGTATTGGGTGCGTATTGGATTATATTTGTGGTGAAATATGCGGAGCGGAAATGTGATCCATCAATACAACCAATAACACCCGTTATCTTGTATGTTCTAAGAAATCTGTAAAAAGTCACAAAAACACTAGTTTTATTAAAACCGCCACAATAGGATTTATCCAGTGTCACGGAGGCAGTAATTACTTGTAGACCATACAAATACTCCGTTCCATGCAGGATTCGGCCCCCTGCGCTACAACTCCTTGCTAAGCCACTGCGCCACGGAGCCGTCAAAAATTAGACTAGAGAAATCAACACAGCTAAAAATAAGTATGTAAGTACTTTACATTGACGACGTCTCTCTCAGCCCTTGAAGTGGGCATGGGCAACCTGATAAAGGTATTGGTTATTATTTATTGACTGTTAAGTGCCTCCGTAACTTGAGAGACACATTGGATAACACTTGTTTGGTCCAAGTTCTTACCCATACCGATTAAACGTTGATAATAGCTTGTTGCATAAAATAATAAAGCACAAAGATCCTAAAACATAAATGAAATTAAAAAACTGAGCTAAGGTACATAATAACTACAGCAGGTACTTTAATTTTGTGCATTATTTTTTATACCTAAGTTCTAAGCTTATTCTTTTACTCCCTCTGAAGTTTTCAGAGCAAAATTAACGGCAGAGTAATTTAAATGCATTTTTACTTAATCTGTATCTTTTTTTAAATTCCAATTCAGAAATATCCATAGGGTCTTCCGTTTGCCGAATAAAAATTCGTTGAGTTATACCACTGGAATGATTTAGATATATTTAATTGAAACAGCTATTAAAATCTAATAATTATTAATCAAATAAATAGTTAAAATAAGGGTACATATATAATTATGTAATATACTAATTAGTAATACTTTAAATAGTAAATTTTGCGTACCTTAATTCTCATCTTGGCTTTCTTGCCTCGACTGCCAAATGCCACACAAAATAATAAAAAGTCGTGGATCGCATTCTATTTGTTGTTAATAAAAATATTTTAAACTTAAATCCACGAAAACCCCAGGAAAACTTAAAACTAATACTTCTCGATAGCGTTCTCACCGTAAAAATGTCGGTAACAAAGATTTCGTAGTTCTCTACAGTGTATAGACGATAACGTACGTCAAAAAAAGATTCGTGCTGCCGATTCCCATACATTTTGTGTCTTACTATACTTTAAACTATACGAAAGCGATACGTAACGTAGCGTTAGATATTCGTGCTTTTGAATTTTAGTTCCAAATACGCCCACGGAGCGCTGTTCAAATTCCCATACAAAATTTAACTGAAACTAAACTGTGGCGTAAACTATACGATAGATCAAAATGTTCGTGCTAGGGGTACTGAGCATAAATAGTAATTAACAATTTCTAATTATTTTGCTGAAAATATATGATTCTATTATAGAAAGTGTTTTATTTCGAACTCACCTTTATAAAATCTTCTAATACAGAGTAAATAGCTTCAAGAACTTCGACCAACAATGTACTTATAGTACACCTAGGTACTCTAAATAATTGTGACAGTGTACCAAACGAATCTCCGGTTGCCAAATATTTTAATGCTATTTCTAGTTTTGTTCGAGCAGGAATAGCATTACGCATTGTTGTATTTTGCCTTTGTATAGAAGAACCAATTTTATCAAATAAATAATAAAACTGGGTTCTGTTGACACGAAACATGTTCTTAAAGTCATCTTCATTTTCTATTTGTAATTCTACACAAAGATTGTTAGACGCTCCAAGAACTCCTCTTCTTGCTATCCATTTTTTGATCCAACACCTCTTTTTACGACGATTTCTCAATATTTCTTGTCTCAGAAGAGCAGCAACGATTAACACACCTTCACTTACTGCACTCATGTTGGCAAATGAAGAGGAAACTAATTGAATGCAAGAATCGCCTAAGAAGTTTTTGTATGTGCTGTTTACACCAAGAAAATTTTGGCAAGCAAAACTTGCGCAAAAGATCAAAATGTTACGTACTGTTTAGACCATGCAGGTAATTTATTGCTTCAATTTTATTGTATGCAACAGGCAAGAAACTTGCATCATGTAAATGGCGCTTTAGAGCCACTTTATCTTGCGGTGAAATTGCAGATCTCATTATAGTGTCTTGTCTTGATATTTTAGGCGCAATGATTGTTAACATATATTCGAAGTCAGTAGGTATCGACGACATCCGGGTAAAGTTTTTATATTGACCACTTATATGCTGAGATTTTAGTTCCACAAGTAAAGAATATCTTCTTTTATACAATGTAGTTTTCCACCATCGATGCTTTCGACGTTTCCGGTCTTCAGTTAATAAATACATGAAAATAAAAGCCGCACCAGCTATCATGACCTTCCTATTCGGCATGTTCGTAGCAACTGAGTGGAAACAGCTTTTGAAATAGTTTCGCGTACACAATTCGCTTTGAGTTCGTGTGCCGTCCACACTGTTGACGCTAAATTACACGTAATCTTACATTACACGTTACACTCGTCTGGACCCGGCTTAAGAAATCGGGTTCTGGAGCTATCCCTAAAAGGAAATATGTTTTTGCTGACTGTAAGTCATTTTTAGACCCTGTGACCGATTTAAGCGATGTTCACGAATCCGAGTCTGTTGAAAATTCACAAACTTCTGACAATCCACTGACACAAAATGATTCTCGGGGCCCAGAAAACGATTTGTCGAACGTCCGTAATAAAAGAAGTAAGCAAAATACACAGGAAATGACTACGTTTGAGAAACACTTAGTTGAGATGTGAAATTCTACTAACAATCTTGCTTTGGATGAAGACGTGGCATTCTTCAATTCAATCCTCCCTGAAGTTAGAAGACTAGACTTTGAAAAAAAAAATTTTTTTTTCGGAGTCAGGTTCTACAATTACTCGTTGGAATAAACATAGATACATGTACCAGTTTAGTCCCGTGCCAATCTACAAATATGGGCCATCTACAAGCATTGGTTCATCTACAAGTATGGGTCAAACTACAAGCATGGGTCCATCTACAAGTGCTGGTCCAGCCATGCCTAGTACTTCGAAGGTATCTCCTGTGAGTGCATCATCGTGCTCCACCGACAACTATGATACAGAACATAAACATAAACACTCACGCCTGTCACCCAGAGGGGTAGGCAGAGACTACAGACTTCCATTTAGCACGAACCTGACATACCTTTCTCGCCTCTTCCACATCCATATACCTACGCATACATGCTCGTCGGTTAAGGGTACTCTTAACCCGTTAACCAAGCCATGCGCACTTTAGATCGTACAATACCTACCTTACGTTCGCTCCAAAAGAGCACTAATTAGATCAGAATTACTGCCCTATGAAAAAACTATTTTTTAGTTTTAAACAAAACCAAAGACACTATGCAATAGATAATAGTATCAAAGACAAAGATATGCTCTTTTATTTTAAAACGTAACCTGGCAATGTTTCTTAGAAAATCACTTCACTTTGGATTTCCGCCATTACGCGTCGCGTGTCGTGCACAAGTGCTGTGATTCTTATAAACTTATTTATCATTTTGTCTGCGAGAAAAACGTAAGTATTATACATTTTTGTAATCCTTGTGATATAACAAACCTGCAGATATATAATTTGTGGCATAAAATGAAAAGAGAATGCTAAAAATAGTTTGAAATCGAAATGACGTAGAAAAGTTCAAACGAAATAGTAAATGTAAATGTCTATATTTTACGGATAAATCTAATTGAATACGGTAAAATCCTAATGAAATTACGAGATAATTTCATATTCTTCAAGATTTCGTTCATTTTTCCTATCAAAATTGTATCATAACCTATACAATTGTTCATAAAACGGTCCAATACCTATATAACAATTCAAATATTTCGCCATATTTAGCATATTTGGAGGGATTGCGCGAATTTTATCGATAAGGCGATCGATATAGAGATATTTATAAAAAAAAAAGTGATAAATTTTACGTATTTTTATTGTACAGACATGTGCTTCACTTTTTTCTTCATTTGGATAAATTCAGTATGTATGTAGCAATTTCTGCTGATATAATAACATAATATGACCCTATTGTCTATATATTCTCTGCTGAATATATATATACATATATTTATCCCTATATATCATATATATATATAATATAACATAAATATATATATATATATATATATATATATATATATATATATATATATGATAGGCATAACTATGTACTATGGTATGTAACAATTATTATTTTCTTTTTTAGCATGTGGAACCCCGGAAACAACCCAGTTCCCCAGGTCTTCATCGATGTCCTTCTCGATGAGGAGGAAGCCGAAGAAGCGGTCATCGATGAATAGGTTGGGGAACATGGTGACTGGGATGTATCTGTAAGTAATATTTATATGTAACATCACACACAAGTATAGATAAATAGACACTTATAGATATTAACGGGTTCATTTTTCAACAGAGCATGCCAATTTACTATGAGCGGTCCGACGGGTCATGGGGGGACCTGTCGGAGTTGGTGGTAGAGCCTGCGGAGGTGTCTGTAAGTTATATTTATATTTATAGCATCAGTCATTTATTTATATTTATTATATATAAATGTTTGCAGCCCAATAAAAATGTGTTTATTATTTCAACAGGGGTCACCTGTTCCGGCTCCGGCTGCAGCTGCAGTGGCTGCTCCGGAGGCTGTACCAGGCCCCGCACCCCGCAGAGTGGAAGTAAGTAAAACAAAACATCAGTAATGAAACGTTTCCATGTAAATTTTTATATTTCAGCTAGTATTTATATAAATATTAATTTATATTTATTATATATGTTTGCAGCCCAATAAAATGTGTTTATTATTTCAACAGGGGTCACCTGCTCCGGCTCCAGCTCCAGTGGCTGCTCCGGAGGCTGTACCAGGCCCCGCACCCCGCAGAGTGGAAGTAGTATATATATATATATATATATATATATATATACAGGGTTACAAGAAAAATCGTGCTAGATCCGTTAAGGGCGTGGAGTACCCATCATTTCTGACTTATTTTACTATGAAACACCCTACCCTAAACTTAACCCTTTTCGAGATATTCGACTTTTATTTTTTTATTAAAAATTGCCGATTTTTAGGCTACTACATTTATTTTTGTTTATTTTGTGTATCTTATTATTATTATTATTACATTTTTACATGTGTAATTAGATGCTTTAGGACGTCAATCATTAAAATATGCATAAGTTAATTGAATAGACCGTAGTAGACAAGTGAAAGTAAAGAAATAAAAAAAATATTGGAAAGTTTATTTTTCTCGAAGGGATATCTAAAAAAAATATTATGGCAATTGTTTGGCAGATGTTTTTTTAAATATCTACGTTTCATCAGCTATCTAATGAGGTATAACAATCTAGGGTTTGTATTACATTTCGTCGAAAAAATGTAGTTGGGACTATCCAGGTAGCAGTTCTAACGGTCCCGCGCCTATTGTCCTTCAAGTTAAGACGCACCAAGCGAGCGAGACAAGTGACGATTTATGTAGCGAATGAAAGAAAAAATGTGTAGAGACCGGTTAGGGCTGGGAATACAACAGGGGGTATTGTTTGGTTGTCAGTCTGCTTTTGTGCTTCGTACATAGTAGATGCGATATCGTTTTGCTCTTTTTCTCGACTTGGCTGCGATTCTAGACTATTTCTTCTGATTTGTGACTACTGTGCTTGTTAAGCAGACTCTGATTTGTACCTGTGATACGGAAGTGTTGAAGATGACGTCCTACACATCTGAGGAATATGCTGATATGCTTATTTGTTACGGATACTGCGATTGTGTGTCTGCGCAAGCTCGCAACGAATACATAACTCGCTACCCCGGTCGTCGAGTGCCGGATGTGGCGGTTTTTGACAGAGTTTATCGAAGACTTCGAGAAACTGGCTCTGTTTTGAGACGAAATACAGACATGGGAAGACCACGAATTGACGACGAAGAACAGGACAATGAGATAGTGCAACGCTTTCGAGCGGATCCGACTACTTCCACTAATACTGTTGCCCGTGATCTGGGACTTTCGCAATGGAGAGTGTGGTTTACGGTGCATACTGCTGGCCTATACCCGTACCATTACACGCCGGTACACGTTATTGAAGAAGGAGACCCCGCGAGAAGATTGGACTTTTGCAGGTTTATGCTAAATGCTGACGTAGAAGACCCAGATTTTCTAAGAAATATATTGTGGACGGATGAGTCCAAATTTGATAAAGATGGCATAACTAACTATCACAACGCCCATTACTGGGCCCCAAAAGTACTAAGGAATCCCAATAAGAAAAGAGTGAAGGGGTCCCAACGAAGATTCAGCGTGAATGTGTGGCTGGGCATTATCTCCAATCATTTGATTGGACCTTACTTTCTCCCGGATAATCTAAATGCGGAAAGCTACGAAAATTTCCTGAGAGCAGACTTGAGTGATTTGCTGGATGATCTGCCACTCAATCTGATCAGAGACATGTGGTTTCAACACGATGGCTGCCCTGCCCATTTCAGGAGAAGTGTCAGGGACTGGCTGGACACAAATTATCCAAACAAATGGATAGGACGAGGTGGGCCGTTGCCATGGCCAGCAAGAAGTCCAGACCTAACCCCCATGGATTTTCATGTGTGGGGATGCATGAAAAGTCTTGTATACAGCAAGCCGAATCCAGTTTCGTCTGTGGAAGACTTAAGAGAAAGGATTGTGGATGCAGCTAATAAAATTAGGACCATGTTGACCACTGGAGTAGTGAAGACTGGTCTCCGTAGAAGGATGCGACAATGCATCAGAAATAGAGGCGGCCATGTTGAACATGAACTGTAGAATAAGAAAAAGTTTTGTGAAAACCTTTAATAAATGACATTTCACTATTGTTTTATTTTACTTTTTTCGGCTAAGTATAAATTTTCTTCTTCACTGTCGCCTATGAAACTAAAGTTTTTTCAATGCATTTGAATAAAACTTAGAGTATTATACCTCGTTAGATAGCTGATGAAACGTAGATATTTAAAAAAACATCTGCCGAACAATTGCCATAATAATTTTTTTTAGAAATCCCTTCGAGAAAAATAAACTTTCTAATATATTTTTTATTTCTTTACTTTCACTTGTCTACTACGGTCTATTCAATTAACTTATGCACTATTTTAATGATTGACGTCCTAAAGCATCTAATTACACATGTAAAAATGCAATAATAATAATAATAAGATACACAAAATAAATACCTAATCGGCAATTTTCAATAAAAAAATTAAAAGTCGAATATCTCGAAAAGGGTTAAGTTTAGGGTAGGGTGTTTCATAGTGAAATAAGTCGGAAATGATGGGTACTCCACGCCCTCAACGGATCTAGCACGATTTTTCTTGTAACCCTGTATATATATATATATATATATATATATATATATATATATATATATATATATTTGTGTGTGTTTGCAGCACAATAACAACGTGTTCATTTTTCAACAGGATTTACCTGCTCCAGAGGGTGCTCCAGGCCCCGCACCCCGCTTCATGGTGGAGGTGTTGGACACGGCGGCGGCACGTCAGCGGCGAGGGACCGCGTTTGTACGCGGGCGTGGTCGTGGACGTGGCCGTGGGCATGGCCGCAGCGTGGGTTGGTTGCGTGGAGCACCCTTCGTGCAAGTCTTCCCGAATGACACGGATTTGCCCTTGGATATTCAGGGGCAAATCCGTGATCATTCCATTAGAAGGGAGAGGTACGAAAGAAGAAGGATAACTGCAAATCAGGAAGAGGAGAATGTGAGGGAGGATGAATGGGATTGGGATGAAGATAATAGTTTTGAGTGGCGAGGGATGAACGAGTGGAATGGCAGGCAATGCCATTTTGTGTCAGAACAGACTGGGCCTACCGTTTTGTTTCACGATCCATATGAGGCCATGCATGCCATCTGGACAGATGACATCATGGCCCATATTGCTGACGAAACGAACCGGTATGCCGAGTCGGTTTTGGCACAGCAGCGTCCAGGTTTCAGGAAAGATTGCTTTCAGACCAATATACATGAAATCTGGGCGCTAATGGCATTTTGGACCATGCTTGGCATTATTAGAATGCCAAGTATTAAATCATGTTTCTGCAAGCACCCACTACTGAGGACTGACGTATTTCGCGCATTATTCACGGAAGGCCGCTACTGGAACCTCAATGCGGCATTTCATTTGGCCGAGGGGACAGACCCTAATAATCCGCTGCACCCAATGGGTCCCATTATCGACCATTTGAATGCCAAGTTCCAGGATTTATACCAGCTGGACCGGAACATATGTATTGATGAATCGCTAACTCTTTGGAAAGGGCCAGTTAGGTTTCAACAATACATAAAGTCCAAGGCAGCCCAGTTTGGTATAAAAACCTTGCAACTGTGCGAGTCGGCCACAGGATACCTTTGGTCGTTCTTCGTGTATGCGGGCCGCGAGACAGGGAGTAGGGGAGACCGCCAAAGAAATACAAACGACGTGCGTGTGTGTGGTGCACGGAACAGGAGCACCGCAGAACACTCACGTCGTTTGAGTGTATGCAGTGTGGGCTGGCGCTCTGTCTGCAAAAATGCTTTATGGAATTTCATGAAACTCCGTAAGGTATTTACGGAGTTTTGTGAAATTCGCGGAGGGTGATTGTAATGGAAGGGTTACAAAGGAGCAAACAGTCTACCTGATGGTAAGTGGTTGGTGTGGCCCATTGACCTGTAAGGAATGCCTCGTTTCCAGTAAAAAGGGCCAAAGGTTCCAAAGGCTCTCCGGTTTCTTTAGGGTGATAAACGAGCACACAGTCTACCTGATGGTAGGTGATTGCTGTGGCCCATAAACATCTACATCTACTCCCCCCGTGATCTGTGAGGACTAAGATGGAAGACCTCGTTTCCAGTAAAAAGGGTTTCTGGTCTCCTCTACCTCACCAGTATCGAGCTTGTATTCTGTGAGAGTGTGGTCCTTCCCTTTTTCTTCCTTCCTTTCATTTTTTTATAGTTTACGGTGGAAAACGAGCACATAGTCCACCTGATGGTAAGCAGTTGCAGCGGCCCTTAGACATCTACATCTATCCCCCGTGACCTGTGAGGACTAAGATGGAATGCCTCGTTTCCAGTAAAAAGGGATCTCCGGTCTCCTCCTCTTCGTCTTTTTTTTATAGGTAAGGGTGACAAACAAGCACACAGTCCACCTGATGGTAAGTGGTTGAGCACACAGTCCAACTGATGGTAAGTGTTTGCACTGGCCCTTTGACATCTACATCTTTCCGTGACTTATGAGGACTAAGATGGAATGCCTCGTTTCCAGTAATAAGGGTCTCCGGTCTCCTCCTCGTCCTCAGTAGTGGGTTCAAGAAGGATATGAATGGGTATGAATGTTGACTGAAAGAATTTTTAATTTGAAAAGAAAAATTGTACAAAAAGGGTTATTATAATAACCCCGGTGAATGAGGTGATCGCCACCATGCTGGTTCTATAAAAATTCATTCAGAAATTGTAAAAGAATAAATTTATTGTAAATTCAATATAAAATCATTACAAAAAGTCAAACAACCGAATTTGATTATTGCCGGCTACATTGCAAAAAATTATCGATAAATATACCAGCGACGCCACATCACTATTTGCTCCATACATTTGTTCAAATATATTTTATTTCTTGTGTTTTGTATTTTGTGCATTGAATTGTATATGTTTATTGTAAATAATAATAAAAATGTACTTTTCTAAACATATTTCATTTGTGTCGAAACATATTTGAGTGTGTTATATGTGAATTTATGTTGAAAAACTTCCGTTTTCGTGGTTGAGTAAGAAATGTGTTATTTTACCATTTTCATTTATTTTTACTGTATAATGTAAATAAAAAATAATTATATTACATATTTCAAATAATTTGGTGTTGTATTTATTTCAAAATCACAAAAAATATTAGAGAAATAGTGTTTCAAAGTTCATATAATAAAATTGAATTTCGGAAAACAAGGGTTATGTTTGATTCCTATTTATTTGTTTTTTTTTTGTATGGGTTACGAATAAAAACACATAAAAACATAAAACTATATTTATTTCCAAACATTTTCATATAGATTTCTCGAAAAACAAACTAATGGAAATTATTTTATTAATATTTTCGTGGCTAAAAGTGGAGTATTTACTACTACTATGCATTTTAAAGGGTAATTTATGAATTTTATTACTATATCTAACATCCAAAAATTATTTTATTCGATAGTTTATACATTCAAGAAGAATTCCTGTAAGTTTTATTCAAAAATATTGTCTTAAAGTGAAAATATAGCAGAATTTGCAAGTTAGGGAAAATTTTTCATTTGCCGCCATTATGAGGTCCTGAGCGAACGGGACGGTATAACATGTCGCGCGCTGTCAGAGCGTACAGGTTAATTTGGCCCATTTTTAGTCTATCGCCAATTTGGTCGACAAACTTCCGCCAGGACGTCCCTTTCCGACTCATCCATTCACTTCTGCGACATATATTTGCTTTGTCAGTCTTTCCGCATTCATTCTTTCTACATGACCAAACCACCGAAGCATTCCTTTCTTAATCCTGGTCACCGCATCATCTTGCAAACCACACTCTTCTTTTATCACACAGTTTCTCACCCTGTCACTCAGATTCAGCCCTAACATACTCCTTAGCGACCGCATTTCTACTGCATTTATTCTACTCTCGTGCTTCTTCTGCCAAACCCAACTTTGACTACCATACGTTAAAGTAGGGACTAATGCAGCATTGTGAATTGCCATACGTGCCTTTTTTGACACATTCTGACTTTCCACAATAGAGTGTAGAGCCCCATTTACTTTATTTCCTGCATTCACTCGTCGTTCAATATCCTTATCATATCTCCCATCCCTGCATATGATACAGAAGACTCGTTTAATTTTGATTTCACAACACTATAACTGACTTTTGTTTTAATCTTTTTTTGTGATTAAATGATGATGTAAAATAAATAACTAATTCATTAACAAAAGTTTGCCAAAGATACCTTATTGTGACTGCCAAGCATTCCGTAAGTGTAATGGCTATTCGGAGTAAACCAGTATGTCCTATTTCGTTTTCTATTTTAAAAGTCAGTTCGTCAAATGTGCTTATTGACATCCTAAAATAATTTAAAAATTTATTTTCATCTTCTCGCTATTGCGAATACAGCTATATGAATGCACCACTCAACAAACGCTCCGAAGTTATAGGGTGCATGAACGATTTTCCTGTTCGGTTAGCACGGCGTTTTTTGTTGTGATGATATAGCACAGAGATCAAAATATTTTTTTTAATTGTATCCATGACTGTACACGTCCAGCCCGGTCGTGTGCACACGCAAAACTGTGAAATGCTCAACTCGACCGGCAGCGCTGCACGCGACCGGCGACACGCTGCAGAATGAAAGGAGCCTTAGAGTGCATTCTGGAAAACGAGTCGGGAGAGACAACCTCATTGAAGTGGAATCCAATCGATTTCCAGCATATCCAATTAGAATAGAACTTTGAATTTAACTATCACATCGATATAATCGACATTATTTCGGATAAAGCCATCATACCAAGTGCCTCAGAGTGGATTTACGAATATGTCACGAAGGCATTTAGAACCATACATGGCAAGTTCCCGGTGGGTCCGCCCCCATCACGAAGAGCGTATTCCTACATTTCCTTACACCCGAGGTGTTTGGTTGCCAAGAAATCATCAAGTCAACCATCAGCTGGCGTGTCATGGTTGCTGTCTCCAAGGATCGAGAATTCAAGGAGAAGGATGCGCGGTGCTTCGGCAAAATGTCGCCTGAGATGAGGGCCTATCAGGTCGTAACAGAGGCCAACATCGCCGATACTATTTTCACCTACGTAAAACACCAATTGATGACCTTGACAGAGGAGCAACTAACCAAAACGCTGATCCGCATGAGTTGCCCGGGCGGGGACCATGACTACGTCAACATAGTCATCGATTTTTCATCATGGTGCACCCACTTTCGTGCTGAGCTGGTAAAACCACTGTTTCGAAGTTTGGGCCAATTATTCGGGTTCCACAATATTTATGGAACACACACGTTTCCATTAATATCCAAACTCCTGTTCCAAACAGTTTTTGAAGGTATTAGAGGATATATGTACTGCTTTAGGTGTAGTCATTAAGGTTCCTGAGTCCTGGAGATCTAGACGGTTGCTAGAATATGGAAGGCGCTACTACTAAGATGGGGTACAAGTTAGTGGCGCTCTGAAAAAAGCATCCCGCCTGACTAGTGAGACCAATCAGACCATACACACCGCAAATGCGGTGATTGCGGGCTTATTTTTAAGTGGGTCCTGTAGCTGGAGACGATGAATCCCCTATACCCGCCTATATGATGACAGTGTTTGAGGCAGCCAAGTTCTTATGGAGGCGACACCTGTTACATGACACATGTTATTTTTGATGAATCGGTCAGTGGGAGGATATCCGACTGTCCTGTTTTCTCAGTTCGCAGCACGTGCATCGCAGGACACTTTGAGCTTAGGCCTTAGCATACTGAAATATGCTCTCCAGAACAACCTCTTCCGGATGGAAGTACATTATTCGCTAGATATAAGCAAACCATTACATGTGGACCATATCCAGCTGATTAAAGACCCTGGGAGCATACCGCATAATCTCCCACCACAGCCGAAAATCATGTTTAGACAAAGATTGCGAGAAGGCATTTTTACTATAGTGAAGAACCGTGAGATGCTGGCAATATTTAACAACAAGGCGGAGGCTGAATAGGAAAAGCTTAAAAAGGATCTGTTAGCTATACGGCCAGTCAGTCCGAAGTTGTTGTTCAAAATTTTGGCAACTTTCTGACATTGGACATATAGAGAAAGTCATAAGGAAGTTTGCAACGTCACGCTGTATACAAGGAGCATCCATAAACATTTGTATTGACGAAAAGTCCCTATTAGAGAGTGTCAATGCCTTAAGCTGGGTATCCACTATGATGAGAATTTCAAAAATAAAAATTTAAAAGAAGACGCCCGGGTGGAAATCGGAAGAGGTATGGGTATATCGGAGCAAATATGCAAAAACAAAATAAAAATTCTGCTTTCGGGGTTTCGTAGAGATCCAAACAAAAAAAAAAGCAGTGGGACAGGGAAAGGTAGGTAACTGGAGTAATAATAGGTGGTATAAAATAAAACACTAAGGATAGTTGTTTACTTTATTTTCCACGTTTCAGATACATCAGAAATATATAAAAGTAATTGGTTCACGTTTGAAGCATTGTCATTTTTAATGGATCGCGATAAACCTTGACAGTCATTGAATACAGTATGTTATTATTTATATTCTTTTTATTTAATGATAATACTGAAAATGTGCGTTTCAGACAGTTAATAGTGATTTTGGAATGAAATAGCTCATTCCTTTAAAAAAATCCCCTAATTTCTTTCTTATTTCTTTTGCATTGTCAGGAGACCGACGTGCAGTTTCTTAGTGGTTGTAATGTTACATAATCCTCTCTTGAACTTTCGCTGTCTATTATTCCAGAACAGTAAGTATCTGAATGAGTCGTAAATAGTTGTGCAAGTGAGCGGTCGCTAGTACTAAAACTGCTGCTTTATTTGGTTCTACCATAAGTGGTTTTCTTAGAACTATGAAGACTTGTGCCACTATACCAAAACCGTTTTCCACAACACGACGTGCTCTGCTTAGACGATAGTTGAACACTCTTTCAAGAGTACTTTTCGCATGTGTTTGGCCGGGAATCGGTTTCATCATGTTTTCGGACAATGCAAATGCAGGGTCACCTAGTAAATAATACGGTATAACTTTATTACGTCCTTCCAAAGGTGTTGGAGTGGGCAAATTCAATTCAACTTTTACTATCAAAGAGTATAGTTTAGTATACTTGTACTCGTATACTTTACCATCCGATATTCGGCCCTGACAACCGACATCGACAAACCTAATCTTGTAATTAGCATCGGCCAAAATAAATAACAAAATACTGAAATGGCCCTTATAGTTGTAAAATTCGGTACCACTGTTAACAGGCGCCTATAAAACTACATCTTTTCCATCCAGTGCGCCGATACAATGAGGAAAGTTCCATAACTCGTCGAATGCATCAGACATCATTAACCACTCTTGAGGGTTGTTAGGCAACTAAAAAAACAAATATGTAAAGCTTAATATGTCGCTGACTATACAATAAAGTGTTTACATACATTTTTAGCCTGTTTTGTTTTGTTTTTAGAAAAAATAATAATGATGCCATTCTCGACCAACCGTCTACTGCACTAACTACAGATGGGCCTCCATCTCCGACAAATGCGTCCCCGAAGCCTCCAAAAAAAACGCAAATACGATCCAAAACTTGCCATGCTAAAGGATGCATTTGGTATTTTAAAATCAGCATCAACCAAGTCGAATCAAGAGGACGAGATAGGCACGTTTTGTAAATTTTTAGAGAATAAATTGAGAAGTTACGATCATCGCACGAAGAATTTCGTACAACAGCGTTTATGTGATATCGTATTTAAGGCTGACGCAGAATATTTTAGTAACAATGAACAATATGGTTACTACGAGTACACAAGTCAGCCCCAAAATTATTATACAACACGGCCAGAAACAGCTACACTGGATCCGATTTATTCATCAGCACACTCCCGGCCAACAGGTAGTACCTCTGAAGCTGGTATCAATCAAAGCAGTTCAAGCGGATCGCAGTACAGCGCGGATTCATTTGATGTCGATGATTTCGTTTAATTATACTTCTTACATTATTTTTTTAATTTGTATGGAACCTATTATTAATAAAACATTTCTTACCTTCACATTGTCTTTCAGTCCATTGATAGTAGCTTGACAGACTTCTGGGATAAATTGGATGATTGCCTGTTTTGAGATTTTAAATAAGTATTGTAGGCTTGTGAAACTAACACCCGTAGCTAAAAATCGTAGCGTTCATGCTAATTAATCTTGAGCCGATATAGCTTTTCGAAATTTTGTGTCTTTTTTTTGTATAGCTGGTACAACCAAATTATACAAATATTCAAAATTAGATGAAGACATTCGCATGAAGTTTTTATAATGGCCACTTAATTCTTGAGATTTGAGTTCCAACACCAATGAATTCGGACGTCTTTTCTTGAAAATGTCAGATTCCCAAAAGCGAGGAGGGCTTCTATAGTCTTCGAGTAGATAATGAAATAAAATATATGCTGCACTAGCCACTAATGGTGACGACATGTTCGCTGAATGCTCACAATAGGACTGTGGAGCATGCACGTTCCTATGGAGATACGCGTACCCGTCTCCATCAGAGCGGTTACGGGAGCGCGGGGAGTAAGAGGTTCGCGAACGTAATGGATACCCAGCTTCAGAGGTGAGGACCTGTCGATATTGTCTGAGAACTAAGCACACCCCGTTCACGGGAATACTGGAACACACAGAGTGTGTTACTGCATTGACCCAGTAGCTCAGAGAGATCTTGTGGGAGTTACTGTAGTATATACCTAGTACCTATACGTATGTTTGGGTATAATCTAATATATAAACTTATTAAAAGAGACCACAATTTTTCTTATATTTAAAGAAGATTTTTAAAGACCAATTTAATAAAAGTACAATGATATGCTTGTTGACATGAAAAAAATGTTAAAGAAAAAATGAAGAAAAGACCTGAAAAACAAATTATACAAGAAGCTCCAGTAAAATTGTTTTAATAGCAAAATCAAGATTGACAAGTTTGAAAAAAAGAAGATTTCAAGATACAGAAAACTGCTTAGTACAAATTCCTTCAAGAGGCGAGTACTAATTTTATCAAAAATATAAATATGCAAGAAAAAAGAAGAGTACGAGGAAATCCAGGCCCAACCACATCGGGGAGCTTAGAACATCTTCGAGTGCCAGAGCAGCAGAAAGAAGTCAGGGGTACAACGAGCGACTAGTCAAGTTCTGTAGCAAGTGCAAAACATCTCGAAAGCACCGAATGTAAGTTTAATTATAGGTATAATAGTGTCGATGTCTATTGTCAAATTACATTATTACTTACATAATGTTATACACAGAACTGGGGAAAGAATTTTTTTAAATCATTCATTAAAATAGGAAAAACATTAGCACTATTAATAGAAAAATTCAAAATTATGTATTATACCGCAATAATTAATCGGTAAATAACTACTTAATAATGATAATAATAATATTTGTTTGCAACAATATGGTGTTTAAGTATAATTTATTTCTACATATTCTACCATAGTAATGTGTAAATTTTAATGGACAAGTAACCATAACAACAATTATCGAAATTTTAACAACATACATATAATTATTCAATATTTTTTTTTAATTGATATGGTAACTTTCTAATTAATTATGTAACAGCTTCAGAGGAAATACCAACGTTAGATTATTATTATAGTTCAATGTGATATACTTGGTATAATCATTAATTTGTCAATCATTATATATTATAAATTGCAAATTTTACAACCAATTATCACTAATTTGTTTCTGTGTTTATGTCAAATTATCTCAATCTTAATATGAAGATATATTTTTAAAAAAAATTGACGTCGATGCGCAGCGTCAGAATTATGACTCCGTTCCATTGAACAACCTGAATACTGAAGAGCCTTCGACAAGTTCAGCTGGAGATCAGCCATTACCATCCAGTCTTCACTTAGACAGTAATACTGAGTCTTCCTATCCTATAGTACTACCGCTTCGCCACGACAGTGTCTTGATGTCTTCACCAACACCTCCAGTAGCTAATGCAGCCACAATGTCTGATACCGATGAGTCTGACACTGAAGAACAGGAATGGAAGAAGGTTCTTTATCCACAGCTTCCCGACATAGACTATTTTGATAGTATACATTTTGAGCACACAAATTTTATTCCAAGTAGGACCAGAACTGTTACTTATTTCACACAATTTTTGATACCGATGTAATTGATCTCCTTGTAGAACAAACCAATATTTACGCAGAACAGAGTCGCAGCCATGGCTGGTCACGGTTGACATCCCTGAAATGAAGGCTTTTCTAGGAATGATAATTTTGATGCGGCTCCATCCGCTACCAACAATTGATTTATATTGGTCAAGTGACCCATTTTTTCGTGTTGCTGAGATAGCATCGGTAATGACGTGCAAAAGATTCAAGAAAGTTTTGGAAAACCTACATTTGAACGACAACTCTAAGATGCCTCCGAGAAGAGCGCTTCAGTTCGACAAATTATAAAAAAGTTCGTCCGCTTCTCGAGCTGCTCAACACGACCTGCCAACGTTCTGCAAAAACCATAACATCTCAATCAATAGATGAGTCGATGATTCAGTTCAAAGGTATCTCATCACTCAAACAATATATGCCACTAAAACCGGTGAAAAGAGGCTACAGTGTGGATTAGAGCTGACAGCGAGACAGGCTATGTTTTCGAATTCCAAATTTATACAGGGCAAAGGGACGATCAGTCTACAGAATTCGGGTTAAGAGCTAACGTTGTAAAATCCCTTACACAGAAGCTGGTAGATGAAGGATACTGTGGACACGTAACCTTCGATATTTTTTTCGCATCGTATGACATACTACAATATTTATACAATAATGGTATATATGCCACAGCAACAGTCAATAGTAACAGAGCAGATCCACCTCTTGTTGTAAAATATGCCAAAAAGAAGAATATACCAAGGAGCCAAAAAATAAACTTAGCAAGAGGCGAATTCCGATGGCGCACTAAAAACAACGTGGCGTTTGTAATGTGGCAGGACACTAAACTCGTCACACTTTTGACCACTGCCTTCCACCCAAAAGTAAATAAGACTTTTTGCGATCGAACACAGAAAGATGGTTTGAAACGGGCTTTTCTGTGTCCATCAACTGTACTTCAATACACAGAGCGCATGGGCGGTGTAGACCGTTTTGACCAGAAGCGGACCACCTACGAAGTTGGCAGACGAAGCAAGAGGTGGTGGCTTCGTATTTTCTATTTTTGCGTAGATTTAGCCATCACAAACTCCTTTTTACTATATTCTAGCAACACAAGAGTACACAACCCACTTTCACAATTACACTTTCGGTTGTGCTGGCTCGTGGTCTCATCAGCAATTATTCAGCAAGGAAAAGAAGTCTGGACAGACAGCCACAATACTCCGCAAAACGGCCAAAGCTCTCCACAAACAGACAAAAAGAAGTAGGAGTGGTTGATGAGATACGTTTGAGTAACGTGGGTTATTCATCAGCATGAGCAACTGAACTTCTGGCGACGCTGTCGTATGTGTAGTACGAAAACTCGCAATAAGCGATCAAAGATTCAGTGTTTTACAAGTAAAGTGCCACTTTGTGTAGTTCCCTGTTTTGATTTATTTCACAGCCAGCAAGTATAAATATAATATGCGTTTGATAGAAATCAAAACAGGAAATAACAGATGAATCAACATTTTTATTTGCTATGTTTTTGTTTCTTTTTAATAAACTGAGTACAAAAAAAGTCGCTTTATTGACAGGCGGTGGCAACTATATTGCCACCGCGTTATCCATAAATTTCCCATAAATTTTCATAAATTTTTTTATCGTTAGGGTCATCCTAATGGTAATACTATTCACTATCCATTTGATATACATTGCTGTCGTCTTTATTTTTCTCTGCCTTATAAAGGGTTAAAACGGAAAGGAAAACTGACTCGAAAAATGCTATTCTATTATAAAGTATGTACGTCGCCGACCTAAGGCTAAGAACTCACAGAGCGATTTTCACCCGCGTCCGCCGCGGTTGCGGGCCCGCAGCTTCTGTAGAGTGCAGATATATATGTAAAAAATTAAAGCACATTTAACGACGCGTTTTACGCCCGCAGTCTGCGCGTTTGTTTGGGAGTCCCGATGCACCGGCGGGCAACTAGTAGAATCGCGCGGGCCGCGGTCACCCGCAGCCTCGGCGGGTTGCGCCCGCGCGTTCTGCGGTCGATTGGCGGGCAATCGCAGCGGCGGAGAGGCGGCGGGCGGAGGGGCGGGGTACAGAAATCCAACGCCATTTTGCACCAGTGACCTGCGGCATCTGACCTGTGCTCGTTCGACAAACATAAACGGACGCGGGTGAAAATCGCTCCGTGAGTTCTTAGCCAAAATGGATATTGAAGTCGATATGCTTATTACTTTGGTGCAAGAAAGGCCAGTTCTATGGGATAAGAGCTTAGAAGAATATAAGTACAAGAATTTAACGCTCAATGCATGGGAAGAAATATGTGGTATTTTAAATAAAGATTTTGAAAATTTGGTCGAGACAAATAAAAAAGTATATGGTAAGTATTATATTAAAAGTTTATTTTATAATTTATACTAGTAATTTATTTCGTAAAATTTTTGACAATTGCCAACTTAAGGCTCCACTGTCACTCATAAAATATTGTTGAAAAACATTTCTTATGTTATTGGCTTGTCTTCCGCTGCGAATTGATTGAGCTATTTGTATACTCTCAAGATTGTGAGTAAAATCTTCTTCTCCTAAGTGATGGCCGTCTCTTTTTCGTACAAAATTGTGAAGTATGCAACATGCCTTCACAATATCAATTGATAAAGTTATTGATACATCTAAAGCACGATTTAATATACGCCATTTGTTTGTTAAAATGCCAAATGCACATTCTATGTAGTTCCACTAGCTAGGTATCTGAAATAAATAAATATGCTTTTCAGGAAACGTGGTAATTAAAAAATGGAAAAATATTAAAGATTGCTGGATGAAGAACAACAAAAAAGTTGAAACAGAAACAAAATCTGGATCGGGAGCTAAAAAAACCAAACGATACATTTATAATGATCAGTTGCAGTTTTTGAAAAAAAAAATATGCCTATTGAAAATACCTCCTCAACCTTAATAAACATTGCTACAACTCAACAAACTACCAGTACTACTACCGTTGCATCAACGACAGATGCTTTTGCTACACCTACACCAGTCTCTTCTCAAACAACTACTAAAAAGAAAAAAAAGACGACACCGACAAAGCATTAATAGAGTTGTTGTCTCAGCGTGAAGATAGACATTTGTCATTTTTTCGTGGAATTTTACCTTCATTGCAAAATTTTGATGAAGCAAAAACAAGAAAATTTCAAATAGCAGTTCTACAAATTATTGATAATCTTGATAATAATCTTCCAGCATTTTCATCTCATCAGTATACAGCATATAATTACAGTCAAGAAAATAACAGTAATAACTATTGCGGCTATCGTACCTCTTCTTACCAATCTACTCCTGAAAGCAATACCCAAAGTCCACAAAATCTTCCATCAGTCGCTTCAATTAATAGTAATTTATCCAATTTGTCAGATGATGTGTATTTTGAATAAATAAATATAATACGTATTATTACTTGTTTTATTAAAATAAGCATACATACCTTAATGTGACTGCCAACATTTCCTCCGGTGATATAGGATCTCGCATATTAGTATGTTGTTTTTGAAGAACAGTTTCCATTTTTTTTCAAAAGTTCTAAATAACTAGAGACGGACATTCGAAAATAATTGAAGAATTTTTCTTCGTCTTTCTTTAATTCACTAATAAGGGTAACAAATAATCCATAACGATCTCTATCCTGAATCAGTGGATGCACCCAGAACCTTTTGGGTCTTTTTTTTAAATTCTTCTGTCAAGTAAGTATAACGCAACAGCTCGTTTCTGATGTGTGTCCATGGCGGTCTGGACTTCAACTGATCGGTTAACTGCCCGTCTTGCGTCTTGCGATCATCGCCCGCCACGTTTGCGGGCGATAATCTCAACCGCGACGGCTGTGTAACCGCGCAAATAACCGGTCTCGTGAGTTTGGAAATAAAACCGCAGTTCCGCCACCGCGGCGGGCACGGTTCAAAATCGCTCCGTGAGTTCTTAGCCTAAGAGAGATTTAATAGTAATGTTTCATAACTGAGTTAAACGTTGACTGAAAAAATGTTATCCCATTTTGTACAAAAATTAGCAAGGATGTATTTAAAAGGTGTGAAGAATGAAAGAAAGAAATGTTCAAAAATAGGATTACGAATGATTGAGTAGTTAAGTTTCGTCAATATTGGACTGACCACCCAAATATTTGATGATGCTTAAACTAGTAGTATTGAAGCCGATAGGAGCAAGAATTATGCATGGAAAGAATAGATATAAAAGAAAATAATTGACCTTAATAAATAGGTAATGGAGAGATACGGGATATAGAGTGGATTTACGAATATGACACGAAGGCATTTAAAACCAGAAGTTTAGCTAGAGGCATTCAAGTATGTGACAAAAACAAACATATCGAGCATGATAAAATTGGTGGTGATGAATCACTCGTCGATGACTTGTAATGTTACAAGAATGTGATATTTTAGAAGAACCTCTACGAAGCGATTCAAATGTGAAAGATCAGTGTGGTGAAGAAACACTATGATTAAATAAAACTAAATTTACGGATTTTATCGCGTTTATTTCA
Organism: Parnassius apollo; assembly: GCA_907164705.1. NCBI lineage: Eukaryota > Metazoa > Arthropoda > Insecta > Lepidoptera > Papilionidae > Parnassius > Parnassius apollo. Next base: position 278,941 of record CAJQZP010000341.1, on the reverse strand, counting down.
CTACTTTTACTTATTTTTAATTCCCGACGTTTCGGGTGCTTTACAGCAACCATGGTCACGGGGGGGACTGAGATGTTTGACGTCCCAATGTCATAGTTAGTCCGGCTACCTTCAGTTTTTGAATATTAATTTTTGGTCCGATTTACGCAAAACGAGCTTATAGTATCATGAAGTCTTGCAGTGGTATGCTTAGGTTTGGGTTTAATTTTGTTAATTATAAGATCCCAAGCAGGTGGCAGCACCCATCCATCTTCTCTATTGAAATTTGGATGTTTTTAATTTCAATAGCCTCGCGTATCATCCTTGGTAGGAATCGGTGTTCTTTTGCGAGAATTTGTGGTTTATCAAAATGAATGTAATGGTGGGGACGATCTTGAACATGTTCGCAGACTGTTCGCAGCCCGACGCTCCGGGAAGTCTGCAGTCTGCTTTTTCTTGGGTGGGGTTTGGGGGGTGGGGGGTACAACCCAAACCTAACATACCACTGCAAGACTTCATGATACTATAAGCTCGTTTTGCGTAAATCGGACCAAAAATTAATATTCAAAAACTTAAGGTAGCCGGACTAACTATGACATTGGGACGTCAAACATCTCAGTCCCCCCGTGACCATGGTTGCTGTAAAGCACCCGAAACGTTGGGAATTAAAAATAAGTAAAAGTAGTGAAATAAACGCGATAAAATCCGTAAATTTAGTTTTATTCAATGTGTAGTGTTCGCGTAAATTTAAGAAATCATTAAACACTATGATTACCTACAAAAAAGAGCTAGTGCTGTTGATGTTGATCAGATTATCGCTACAAAGATGTACTGCTGATATAAAATTAAAGGATGATTAATATTTTTAAATGATACATGATAAATACTTGGAGTATTTAGCGAAAATCGAAGAGTGTCTAGTTTTGAAACGCTTCATGGACAGGATGTACGAATAAAAGCCTCCGGCAATAAATTCTGAATACCGCTAGATATAATTAACCATAATTTAATGTTATTTTTATCATCACTAGCTTATGTTTTTCGGTTTATTTTAATTATTTTTTCATGATACGTGTGTACATACATTAAATCATTAACAGCACATAGCGTAAGAGCAGATGCAGTTTCTAGTGCGTCCATCTTCTCGGTGTTCGCAACCGAACAGACGAGAGTGCACATTGTAGCGCTCGCGGATAGGCGTCTCGGACGAGAGCTCTCGGGTAGACTTGACGAGAGCACTCGTACGAGTGTACAGCCTTCATTAAATACCTAAATTAGTGTAACGCCGAAATGTAAGAGCCCACTTAAGTATGCACAACGTGTGAGTTCTACTTAGTTTGTATATCATTTTTTCAAATTGATATTATCTTATTTTTTCTGCATATTATTTTGCGTATTAATTTTACTTTCAGTAAAGTTCTGCGAAGAAGGTCTAACTTCAGTAAAGTTCGGAGCGGAGTCGCAAGACGCTAACCAATATAATGAAAAAAATATTGGCCAATTTTTGAGTAAATTTATCCCAGACGTACTCGGCAAAACAACATCGTTTGTTTACATTGACACCACATGGCTACACTCTGTTTTATTGATCCCTCCGAAATGTGTCATTTATATTTAAGTACAAATACCTTACAAAAATTATTTTTCGTTTTCGGACATCGGTTTTGAATTTTAATATTAAGATCAACGACATAAATATTTTAAATGTGTGTGCACGATATCTTAGTGCAACATACGATTCCTTTATATGGAGGTCTAGTGCCCTACGAAAGGTGATGATGAACCTTAATGTTGAAGGCAGTACTTGCTGGCTTCTAGGTATTGCAATAAATAATATCTTGGATAAATCTGAAACAAGTAATCTAAATTAAAACAGTATTTGTAATGATTCAGTTACTTATTTGAATTACAGATGATTCCGGACATCCCGTGGAGCCATGGCTCCTCACACCGATCCTTAATGCTGAAGAAAACACACCTCAAAGTCGATACACCAACACCCATATAAGGTCAAGAGACAGTATTGAGAGGTGTTTCGGTGTTCTTAAGTCAAGGTTTCGATGTTTACTAAGAAAAATGGAGTATGAAACAACAAAAGTAGGCTGCATTTTAAATGCATGTGCAGTTTAACACAATGTGCGCATAACAGCAGGACTTAGTTTTCCCGACATAGTTGAAGAGGCTTTTGCGCCAGACGCGAGTACAGCAGATCATTATAGAGATACAAATATATGAGCGGGGTCTTCAAGTGCGACAACAATTAATAGAAAGATTGTTTTATTAATAAAATTTTATAAATAATTATTTATTATCTTTTATTCTTTCAATTAAACTTAAATAGTTTATACTAATCAAAATTATTGAACTATATTGATCTAACTTATTTTAAGCTTTATCACTTGTATTGGCCATGGATTTGAGGGCTGCAGCAAAATTGTTTATGAATGCAGCCAAATTATTCATGGATTGAAGCGTATCCATGGCTGCAGTATGAATTTCAAGACACCCTTCAAGTCTATCTTCTAGAAAGAAAGAAAGAAAGGTTTATTCTCCAAAATGACGCCATCACAGATAACATAAAAAACACATAATTTACAAATAATATTGGCTATACAATACAAATTACAATATACTACATACTACAAACTATACAATACCTATACTAGTATGTGTCAAGGTGTCATCTGGGAACAGGAGCACACTCAGCATAATGCCATGAATTTTTTTTCCATGGCGCTGATTTTCAGTGTGTCCAACCAGTGACTTACCGAAATCAGTGCTATATGTATACTCATTTTATTATGTTTTAAACAAAATTATGATGACAGAATTATGCACAACAAGGGGGAAAGAGACAGTAACTATTTTAAGTGAGAGGGAGAGAGTAGCGTTCAAGGTCGAATGCCACTTCGACACAGCACGTCCCGTTTATGTTGCTTTCAGATGCTCTTAGAAGGTCTATACGAACACTACAAAAGGGGAGATTATTAAAATACTATATAGGGCTATATACTACACTATGTAATTATTGAAGAATATAAAAGTATATAAGAAGACAAAAGCCGCATTCAAGAGGACGATTTTAATGCTCCGTTGTTAATAATCTACGACGATGAGGTACGTAATCGTGCAAAGCGTTATAAACTTTGATCAAAGTCAATCTGACTTTGCAGTAATTGTGTTCTATATTTATTTTTAAAAGTGTGTACTGCTTTCAGATTTCGCAAAGGAGGCGGTATATCGTTCCAGCACTTGGATGCGGCGTATTTGAAACTTCCTCGGAAAGCGTGAGTGCGGTGACGAGGCACGACGAGAGTATTCCCTCTGATGCGCGTATTATAAGTTTTTACATCACGTGACCATATGAGTTTGTCAGCAAGATAAGGAGGTGTTTTATTTTTAAATACCCCGAATAGGAGAGTTGCCATGTGCAGTTTTCGGCGATATTCCATTTTTAACATTTTGGCATTGTTAATGTAAGGGGTGACGTGCGTGCGGGGCGGTATTGTAAAACTAAATCTTGCACATGCATTTTGAACACGTTGCACTAGACGTCGCGACCGCGCTAAAAGTCTCGGGCCATATACAATGTCCATATAATTAAATTTCGAAAGGACAAGTGTGTGACACAATTTTACCCGAATATCCGAATTTAAAAACTCCCATATTTGATAAAGAACCTTAAGTCTATAAAAGCAGTTTCTGCTAGTACTTAGTATGAGGTTCTCAAACTGTAGTTTGTCATCCATTAGTAAGCCCAGATTGCGAATCTCATTTACACGTTCTACGATTTCCCCTCGAATTTGGATGCATACCCCTCTTTCTGATAAATTTTTTATTTGATTTTTAGAACCCATAATTAGTAGTTTAGATTTAGTTCCGTTTAGTACAAGGCAGTTTGAGTCGCACCACGCGGCTATACTTTCGAGGTCTTCGTTGATTTTATTAACGACTTCTTGAGTATCACGCGGATTACATGACATGTAGACTTGCAAGTCATCTGCGTATAAATGAAATTTACAGTGCTTAATGTTTTTTACTAAGTCGGCACTGTAAATTGAAAACAATATTGGAGCCAGGTTCGATCCCTGGGTTGCACCGGCTTTGATTTTTTTTGATTGCGAACGTATTAATGTTTAAACAATTACAACAACATACGACATTTTAAGACATGAAACAATAACTAAACCATAAAAAGTAATCAATATAATTACGTTTTTTCGTTGTTTTTCTATCATAAACAACCGGAATGTGGTCATTGGTATGTGGTCACTGTATTGGTTTGTGGAGCATATGTGTCGACCTCATGCGGGTGGTAGCTGGCGGGAGGAATTGAGGAGACTCTCAAGGCTGCGGCCAAAAGCCGCACAACGTGGGACCCCATTCCCTTGAGGTGAGCGATAGACTCATGACACGCTCTGCGGTTAGTAGCCGTGCTAATCATGCAATTGGTGGTGATGCCATACACTTACATCACGTCTGCAAGAGCGGCGGTCTGGCAGGTGGTGGCGCTCACGGAGGGTTAACGGCCAGTGTGCATATTTGCCTAAACCGTGTGATATACATTCATTGTGGCTGGATTCACATTGGCACTTGCCTGACTAGACATTGACAGTTTGTGTTTTCAAACATCATTCACATCAAACATCAAGAAGCTTTAAATTTTTGTTTATGTGTAGCAATATTTTATCAGCGATAAGCATTAACATGGCTCAATAAAATACTGTAGTACAACAAAATAGTGTAGTAAGTATTGTGCTTGCTTTGCCGTGTTATTTACATTTATAGAAATGTAACAAACAAAAGCATGCATCTTTGTCTAAAATCCGCGCTAAGTGTAAGGCATCTATAAAATTTTGTTTCAGATGAAGGCAAGGGCCCTTGGAAAGGACGAAATACTCTTCCTGCTTGACTTGATTTCGATTACAGTAAAAAAAAAGTTTTAAAGTAAGGTTTGTAATAAGTACATACATCAAATATTTCGTAACATTTTGTGAGTATACATTATCATCTTCGAACACTAATATGTATTATTTCTATTTAAACATTTTTTTTTGCAAACCGGTGGTGGAAAAATGTACATCTCTCCCGATGAAGTACTGAACCGTGTAACATCTATGTTGGGTGCAACATGCACGGGGTTCACCGTGGAGTTTGGTGGTGACAGGGAAAAAGAAATGATGCCACCAGATGCGATTGTGGAACTCATTGATTTGCAATCTTTGCCGGATCATTCAGAGACTATTAATAGTGATTTGGTGATGGGAGGTGGTTGGTGGTAGTGCTGAGTGTGGTGGTGATAGTGAGAAAATTTTCAGACCAAAAAGATTTATTTTTAATAATCCCTACAAACCCTGTAAGTTATATTTTACCTCAGTTGTTAGTTGCTGCTAAACAAAACAGACCATCTATATGGTATAGTGGTGCGAATGCTTTTTACAGGTTTTTAACAACTTTGTGGTTTTTCTGGTTCATCAGGAAATCTTAAGGCTGATAACCCAATTGTTTGATGAACAAGCCAATGTGTGAAATGCATGCAGTACAGTTGGTTCTATGTAATTTCTAATGTAATTTGGATATTAGTAGTTACTAAAAACTTTTATGCCGTCTCCTGTGCCTGATCTCTGTGGTCATCAGCCATCAAATCTATCAAACTAAGAGAGTGTAAAATATGAAAATTTAACTATGTTTTTTTTTATTTTCACAGTAAAAGAACGCCAAAAGCCCTCTGAAGAACTACAACAGGCTCAGATGAGAAAGGAGTTAGCCATGGAGGCTTATTTTTAAACCAAAACTGAAGTAGTTAAACTTGAACAAATAAAACTACAGTTAGAAATAGAAAAATTCAATGAGTGACCTGTGATTAACCCTTAAATGGACAATGTTGTTTTTAAACAACATACTAAACATCACAGATAAAATTATCTTTATTTTATTTTTTTGTTAATTTTGACAACTAGTTCTTATTTCTGAACGAATTTTGTACTTTTTTTAATGTTGGCACTATCCAATATTTTTATGCATTAAAAATAAATGAATGTCAAATGTCACTTTGAAGAAAACTTTTCTAGTGGCACGAAACTAAGTTTTGAAGCTGTGTTCGGACTTTGATAAAATATAATGTAAGTATATAACATATTTTTATTTGCTTGATTATATCTTCAATTACATGTTCATGTTGTAAAACATTGAAAATTACTTGATGCTACTGTCGAATTACGCGAAATCTGGTATGTTGTAGGAAAAATACAATGCGCATTGCCTGCTAAATAAATGCATGTTTGGTGAAGGGTTTTTATTTTGCTTTTCAGCATGCCGCGATTACTAGAAAGCGAAATTACAAAGTATTTAGAAACTCTTGAAGATTCAGAAGATGGCTTAGACGGCTCGGACTCCGAAGTAGAGGATGAAGGTCACTATTATCAAACAGCTCGAGATGTTCTTCAGTACCTTGAAAATAGTGATGAAGGTGAGAATGCCCAGTCTGATGAAGTGGATGCTGATCCTCCTCTCGTAATTGACAACGATCAAAATATGCCAGACCCTCCTATTTTGGAAGCCGGAGAAGCAGTACCCCAGAGTAGATCACAAGGGATTTCTAAGCGACCTCTGGTTTGGCGAAAACGGAATCTTGTTACTGCTGAAGACAGCCTTATTTTTAGGGGAGAAACTCAGATAACGGAAGCATTGATGTCTTGTAACACGCCGTATGATTTTTTTTTCATTTTATTTTACATCAGATCTAAAAAAAGCAAATTGTAGAACAAAGTAACTTATACGCGGCCCAGAAACAAATATCCAATCCTGAAATTATAAATGAAAATATCCTAAATAAATTCCTAGGCATTCTGATTTACACCTCAGTCATAAAATTTCCAAACACCAGGGCTTACTGGAGTGATAAATTTGGTTATGATCACATAAAAAATACGATGCCGTTAAAAAAATTTGAAAAAAATAAGATCCACTCTCCATTTTGCCGACAATACGCTATGCTTACCCAAAGATCATCCAGACTATGACAGGCTATTCAAAATAAGACCTCTTGAGGAAATGCTCAACTGCCAGTTTGGAAAGGTTCCCTTAGACCAAAGGCTTTCCATAGACGAGCAGATGTGTGCAACCAAAATGAGCCCTTACATAAAACAATACATGCCCAATAAACCCCACAAGTGGGGGTTCAAATTATATCTCATCTGCAGTCTACAAGGATATGCTCATAGATTTGAGGTTTACAGTGGAGGGGGCTCCAAAAATAACATCTTACCTGGTGAGCCAGATTTGGGAGAGTCTGGAAATACAGTCGTCAGGTTAGCTAGAATGGTACCACGCAATGTGAATCACATTATATACTTCGACAACTTCTATACTTCTGTGCCTCTCGTCACCTATTTAGCTAAGGAAGGAATTTTCTCACTGGGAACAGTAAGAGTAAACCGATTGAGAAACTGCAAATTGCCTGACAAAAACACTATAATGAAAAAGAACGTACCCAGAGGATTCTATGAGGAAAACGTGGCGACTGTGGATGATATTGACGTAAGTGCTGTTGTGTGGAAAGATAACAAGCCCGTTAACCTTCTTTCCACTTACGTAGGAGCAGAACCAGCAACCACAGTCACGCGCTTTGATAAATCGAAGAAAGAGAGAGTTGCTATTCCATGCCCCAAAGTCATCAAGGAGTACAATGCTCACATGGGGGGCGTGGACTTATTAGATTCATTTATAGGTCGTTATCACATCACAATGAAGAGCCGCAAGTGGACCATGCGCTTATTTTATCATTTCCTGGACCTCGCAGTTATAAATTCATGGGTTATGTTCAAGAAGGTAAATAATATAAAAGGAAATGATCAACTTCTCAATTTGGGTACATTTAGACTAGAACTTGCCGAAACCCTCTGCAAATTGGGTCTACCTGCAAATGGCGCTAAACGTTGTCGACCTAGTGGCAGCACAATACAAAGAGATCTTGTAATGAAGAAGTTCCGAGGACCAGCTCAAGCAATTCCTTTGAAAGACGTCAGATTGGATCAGACATGTCATTGGGCAGTTTGGCTGGATAAGCAGCAGAGGTGCAAATTCCCGAAATGTTCAGGATTTACGTTCAAAATGTGCCAAAAATGTCGTGTATCTTTATGTGATACGAAAAAAAGCAATTGTTTTTATAAATATCATAATTTAGAATAAATAAACACATTTCAAAAACAATATCCACTCTTATTTTACCCATACTTGCAAAATGTCATTGAATGCGCAATGTAGTTTATAAACAACACTCACATTATTGCAAAAAAAAATAGTAAATTCATGTCTAGATTTTTTTACTCATTTTTCCTAGACAGTAATACATGTCTATTATACAAATATATTTTTTTAAAACGTAAAAAAAAATCGTCCATTTAAGGGTTAATATAGTACTAATAAAGCATATTTACTCTAGTATAATTTAACATTATTTACATACCAAATATTTTTGAACGTTATTTACGCACTGAAATTCATCCTAATATTGTTAAAAATTTTTACACACTAAAATTCTGGTATAATTAAACATTTACACACTAAAATAATTATTAATTAGTTCTTGTCTGACGCTGTGATTTTGATGACCTATCCCTACAGGTTACTAATCCTAGGTAATGTCATCTGATTCATGTGGCATTCTAACTTCTGGATCCACATCCCTTACATTATTTAATCTGCAGATGTTGTGTAACACAGAAGTGGCAATAATAATGACCTGTGTAGTCTACATAGCTACACGGATTTTCAGAGAGAGTATAGGAAAGCGCCTTTTCCACAAACCAAAACATCTGAAAAGTTCAAAGTATTTTACATTATATTCATGAAATTTTTGAAATAAAATGTTAATAAATTTATATTAATATTTACATTTCAATAGTATTTCTAGTCTTTATATGTGCTTCATTGTAACGATTATCTGCGACAGATGCACTGTCCCCAATAAGCCAACTATTGCCAAACGATCCCTCTTCACGACACAAGAGACACATCATCAGAACCCAATCTGGATAAAGAAACTTCAACTTTCCGAAAACTTATTTCATCACCATCCGGAACATCCTCATCTGGTTCTACTCTGGTTTGTCTTCCACAATCTCCGTTGTCTATAGGTGAAAGAATCGAATCATTGACGATTACACCTAACGTCGTTCCTTACAAAGAGGAGAAGGAGAGAAACACACGTCTCGATCTCTAAAAATCTTTATCTGATTTGTAAGAAGAACTTCAAGTGACAAAAGAAAAGTAAAAATGGCAAACCAAGAGTATGAATTTGAGGTTAGTCGTTTCATTGACGGTTGTGAAAATCGTTTCAAAGAACTCATCGAAAGATTGAATACCAAACTTGAAACTTTTCTACAGCAATCCATGGCTAATAGACCACATAGTTCGTCTGTAAACTTAATGCAAGTTGAAAACGAAAATAACGTACCTACTGTTCATGGGTATGTTAATTGGGGTCCTGAACATTCAACTTTGTATTTGCATCAATACGTAGAGCGTTCAGTATTATCAGGTTTCATTGCTACTGCAATGTCTACACGATTTACTACTACTGCCGGTCGAGATCAGATTCGTTTTACTCACGCATCTTCAATATAAGACTATACTGGATGGTCCAAAAGGTGACGTCCAAAAATTTTTTTTGGAATGCTGACCTTTCGGGCTACATGAAAATACCCCATTAAGGGTGACAAATCAACATCGAGCTACGCTGCGCTGTGCTATGTTTGGTCAACACGCTCGTCTAATATTTTAATGAGGATACAAACAAACCATGCTGTGCTGCGCTGTGTGAGGCTACGCTCTGTTTAAAAACGCAGCAGTCTCGAGCGAGGCGCGCTCCTCGCCGTGCTGAGTGTGCCGAACTGTGCTATGTTTTTATGGAGCTCTGCCATGCTGCGCTGTGTCGAGCTGTGCTAGGTTTTTCAAACATGGAGCACGCTACGTGCCCCTCCATCGCCCTCAGACGTCTCTCTCACTCTCGTACTCCCATCTCGCTCGCACTAGTGTATGCGCCCACAAACAAACAAGAACGAACGAGTTTCATTCGCTCATTCAAACAGGTCAGATAACACGTGTTGTGTCGAAATTTGTTCATCGAGGGCAGTGGTCTGATTAAAAAATGGTGATTTTTATAGAAGAAGTTCGGAAACACGAATGTTTGTGGAATCCAACATCCCCATATTATAAAGATTCAGAAAAAAGAGAAGACTCCTGGCGCGCCATTATACAAACAACAAAGATGGAAAACAGTAAGTACTTACTTAATAAGTGTGTGTGTGCGTGTGTATTTATGTGTGCTTATCGTTGGTGTATTGGTATAATTTTGTATGTATATACTCACAGTTATAATCCCGGATATGTTAGCTACTAACCAGAGACTCAACTCAAGGTCGTGATCACGAACGAGGTAAACAGAAGCATTTGAGTGATATAGGTGTACCAATGAATGATGAACCTCGGAGTGGTTACATTGTAATTAATTTACTAGTGTTGCAACAAAATCGTAGGGTGCGTTTGGCAGAAAAAAGCGCTAGCAAGCGCTTACTAGCGCTAAAATAGTTTTCGGCCAGGACACGATTGCTACTTCAGTAGCGCTGACACTATCCGCCATTTTGCTTATTTAATTTGTTTGTTTTGAAGTAGAGTTTATAAGTTGTTTTTTGCAATATTAGTTTTAAGTAATATAATGACATGAATAGACATATACATGTTATTAAAAATTCATGATTGATAAGTTTTTAATATGAATACTTCACAAACATATATTTAAATTAGGTTAGGTTCCCCGGTTAAAACTATACATCGTGTCCTAGAGGAAAATAGCTACTTACGATTTGACAGCGCTTACCGCTTACGATCGCCATTTTGCTTACAAGCGCTTGCTAGCGCTTTTTTCTGCCAAACGCACCCATTAATTAAATAAACTTATTTTTGTATAATAGATTTCCATATGTACTCATGAAATAATTTTTTTATTAAATTTTCAGTTTTATAACTTGCAAATTAATTAAAATGTAACCACTCCGAGGTTCATCATTCATTGGTACACCTATATTAGAATAATCGATTACAGCTCTCTTTTTACCAGTGGACTTAGCATAGGTTTCAAAGTAAAGTGAAGTGATCGGTTGAGGTTCAGTACAGAATTTTTTTTGGTTCGATCACTTCACTTTACTTTGAAATCATACTGCAACTGTTTCAATACATTAAAAATAAACAGTTGTAGTGTGATTTCTGACTACCCCCTAATGGGATTACAGTCGTGAGTCTATGTATGTAGATACAACATTGTAAATAAATAGATACATTCTCATTTTTTTAAAAACAAAAGAAAAGAACATTTTTACGTGCTTATTAAACTTTTCTTTATTAAATTTTCATTTATATGGGCACTTGTATTTTGCCAAGGTACGCTACCACTGCCGTTAAAATAATTGGAAAATTCTTCTCTTATCTGATAGGCTGTAATAGAAGGGCTATTGCCTCCTCGTCGCAAAGGACGCAACACACTGTTAATACTGTTTTCAGTCTGAATTTCGTTATCTTCACTCAAATAGTTATTAAGAAAACAGGCCGCTTTAATAACTTTGTCAACTGTGTGGATATTACAACCAAATGCAGTATGAAATACTCGCCATCGTGCTGCTAGTATTCCAAACGCTTGTTCAACAACTCGCCGTGCTCTGCTTAGACGATAGTTATATATTCTTTTCTGATTATTTAGTTGCGATTGTGGGTATGGTCTCATTAAATTTGGGAGCAGTGGAAATGCTTCGTCACCTACAAATATGAAAGGCATTTCCATACCACCTTCTTCTAAAGATTTGGTTTCTGGTAGAAATAATGAATTATCTTTTAGTTTCTTTCCAAATGCAGAGTTGCTAAATATTCCTGCATCACTGAAACGTCCCTTTGATCCAACGTCTATTGCAATGAATTTATATCTTGCATCGACAACAGCAAGTAGTACTAACGAAAACGATTTCTTATAGTTAAAATATTCTGATCCTGAGTTGGGAGGTGATTTGACATAAACATGCTTCCCATCAATAGCGCCTACACAATTTGGAAAATTGCATTTCTGCCTGAAATAGAGCTCATTTTTCAACCACAATTCTATAGTCATTTCTTTCATAAATATTGGCTGTAAACACTTCCATATTGCATTGGAAACTTTGGATACAATTTTTGAAACTGTAGGGCCCGCTATCTTAAAATTGTAACCATTTTCAGCCACAATTCTGTAGTCATTTCTTTCATAAATATTGGCTGTAAACACTTCCATATTGCATTGGAAACTTTGGATACAATTTTTGAAACTGTAGGGCCCGCTATCTTAAAATTGTAACCAATTGTAATAAATGAACTACCTGTAGCCATGTACCTGCGAATTAATAAATAATATTATAATAAGCAACTTCAATTCTTTCCTACTAACTATTCACTAAAAAGTAATGAAATAATTAATTATCTAAGTATGTCAAGAACTAGAACTTTGATTCTATTTAAAAAACTATGTATTAAATTGAAAATTTTAGTTCTTGACATACTTACATAATTAATTATTTCATTACTTTTTAGTGACTAGTTAGTGGGGAAGAATTGAAGTCGGTTTGTTATTTTTTTAATAAACTTATTTCATAATTTTTAGTGATAAGTTAATAATAAATTTTCATAATTATGTAGTGATGTATATATATTTATTATTTGTCACAGCCAAAGTAGCGAAAAATACTTGGAAAAAATTGCGAGACATCCATAGGGAAGCCTTAATAAGACAGAAGGATGGAAAAAGTGGTCAAGCTGCCAACAACACGCGTCTTTGGAAATTCCAGAAAATTATGGAATTCCTTGTTCCATACATGCAAAATAGGAACACAACTGAATATTATTCCCAAGATAATTCACAGGTGTCTCAAGAAAGTAATCATACTCAAGTTTCGGAATTGGACGAGGACAACTTTGAAGTAGAAAACGAAAATGAAAACCGCCAATCTTCTAATATAACTGCTGCAAGTTCCGAAACCACGTCACAAAATACAAGCACACTTTAACATGAAAACGTGTACATAGTGTTCAACATGAAATTTTAAATTTTGTTAAGATCCAGCAAACAGACCGAGAGAAAAAAAAAACAGAACGTGATTTGAGAAACCAAGTAATTGACAAAATGGACGACATGGATCATTTTTTTCTTAGTGTTTGTGAAAGTACAAAAAAATTACCCAAACCGGCACAGCTTCGTCTTAAGAGAAAGATTTTTAATTTAATTACGGAAGAAGAAGAGTTAAACATTTACAATGATATGTGCATCTGAGAGTTATAATAGTGCCTTAACTAGTACTCGAGGGTATACAACAGCTCAAGGTGTCCAATCCTCAGATACCAATTGTCATACATTACACAATGTGTTTACATCTCCAAGTAGTGCCTCAAATCAATCTGTAGGAGGATATACAGCTGAACAAGATGCCAATGACCTTCCAGTCGGTGGGAACACCGTGTTCGGACCGTATGCAAGAGAGGAGGCCAATGCTACTTCGCTAATTGATTAATTTAAAAATTCTTAGCGGTACCATTTTAATTTCATTTTTTTCTAAGTACTTGTTTTTTATATAATGTAACATTAGTAAAGTTAATGAACGTTTTTTACCATTGTTTTATTATATTGACAAGTCACGCACGCACTACGTACATACTAGAGTACTGCATGTAAAGTTTTGAAAAGATATGTCAAAATAAGTTCACTATCTTACCATGTAAAATTTTTATGAATTATTATTCTACATCCAAAATTAAATTCTCCGTATTTTTCACGTATGGTGTGTGGTAACAAGCTACCGTGACTGGACTCTTTTAACGACAAAATAACACATAAAATATCCATATCCGCTTCTTCTTCACTTTCATCTTCATCGGATTCAACTATGTCGTAATGTTTACGTTTTTTTGAAAATAAAGTCATTTTTGACGAGATAAACTACTACACGAGCTGCTGATTACTTTTATACTAAACTAAGCAAAGCGCAGCACAGCTTGATGTTGATTGTTAAAAAAACGTAGCCTAAGAAACACAGCATAACACAGCGCAGTACAGCGCAGCATAGCTCGATGTTGATTTGTCACCCGTATGTTCCGCGATTTTTCTTAGTTTACGAGATATGATTTTTTTTGTATTATTTTGAAAAATGTCGACTTAGCGATTCAAAATTTTTTTTCTTGAAAATTCTGCTCTCTTTTCTACTTTTTTATTCTTAGCGTAGTCTTCATGAGTTGGACTCTTTGACATAAAAAATAAGCTGCCTACCATTAATACAAATTGCAAAAATTTTAATCGAAAACAAATTATGCAGATATGATTGAATCAAAGTTTAATTTTGAAATTTAAACTAAAAATTAAATAATGAGTTCCATGACTTTAAAGTAATTTTAAAAACTTCGCAAGACCCTAAGCTTTAATTATAATCTAAAAAAAAGTGGTGGTCAATGGGCCTTGTTTAGCCGTAATCAGCCTCTAATTGCACAGAGGCGAAAATCTTCAACATTATTATTAAAACACCTTATTTCTAAAAATAATTAGGTTCGCCATAGAATCTAATCAAATGAAATAAAATAAAATGAAATGTAAATCTTCGGGTTAGGGATAGTACCACTTCAGTAAGTAGCACAGATGGGTCACAAAAAACAACGAATTACCCCTCAATGTTAATGAGATAATGAATAATAATAGTAATAGGCAGGTAGACGGTTGCAGATCACAAAAAATACCACGTGTCGAACAAAGGAAGCAGGAGTGAGAAATACTGTGTCGTGTGTAGCGCGCTCTCTCACTCTGGCCATAGCTCGCGCGCATAAGGCGACAGGCGTAGCCTCAGTCATAGAGTGCCTCAGTTGTTCACAGCTATCACTCGCGTAACTACTACTCCAGATTTTGTTTTCGATACTTCCTAATTTACCACGACTGCTTGCTAACTGGATTCTGTTTCGCCTTATAACTGATTTGACTGTGCTTGTGTTTCGGACTTTGATTGATTACCTTGTGATTTGGATTTTTGTGTTGTAAAATGAGTTATTCTTTGAAGGAATATGCAAAAATGCATTATTTTTACGGCGTTGCCCAAGGCAATGGCCATTTAGCGGCAAGGCTTTACCGAGAGAAACTAGAACGGAGAGGAGAAGAACGGGAACTTTATCCCGATCACAGAGTGTTCATAAATACACATAATACATTTATGGACGGACGAATTCCGGGACGCAGTTCCCACGAAGGAGTACCCAGAGTGGATCCAGATGTCAGAGATGAAGTCGTGGAACAAGTGCAAAAATATCCTTTTACTAGCACCAGAGCTATTACGAGAACGACTGGTGTACCACGAACCTCAGTTATAAGGATACTTAAGTCAGGTAAGTTCATTTTGTCTTTAAAACTTTTACTTTCACACCGTATTAAAGCGCACCTTTGAATAGCGACGAGCGATCAATTAATTTTAATTACTTATGTCGGGCAAAAACCACATTTCATGGAATAAAAACAGTGATTCCTGGAAGTACAATTTCGTTTTTTTTTCAGAGGGATACCACGCTTATCATATTCAACGCGTCCAAAAATTGCATCCTGCAGATTATTCAAGACGGGTGACTTTTTGTCGAACAATGCTGGGAAGAACTGCGGAGGATTCAGGTTATTTTGATAAAATTCTGTGGACAGACGAGTCTATATTTGAAAGAACAGGAGTCTTCAATATCCACAATTACCATAGTTGGGCTGTTGAAAACCCACACAAGGCAAGGCCTACAAATTTTCAAACACATTATAGTGTAAACTTGTGGTCAGGAATTTTTAACGGGGAACTTATAGGACCTTTTGAATTGCCTGCTAGGTTAAACGGAGCCCAATATTTAGACTTTTTACAAAACAATTTAAACGGCTTATTAGGCGATGTAAACTTATTGACAAGAAGGGATATGATTTACCAAAATGATGGTGCTCCTTGCCACTATGCAAGAGAGGTACGGGAGCACCTTAATCAAAGATTCCCCAATAGATGGATTGGGCGTGGCGGACCGATTCATTGATCTGCACGTTCACCAGATTTGAACCCTATAGATTTCTTTCTCTGAGGATATTACAAAGAGATGGTGTACGCAAGCGAAACAAACACCGAAGCAGAACTGCGAGATAAATTAACGGAGGCGGAAACAAAAATCAGACAAAATTCAAATGCTTTTAGAAGACTGAAACAAAATTTTCTAAGGCGTTGTAGACTGTGTATTGAAATGGAGGGGGGTACTTTGAGAATTGGTTGTAAAATAAAATTAGTATTAAAAAAACCAAATTGTTTTATTTATTATGAAAGATTATGACATACCATGAAAATCTAATCATCCTTAGTAATAAACAATAGGTGCATAATAAAACGATTATTTTTGAACTTTTTGGCTCTGTGCAATTAAAGGCCGACTAGGGCTAAAAAAGGCCCATTGACCACTACTTTTTTTGTATTATAACTAAAGCTTAGGGTCTTGCGAAGTTTTTAAAATTACTTTAAAGTCATGGAACTCATTATTTAATTTTTAGTTTAAATTTCAAAATTAAACTTTGATTCAATCATATCTGCATAATTTGTTTTCGATTAAAACTTTTGCAATTTGTATTAATGGTTAGGCAGCTTATTTTTTATGTCAAAGAGTCAAACTCATGAAAACTACGCTAAGAATAAAAAAAGTAGAAAAGAGAGCAGAATTTTCAAGAAAAAAATTTTTGAATCACTAAGTCGACATTTTTCAAAATAATACAAAAAAATCATATCTCGTAAACTAAGAAAAATCGCGGAACATACATGGGGTATTTTCATGTAGCCCGAAATGTCAGCATTCCAAAAAAAAATTTTTTTGGACGTCACCTTTTGGACCATCCTGTATATACTGTTACAAATAGAAATACAGATTGACAAAAGTAACTTTTTTTATGGAAGAGGGGGCAAATATATACATATGGATACTACTTGTTATGCATATGGACTTGATCATAATAAATTTTCTGTTAGTAATATTTATCACGCCCTTAGATCTTTTTCGACACATGTTTTTGGAACTAAAGCAGTTTGTCAAGCAGCTTATAATATGGAACCAAAACGAATGTTACAATTAGCTAGTGCCATATTTATTAAATGTTTCGTCGATAGGTTTGGTATCACACGTGCAATATCCGAAGTTATAGCTGAGATCGTGAGATTACGTGAACAGAAGAGTATGAGTGTGATTCAAGTATTTAAAAATCTTTGGTTGAAATTTTTAACACCCACTACACCTCAACCATTAGATTCTGATAATATTTTATATAAAGAAAATTTTGAAAATCCTGGTAATATTCCACTCGAAGGTGTCTCACCATTGAACGACGGAAAATATTGGTTTGAGAGGTTTTTATCTTTCTTGATTCGTTGGTCGGCAGAACCAAAAAAATATTCAGTACATATATGTGATGCAGTTCAATTTCGACGAGTCCGACTACACCGATTTAGACACTAAAAAAATAATTTATCTCCCATGTTTTCCAATATTAAATGATGACGATCCTTTACGAGATTCACCTCTTTCAAACGAAGCTCTTAATATTACTACAGATACTTCAATGTCTGAAAAGTCTTTTCTTGAAATTTGCGATAATATTCCAAAACCTACAGATCAGTGTCATATTATGATAATAATAATGGTAATGAGATTGTTCCTTTATCAGAATTACATATCGGTACTGCGATAGGTGATGGTCACTGTTTATTTGATAGTATAAAACAATGTTTGAATTTACCTGAATCTGTAGATCAAATAAAACAAAAAATGTTAAAAAGTGATCGTATAGTTGATATTCCTATTACTGAAATTCCAGGTATTATAAATGTTTTAAGTACTCCTTATCAATGGGGTGGTGAACCAGAGATTTTGTTAGCTTCGAAAGTTTTTAATGTAAAAATCGTTTTATATTCTGATGAGATGAATTTCATACCCCAAGTTTATAATTCTAAAGATGGTAGTAAAACAATTTATTTAGTACTACGTAATAAACATTTTGAACCGGCTTTTCCAAGAAAAAGAAAAATTTCTGCTAATATCACTCTTGACGATATTTCTGAAATTTCAATCATCAACGATTCGACATTTAATTGTGATAGGGATATTTCGATCTTAAATACTTCAACACCTAGAAAAGATAAATCACCAAGGATTTTATTTGATACCAACGATGATTTTGATGGTATTGATAAAAGTTTTAAAACCGTTAATGGTCACGAAATTATTATCGAGAGTAACAATTTCAAATCATATTATTCACCTCGCGACATTGATTTGTATGTGGATTATTATAATTACAATAGTAAAATTATTGATGATGACAACATATATAATGTCAGTTTCCTCTTTCGAACGAAATCTGAAAAAGATAATTTTCCGTTAGATTTGGGTGAAAAGGTTTTATAACGTGAAAAGAAATGTGAATTAAATTTCGTGGATGATCATTTTTCATGTGTTAATGAAATCGTCTGTGAATCTGCGAGTACTGTAGAAGTTCAATACAATATTGAAACGAGTAATCATTTTGATATATTACCTGTTATACTCGACACTCTTCCCGAAGTATCAATTTAGAGAGGTATATTGAGGATTTTCGGAAAAGTTCGTAAATTTAAAACCGATAATATAACATATAATATATAATATATATAATGTTCTTAAAATGCTACTTAAACCAAACTCATTGAAACCTGTCGATGTAACTAAATTAACATCTCAAGGAGAAAAACCTTTGTATGAAAAATCTATTATTGGTACCTGTAAAAGATCATTCCGTAAAAAAAAGATTTAGAGATAAACAATCTAAAGAAGAAACTGTAGTAACTAAAACAGAAATCGATACTAGAGAATTAGATTCTAAAGATTTATAATTGTCGAGTGAAGATGTTGATCAAAATTCTTTGAGTTATAATCTTAAAGATCTAAATAATTTTATCAGTGAAATCCCATATAGGACAAAATTATTGAATGATGATAGAAAATTAGTTGTAAAATGTGCGACATTAAAACGGTGTAAATTTTTGGGTTTGTTATAAACCTATACATGGTGTAGAGTTACATAATAACAATTTGTTTTTAAATTTACTCAATTATACCAATAATATTGAAATCATGAAATATCTTGTAGATCAAGTTTCGAATAAAGAAAAGATTTTATATATTGATTTAACTTTCTCGAGAGACGTTGATACTGTAAAATCAAGAGTTGAAAACATAGAAAATTTAATTTCAAAAAATGGATTTCGCGGTTTGATTCAAATAAATATTCATAATTCTATTAATTATCATGCAACGATTGGTCAGCGGCTGCAGTCTCGACATAGATAGCGACTCCATCGCAAACTACCGATCGCTAAATAATAACAACAATAATTGCTTGCCGTAACGATGCTTACAATAAATGCAAGTCTCTACAGCCGAAATTCCGTGCAAGATCGTTAATTATGTTGTTGTTACGCTAACGAAAAACGTATTCATAGTGCGGGTTATCTTAAAAAAATGTTGGCTGTTAAAAAATAATAGGGAAAATTTGCAGACATAATTTTATAAAAATAATTGCTTTTCTTTGAAAATTGTACAGAAATAGAAGAAACCTTTTCTTATAAAAATATTTTGTATGTAACCTTACAAGTAGCTTTTACCGTTTCTAAGAATTGAACTAACTTGTTAAATATCAAAGGACATAAAAGTTTGCCTCCTTGCAACACTATTACATGTCTGTCTCGGTTTGACAACGCTGACATTACCTACATATCATTTATTTTATGCTACGCATTTTATAAAACATCATATATTTTAGTATATAAAATATAGTTTATATAGTAAATATAGTATATTTTCAATGGTGGGGGACAGTGACGCAGGCGCAGGCCCGGTTTCGAGCTGCGTTAAGTAAGTACAACCCGAAAAGTATAACTGTAATTATATGTGCACACCTATTTCGAATCTATCGTTGTTTATTGAATGGTTTGTTTAGAGACTAATTTTTACAATTTGAATATTTACTTCTATGTACGTTTCAGACGTAAGCGTACATCTCGAGTCACGAGTGGGCAGCTTGAGATATTATTGTCCAAGCTGGAAGCTAGTCCACATTTGTACACAAAAAAATTTAGTGGCCTGCACGGCAAGGAATTTTTTGAAAAGGGCTGGAGGGAAGTTGCCGACGAGCTCAACCAGCTTCCCAACGGATCCGTCAAGACGCCTGAGCAGTGGATAACAGTTAAGTTTCTACTAAAGAATTTTTCTGATTTACTACTAATGGCTTATACATAAATCGGCCAGCACATTATGCAGCGCCAGTGTACCTAATATTTACTTAAAATGCATAATTATTTATTTTGTAGGTATGGAGAGACTTCAAATGCCGGGCCTGCACTAAAGCGGCAAAATTAAAACGAGAAAGAATGCAGACCGGCAACCAAGGCATCACCACTGCTCCACTGACTGAGGTGGAAAAAAAAATTGTGTCGCTGATAGGTGTTGAATACACATTTGGCAGCGACTGCCCTGACTCTATGCCAGAGGAAGAAGTGAGTTCAGTAGTGTGTAGTATATACTATTAATAATCACTTATATACAATTTCATATACTTAATCAAACTTCATAAACATAGTTTTTGGTTTTAATGCAATTTACAATAATAAATAGTTTTACTAATTTACATTTTTAGACATTACAACATGAGGTGGAGGCTGGAGTACAAATGGTAGAAGTTGTTTGTTTGTATCAAGGTAAGTTTTTAAGATATATTAAAAATATTATGTAAATTCTGTTGCAATTTAAATGTATTTACCTACAATGTATTAAAACACAAATTTTAATTACAGGTAATGAATGCCAGTTGCTTGAGACTGAGAGAAACAAAGCATCGCCAGCACCACAAATTAGTAAGTTTGTTATTTTTATTACACCTACATTCATACCTCTCTACGTGGTAATATTTCACTAATATGTTTAATGTATTTGATTATTTCAGTAGCAAGTGGCAGCAGAGCCACACCTGTTGCTTCACCAGCACCCAATCAGCAACAGGTGCAAGAAGTAACTCTGCAGTCAGCAGCACCACAAATAAGTAAGTTAGATCTTTGTTATTTATATAATTCTTATTTACATACATTATATATTTGTGCTCCGCTGTTTTATCCACTATTTCAAGATAAAATGGTCTATGTGCCAAATTTTATATAGGTCTTCCGCTGTTTTAGTGTGATTAATAAACAAACAAAAATCTTTGCAAATATTCACCTTTATACTATTAAATTAAAATTGTGATCATTTTATGTGTATTATTTCATTACTTCAGCAGAGAGAGGCAGCAGTGCAGCAGCTCTCATCACAACACCACCCACTGTACGACAGGAGAGACCCAGAAGGATAAGGAGTAAGCTTAAATTTCAATTAAGTGCTAATAATATAAACAGTAGTTCACAAGATGATCAGCTTGAGCAGAATAAAGCCAAAAATTATTTTAATTACAATACAATAAATTTTGGGTATTTTTAGATCTGAATCCTCGCCGATCTACTGCCGAGCAAGCGAATATAGCTCGGGAGGATTTCCTGGCAGTTGCAAAATCTAATGCAGATTCAATGAGGGTATGTTATAACATCACATCTACATTCTGAACTAAACAGAAGAAAAAATCAATATATTTTTACGTGGTAGAGCCATGCTGCAGTTATGTTAGTAGTATAGTCGTAGCAAGGGGCCGGCTCGACTGGGGAAGCACCACGCCTATAACCACAATAAGTGGAGTGAACCGGAGACCCTAACCTAAACCCTTGACTGGTAATGAGGCATTCCATTTTAGTCCTCGGGGGTGACAATGCATCTGCATTTAGATTCTTAGTGGGGGGTGGGGGGAGATGTAGACATAGACATGCGTCAAGTCAAAACATCAGATGCTCGTGTGGCTTATTTTGTTAAAAAAAATGTAAACTATTGTTGATCTGTCAATAGATATTATAAGCTACAGCATACATTATCCTAAAGATTCACTAGCATGCTAGAGAGAATTAGCAAGCATTTCTCGATCTATCTATAGTTTTCATTACAGATGCTGGCAGAGGCTGCCAACATTCAGGCCGAGGCTGCCAGAATGCAGGCGGAGGCAGCAAAAGTTCAGGCCGAGGCATTTCATTTATTAGCTCAGGCTGTTGACAAAATTGGAGATTTGCTTGTTATTAAAAATAATAAATAAATTAATATGTTTAATGTTTTATTTCAATTCACTTAATAGAATAGAATCATTTTTATGCAATATAGATTTTTTTGTAATTTTTTACGTTTACCACTGGTTCGAAGAATACCTCTGTCCTGGGAAGAACCAGCAAGAAACCCAGCGGGACTTTTTTTTAATAAATTCAATTTACAATATATTACTTTATACAAATAATATGAAACATTTACTATACACATAATTACTAAAATTACATTATTACTAATATAACAGAAAACTATAGATAATTAAGTGTAAGCAGTATTTATGAGTCTTCTTTGTATACGCTCTGCAACAGCTCGCCCAGTGCCAGTTACTCGTTCTGTAATTACAACATAAAATTTTAAAATTATTCTAACATTACAAAAGCAACATAGTCTAATTTAATATTACCTAAACAACATTATTACCTGTATCTTCCAAGTAATCATCGTTATAGCTATCAGCAATGATTTCTGTGTATGTGGTGACATATGGTTCCATCAATCTATATTTAACACGCATGTTGTGTAGCACTGCACATGCATTTACTATAAGGCCAGCAGTATATGGCTCATACATTCACTGGCGTTGATGAGACAGACACCTAAAAACAGACTTTAGCACACCAAAGCATCTTTCTATGGTGTTTCTGGCTGAACCATGAGCATCAGTGTATCTACGCTCCGGTGTCCCAAGGTGTTGATTTTTTATTGGGGTCATCAACCATGGCTCCAGAGGATATCCATCATCACCTAAAAGTTTTAAACTTCGAATATACATTTGGCAGTCTTACAAACATTCGGTTCTAGTAACCTTGGTCTTTGACTTACCAAGTAACCATGTACGGCGATCCCCATTGTCAAAATGTCGCTTCATGGTGGAGCGTACAGCTGAATTTGCCCATATGTGAGCGTCGTGTCTAGCTCCTGGCCATTTAGCATTGATGTTCAAAATTAACAGGTCTGGGTCACACACCTAAAATAATTTAAAATAAACTTAGTTAGGAGTGTACTTTTTTGTGCTAATAAATAATAAATAGATTTATTTATTATTGATGATGTTCTGGAGTGTAACTAGGTGCAATAAAAATATAATCTAAGCCCTTAAGACTAATGAGTATAATTTAAACTTGTAGCGGCGCTGTCGTCGCCGCCACAAGCGAAAAACACACCGAAGCCTAAATCGCGCTATCAACATTCCGAATCATAAACAGTATATATAGAACATCTCCGAATTATCACATGGAGTGTTGGCCGCTCCCCGGGTAGAACACCTTGCCCGGCGGGAGATCTCCCCTTTTCCTACCACGGCCACAGTGGTGACCCCGACGTGATATGAACACGCAACCAAACAACCTTCGGAAACTTCAAGCTTCATCATCGTCACAGAATACCCCACCCATTCGCTCCCGAGCAGATATCGTCTGCAGTCTTCATATCCTGCAAGCCATCTAGCTTCACAAGGTTCATCGCAGCACTGGAATAATAATGCTTCCTGTTCCTTCAAGCTACTCTCTGCGCTATACAGTGTTCGGCACGGCTCTGAGCCTTACTGCTCGCCTCTGCTTCACGGCAATCTCGCAGATTACTTGCCTTCATCTCGACTCACCGCAGACTACAAGGCAATCTCCTGGCACTTGCACATTCGTCGGCAACAAGGCTGCACTAACGACCTCCGGTCTGAGCAGGGGGTGATGTAGCGGCGCTGTCGTCGCCGCCACAAGCGAAATCCACTGTGGCCGTGGTAGGAAAAAGGGGAGATCTCCCGCCGGGCAAGGTGTTCTACCCGGGGAGCGGCCAACACTCCATGTGATAATTCGGAGATGTTCTATATATACTGTTTATGATTCGGAATGTTGATAGCGCGATTTAGGCTTCGGTGTGTTTTTCGCTTGTGGCGGCGACGACAGCGCCGCTACAAACTTTTTCACTTAAACTGCTCAGTGAAATGTATCCAATAACACTTTTTACTATCAATAATAAGGAGAAGATACTTCATGTTTTTAAGCAATTTATGCAGGCTGGAAATAGCCTTAATACCTGTTGATCCCACATTGTTTTGACTAAGCTTTTGATATTAGATTACTCATCAACATGATAATTGAAGGGCTAAGTGGACATAGGCGGTAAAAATATGGTAAAGAAAAACCTAAGGACAAGCATATAATGCATAGCAACATTCAATTACAAGTGCTATGAAAAGTTTTGTGGTTTTGACCTCTTTTCTCAATACTATAGCTTAAAAGTAACACTGAGAAAAAATGTATCTCCCGAAATTCATCAGATCCGAAAATGTCAGAAGAGCACTAACAAACCAAAAAAGGAAAAGAAGCACAACTTATATCCGTATTCTACCTAATGATGGTACCAACATAAAAGTTTGTAAGACTGTATTTTCCAATATGTTTCAAATTGCTTATAGAAAAGTAACAGCCATTTAATCAAAAATTAAATTAAATGACGTGACAGCGCTCAAAGTATAATGGGGTAAAACTCATACTTATTACTTAAAACAAATTTATGTAGAAAATTACATATGTAATCTATAATAATATATTGGAAGTTTTCCATCTGAAAGTTCTCATTATTTTTGTACTCAAAATATCTACAAACAGTATTAAAATCCATTACTTTCTTGTAAAAAGATGTATTCAATGCATATTTAAAAATGTAGGGGAAAAAAGAAAACTACCAAATCAATCTCATCAAGGATTGCGCTTATAGCAATATATTCAATACAAATTTTCAACATATCATTTAAACAGCCTAGAACAGTGTGTGTAACAAATGTGATTCAAATACACACACTGAAGACCATATTGATGACTATAAAAGAGCATTTGAGTTACAAAAACAAGAAAAAGAGATGGGTGTTAGTGAACAAGATATAACATATATTTTGACATGCAACAGACTCAGCCTCTACCTGAAATCCCCATATCAAAGCATTTTATTTGAGGAAAGTATGGTTTTATAATGAAGGTATCCATATCATTAATAGAGTTGGGCATAGGTCTTATTTTGGCACTGGAAAGAAGACTGGTGGAAAGGTCTCAGTCTCAGTGGTTTTACATTATTATTCTAAAAATCTCAATAATTAATAAATAGCCTTGTAAAAATCATAATTTTTTTAATAATAAAACTATTTCATATAAATAATGGTAAGTATTTAATTTTTTTACCACATAGAACCGTTATAAGTTCTTCTTAACAAAACTTAATATGGTTTATAGTAAACAAAGGTGA
This sequence comes from Parnassius apollo, assembly GCA_907164705.1. Lineage (NCBI taxonomy): Eukaryota > Metazoa > Arthropoda > Insecta > Lepidoptera > Papilionidae > Parnassius > Parnassius apollo. The sequence goes on along the minus strand of CAJQZP010000341.1, from coordinate 253,411 downwards.
TATGCTCACATTTTCATTGTTTATTAATAAATTTGCATAGAATAACCTATTTTTAATATAATATATATATAATAATTAATCTTATCTAAGTATTGGTACTAATACTGTATTGTAAAACTAAGATTTAATTACTAATTTACTTTTGGAACTATTTGTTAGTTAACATCTTTGTCCACTTATCCCTTCAATTGCAAGTAGCCATAATTTTACAATAACATGTTGACCATGAATTATGAATTTTGATATTGGATTACTGAAAACATGTTACAGAAGACGCTGACTCCACTGTATAATTGTTATTGCTGGTCAAAGCAAGGTGTCATCCTCATACTTTCACTCAACAGACTTATTTTGGCCATCTTATAAAAGCCCTTGCTTTTAGTACAAGTATTGATAAATAATTTATTATAATTCTCATCATAGTAATGTAATCACTTAGTTAAGGATGTCAGTATTGCACTGAAATAGTTTTAATACATTATTGTAATGTAATAATGTAATAGTAATAAATGTCATCGACCCATATTTAGTTATTTTAAAATGCTTCAGCACTGCTCCCAAAATCTTAATTAGCAAGTAAATAGGTAAACAATAATGACTGAAGATAAACTTACAACTTGTACATTTAATGAATGGCCCTCATGGTGACCACTCACATATGCCTCTTCATGAATTTTTGGAGCTAGAATTTTTATGTGTGTGCAGTCTATAGCTCCTATCGCATCAGGAAATGGTTGTGGGGCATTCCTAAATTTTTCTTTAGCTGCTCGCCGCTCATCATGGGTCATAGGGAATTTTATAAATTTTCTCAATAATTTTTTATTAATAGCCTCGGTTACAGCATGTATAACTCGGCTAACCGATTTTTGGCTCATGCTGCAACCCCACTGCAGGCCAACAGGTAGCTGATAGCACCCACTTGCATAAAATCGAAGTGCCGTCAGTATCTATTTAGAAGAAAATGAAACTAAGAGTTAATACAAACGAAAAATAGTAAGTGTTTAGGGGTTTATTATTACATGATGACACTCACTTGGGACTCCACAGAAAGTCCGTAAGGCCGTTGTTTTTGAAGAGATGACCGAAGTTCACCTACGAGCTCGCTAAACATATTTTTTGTAATTCTGTAAAGGTACAAGAATTCACTATCGTCTAAATCTAAGGGATTTTCACTTTCACGCCGGTTTCGTGCGATTTGCCGCCGCATAACCATAACACGCCTGTGTTCTAGTTCTGACAAATCCCATGCTAAATACGATTCCGCCATAATTACTTAATACTTTTATTATAACCTTATATTATAATAGATAAAGATTATTTATAAAACCGTGAAACAACTTATGATCGTAACGTAAAACACTTAGCGGGCTGTCAAAAATGGTAGTTAAAATAATAGCAAACGTAACAAATAATTGTAAAGTTTACGATCGGTACCGATCGCTTTGACAGTACAGACTACCAAAAATCGTCATATTCGGATTGTTATGACTTAACAACCAATATTGGTTGTAAAGTGATCGTTATCTACGTCGAGACTGCAGCCGCAGATGGAAACTAAAAATACGGAAAACCATAATGCATTTTGGAAACCTTTAAATAACAGTAGATACCCTATCAAAGAACATTCACCAAAATTTTTAAAAGAATTACACCCACTGATAGTGCTGTTAACGCGATGATCGAAATTATAGAATTATGGTCTACAACTACACTTAGCGGCACAATTAACCGCCCACCCTTTTAAAGTGGCAAATTTTGATGTTATCGCAGTTGTAAGTTATTGGGCATAAATAAGTCAAGTGTGAAAGAAATGTAGTGACGAAAAAATTACAAGGTACCCATTTAACTTTGTTTTTTTACGCATAAGTTGTGAATAGGACAAATATCGAAGTTCGTCTCATTATCGTTATCGTTGCCATACTGCTTACATTGCTTCAGTTGCATTAAAAGTAAACAATTTCAGTTTGTTTTGGTTTCGTAACTTAAAGCTAGTGTTTGGACATCACAAACATGCCATTTGATGCTAATTCAGTGGCGAGAGCCGTCGCTCTTATCGACGAAGAGTTTAGTCAGCGTAAAGTGCACGGAAGCTTGGTGTCGCACGTACCACCTTAAGGGATGCAGTGAAACGGTTCCGGGAAACTGGCTCTTATGAGCGAAGACCAGGACAGGGCCGAAAAAGATGCACCTCCGCTCGTGACGACCGATTTCTTGTGACCAATGTTCTAAGAAATCGGTTCACTACAGTTGTTGAGGCACGAAACCAACTTCGTGAGGTTCGCAATGTTCAAGTGAGTGAAAGAACAGTGAGAAGAAGACTAGGAGAGAATGCCCTTGGAGCTTTTCGACCATCTCGAGTGCCACAATTGCTCGTAGGCCACCGGAGAGAAAGACTTCGTTTTTCCCGAGAGCACGCCGAATGGAATATGGAACAATGGAAGAATGTTATGTTTACTGACGAGACAAGAATATGCTTGCACGGTCTGGCTGGCGACCGGGTCGCCAGCGTGTATACAGACGCAAGAATGAAAGGTTTGCACCATGTACTGTTGTGGAAACAGTAGGTTACCAAGGTGGCTCTATCATGATATGGGGCGGCATTACTTACGAAGCACGCACCGACTTGGTTATTTTCGAAAGAGGTGGAATAAATGCTCAGAGGTATGTAACAGAAGTATTGGAACCTCATGTAATGCCATTTGCTCCATTTATTGGCGAAGATTTTTTATTAATGCAGGACAACGCTCGCCCCCACGTTGCTAGAGTTGTTACCGCGTACCTGGATACCGTCGGCATTCGAAAATTAATATGGCCATCCCGGAGCCCAGATTTAAATCCTATTGAACACGTGGGACAATTTAAAAAGACGTGTTCGAAGCCGCATACCAGCTCCAACCACCATAGATGAATTAAAACAATCCGTGATTGAGGAGTAGCAGAACATTCCACAACAACAGATCGAAGATGTCATCGACAGCATGCCAAACCGTTTGATGGAAGTCATGAGGGCTAGAGGTGGAAATACGCACTATTAGAATTCATTTATTCAGCAGATTTTTTATTTTTAAGCCATTTCATCACATTTGTTAATTTACGGTCAAAGTGTTTTTCAGACTTTTTTATAAATAAACGTAATAATTAAAAACAATATTATCTTTCATTTTACTTCAATATACCTACGTTATAAAATAACATTAACAAGTAAGGCCACAATTTTTTTTTAATCGTAAAAATCGTAAAAAATCAAGGTGGGCGGTTAATTGTGCTGCTGAGTTTATAAATACCGCGACTGCTACTTATAAGGAAGCATACAAAAACTTGTCTGTTCCTTTAGGATTGGAACTAAACGTTATTTGACATAAAGAAAAATTTTTTGTTTTTGATAGATTAACTAATAAATGGTTGTTGAAATCTTTTGGAGATGCTAATTACGAATTTTGTTATAAAGGTTTCGATTTTGTATCTTTCGAAGAGTAATGAAACGAGTACATTGATGCTTCATCAGATACTCGTATCCTTACTGTGTGGTAATTTCACTATACTAATACAAGAACCAAATTTATTTCACGCTACCTCTGATTTTCAAACTAAATATGATACATTTGATATTCCAAAAATAGATATGATTGTTGGAGTGCCCGGTTGTGGTAAAACGACTTTTATTTTACGTGAACACAAACAAGGAGATATAGTTTTAACATCGTCTTCTGAAGGTGCCATTGATATACGTGAGAGACTGAGTAAAATTCATTCAAAACCTGTTACTGATTTCAAAGAAAATTATAGAACAATAGATTCGTATATTTTAAATAGTAGGAAGAAATATAATGAAGTGTGGATCGATGAAGCACTCATGAAACATCCAGACGAAATCTTTTTAGTCTGTTTATATTCTGGACATTACATTTATTAGGTGATCCAAATCAAATATATATATTAATAGAGTTGGATCAGTTTCTGTTTTATATGGAGATTTTAAGAGATTTTTTAAACCGTCCAGAACATTAAAAGTTTCTTACAGATGTCCTGTAGACGTTATGGCTTTATTGTCTAGTCGATATGAAGGTGGAGCTTTGTCTACATCTTCAGTAATGCGTAGTATGACTAGTAAACCATACACGTCCTTAGGTGCTATCCCTTTAGATAATAAAAAATACAAATACCTAGTGTTTAAACAATCTGAAAAAGAAGTTTTGAAAAAGGCAGGATACGATGTTTCTACTATTCATGAGTACCAGGGAAAACAAGCCAAAAATATTATTGTTATACGTACTAGTGGAAGTACTAGTCAAAGAAGAAATTTATTCTTCCAGTTCTCACATATTAGTGGCTATAAGTAGACACACTGAAACATTAACGTATTATACCCCAGTAACAGATGCAATGCGAAAGATCTTGAATATTCGAATTAGTGACACTGAATTGCAAAGAACTAAAATTTCTGGTAAGAAAGGAGGTGCGATCGTTGATACAATAAGACTGAGACCAACTGAACATACAGAATGTATATATGTAAATGATATGATGCTTAAAGCTTTATTAACAACTGAAATGATGATGGAAATAAATATGTATCCAGATCTAACTAATCCACTGCTACCAAGCCTAAGCGGAGCGACGTCTCAGCGATGAGTTCGACCACTAAAAGCTACTGGGCCCAATGGGACAGCTTGCTGATTCAGGATGGAGTCCTGGGCCGTAAATGGTAAAATGGTCTAGGCGACAGCTGTCGTTTGCAAATGGTTGTTCCTAAAGCTAAAGTGCCGGATGGTCTACAGCTGTACCATATCCTCTCAACTGCGGATGTCCAAGACTTGTTACATGAAAATATGTGCGTTGACTGCGGGCGTCCAAGTGTTAGACATTTTTTACCCGCTCTTTTAATGAAGAAACAAAGCATTATGCGCTATTTCTAACTCATTCTACCATATGTCAATGTGTACAGAATAAAAAAGGCTAGCATAAAAACTCCACAGCTTATACAATTTAGTAGTATATTTTATTTAAACCATTCTTAAAAGTCGTCCGTTCCTTGAGTCAGCCATCAGTGTGATTGACGCGCGCTAACAACGAAGTTGTTTGTAATTATTTTGTATTAATTTATATTTATTGTGTGGTGAATTGTGTTAAAACAATGCCTGAGTAAGTTACCTTCTTATTTGTAATCTCATTTTGTGTTTTATCTTATTAAGTACGTGTAAAATCTTTTTTTAATATGTATGAAGCAAACTGCTATCTTAGAACTAACATGCTGGTTGAGGAAAGTTGACTTGAAATGTACGTAAAAATTTAGTGTTGACTGTCAGTTTTCTGTTAAAATATGTGTAATTGTTCATCGTTCACAGTTTTAGTACATCAAAATGAGGATAAACTGCATTATTTTCAAAATTTTAATGTAAATACGCAATAGGTGCAATAGTGCCCATTTTTGAGACGTCCGCAGTAGTGAATTCTAGTTCTCTGTTTTGCGGGTGGTGAAAAAAGGAACTAAAGTTTGCCATACTGCATCAAGTTCAAATTCGGTTGAATGGTTAGAATGGTAAAGAATCTAGCGCCCTCGAGCAGAGAAATGGAGCTTGGTTGACTCCACGATTATTCGATGATTTATGAAAAATTGAATGTGGCATTTGGATATGTCATGTATGTTAACACAAGACTTCGGAATTTTTTAAACAATTTATTAAATCAGAAAATTAGAAAGTATTTACATAATATGCTTTTTAATATTTTTATTTTCAGACACATATTTCTTATATTGTTTTTTTTAATGTACATTTTAACTGTATGTACTTTGCAAATCGTGTAACGTTGCGTTATGTTTCAACCTAGAGCAAGATTGCTGCTACCTACAGTACCATTCGTAAATGAATTGTGCTGTAGATACAGTAAATCCAACAAGTACCAGGAGCCTTTTAAAGAAATGAGTAGCTATGTTATATATTTATTCAATTTTATACTTATGTCCATCCATCCATTTAGTTTTTATTGTTGCCTAGCTATAATTTGTTTAGCTAATTATTTCAGACTATCATCATCGAAATTGTTAAGTTAGTTAAGTTACACAGCCTATTTACGTCCCACTGCTGGGCCTTACCTCATATCTGGAAGGGTTTTAGGGCAAAGAAGTGTCCGCCGCGCTGCCCATATGCGTGTTGGCGAACTGCACATGCCTTGGAAATATTTTTTTTTATTTCTCAGACAGTCAGACTTCCTCATGATGTTGTCCTTCACCGCCGAGCAAGAGGTAAATCAGCACTTAAAATTGCTATTAATAATTTCATTGATACCGGCGGGGATCGAACCCGGTGTGCTAGCGTACTGTGAAATTTAACGCGAGAGCTAACAATCTGAGCTACCAGGGCTCTCTCATCGTCGAAATGAATACTAAAGTTAGTTAAGTTACAGCCTTTTTTACGCCCCACAGCTGGGCAAAGGCATCCGCTTATTTCTCAGAGGGTTTTAGGGCAAAGAAGTTTCCGTCGCGCTGCCCCAATGCGTGTTGGCGAACTTCACATGTCTTCGAAATATTTTTTTCTTATTTCACAGACGTGCAGGTTTCCTCACAACGTCTTTCTTCACCGCCGAGCACGTGGTAGATCAGCACTTAAAATTGCAATTAACAATTTTATTATTGCTAGCGGGGATCGAACCCGGCTTGCTAGCGTACTGTGAAATTTACAGCAAGAGCCACCACGGCTCTTCTGAGCCACCATCTGGCTCTCATCGTTGAAATGACTACACCTCTTTATTTTGTATGTTTTTTTTCTATAGGATAGGGTGACAGACGAGCAGGCAGTCCACCTGTGGTGTTTGCTGCAGCCCATAGACATCTACATCCATCCTCGATTACAAATCAAAATGCAGATGCGTGTCACCCGTGAGGACTAAGATGGAACGTCTCGTTTCCGGTAAAAAGGCTCTCCGGTTCTCTACACTCACCATACGAAACACAGAAGGATTAAGCTATAATTTCACGCTGGTGTTCGGTGAGAGCATGGTCCTTCCCCGGTCGAGCCGGCCACTACACTACTAATATAACTGCAGCATGGCTCTACCACGTATAAAAATGTTTTAATGAACTAGTCCATGATGCACAAAAAAGTGCAGAATCGGACTTTAATTGTAGCATATTTTTGTATAATGCATAAGAAGTGGGTTCTTTAAAAATATACATAAATAATATTTTTTTTTATTTCAGGAAGAGATATATTTATTTTAAATTTTATTATTTCATAGCTATTATTTGTGTTAAAGGAAATATGTTACCTTTTGGAGAAATAATGTTGGTTATTGGAAATGTAACATAACCGCTGCGCACCTCGCGGCGCCTCTGTCACTCGCCACACATTATGGTGCATTGGGTATTGTTTACAAAAAACGTTATTTATAACTCTACATCAGCGGGAGTGACCCTTGAGTAAATTTATGGTTTTTAAAGGAATGAATGAAGCTTTATTTCTGTACAAGTGCTGTTAAAGTTTGTTTGCGGAAATAAAGTAATAAATTTTTCAATCAATATGGCACTTACGACTATAATTTTGATATCGGCATTAAGAGTACTTATAAAATACTTTATGAGATTTCTAAAACTTAGCAAGACCTATTGAAAGATGACTGAATCATGTAAAGAAAAAGAGAGGTTCAAGACTGAATCATTATAATAAAATAAAAAATAATTTTTTTTATTGACTAAAGCATTACGCCGCATTATGCCGTATCTGGTCCGAACTACATTCTACATCGGTGTAAGTTGATTGTGGGTTCTTGTAAGCTTATTATTAATGCGTTTTATGATAAAAAATTGTATTGTGGCCAATGATTTTGCACATAAAATATTGTAAACAATAGATGTAAGATTAAAATAAAATAAAAATGAACTATTAAAAAACTTTGTGTCATTGAGAAATATGATAGTTTTGACTTTATTCAATATTTAGTTATACTAATTACTTTAAAACTTTATTAAATATATGTACTCGTTTATAGGAAATTTCATAGAGAAATCAGAAATGTATACGTATCATAGTATTTGATATACCAAAATCAAGAAATTTGCGTTTAAACGGATTACGCCCAATGTGCCGTCAATTTTATTAAACAGCTCCGCAGTTAACTGAGTATTACGGTTAGAGTCTCCGCAGCTGAAAGGATAATGGTTGTTCAGGAGTCCATCTGGGAGTTAAACGAACTCTACTGAAGATCCGAGAACAGTTTTACTGGGTCCATAATCGTGACGATGTCGAGGATTGGTGTCGCACATGTACAATTTGTGCGGCTGTGAAGGGACCTCAGACTCGTAGTAGAGGAGCATCGAAATTGTACAATGTTGACTTGACTTTGCGGAGTAGTTTCGAAAAGGTGCAAGAGATACTCCTATGATCGTCCATGCGGATCGCCTGACGCGTTATTATGGGGCCGATAATGCTCGGGACGAGCATGTCTTAGGAGGGGGCAGTATTGCGCGCCTAAGTTGATGGCTGCTACCTGGCACTAGCGCCATCTAGTGTCGGGTAACAGCGAGGAGAGCTTTCCAGAAAATGCTATGACTAACCTTTCAACCAACAGCGCCGTCTAGTATCGAATTGAAGAACTAAGTTTTCCGGTGCCCGTATTTACTGGAATATTCTGGATGTTTCGGTGGAAAATGTGTATTTAAAGCCGCTGCAAGCCGCGGTCGGGGCAGTATTGAATTTGGCGAGAAAAGCGAAGCTTCGGAGCGAAATAAAGTGAATCAGTGTGATTAATTATTAGTGTTTTAAGTTTTAATTGGTATTCGATAATAAAAGTGTAAATTTTGGTAATTCAATCGGCAATTTTTATTGTCACGAACCCTAAGCTCGTAACAATACGTATCCTGAATTGATTTATTAAACAATATTTTAATTTACCGTTTGTAGTTACATTAGTTTGAAAAGATGGTAACCCCGGCCATATTCATAAGCTGGTCTGGAGAATCACGTAATGACTGCTTCCACGAGCGAGGACCAAGAACACCATACATAGGGCCTCAAACCAGAACCAGGACCAGAAAAGCTGTACAACAATATCAAGACAATATTGGAATTGAGAAGCTGGGTAAAGGGCAGTGAGGGTTTACGTAACCTCCTGAGGGTCCTCATAGAAGAGAAGACTCACCTCATTATGGCCGAATTGGAGCCTTTAACGGCTCAGGTTTATTTAGGGCTGTTGTCACATCGGATGCCCTGTACAGCCCTGAGACAAGGTGCCATGTGGAATGGATGCACATTCGTCGACAATTAGACTGTACCATCGACTTCCGGTCTGAGCAGGGGGGTGATGTGACGGCGCTGTCTTCGCGCTGCAAGCGAAACACACCGAAGACTTAATCACACTATCAAAATTCCGAATCATAAACAGTATATATATAACATCTCCGAACTATCACACGGAATGTTGGCCGCTCCCCGGGCAGAACACCTTGCCCGGCGGTTATCTCCCCTTTTCCATCCACGGCCACAACAAAATACTTTAATATTGATGTTTACTCTAACGGTCTTATTCATTAAAAGTTAAAATAGGTTTGTTAGCTTGTTATAAGGAGGTACCGGTTAAACATTATTCATAAACGTTTAATAACGCCAAAACGCATTATAAGTGTTTTATAACGGCTTCATAAGTTATAGAAATGTGCACCCTACTATAAACCGGTAATAAAGAAAAATATGACCGATTTGCGTGCGAGCAACGAACAGCTGATTGTTTAAGTCGTATAGGTTATTGTTGGTGAAATTATTTTTTGTGAATTTTGATTGCTAAAAAGTGCGATCTTTATCCGGTCATCTCCCTGATCATCCTGACCCAGTGTGCCCTGAGTATTACATCAAATATAAAGATCAACAAGATCTATTGCATCTTTGTGAATGGTCTTGGCCAACTTCCTACAGTATAACCAAACGAGTTTGCCAAGTATCTACAGGGTCTCTGGAAAACAGCCCAGGAGGGTATTATGTGGATGGAGTCAAGGCGGAATGTGCTAATTACGTCTGCCAGACAGACACAGGTTTAATATTCATCCACTCATCTCCTCTAGAACAGTTAGAAGATCGTGATCAGTCATATCATATAGCGGATCATGCTCTTTGTACCAATAAGTTTTGCATTGATCCCTCTTCTATGTTTCTGTACAAGGCCAAGCAAACTGTTAAATCTCCTGCTGGCTGGGACGCCACTTTTGTTTGTACGACAGGAGAGACACTAACAATACAGGTACTTAGGCAAGCAGAGAGCAGATCAGGTTTAGTTAAGAGAGACACCTCCACAGCCGTCAGGAAAATAATGTACTTGGAAGAGGAGACTGCCAGGCTGTCACTAGAGACCAAGACCCTGTGACAAACAATCAAGCAACTCAGATCAAAGAGCAAGCAAATCTGGCAATTTGGCTTTTTCTTAGCCCCACTGTACAGAATCAGAAAGGAGGTCTCGGAGTTGAGAGCAAGACAGGATGGTATACTGTACTTCATCCGGTGATAGTTCACCATGAGGCGTGCCTGCCGTTGTATTCCTATAGAGCAAGAATATCTTTAGAAAAATCTGAACTTATTTTCACAGGTTAAACCATGGATTTTGAAGACTTACCTCCAGATCTGGAACGAATGTCCACCCAGAAATCTCCCATGTACAGGAGGGAGAGGCACCTGGCTTCAGCTATAACCCTCACGGAGATCAAATATATGTTCACTCATAGAGACAATCCACCGGCTCTCAGACCTCATTATCGAAGGGTCTTTGAGGAGGTGCAAAACTTAGAGGTTCTTCCTGCCACATCGTTTCTCGCCTGGTGCTGCAATCATTTAGAGAAGTGGAAGGACACATCACGAGATGACCCCGAGCTAAATAGACATGCAGCCAAAGTAGCTGCTATGGCCACTCGCATCTGATACATCCACTATTATAAGTCACCCACACCTGCATTGATAGAGACTGCTTTCCCTTTGGACCATATCTATGCACAATTATCAACCGTACGGTCAAGTGTCATAGAGGAAGTTGCGCAATCAAAGTAGAGGGGATGCAGCGAGGGCTAGAAAAGGGACCGAGTGTTGTGGCAGTTGAGTTCGGACAGCCGGAGCGGACGCTCGCTACCGACGCACGCGTTTGTTTCTCGTGTACAACCACTAGTCTAAATAAAGTTATTTTTGATTTAAATCATCTTTCGTTCGTGTGCCCACATTTGCATAAAACCATGTCGGAGCGTGAAGAAAACACCTTTGACGCGACATCAGAAGTGGGATACACCCGAGTTGAAGAAAACACGGAGACTGGAGCGATGTCGTCACGGTGCGACGAGAGCATGCTTCGGGAGCTGCTGGCTGCTCAAAACCAGAATATGATGTCCTTGATAGAAGCCATCAAGGGCCCGGCAGAGTTCAAGCGATCCAAGTTTCAGTCGACAACGCTGAAGTGTCACAACTGTGGTAAACCAGGTCATCGAGCATCTGACTGTCGATCAAGAAATGAGGTGAAAAGCAAAACAGCCAATACCACCATCTCGGCGTCAAGTTCTTCAGGACCAAAACAGCGTTTGGACATCATCTGCTTTCGATGCGGCAACGCCGGACATTTTGCAGCAAAATGTCCACGAAGTAATAGTGCGGGCACCAGCGCGGCGGGTGGATCAAGCAGTTCTGGGGTAGCGCCTGCCGCAGCGGCAACCAGTGAGCGACGTGTTGACGTTTGTTATGTCAGCAATCCCAGCGGTGTGCTGATGAATGCTGGTGAGTCATACCCATTTTACTACGATTCTGGTGCCGAATGCTCTCTGATCAAAGATTGTGTTGCGTCAAAGTTTAGTGGCAAGCGAGTAAATAATATTGTAAATTTAACCGGAATCGGTCACGTTAGCGTACAAAGTACCCTACAAATTTTATCTGAAGTTATAATTAACGATTTACGGTTAGAGATATTATTTCATGTTGTACCGGATAGTTGTCTTAAAAATGATATCTTAATCGGCCGCGAGATTTTAGATCAGGGGTTCAACGTTAGTATGACGTCTCATAGCGTTGTTTTGTGTCGTAATATGGTTGTGAGATTATGTGATGCTTCAAATAAGCCCAAGACGGATACTAATTATCAAATTGATTCAAATAAAGTTGACACAGACGTTCCGCCCGAATTTCGTTCCCAATTAATGGATCTTTTGTCAGAATATTCATCTTCGTTTTCTAATGGTGTACCTAAATCCCGTGTAACGACAGGACAGTTGCAAATCAGGCTTATAGATCCTAGTCGAACGGTTAAACGTCGCCCTTATAGGCTTAGTGCAAACGAACGTGAAGTTGTTACTGCTAAAGTTCGTGAACTAGAGGAAGCAGGCATTATTAGGCCAAGCTGTTCACCCTTTTCTAGTCCAGTGTTGCTTGTCAAGAAGAAAGATGGTTCAGATCGCATGTGTGTCGACTACAGGGAGCTGAACGACAACACTGTATCGGATAGGTTTCCACTGCCGTTGATAGAGGACCTTATATCTAGGTTAGGTGGTGTTACATGGTTCACGTGTCTCGATATGTTGTCAGGCTATCACCAGATTCCAGTGCATCCTGAATCGATAGAGCGCACTGCATTCGTCACACCTGATGGTCAGTGGGAATATTTGACCATGCCGTTCGGTTTGAAAAATGCCAGCTCAGTTTATCAACGTGCAGTGATGAAGGCATTAGGCGATCTTGCTAACAGCTATGCTGTGACATACGTCGACGACATTTTAGTGATAGGATCGTCTGTGGAGGAGAATTTATTTCGTCTTCGCACTGTGCTAGATAAATTAACAAAAGCTGGTTTCTCCCTAAATCTTGCTAAGTGTTCCCTTCTTAAGCGACGGGTAGAATATTTAGGCTTTGTTGTTGAGAACGGCCAAATCAGTCCCAACCCAAATAAAATTGCAGCTTTGTCCAGACTTCCCCCGCCTAAAACCATCACTCAGCTAAGACAGTTCATAGGGCTGGCCACTTATTTCAGACAATTTGTGCCACAATTCTCAAAAACGATGGCTCCTCTATTTCGTCTAACGAGTGGCAAGGACAGGTCCATTGAGTGGGAACCTAGCCATGAGGCTGTTCGTCAGAAAATTATTTCTTATTTAACCAGTAAGCCTATTCTAACGATATTTGATCCTGCACATCCAATAGAGTTACACACCGATGCTAGTGCTGAAGGATATGGTGCTATTTTTATTCAAAAGATTAATGGGATACAACATGTGGTTGCTTATTATAGTCGTCGTACCTCCCCAGCCGAATCAAAGTTTCATTCATTTGAGTTAGAAACGCTAGCTGTGTTCAATGCCATAAAGCATTTTCGACATTATTTGCTAGGTCGTAAGTTTACCGTTGTGACAGACTGCAGTTCTGTTAAAGCTTCTAAAAGCAAAACTGACTTGTCTCCACGAGTTCATCGTTGGTGGGCCTACATGCAGTCATTTGAGTTTGATATCGTCCATCGTGAAGGCAGTAGGATGAGCCATGTAGACTTCCTGTCTAGAAATCCCCTCCCTAAGCCCAAAGTGGCTTTCACTCGTGTGGAACAAAAGCGTATCGATTTAGCTGAGCTTTCTAGTAACTGGTTGCAAGCTGAACAGGAAAAGGACGAAGAGATTAGTAAGATCGTTTCTGATCTTCGTAACGAAGTTTTTCCTGAGGAAACTCGCAAAACCTACGAAGTTCGTAAAAACATTCTATATCGCCAAATTCAGCGTAACGGTCGCACTCGATGGCTGCCTATTGTACCTAGATCGCTTAGGTGGTCTGTTATTAATAACGTCCATGAGTCTGTCATGCACTTAGGATGGGGGAAAACTCTCGAAAAGATTTACGAACACTACTGGTTCGAAGGCATGTCGAAATATGTGAGGAAATTTGTGGACAACTGTATCACATGTAAAGTAGCGAAGCCCCACTCGGGTAAAGTTCAAGCAGAACTGCACCCGATTCCCAAGTTCAATATCCCATGGCACACAATCCATATTGACGCTTCTGGTAAATTATCTGGGAAGAATGACATCAAGGAGTACGTGTTTGTCATATTAGATGCGTTTACCAAATTTGTGCTACTTCGTCATTCGCTAAACATCGACACTAATAGTAGTATTCGTGCTATTAATTTCTGTATAGCTCTGTTTGGTGCACCGAAACGCATAATAGCAGATCAGGGTCGTTGTTTCGCAAGCAAAGATTTTTCTAGCTTCTGTACTTCTAATAGCATCGAGTTGCACTTGATAGCTGCTGGAGGCAGCCGTGCAAATGGTCAGGTCGAGAGGGTAATGAGTACGCTTAAGAGTATCTTAACAGCGGTAGAGACTAGTCGTGACCGTTCTTGGCAGGACGCATTAGGAGAGGTTCAGCTGGCCATGAACTCTACTATTAATAGGGTGACTAAATATAGCCCTCTAGAGTTGATGATAGGAAGGGTAGCACGACCGCTTAGTTTAGTAACCGCCGATGATGATGATGTGACAGAATTTAACTTGGATGAGATCAGAGAGCACGCGACACAGAATATCAAAAAAAATGCCAATTATGATAAAAATCGATTTGACCGAAATAAGGCTCTGGTTTGTAAATTAGCTATCAATGATTACGTTTTAATTGAAAATGAGGAGAGGAATCAAACGAAATTAGATCCCAAGTTTAAAGGTCCTTTTAAGATTATCGATGTGTTAGATGGGGATAGATACATAGATACCTACTAAAGGCGCTTGACTCTAAGCGAACCTACAAATACCCCCATGATCGTGTGAGGAAGGTCCCCGATCACCAAGTTCCTCGAGAATTAGACGTCATAGTTGATGACAGCGATAGTGAAACCAAATCTAATTAAGAATGGCATGTATACTCATACTCGAAACTGTAGACCGCACCTCATGAGTAACATGTGGCGATGGGTCTGTAGGAAATCGTTGGTGCGATTTCTGTCTGTGTTGGTACACAGAGCCCCTCATGTGTTGTAGCATATTTGGCGGCAGATATGTAGGGAATCGTTGGTGCGATTCTGGCATATGTGGCGGCAGATATGTAAAGAATCGTTGGTGCGATTCTGGCCTGTGTTGGTGCACAGAGCCCCTCATGTGTTGTGGCGTATGTGGCGGCAGATATGTGGAGAATCGTTGGTGCGATTCTGGCATATGTGACGGCAGATATGTAAAGAATCGTTGGTGCGATTCTGGTCTGTGCTGGTGCACAGATTTCAATGAAAGTTTCACGAGTTGAGTATTCATTGCTTATGAATTATGGTAAAGAGTAACAAAATTGTCAGAATTGCTGTGTTGGAACTTGTTGATCGGGCCTTTCACAATAAATCATGTAGTGCAGGAAGCACTGTGTAAGAAGCCCTAATAATAGGGCTTTGTCAATCATGGCAGTTGATTACTGTACTTAGATTTAGGAGAAATAAAGTACCATCTGGAATCAACCTCGTTTTCGTTGGCAGGATAGCCGAGCTAAGTTATTCTCTGAGCATATTTTGTCCACAGGCACTGCACCCGAGGACGGGTGCTAGTCAGGGATGGCCGTGTCGTGGATTGATGGCGCCATAGTGCTACAAGCAGCGCCATCTAACAATTAGCTTTGCGAATCAATAATATCGTTACCGGAAACGCAAGCGCGCCCTACCGCTTGGACACGATCGTCGGTAGAGGGGATGCAGCGAGGGCTAGAAAAGGGACCGAGTGTTGTGGCAGTTGAGTTCGGACAGCCGGAGCGGACGCTCGCTACCGACGCACGCGTTTGTTTCTCGTGTACAACCACTAGTCTAAATAAAGTTATTTTTGATTTAAATCATCTTTCGTTCGTGTGCCCACATTTGCATAAAACCATGTCGGAGCGTGAAGAAAACACCTTTGACGCGACATATACATATAACATTCGATGCCGACATTTGTGTGGTCAAATGTGACCTCAAGCGATGCTTCGTCATCCCTTACTCTCTCATCCTATGTTTTGCTGATATGTGTGCATCATGTTCGACAGTTGATGGGACTCATCTTTTCACAACGACAAGTATCCTGGATACTCACTTTACGCCGAGGTTCGTGGATGCTTGGACAGAATGAGAGAGTTGATGATACAAACAGGACAACAAGCCCACACTGCCTTCAAAATGTGGCCCTCGTTAGTCATCGGCTCCATACTACGTGACTTGGAGGATTCTGAAGAATTCTTCAATACCATAACAGCTGACTTGCCCATAGAAATTAAGATGTCTTCATTATTTACATATGAGACCCACAGGGTTCTTGATCCTACTCAAGCTATGCTTTATCTTGAACAGATCGGTCTGTGGAAGAGCATGGGGCACCCCGTGGTCGATATGGATTCTACCACATCAACATGGATCAAGAAGGGAACCGTGCTCAAACCAGGATTACAAGAGGCTGCTACAAATATAAATTGCATGTTTAAAAAAAGTTTTTCATGCAGTTTTACAAACGACATAACAAATGGCCCGATCTCACATACAGTGATCATATGAATCCCCATATATTAGAGTGCATTCTGGAAAACAAGTGGGGAGACACAACCTCATTAAAGTGGAATCCAATCGATTTCCAGCATATCCAATTAGAAAAGAACTTTGAATTTAATTATCAAATCGATACAATCGACATTATTTCTGATAAAGCCATCATACCAAGTGCCTCAGAGTGGATTTACGAATATGACACGAAGGCATTAAAAACCAGAAGTTTGGCTAGAGGCATTCAAGTATGCGACAAAAACAAACATATCGAGCATGATAAAATTGGTGATAATGAATCAGTCGTCGATGACTTGTTACAAGAATCTGATATTTTAGAAGAACCTCTACGAAGTGATTCAAATGTGAAAGATCAGTGGTGAAGAAACATTATGATTACCTACAAAAAAGAGCTAGTGCTGTTGATGTTGATCAAATTATCGCTACAAAGATGTACTGCTGATAGGAAATCAAAAGAAGATTATTATTTTTAAATGATATATGATCAATACTTGGGAGTATTCAGCGAAAATCGAAGTGTGTCTAGTTTTGAGACGCTTCATGGACAGGATGTACGAATAGATATAATTAACCATAATTTAATCTTATTTTTATCATCACTAGCTTATGTTTTTCGGTTTATTTTAATTATTTTTTCATGATACGTATGTACATACATTAAATCATTAACAGCGCATAGCGTAAGAGCAGATGCAGTTTCTAGTGTGTCCATCTTCTCGGTGTTTGCAACCGAACAGACGAGAGTGCACATTGTAGCACTCGCGGATAGGCGTCTCGGACGAGAGCTCTCGGGGAGACTTGACGAGAGCACTCGTACGAGTGTACAGCCTTCATTAAATACCAAAATTAGTGTAACGCCGAAATGTACTCGTAAGAGCCCACTTAAGTATGCACAACGTGTGAGTTCTACTTAGTTTATGTATCATTTTTTCAAATTGATATTATCTTAATTTTTCTGCATATTATTTTGCTTATTAATTTTACTTACAGTAAAGTTCTGCGAAAAAGGTCTCTAACTTCAATAATGTTCGAAGCGGAGTCGCAAGACGCTAACTAATATAATAAGATAAGAAAAATATTGGCCAATTTTTGAGTAAATTTATCCCAGACGTATTCCGCAAAACACCATAGTTTATTTACATTGACACCATATGACTACAATCTGTTTTATTGATCCCTCCGAAATGTGTTATTTATATTTAAGTAAAAATACCTTACAGAAATTTTTTTTCGTTTTCGGACATGGGTTTTTAATTTTAATAATAAGATCATTATGACTTCTGTATATCATTCACGCAAGTGACCTAAACTCTGTACTAATTTAATTTGCTTTTCGTAAGTTTGTGAAAGTTCCTTAAAAATTCTAAACGTATGTGCACGATATCCTGGTGCAACACATGATTCCTTTATATGGAGGTCTAGTGCACTACGAAAGGTGATGATGAACCTTAATGGTGAAGGCAATACTTGCTGGTTTCTAGGTATTGCAATAAATAATATCTTGGATAAATCTGAAACAAGTAATCTCAATTAAAACAGTATTTGTAATGATTTAGTTACTTATTTGAATTACAGATGATTCCGGACATCCCGTGGAGCCATGGCTCCTCACACCGATCCTTAATGCTGAAGAAAACACACCTCAAAGTCGATACACCAACACCCATATAAGGTCAAGAGACAGTATTGAGAGGTGTTTCGGTGTTCTTAAGTCAAGGTTTCGATGTTTACTAAGAAAAATGGAGTATGAAACAACAAAAGTAGGCTGCATTTTAAATGCATGTGCAGTTTAACACAATGTGCGTATAACAGCAGGACTTAGTTTTCCCGACATAGTTGATGAAGAGACTTTTGCGCCAGACGCGAGTACAACAGATCATTATAGAGAGATACAAATATATGAGCGGGGCCTTCAAGTGCGACAACAATTAATAGAAAGACTGTTTTATTAATAACAATTTATAAACAACTATTTATTATCTCTTATTCTTTTAATTAAAATTAAATAATTTATACTAATCAAAATTATTGAACTATATTGATCTACCTAAGATTAAGCTTTATCACTTGTATTGGCCATGGATTTGAGGGCAGCAGCAAAATTGTTTAAGAATGCAGCCAAATTATTCATGGATTGAAGCGTATCCATGGCTGCAGTCTGAATTTCAAGACACCCTTCAAGTCTATCTTCTACAACAACATACGTCATATTAAGACATGAAATAATAAACAAACCATAAAAAGTAATCAATATAATTACGTTTTTTCGTTGTTTTTCTATCATCAACATCCGGAATGGGGTCATTGGAATGTGGTCACTGTGTTCGTTTGTGGAGCATATGTGTCGACCTCATGCGGGTGGTAGCTGGCGGGAGGAGTTGACGAGACTCAAGGCTGCGGCCAAAAGCCGCACAACGTGGGACCCCATTCCCTTGAGGTGAGCGGTAGACTCATGACACGCTCTGCGGCTAGTAGGCGTGCTGATCATGCAATTGGTGGTGATGCCATACACTTACATCACGTCTGCAGGAGCGGCGGTCTGGCAGGTGGTGGCGCTCACGGAGGGTTAACGGCCAGTGTGCCTACTTGCGTAAACCGTGTGATATACATTCACTGTGGCTGGATTTATTCGTATTCTGTATGGAGTTTACACGCATTGACATGCGCGACTTCGGTCAGTGTTTGTGCTTACGCACTACCAAGGGTACCACTACTCTTTTACTGGTTCGCCAGTTATTTTGCTGTCGACTACGGTCCAGTTCCCGAATACGGTCCAGTTTTCCTTATTTATAAATTCTATCTCCTCAGTTTTAGATTGTTCGTACCATCTGTATGCGGATGATCTCCAGCTTTATGTACAGTCAAGCTTAAATAATCTTAACTTTGTAATACACAAACTAAATGATAACCTGGAAGCCATAAGATAATGGTCATGTAAATATGGCGTTTCTGTTAATCCTGCCAAACGCAAAGTTATCATATTCGGAAGTTCGCAATTATTGGCTAAGGTTGATTATGGAAATCTCTCTCCTGTAATTTATAATGGAATTTTGATTCCATATTGTGATTCCATAAAAAATCTTGGCCTGTACATGGATAAAACTATGACCTGGAAATTGCAGATCTCTGAAGTTAGTCGTAAAGTTGTTGCTACCTTGCGTTCCCTTTATCGTCTTAAAAATTTCCTACCTTTCAAAACCAAACTTACGCTGGTTCATTCCCCTATTCTACCTATTATCGACTATGCCGATGTATGTTACCCAGATCTATCAGAAAATCTTCTTGGAGCGCCTTCTTAATAATTCCATAAGATTTATTTTTGGTTTACGTAAGCATGACCACATATCATCCTATCGTTCAAAGCTTAAATGGCTACCTATACGTCAAAGGCGATGCTCTAGAATTTTACTTGTACTTTATTCAATTTTAAACGATCCAAGGTCGCCCTCTTATCTTAAGGATAATTTTCATTTTTTTCATCTGATCGACGGTCGAACATCCCGACAGTCAAACCGTCTGAGGTTAAGGTTACCACAGCATAAGTCAAATTTTTTTAGGTCGTCTTTTACGATACAAGCTATACAACATTGGAACACCCTCCCCAACGATATTAAGAATGCCGCAAATAAAAAAGTCTTCAAAGTTCTTCTCCGAGAACATTACCTGAAGGAAACTACTAATTAACATTATTTTCCTTAATTTTTGTCTTTATTTCTTTTTTTTTACTTCAGATATTTATTTCATTATATATTATTCAGACATCATATTATATATATCATTAATTTGTATATTTATTTACGAAGTTTATAAGCATGTATATATTATATATATATATACATACATACATATATATGTATACATATATACATATATATATATATATATATATGTATGTATTATTGTATGTATATTTATACTATATGTGTATATATACTTAAATGTAATGTGTATGTATGTACTTTGCATATATGTATATTTTAATGTATGTATATATTTTAATGTAATTATTTACGTTTAATGGTCGCACCTGCCAACAATTGTCCTTGGCACCCAGGGTTGACTGGCAGAGAATGCCACATGGCATTAAGTCCGCCCTATGTACCCCTTTAGCTTAAGGTGTTACGTTTAAGTTTTTAAATAAATAAATAAATACGGTCCAGTTTCCCTTCGGGGGGGGGGGTGCATCAAAATCGTTGGCGCTCACCGCGCACGGCGTGTGTTGGGCCGTGTGCCTCCCCTACATTTTTTAAAATAAATGTAGGAGAGCGAAGCCCTTGCATCGGGTATTTTGTATAAATATATTGTGAGACTTTTCCAAGCAGGAAGGGATAAATAATAGATAGCTATCGAAGGTAAATAGTTAAGTTTAAACTATCTATTACTGTCGTCTTAATAACGTAATGTTCGATAGCTTCCCCGAGGTAAAAGATAGATAGCTCATGATAACTTTGGTTAATGCGTCCCTCCTAAGCGTTTTGTTTTTCCTTCGATGTGAATTGCGTAACGTTTTGCAATAAAATATTATGATTTATTTAAAATATTATGTTTACTAGCTGCTGCCCGCGACTTCGTACGCGGATGATGTTGCTTATGCCACCGACAACGGGGTCGTCAAAATCGAAGATCTGAAACGTTTTTTTTTGCGCCCGAAGCAAATATGGGCAACCCTCCGGAAAGCGGGGGAGGGAGGTTGGGAATGCTCATAGCATACCACGTAGCCGGCTGCGTGGTTATGTGGTAACTTTTACCCACTAAACCCAACCTTTTAGGAACTGGCTTAACGATCTGACTAGAGATCTCTAAGCCGTATACGAACGCGACCCTCCTTGGCAGAAAGGAGGGCGCAAAGTCTGAAACGTCTGATGTCGAATTCCAAGAGCCCGGGGACGGGAAAACAACGTGATGCGCGAAACGATTCGAGACGTTCCAGACTTTCACTTTTGTAAGTCAACAGGAAATGCCCATCAGACTAAACAACTTTTGCTAAGACGTCATTGTTATATATATTATAATGTCGCTGGGCTTTGAAGTTCCACAACAAGTATTCCAGATCTTCAAATTTATTCTCACAGCAGAAAATACTCTTCACGTGAAATATTTTTTGCTATGGCACCATTTTTATATCTCTTATACTTTAGTTGGTCTGTTGCGGTTCTGCATCAGGTGTTCCATTCCAAAATAAATTATAGCCTATATGTTGCCTAGACTTAACACCTATACAACAAAAAACTTTTCATCCCGTATATTTCACCGATCCGGTGCGGAATGCACCGGATCCCAAGGGTACACTGAATTAACAATAATATTACAAATCACTTTAAAAAAAATTCTTTATAAACTATAGCTGTACCCTTGGCTTAGCCCACGTTCTCGGCCATCCTCTCGGCTCCTCACTGCTCTCAAGTGATCGAGCAGTCGCAGAGCGGAAATTCTGAAGACTTAACCTCTGATCCCTCTGTGTAACCGTTTCGGATGCGCGAGACAAATAATGACGATCCCGATCGATAGCTAAACGCATTTCTCGTTGTTCCACACTTTCCCGAGATCGAGAAGCAGTAGTGCGGACTCGTTTAAATTCTAGTCGTAATTGGCGCTGCATGCTAGTTTCTGCAGACAAACTTAGTGCATTACGCTCACGGTTAGCACCTAGCCGTTGAAATAATACTAGTTTTTACCTAAAAACCTAGCCGTTGTTTACGCTCTGCGTGGGTTCGAGAGGAAACTACTGCTACTACTAACTAACCTGCGCATCTTAGAAACCCTTGAGTTTCGAGACGGATTTGATCTTTTTCTAAAAGGCATAGCTAAAATTCCTTCTTAATCCTATACTAACGATATTCAAAACAAAGAAAAGCAATCGAATAAGTACGTAAGAATTGCTAGTAAGTAGATAAATAATAATAATTATTCGCAGGAAAATTAAACACATCAACTAACACAGACAACAAAGGTAACCACCCGTTTCTGTAGGATGAGAACGGCCCATTGACACCTATAACATCACTTTTTGGGAACGAAACCATAGCGCAATCTAACTCGACGCCAACGCCATCTAGTTAGAAAACGGAAACTACGTTTTATTTACCCAAATGAATTAATTAAATTATGAATTAAAACTAAATTGTCCTTAATTTAATAGACAAGTACATTATGTTTGCATTAAAAAAATACGGTAACAGCAGCAAGGAGCAAAACTAAGAATTTCATACTTAAATCAATTACCTGCGACAAATGTGCTTGGTAAGATGTAACTTAGAACCAAAAGTTTGACTTGACTTCATGATAGTGTAACTTGTTGTACCACCAATCAATCTGTTTAGTAATATTGGTGTGAAACTCTCCATACAATCAGATAGGACATGTAAAGTTCTCGGATTTCCTAAAGCACATAAAAGTGCAAAAATTAAACAAAAATTACGATTTTTCAAAACAATATTATGGGATTTAAACTCGCACCATTTAATGCGGTTAATGGTCGCCTGAACTTTCCGCTAAATTCCCCGTTGCCATATTGTTAAACAGCTGTTCCCTTGCAATTTATAATATTACTGCCCCGCTCCTTTATAAAAATAGCGTGATTATTATGTTCCCAGAGTTAAATTTTTAATTTTATTTTAACTAATAACATGTCATTCTGTGCTTTCAATTATTTTGTGCATAGAATTAAGAAGAAAAATCTTTTAAAATCAATACTGCTTACCACCTGTAACATACGGTGTGATAACATGTAGCTTAAAGCCTTCCTTGGTTTACAAAGAACATTTTTGCTGAATTTCAATTCAATCTATTCAGTAGTTTTGGCGTGAAGCCGTACCATACACACAGAAAAACAGACAAAAATTCTAAAAAGTTACTTTTTGTCATCAGTTACGTTTTTCTAACAATAGTGTTGCGCGGTTAAGTTGACATCTGGCACTAGCGCCATCTAGTGTCGGGTAACGAAGCGAGGGGAGAGCTTTCTAGAAAATGACATCACTAATCTTTCAACCGACAGCGCCATCTGTTGTCGAAACGAAGAACTAAGCTTCTGGAAGCTGACTCTCGAACTTTCGGCGCTTTGTCGATTGGTGCACGTATTTACTTGAATGTTCTGGATGATTCGGTACTAATGTGTATTTATAGGCGCTGCAAGGTGCGATCGGGGAAGTATTGAATTTGGCGAGACAAGCGAAGCTTCGGAGCGGAATAAAGTGAATCAGTGTGATTAATTGTTAGTGTTTTAAGTTTTAATTTGTGCAAAGAAAATTAAAGTGTTAATTTAGGTAATTTTATCGGCAATTTTTATTGTCACGAACCTCAAGCTCGTAAAAATTGGTGTCAGAAGTGGGATAAAATCATGCCGATTTTACCTAAGGAAGAAACGGAGGGTGTCCGTACCCGAAATCAACGCCAGCAGGAGAAGGACCAAAGAAGATTTGGTGGTGCAACGCCGCAGACGTCGGAGGGCCAGCCGCCGGCTGCAGGCCCGTCAGTAGCTCCTACATCTGCAGCATCTGACTTAGGTGATTTTGCAGTTTGATGCTGCAGGAACAGGCTCGCCGACAGGAGGAACAGGTCCGTCAGTTGAAAGAGCAGCTGCAGAGCGGACAAGAGGAACAGGCCCGCCGACAGGAGGAACAGATGCTCCTCATGAAGGACCTTCACGCTACCTTTGGGAAAGAGATAAGGGTGGTGAAGGATAGAGTTGCTCAACATGACAACCGCCAGTCGGAAGCTGAAACCCGAATCGAAGAACATGAAACCCGAATCAACCACGTGAACAATCAGGTTGACAACGTGATGGCTGACGTGAAGAAAACGCTGAACGACCTCAAACTTGGGGATGGAACTACAGCTCCCGTAATAGCTACAGCACCTTCGCTACGTGGATTCAAAGTGCCGCCGTTCGACGGGACTTCCTCCTGGTCGGCCTACAAAATCCAGTTCGAGGCCGCCATGGAGGCAAACGGCTGGAATAAAAGCCAGGCCATGACTGCACTCACCTTAGGCCTGCGCGACCACGCCTTAACCGTGTTGGAAGCTCTCGGTAAGAAAGTGACCTACGAGCAGCTCCTTGAGACATTGGAGGCGAGATATGGTGACGCTCACCTGGAACACGTCTTTCGCGCGCAGCTTAAAGATCACGTGCAACGCAGCAACGAAAACCTGCAGCAGTGGGCCCCTGAGGTGGAGATGGTTCGAAAAGCATACCAGTCTGTACCTGCGCTCATTGAAGGGAACCTGGTGCAGACATTCATCGACGGCATCCGCGACCTTGAAGTCAGAGCTGCTGTGAGGCTGGGGCACCACGAGACGCTTAAGGACGCCTTGGCCCATGCACTGGAGGTGGAAGCCGTGCGGCAGGACCTTCGTTCCCATCGCGTCAGGGAGATTGCAGCAGCTACGGTACGCGACCGCAATAAAGGATACAGCCCTAGGTGCTATGGCTGTGGGGAAAGGGGCCATCTTCGATCCAGCTGCCCTAAGCGAACCGTAGAAAGGGAAGGTGAACGATATCAGGAAGGTGGTGCGGCTACCAGCCCAGCAGCAGCAGAGAAACGAGTAAAAGCCAGAACTGCGGGGCGGGTGCTGGCTGATGTTAAAAGAGCCCCAACGATCTCGATCTCACAAACCCATGATGGGAACAGCCTAATCATCAAGGGCGAGATCAACGGAATGCCGTGTAAACTGACCATAGACACTGGAGCCTCTCGCACGGTTGTTAGTTCCCAACTTATAAGACAGTTCCTTGGGGACTCCGCATACAACCGAGAACGCATTAATTTGGTAACAGCCACCGGTCAGCGTATACCCGTCCGTGGAGAGAAGGAGATGGAGTTGAAGCTATGCAACGTGATCTACCTGCATAAAGTCATCGTGGCTGATATAATGGACGACTGCATCCTAGGCCTAGACTTTATGAGGAATAATTGTTGTGAGATCGACGTTAAGCAAGGTGTTTTGAAATGTGGACAGGAGGAACTTTTTATGGAAGGTGCGTTACCAGGGAACGTGTACAGCATTAAGAAGATTGTTCTTCCGCCGAGATCGGAAACGATTGTTCCGGTTAGTCTTCCTCGAAACGCTGGGCAAGCTCACCGTTGTGTACTTGTGGAAAGGGTAAACAATGACCTTCCATGGAAAGTAGCTCGAACCTTGGTCAGAACCACTGACATCTCAAGAGTACGTGTGCTGAACCTTTGTGACCGGGAACAGATTATAGAAAAAGGCACACTGGTTGGTACTTGTGAGGAAGTGGATTGGTTACGTCGGTGCCAATATATATCGAGTGGGACCCCCAGCAAGGATTCAGAAATGAGAGTGACCACACTTTTGGAAGACTGTCGCAGTGTTCTCTCCCCGAACGAATTGGTCAAGGCGAAGAAGTTGTTACTCAAGTACGCCGATGTATTCTCATCAAACGATGCTGACATAGGAAAGACTGGCTTAGTTCAAAACAAAATAAACACAGGAGAGGAATTGCCTATCCGTCAGCGGCCAAGAAGATTGCCGGTAGCACGTGAAAAGGAAGTGGAAACCATGATTGAGGGAATTGTGAAGGATGGTATTATTGAACCTTCATCTAGTCCATGGTGTTCACTTCTGGTGCTGGTAAAGAAGAAGGATGGCAGCATGCGGTTCTGTGTTGATTACCGCCGTCTGAACGACGTTACAAAGAAGGACAGCTATCCCTTGCCAAGAATTGATGACACGCTGGACATGCTTACAGGAGTAAAATGGTTTAGCACGCTGGATCTAAAAAGTGGCTACTGGCAAGTTGAAATTGACCCTAAGGACAAGGAGAAAACTGCGTTCTCGACGGGAAAGGGTCTGTGGCAATTCAAGGTAATACCGTTTGGGTTGTGCAATGCTCCAGCAACGTTTGAAAGGCTGATGGAGCTTGTACTTACTGGGCTAATTGGCGATGCCTGTCTGGTCTACTTGGATGACATCATCATCGTGGGCCGTACGTTTGAGGAATACCTTCAGAATCTGGAACGCGTGCTCATGAAGATTAAGAGTGCCAACCTCAAGTTGAGTCCGAGGAAATGTTCACTATTCAAACGGCAAGTCAACTTTTTGGGGTATGTAGTGTCGGAAGAAGGTATCCGTACGGATCCTGAGAAAATCGCCGCTGTCAAGGATTGGCCGGTTCCAAAAGATAAGACGCAGGTTAAAGCATTTTTGGGTTTGTGCTCCTACTACCGGCGATTTGTGAAGAACTTTGCAGATATAGCCAAACCTCTGCATAAGCTAACCGAGGAGAAGCGACATTTCTGCTGGGATGAAAGTTGCAATATCGCATTCCAGGAGCTCAAGGACCGGTTGTGCAAAACACCTATTTTGGGATACCCTGATGCAAGCAAAGAATTTGTAGTTGACACAGACGCAAGTGATACAGGGCTCGGCGGTGTGTTGTCTCAACGTAACAGTGATCGAGAGATTGTGATAGCGTACTTCAGCAAGTCGTTGTCAAAACCGGAAAGGAACTATTGTGTCACAAGACGCGAATTGCTAGCTGTGGTAAAGTCGTTGCAGCATTTTAGCAAATATCTTCTCGGGCGGAAATTTCACTTACGAACTGACCATGCTGCACTAAAATGGCTATTGCAGTTTAAAAATCCAGAAGGACAAGTTGCGAGGTGGATTGAACTACTGCAGGAATATGACTTTGAGATCGAACATCGCAGCGGGAAATCTCAAGGCAACGCAAATGCATTGTCAAGAAGACCTTGTCCTGAAGATTGCAAACATTGTACTAGGCAAGAGAGTAAGGAAGTGGTATCCGTGAGGATGCTCAGGGCAGACCACCTCAGCAACGAGTGGAAGGACAGCTTACAACGTGCACAGCAGGAAGATCCGGACATCAAGCCGATTCTGGAATGGATGAAGGCCAGTGCTCCCAAGTCCAAGTGGAGCGGCGTCTCAGCGATGAGTTCGACCACTAAAAGCTATTGGGTCCAGTGGGACAGCTTGTTGCTTCAGGATGGAGTTCTCTGCCGTAAATGGGAGTACGTGGTCGGGGAGACAGCTGTCATTTGCAAATGGTTGTCCCTAAAGCTAAATTACCGGATGTTCTACAGCTGTACCATAATGATTATTCAGGTGGCCATCTGGGAGTTAAACGAACTCTACTAAAGATCCGAGAACGGTTTTACTGGGTCCACTGTCGAAACGATATCGAGGACTGGTGTCGCAAATGTACAAGTTGTGCGGCTGTAAAGGGACCTCAGACTCGTAGCAGAGGTGCATTGAAGTTGTACAATTTTGGTGCACCATGGGAGAGAATAGCCATTGACGTGGCGGGGCCGTTTCCGGAGAGTGAAAGTGGTAACAAGTATTTCATGGTTGTGATGGATTACTTCACTAAGTGGCCAGAAGTCTTCGCCATTCCAAATCAAGAAGCTTCAACAGTTGCAGATAAACTAGTTCATGAAGTCTTCTGTCGTTTTGGAGTACCTTTAGAGATTCACAGCGATCAAGGAAGGAATTTTGAGTCTCAAATATTCCAGGAAACTTGCCGAGTAATGGGTACTCATAAAATAAGAACGACTTCTTATAACCCGTAATCTGATGGAATGGTAGAACGATTTAATCAGACATTGGAGAGGTACCTAGCAAAAGTTGTAGACAATCGGCAACGAGATTGGGACAAGCACATACAACCGTTTTTGTTGTCATATCGAAGCGCTGTTCACGAAAGTACATCAGTGACACCAGATTTCGCAAACTTTGGGAGAGAATTACGGCTGCCTGCGGACCTGATCACCGGGATACCACCTGATGCTCCACGCAGTATAACCGATTATGCAAATGACTTGCGGAACAAAATGAATGACGTTTATGAGCACGTCAGACAATCGGGCCAGCAAATGTCTGAAAAGATGAAAACCCGGTACAATCGCAAAATGAACAACAAAGGGTTCGACGAAGGTTCACTAGTGTGGTTGCACAATCCAGTCCGCAGCAAAGGGAAATCTCCTAAGCTTCAAGCTAAATGGGACGGCCCGTACCGGATTGTGACCAGGATCAACGATGTAACCTACCGGATACAGAAAGGCGCAAGAGGGACTCCTAAGATCGTCCATATGGATCGCCTGGCGCGTTATTATGGGGCCGATAATGCTCGGGACGAGCATGTCTTAGGAGGGGGCAGTGTTGCGCGGCTAAGTTGACATCTGGCACTAGCGCCATCTAGAGTCGGGTAACGGAGCGAGGGGAGAGCTTTCCAGAAAATGACATCACTAATCTTTCAACCGACAGCGCCATCTGTTGTCGAAACGAAGAACTAAGCTTTCGGCGCTTTGTCGATTGGTGCGCGTATTTACTTGAATGTTCTGTATGATTCGGTACTAATGTGTATTTATAAGCGCTGCAAGGTGCGATTGGGGAAGTATTGAATTTGGCGAGACAAGCGAAGCTTCGGAGCGGAATAAAGTGAATCAGTGTAATTAATTGTTAGTGTTTTATCATCTAGCATCAACATCAAGTGGTAGGAAAAGAATATAGAAGCAGGTTCCATTTGTAGATAAACTGCATAACTATCTTCCCCTGCCTACAAAAGTAGTAAGGCGTGACTACATAGATAACGAATTTATAGAAAGGATATCTCACTGCACTAACTTATATTACTTACGTACTACGGGCTTTGAATTGAAAAGTACAAGTAGTGAGATCGCAAAGCTCCTTGCAATACAAATAATCATGGGATGTGTTCCTTATCACCGACTGCCTATGTATTGGAGGGCTGGTACTAGGTTGGAAATTGTGAGCGGTTTAATTTCGCGGGACAGGTTCTTTACCCTTCGCAATTCACTACACGTAGTTGACTCAGATTCTCCATCTGCATCCGAAACTAGTAATCCACTATGGAAGGTTCAACCTATGATCGACCAAATTAAAGGTGCTGTAGTAAATTAGAAAGGGTGCCGGGATTTTACTCGATCGACGAGGAAATGATACCATTTACAGGCCGCTGTCAACTTCGCCAGGTAGTGAAGAACAAACCTAGGCCTGTGGGGATTAAAAACTTCGTCCTCACAACTCATCATCATCATCATCATTACAGCCCTTCATAAGTCCACTGCTGAACATAGGCCTCCCCCAAGTAATGCCACAAAGCACGGTCCTGAGCCACCTGCATCCACCGACTTCCTGCATGTCTTACCAGGTCGTCACTTCATCTAGTGGGGGGTCGCCCTACACTACGCCTACCGGTACGAGGCTGCCACTCGAGAACCTTTCTTCCCCATCGGTTCTTCGAGCTATATGGCCGGCCCATTGCCACTTCAGCTTACTAATCCGTTGGGCTATGTCGGTCACTCTGGTTTTACTGCGGATATCTTCATTTCTGAGTCGATCACGCAGAGAAACTCCGAACATAGCCCTCTCCATAGCTCGCTGAGCGACCTTGAGCGTCCTCATACGGCCAGCAGTGAAGGACCACGTCTCAGATCCGTAAGTCATCACTGGCAACACGCACTAGTTGTACACTTTAGTTTTCAGAGATTGAGGTATACCTGACGAGAAGATGTGCGTAATTTCCCGAACGCTGCCCAGCCGAGTTGAATCCGTCGATTGACCTCTCGGTCGAAGTTGGACTTACCTAGTCGGACTATTTGTCCCAGGTAAACGTACTCGTCCTCACAACTAGTGAAGGATTAATGTTAGATTTTGAAATATACAGGGGTGCAAGGACGATGTTTGGTGATACGAATCTCGGTCTGGGTCCTTCGGTAATCTTACATCTAGCAAAAAGTATTCCCCCAGGTAACTGCGTTTACCACGATAGATATTTTACCACCGTTCCTTTGATTGAAGAAATGAACAAGTTAAATCTGCATTCGACTGGGACAATAATGTTGAATCGTATCCCTGATCGAGCAACAATAAAATTTAAAATGGATTCTCAAATGAATCGTGGTGAAAGCCAACATTTTGTTTGCGAACCTGTTACAATAGTAAAGTGGAAAGTGGAAAGATAATAAATCCGTATTACTTGCATCCAACTGTACTGGCTCTGCCGCGACGATTATCGTTAAAAGGTGGGATAAAACTGTTAGACGGTACGTTGACGTGACTGCTCCAAAAATAGTAAAAAATTATAATCAACACATGGGAGGAGTTGATGTCCTGGATCAACAGATGGAGTGTTATAGAACTTTTATAAAAACAAAAAAAATGGACCTTAAAATTGTTAACACACTTTTTTGACCTCGCGCTCGTAAACTCTTGGAGGCTGTATAGAAACGACTGCAACAGAAACAATTATACAAGGAAAGACACGATGCCTTTACTCGATTTCCACTTGGATGTGGCAGATGCCTTTATCTTGTACACCAAGTAGAACTCGAAGGGATAGTGAAGATGATGACCAGGTATCATCTCCTAGTCGTGGCTATAAAATATACAGACCAGCAAATAGACGGGC
Organism: Parnassius apollo; assembly: GCA_907164705.1. NCBI lineage: Eukaryota > Metazoa > Arthropoda > Insecta > Lepidoptera > Papilionidae > Parnassius > Parnassius apollo. The sequence continues at coordinate 222,510 of CAJQZP010000341.1, read as the reverse complement.
AGCAGAAAAACGATATGATGGGTATGACCATTTTCCCACCAGCGACGACATAAAAGCGCCGAGGACTTGTAGATTGGAAACCTGCAGCAGTAGTTCAAAAATTACGTGTGATAAATGTAATGTGTATTTATGCTTATCCCGTGATAAAAATTGTTTTAAGGCTTATCATATACAATAATAAGTCGATCTCATTGATTGTTATAAGTAAAACCTAAGATCTTGTTGATGGTTGAAGTAATTATAGTTTATTTTTGTTCCGATTATAGAAATTAGGAAGATCTCATCTGTAATACGTTATTTTATAAATAATTACAGTTTATTTTTATATATAATTGTAATACAGACTGATTAAAGTAATAGGAAAACATAAATATTCATATTTTATTTTAATTGGTATTTATTATTTCATTTATTTGACCTAAATCATTCATTATTTACATACACTCACGATCGTGCGACTAGCAAATTATTCCTGAGCCTCATGAATGTGAGGGTCTGATTGCTGAAGACCAGCTTTCGTGTGACTTTTTTCAGTAATTTTTCCATGACATCTGATTAGTTTTGAAACGTATTCTAAGTTATTACTAATGTATGCGAGTTTTTTAACTCCTGGTTGCAAAGGGATAATAAAACTAACTAAACACAATAAAATAATTATTAATTAGTTCTTGTCTGACGCTGTGATTTTGATGACCTATCCCTTCAGGTTACTAATCCTAGGTAATGTCATCTGATTCATGTGGCATTGTAACTTCTGGATCCACATCCCTTACATTATTTAATCTGCAGATATTGTGTAATGCAGAGGTGGCAATAATAATGGTCTGAGTGGTCTACAGAGCTACAAGGATTTTCAGAGAGAGTATAGGAAAGCACCTTTTCCACACACCAAAACATCTGAAAAGTTCAAAGTATTTTACATTATATTCATGAAATTTTAGAAATAAAATGTTAATAAATTTATATTAATATTTACATTTTAATAGTATTTCTAGTCTTTATATGTGCTTCATTATAACGATTATCTCCGACAGACGCACTGTCCCCAAGAAGCCATCTATTGCCAAACGATACCTCTTCACATTGCACTGCAAATAAATGAAAAATATTAGTCATGTTTATGTGATGACCTTTTAATAACCTTATAGATACCAAGTACCTACTTACTTTTTAGCATAGAGTTCTTAAATATTGTAGCATCATGAGCAGAACCAGGCCAATTGGCAACAACATTCATAAATAACAATTCTGCGTTACAGACTCCTTGTACATTAATTGGAAATATGCCTTTTCTGTCTCTGAATTTTTCTCCCATATTTGAATTTGTAAAGAATATGATTCTGTTATAAGGCATAATCTATATAAATGAATGAATCTATACTTACTATATATAATAATAAAAAAAAATATGTGTGGCACACGGGGACTGCCACGGTAAAGCTATTGCACAGCATTTTTATCAACTTATGCAATTATAATTATTATTTATTTTATTTATGCAGTATTTTTTTTCTTTGATATTAATTCAAGTTACACTTTTTGAGCGTGGTGACCGATAAGAAAACAATTTTTTTTTCTTTTATTGAATAAATGAGAAGTTAATATTGTTTAAAATATTTTTATTATCTTACAATAGATGTAGGTTATTCAGGAATTTTTGTCATTGAAACTATAGGTTTATGGTAATTAACGAGTTCTTCCGACAAACGATAATTTTCTATAGTCTGTATTTATTAAATACTCTAAATTCGCGAAAGAAAAAGAAAGAAGAAAGCCAGCGGCAAGCAAGAGAGTTAAAACGAAAACATAGCCCGAGCCCGCCCGAGCGCAACCGATCCGCGTCGTTCGGGTTTTGTCGCTACTTCTACGTACCAATTTTTACTTCGAGTGCATTGGATTAGATACTACAATAATAAAATCAGTTTGGTGACAATTTGATTTGAAAATTAGAAAAGATTCTATAAAAATTTTGCAAGTGACTATGTACATGCTGTGATTTTGATTTAGATACCTACCTACCATTTTAGGTTTTTGTTTGTTTATTGTGCGTTATGTTATAACAGTAGGTAAGTAGGTATTTAGTCAAGTTTTATTAATATTCTCGTATTGTGCCTGTCCAAATCAATTATTTTACTTTACTTACCTACATTTCATATTAAAATCGTTAACTGTAGTTTAAAAGTTAAAACTCTTATTGTTTTAGTATGGCCCTCAGCAAACCTAGTACATCAAAAATAAAGGATAACTCTCACACGTTTAACGAAGAATGGGAACCAAAATACTTTTTCACCAAGAGCAAAGCCCGCAAACCAGTGTGTCTCATTTGCTCAGCAACAGTAGCTGTTGCTAAAAAATATAATTTAGAGCGGCATTTCAAACAAAACCATGCGAAATTCGAAAAAGAGTATCCAGTGGGGTCAGCTTTAAGGACAGATTTTATAAAGAAAAAGAAGAAAGAACTATTTTCACAGCAAAATATTTTTGTAAAACAACATGACGAATTGGAAGCCATGGTCAAAACATCGTATGAAATATCTTTACTCTTGGCTAAAAAGAAAAAGCCGTTTTCTAATGCGTACATTATAAAACAGAGTTTTTCCGCAGAACTGCAAAGATCAAAGGGTTAAAGCCATGGCAGATAGTATTTCACTTTCGCGCAACACAGTAATGAGGCGAGTAGAAGAAATGTCAACCGACATTATCAGTCAAATTACAGAGTTTGTCACTAAATGCAGATATTTTTCACTTGCATTGGACGAAACCTGTAATTTAACAGGTATGGTGCAGTTAGCTGTTTTTGCACGCTGTATTGATGACAATTTTAATATATTTCAAGATTTATTGGACCTCTGTCAACTTGAAACTACTACCACAGGAAAGGATATATTCCTAAAAGTCAAAGATTGCGTTGAGGGTAAGAACCTAAACTGGGATAAATGCAATTCAGTTTGCACTGATGGAGCACCTGCGATGATGGGGAAAACCAATGGTGCTGTGGCTTAGCTGCAAAATCACATCGGTCGACAATTGTTTTCTTATCATTGTATTATCCATCAAGAAGCTTTGTGCGCTAAAGACATGACGTTCCAGGATGTGATTGACCCAGTAGTACGTTGCATTAATTTCATACGTGCCAGAACACTTAACCGCCGACAATTCAGAATGTTGTTTGAAGAAGAAATTAAAGAATACGGCGAATCACATCTCTATTGCGCTATTCGCTGGTTATCCAAGGGCGAAATGTTGAAACATTTTTATGATTTGAGGGACCAGGTTCTGGATTTTCTGGAAGAAAAACAAGCATTACCAGCAGAGAGAGCTCGGCTTAAAATTCATTATGACTTTGCTATCTTGCATTTGTAGTTGACATTATGAAGTACCTTAATGTTCTGAACCCTAAATTGCAAGGAAAAGATTGTTCTCTTCCGACAATGTTAAACTTGATCAATGGTTTCAAAGAGAAGTTGAACTTGTTTGCAGCAAACTTAGAGAGAAATAAAATCGACCATTTTTCCACACTTGCAAGTGTAAAAGAAGGGTTAAAAAATCACTGCTTTTGATATCCCGAAGTACCTATCAAAAATAAAATGTTTAAAAGTCTTTTGAAAACAGATTCTAGGATTTTGAATGACAAGAAAAATATTAAGCTGTTTATGAATCCTTTTTCAATCAGTTCTACTGATCTGCTTGAATATCCAGCAAACATTCAGCTCGAAGTGACAGATCTTCAAAATCACACTGCCCTTAAACAAGTTTTCTCCGAAAACGTACCTTCAGAGCAGCTAACAGAAAGTTTTGGAAAAAAGTTTCTAGTGAAGATTTCCCAACTTTGCGCGACCTTACAATGCAAATTTTAAGGTTTGGATCAACCTATGTGTGTGAAAAAGCATTTTCAACTCTATCATACATTGAAAATAAATATCGTACATCTCTCACCGCAAAACACATTTCGAATTTGATTGTACTATCAACTTCAGACTTAAAACCAAATATCGACAAATTACTATCAGGAAAACCTCTTCACAGCTCATATTAACTTTAAAAAAAATGTTATTTTATTTCATTTACAAATAAAGTACATTATAGCATATTTTGTCTTTATTGTGTATAAATTACCTTATGAATATGGGAGTAACGGCGGCCCGGCGCCGCCACAGTCTAAGAAATTTTGCTCACCTGGAAAATCTACTAGACTGCACTAAAAGTATCGGGAATTGAATATTGCCACTGTTCCTGTAATATTAAAATATTTTTAATTGAAAACTCCTTGGTTTTAAAAATCGAATACCATTTATTTATTTAAAAAAAGATTCTCGGTCTTGTCACAAGGTTTTGTCAAACTTGTTTAGTCGTTGAGAAAATGGAATTGACGCGAGAAAATTCAAGAGCGATGATTTATTATGACTTTCGAAGTGGTTTAACACAAAAACAGTGTGTTGACCGGATGATTTCCGCATTTGGTGATGAATCTCCATCCAAAACCACAATTTTTCGCTGGTTTGCTGAATTTCAACGTGACCGTGTCAAGCTCAGTGATGATTCCCGTCAAGGTCGTCCAAAAACTGCAGTCATCCAAGAAAACGTTGATGCTGTGCGTAAGCTGATTGAGAAAGATCGACATGTGACATACCGCGAAATTCAGGCAACTTTAGACATTGGCATGAGTCAAACTTAGATTATTTACTCTCTAGATAGAGTAACGGCGGCTCAAAAGCGTCGAAAAAAATATCAGCTAACTGTTAGCCTCTAAAGCAATCCCCACTCCTCATTGTCAATTGTAACGCCAAGAGATACGCATGCACGGCTCATTGTTTTGAGGTAAATTATTTTGGTAAAAATGACAAGTTGCGCGATCAAAATCTGCAGAAATTACAAAGGACGTTTACAAACAAATAACAAAATCTCCTACCATCGGTAAGTAACTCAAAACTAATAGTAATTTACGAAAACAAAACTAATAAATTGATAATTATATTTACAAAATCAACGCGTCATTTTTTGGTGTTGCCAGTCTTGGATTGCGAATTTCCCCATATAGTTGTCTTAAGAGCTGATGTATGCTCATTTTTACCGACTTCATCAAAAGGAGGAAATAAATCATGTTGCGTGTATGTATGTGTATGTGGGTACATTTCAAAAATTGTTTGACTGAGCCTACAGCCTAAATGGATGGACCGATTGTTTTTCTTTTGCAAGATTCCGCGCATTCGGGTGTTTTTATTTAGTCTTAAACATTTTTTCTTTATTTTTTCTCTTTTTTATTTGTATTACTAATAGTATTTTATAATTATTATCAAAATCGAATGTGACTATTTGGATACATGGTTTTAGGATACCTATCGATCCTATAATTAGAAGTCGATGGGTGGACATAATAAGAAAAAGCCGTGGAGAAGAGTTCTGGAAACCATCCAAAACCACAGTGATATGTTCTGAACATTTCCGTGAAAAAGACTTGTATTTTACAAATAATCAAGGCCGGCGAAGATTGAAAAAGGAAGCGGTACCGAAAAAAGTATGTTTTATTACGTACAAGCTGATGAAGACTATTATGATGATTTATATGTTTAACATTCTATTTTGACTACAGGCATTATTCTTATCATCAGTGAAATCCGACGAAAGTGATATCACTGATGAAGACGTTGAAATGACGATGGAATATAACACTGAAAAACAAAAGCCCATGAATTTGGTAAGTTTTTGTTATGATACCTACAGCAAATAATAAGGGAGCGTTATGCTAATCTGATTCATGTACAGGTAACGTTAATTTAACATTAATCCATAACAGTAACTATTCTTAGAAAATATTATTCCATTAAATATAATATTTTCTTTACTTGTTTATGCGCTCTTTAAAATCCGGAGAATTACTACTTGATTATCCAGAGTAGCATTTTATATCGTTTTACTATTACTATTACTACTATCGCTTCTTAAAGATCACAACATCGAAGCTATATACCTACTTTACTTTTGATTTCAGAATACTCCCGCATCAAATGAAGAGCCTAAAACTTCCTCCTCTATAGCATGCACCAATGTAGTGTGCACAGATACTTCGTCTCCTTCTATCAGTCGCGTAGCTCATAAAGTTTTGGCTAATAAAACAGCGAAATCTGAAAATGATATTGAAATAAATGAAGAGTTTTCAGATATAGATTCTATTTGTGACACTCCTAAAAAAGCAAAGTTGAGAAGAGAATTACGCAGAAAAATTCGTATCCAAAAGAAACATTCTCTAAAAATGCAATCGCTTAGAAGAAAAAATCTACGACTTAAGAAGAAACTTGCAACTTTCAAAGATATTCTTATTACGTTAAAAAAAGTGAGATACATAGACAATGATACGCATAACGTTCTAGATAGTAACGTATTTGCTGCTGACTTATATGCTACAATGAAAAAAAAGTTACAAAAAAAATCTAAGAGACCTGTATCTAAATATGCACCAGAATTTAGAAAATTTTGTTTAACTTTACATTTTCTGTCACCAAATGCGTATAGATTCGTCAGGAGTAAATTTGAAACATGCCTTCCTCACCCGAAAACCATATCGAAATGGTATGCAAATATCGATGGTTCTCCAGGGTTTACAGAAGATTCGTTCAAAATTTTGAATGCTAAAAGAAAACAATCCGATAAAAATATGATTTGCGCATTAATAGCGGATGAAATGGCAATTAGACAGCAGAAGTGTTTTAATGATAAAACTAAACAGTTTGATGGTATTGTTGATATAGGCACTGGTCCTAACGAAAATATGAGAATCAAAGCATCAGAGGCTTATGTTTTTTTGTTAGTATCATTAAATGAGCCTTGGAAATTACCAGTCGCTTATTTTTTAGTCCAAGGAATGACGGGAGACCAAAAAGCAAATATTATAAAAACTATACTTACCGAATGTCACGAAGTAGGTGTTGATATTGTATCATTAACTTTTGATGGTCACTCCTCAAATATGTCGGCTATGAAGATCCTGGGTTGCGAATTGAATGACCATAGACGGATGAAAACCACATTTCAACACCCATGCGCTGACTATAAAGTAGCAGTGTTTTTGGATTTCTGCCATATGCTGAAATTAATTCGAAATCATTTTCAATTGAAGGAAATCTTTTTGTACAAGAATGAGCAAATAATGTGGGAATATGTCAAAAAAATTATCAACTCCAAGAAGAAATTGGGCTTCATCTAGCGAATCGTTTGACCAAAAAACATATCGAATTCCGAAATTCTATAATGAATGTCAAATTGGCAACACAATTATTGAGGAGGAGTGTTTCTAAGGCAATACAATTTTGTCGACAAGAGCTGAAATTGTCTGGTTTTGAAGACAGCGAGGCGACAGAAAAATTCATAATGGCAATGAACAACGTTTTTGATGTATTTAATTCCAGAAACTTACAAGCATATGGCTATAAACAGCCCTTGAGTCCAAAAAATAAAGATGAGTTATTTACAGTACTGGAAGAAGTAAATGATTTAATTTTGAACCTATATTTGAAAGTCTCGAGAAAAAGAACTTTCACAGAACATGAAACAAAAAAGATAATAACTCTGAAGAGCTACACACCTGTACTGAAATCGAACTCTTTCACCGGATTTCTTGGAGTTCTAATCTGTATTAATAATAGTTTAAAAGCGTTATATACAACTATAATAGAATCACATAAAATGCAGTACTTATCCACATATCGCATCAGCCAAGACCACATCGAATTATTTTTTGGAGCGATACGTATGCATGGTGGTTATAACGATAATCCAAATGCCCGACAATTGAAAGGTAATATACAGAAAACTTTTGTGTCACATGGAGCTTAAATCTGCTGGTTCAGGAAATTGTGTGCCGCTAGAGAACATAAGTGTTTTGACGTGCTCTTCGGCACTCAAATATATTAATTTAACTACTCCAGCAACACGAAAAGATGAAGATGAGAGTGAAACGGCAGAAGAAAATATTTTGGATGAAAACGGAGGAAATGTATCTCGATTTTTAGATGATTCTTCATTATCTGAATATACACAACAGATAGTTGGTTACATTTCAGGTTGTGTTGTGAGATGTCTGCGTAGACAAATCAAATGTACTGCATGCATTGAATGTTTGTTTTCAAATGAAAAGCATGAATACCATAAGCTAGTTAGCGCACGGGATGAAGGCGGGTTGATTTATGCTTCAAGGGATGTATATTCTATATGTAAGACTTCGGAGACAGTAATCCGAAAGTTTCTTAGACAACATTTTATAATGACTAGGTCAACTTACACAAACATTTTATCTTGTGTATTAAAACAATTTATTGGTCATAAAAATATTTATTTTAAAGTTGAAACTGAACATGCGTGTGGTTCTCTTCACCAAGTGAACCTAATAAGACTGGTTGCCGAAAAATATTTGACCATACGCTGCTATCATGTAGCTAAATTAGATAATGTAAAAAGTGATGCAACCTCAAAACGCAAATTATTTAAAAAACTAATTCAAAGAGATGGCCCTTAAATTAGTAATTACAAACATTTAATTGTAAATAATGATAAGTTGAAAATAGAAGAGACTACTGTGTTCCTCGGGGTGACCTTAGATGAAAACCTTCAATGGGACACCCATATATCAGCTCTTGCTGGCACAACAATGCAGGACGGAATAATTCTTCTTAAAAGGATCTACTAAACTGTAGAAACGCTATGGGATAAAATTTTACGGTAAGGGTACCTGCGGGATAAATTATTTAACTATGATGCAGGCGAAGCCGCCGGCCAACTCTAGTATTTTTATAAGTCGATACCATATATTAAATAATAAAACATATTTTGTAAATGCGTAATTGATTTTTATTTGATTATATTTTTCTTTACAAAGAAAATTAGATACTAACTCAACAGATAAGTAAACACACAATTGAAAGCACCATATTAAAATATTATAATTTATGATCTTATTAAAATGACAATTTTACAGTTTTTCCCCATTTTATCGGGTTACATTCATTAGCTGGTATCTCCCAGATACAAATGACGCTGGTGTAAGTCATAGTTATTTATTCCGTCACCATAGCAACCGCTAAGCGTGTGTGCGTGCTTCACGCACACACGCTTGTAAAAACTGGCCTGTTTTTGTTGCATCGCTCATTGCGTGATGCGTTATCTAGAGAGTAAATAATCTAAGGAGTCAAATACAAATAATCTTGCATGAACAATTAGGTGTAAAAAAGTTGTTTTCCCGATGGATACCGCATTCGCTCTGTTAAGAGCAAAAAGCGGCTCGCGTTACTTGGTGCGTCAGAACTCTCGAAAGATTCCACGCAGGATCCTCAAATGCTGTATACAACATCGTATCAGGTGACGAATCCTGGATATACGCGTACGAACCCGAAACAAAAAACCAGTCACGAGTTTGGGTGTTCGAAAATGAGTTAAAGCCAACAAAAATTGTTCGTTCGCGGAGTGTTGCAAAAAACTACAACCGCCGCATCGTCCTCCATCACGACAATGCGAGTTCTCACACCGCACACAGAACAAAAGAGTTTTTAGGGCAAGAAAACATAGAATTATTAGACCATCCGCCGTACAGCCCAGACCTAAGCCCTTATGATTTCTATACTTTCCCTAAAATAAAGAATAAATTGCGTGGACAGAGATTTTCATCACCTGAAGAAGCTGTGGACTTCTACAAACGGCCATTTTGGAGACCCCAACTTCCGAATGGAATGGTTGCTTTAATGGTTCCATCATATGGAAAAATGTGTCAAATTTCGCGGAGGATAATTCGAAAAGCAATAAATACATTTTTAATTGTGTCATTTCCTTGATTCCCGAATTTTTCAGTGCCGCTCTCGTATTGGCCAGCCTTAGTCTAGTAGCACGCACACAAACACCGTGCCGAAATCTGCCAAACTTAAACGACGTTAGATGATGTTAGGTTTTCGAGTCTTAGGTTTTTTTCGTTACGGAATTTCTTGATTCGGTCGCCACGCTCAAAGTTCGCGATAAAAGCTCGCGCCAAATGCAGCGAAAAATGCAATAGCTTAGTAATTGTATGTATGTTTGTAGGTTTTATGATCTAATTCTGGCCATACTTGAATTAAGTTCTAGGATTGAGTTTCAGATCACTAGATGACCTTCGACAAAGCTTCTGCTTCTGCCTAGATCTAAATAATATAATATATTAAGCAAAGAGGGGGGGGAGCATAACAATATGCAGAAGAAACAGCGTTGGCGATAGCACGCGGCCTTGTGGAACACCAGCATTAATAGGCTTGTAATCGGAGCCTGCACCGTCTACAACGGCCTTGATGCTTCGATCTGCAAGAAAGCTGGTGATCCAATTGCACAATTTCTCGGGAATTTTCTCTTAGTTTGTATATCATTTTTTCACATTGATATTATCTTAATTTTTGTGCATATTATTTTGCGTATTATTTTTCCTTTCAGTAAAGTTCTGCGAAGAAGGTCTAACTTCAATAATGTTCGGAGCAGAGTCGCAAGACGCTTACTAATAAATTGAGAGAAATATTGGCCAATTTTTGAGTAAATTTATCCCAGTCGTACTCGGTAAAACAACATCGTTTATTTGCATTAAAAACTATTGACGATAAATTAAAAAAAATCATTATAAAATCTCTCGAAAAAAAAGGAAAACCTCGAGAAGTCAAAGAGGATATTACCTATAATGTGTTGGAGACGTACAACAAAATAATCATTAGAAAAGAGTGTAAAATTTTAGCCAACTCGTGGCCTGAATGGAATGAAATAATTACAAAATTAAATGATATATATAAAGAAAGTAATATCGATGTATGAAAGCCTGAATCTCTTTATTCCTACGTAACGCGTCACAAAAAAAACGTCAGGACAAAATCAAGTTTGGCTAGAGGAACTCAAGTATGTGACAAAAACGAACATATCGAGCATGATAAAATTGGTGGTAATGAATCACTCGTCGATGACTTGTATGTTACAAGAATGTGATATTTTAGAAGAACCTCTACAAAGTGATTCAAATGTGAAAAATCAGTGGTGAAGAAACACTACGATTACCCAAAAAAAGATCTAGTGTTGTTGACGTAGATCAGATTTATCGCTACAAAGATGTACTGTTGATAGGAAATCAAAAGACGATTATTATTTTTAAATGATATATGATCAATACTTGGAGTATTTAGCGAAAATCGAAGAGTGTTTAGTTTAGAAAACGCTTCGTGGACAGGATGTACGAATCAAAGCCTCCGATAAGAAATTCTGGATACGGCAAGATATAATTAACCACGATTTAGTCTAATTTTTATCATCACTAGCTAATGTTTTTCGGTTTATTTGAATTATTTTTCATGATACGTGTGTACATACATTAAATCATTATCAGCGCATAGCGTAAGATTAGATGCAATTTCTAGAGCGTCCATTTTCTCGGTGTTCGCAACTTAACAGACGAGAGTGCACATTGTAACGCTCGCGGATAGGCCTCTCGAGAGAGACTTGACGAGAGCACTCGTACGAGTGTACATGTACAGCCTTCATTAAATACCGAAATTAGTGTAACGTTGAAATATAAGAGCCCACTTAAGTATGCACAACGTGCGAGTTTACTTAGTTTATGTATCATTTTTTCACAATGATATTATCTTAATTTTTTTGCATATTATTTTGCGTATTAAATTTACTTTCAGTAAAGTTCTGCGAAGAATATCTAACGTCAATAATGTTCGGAGCAGAGTGCGACTCTGACGCTAACTAATATAATGAGAGAAATATTGGCCAATTTTTGAGTAAAGGAGACAATCATTTTTGAGCCCACTAGAAATATTAACGTCGTTTAATGGTATTTACACCAAAAAAAGACACCAAAGGGGACAATCATTTTTGGGCCCACTAGAAATATTAACGTCACTTAATGGTATTACATCAAAAAAAAAGACACCAAATTATATAGTAAATGGCCTACAGATTTTTCGAAAATGTTAACGGAATCAAGAAATATGAAAAAAAAAAATAGTTGTTTTGATATTCGTGTTCTGATTAGTGTAATATGGGTAAAATGCGTGTACCTAATTAGTCATTTTGCGGTTTGTATAAAAAGAAAACTATTTTTTCACAAAGCTGACTACAAAAGATACCACTAAGAACTTTATGTTTAATTTCTAAAAGTTTTAGCTAATATCATATTATAACATAGTTCTAAATGACTGTGAACCAAAACGTTATTTTATCATTATCATTGACTTCCGGTAATTCCCAGCGGCCGGCGGACGGGTACGGCGGGCCGGGGTATTACATCTTTAATCTTAACGGCATTGACGTTCGTCACGCTACTGTTTTTTTGTATTTATATGCGATTTTAAGAAAATAGAATCTGCTAGATCAGCATACAATGAAAATAGAAGTGTATGTTGCAATTGTGGAGTCAGGTTTCAACGCAGTGTGCGAAGACAATTACTGGCCGAGACAACTGCTGATGTGCGCCAACTTTTATCTGTGTGGATTTCTCACGAGGTGGGTATAATATTATCTCATGGAAAGCTAATAACTGCACTATACAATCTATCTACTTACATATTATCTAGATTTAAACTTTTATGAGAAATATATATTATTTTTGTTACTCTCGATTTTATTCCAACAATATTACTATACTGCGGAAACGAAAATTACATATTTTCTTTTTTAATGTATTACTTAATATTTTTATTTTTATTGAATAATATGGGATATGGTACGATTTTTTAGAAATAATAAGAAAGGAAAACGATCCACAGACTCCAGGAACACATAACGATCTATACATGTTTAAGTACTTAATTATTTTAAGTTTTTAAAGGTAATGATAAATATCCCTTCATATTATTAATAAATTCATACCTTCTACAGCTATAATTTTAATATTTCGTTATATTAAATTGATAAACGATATATTATATTGATTGAATTATTTTACATTTTGACACAAGATGACACTGCATTCTTTCCTGCTATTTACCAACTTACAGGCATAGTTCTTTGCATTGACTCCATTGACTGTAAGAATAAAGTCTGTAGTTTCAAACTATTTGGTAGAAAAAATATAATATGGTATAAACTCGTTTGTTTAAATTGATGTAAGCTGTGTTCGTGTTAAAGTAAAAGTTTAAAAATGAAAATTCACGTAGTTTTACTGCTTACAAGTGGATTCGTATGTTAATGTCTAATTGATGCAAAAAATGTTTAACCTAAGGGTTAATATATCATGCACGTAAGTCAAATATTAAATACCTATTTCACATTTATGTATATAATTCGCCAATGACATTCGAAAATGCAAACTGAAGAGTAGAAGTCCATGTGAGCAATATAAGAGTTTATTTTCCTCCTAGAATTTTGTAAAATCTATAACTTATACTGAATTAACCTTTAACAAATGATAAACACAGGTCTTATTAATGTGTTAAAGTATTGAAGTTTTATATTAGTGAAATCTAATTTAAATAATAGATAAAATAAAGTCACACAATATACACAAAAGAAGTTTTTGTGGCATGGTATGATATATCACATGTTATGTGTGTCTAATTATCTTTTGTCAGTCAATCAGAAATCAAAGTCGAAAAAGTATATACAGTGTGTCTGGTCACGACCTAGTGATAATTTAAGGTTACAAAATATACCTAATTTCATCGACGAAAACACCCATATATTGGGGTCTACGCCCCCTCCTGTCGGAATGGCCGCCATTTAATTTTTTTTTATTCTTGTAGATACCTCTGCCAAAAGATGCAGATTTCTCAGGACAGGAAGGTCCTACAGATGTAAAAAAAATGTTATTTAAAAGGTAAAAATAGCATCTATCAAATAAAAATAAAAATCATGGAAAGTTTTCCTTATAAAATATCTTAAAACATTTACAATGCTAATTTAAGTGAAAAAAATTGACTATTTCTTTTATTTTTCTTAACATACTTCAAAAACTAGCACATTGATATTATTTTTTTAATACTGTACTAATACTTAAGGATATTACTTACAAATTGACATTAAAATTATTGTTCTTAATTGCATAACTCGAGAGTTAGGGCTGTTTGAATATGACCCTTTTGCGACGGTCCCAAACCCATGTAGAGCTACCTGCTACATTGAATAGGGTTTATGTGACAAGGACGTAAAAAGATTTGTATTATTGTTAGGCGATGAATAAGTAGGACAAAAAATCATGTTTGACCAGCGCAGGTATCGAAGACATTCACTTAAGATTGTCGCAATATGGCATCCAAAGGCCGCCAAATGAACGCTCCCGCATAATGTCAGTGCAAGCAGAAGAAGAAGTTCTTCAATTAATTTACCGAGATCCCAGGCTCAGTGTATGGCGAATAGCAATGATGCTGCATTTGGCAAAATGGGTTGTGTGGAAAAACGCGAAGGCATGCATCCGTACCATTTTCGTCGCGTACAAGATATTCGAGAGCCAGACTATGCTGTGCGAGCCACTTTTTGCTCGTGGCTCAACGGTTGTGTGCGACGTCAACCGACATTTTGTAAAAAAATCATGTGGACCGATGAGGCGACTTTTACAAGAGCTGGTATTATAAACCATAGAAACCAGCATTTATGGATGCAAGAAAATCCAAATGCAGTAAGGCCAAGTAAATTTCAACATGAATTTTCAGTAAATGTGTGGGCGGCTATGATTGATGACAAATTAATTGAACCAATTGAATTACCAAATACAATGAATGGACTAAGATTTTTAGATTTTCTAAGGAACACATTTAGAGAAATCATGGAGGAATTACCAGTGATCAACTGAAGGCGCATGTGGCTACAGTTGGACGGTGCAATAGCTCACTAAGCACGTGCTGTGAGAGCTTTTCTTAATGAAAATTATTCACCATGGATAGGACGTGGTGGAACGGTAGCTTGGCCACCTCGCTCTCCGGATTTAACACCTCTGGATTATTTTTTATGGGGATGGATGAAGCAGAGGGTTTATGCTACAGTCCCAAATATCAGGCAAGAACTGCTCGACAAAATGATGACGATTGCGGATGACATAAGATCCGACATAGTCTTAATATCAAGGGCCACACAACAAATGGCTGTAAGGTCAGTAGCCTGTCTACAGAATAGAGGTGCACATTTTGAACAATTATTAAATTAATAATAGTACTTAATGCCATTAAAAGTTTCTTAAAAGTTATAGTGTATTTTTATTTAATCCATTATCGAAAATTAATAGGGGCTCTCTCTACCCTCGCAAAAGGGTCATATTCAAACAGCCCTAACTCTCGAGTTATGCAATTAAGAACAATAATTTTAATGTCAATTTGTAAGTAATATCCTTAAGTATTAGGACAGTATTAAAAAATTTAGTATCAATGTGCTAGTTTTTGAAATATGTTAAGAAAAATAAAAAAAAATAGTCAATTTTTTTTTAACTTAAATTAGCATTGTAAATGTTTTTCCGTGATGTTTATTTTTATTTGATAGATGCTATTTTTACCTTTTAAATAACTTTGTCCTGAGAAATCTGCATCTTTTGGCAGAGGTATCTACGAGAATAAAAAAAAATTTAATGGCGGCCATTCCGACAGGAGGGGGCGTAGACCCCTATATATGGGTGTTTTCGTCGATGAAATTAGGTATATTTTGTAACTTTAAATTATCGCTAGGTCGTGACCAGACACACTGTATATGTGTGTCAATATTTATTCTAAGGATAAAATATTATGTAAATAGAAAAATAAGTCATTTTGTGCAATGAAAAATATTTTAATCCACTCTAATATTGCCGTTACAGCCAATTAAACTCCACTGCCGAACATAGGCCTCCCCCGTATATTACTAATATTACACAATTCCATAATACTCTAATATTATAAAGTTTATTTACCACTATATGATTTAACTCTGAATAAAGAGATATTATTTTGCAGTGGATACCATCACACCAGGTACTTATAGTACGCGTCACGTAAAAAGAACGCTGGCGGTCAAGCTGCGCATAGGCGATTTATCGGTCTACTTGGTGGTATGAGGTAGGGCGCGGGGCGGGTGAGCCACGCGCCGCATGTTTACCGATGCGCTATTGGTTCATCAGTTGAGCTTTGCTTCCCGCGTAGTATCCACGTTACTTTCCTTTTAAAAATACCATCGCGCACAAAAGTTTTAAATTACGAAATGGTTTTACATAGAGAAGTGAGAAAAATGATTTATGACGTATACTGTTTTATGAAGAGGGAAGCTGATAATAATGTAGTTAATAATTTAAAACAATGTATGAAACGGACCGCAGAGGCAACAAAATGTTCCGAGTCGACAGTGAGACGAATAGTAAAGGGTTCAAAAGATTCGGAATTCCTTACTGTGTTCCGAACTCCCGGCAAAAATAAAATAAAAAAAACAAAACCAATAACAGACATTGACAGCTTTCACCAGGGTGTTATAAAAAGAATGATCCATAATTTTCACGTTACTGAAAAAGAATTGCCTACCATAGGCAAGTTGCAAAGGAAGTTACAGGATGACATACATTTCCAAGGATCTGCAGCAAGTCTCAGGCGAGTATTGAAAAACTTGGGTTTTAAATGGAAAAAAACGGAAACCAATAGAAAAATCTTAATTGAGCAGTCACAAATTCGATTTCAAAGAATTGAATATCTGAGAAAGATTAAAAAATATAGAGAGGAAGTAAGACCTATCATTTACACTGACGAATCATACGTCGATAGTTCCCATGCGTCTCACCATGCTTGAACAAACGGTTCCATCAAGGGCATTAAAAAACCTGTATCTAAAGGTAGCCGCTTAGTCATAGCGCATGCGGGTGGCGATGCAGGTTTTGTGCCGAATGCTTTACTGACGTTTAAAGCCGGTACAAAAAGCGGCGACTACCATGACAATATGAATTCTGAAAATTACGAGCGGTGGCTCCGTACTCAACTGATACCAAATTTACCGCCTAATTCAGTCGTGGTAGTCGATAATGCATCGTAAACACAATAAACAACTCGATGCTGCACCAACGTCCAATTCAAAGAAAGCAGACATGCAAACCTGGCTTCGTCAAAAAGGTATTGAATTTGAAGACACCATGCTAAAGTCGGAGTTGTACAACTTAATAAAAAATTCAAAGATAAATTTAAGAAATTTAATATCGATGCTATTTTGAACGAAGCAGGACATTCTGTACTTCGTTTGCCCCCATATCACCCGGACCTGAATCCTATTGAAATGGCCTGGTCCCAAATAAAAAGTTATGTTGCCTGTAAAAATGTAACATGGAACGTGACACGTATAACTGAGTTGATTCATGAAAAAGTAAATTTAATGGGAGCAACAGAATGGGGGAAGCTATGCACGAAGGTAAAAGAAATAGAGGCTGATTACTGTAAAAGCGATCATGTGGTGGACATGATGACAGAAACATTTGCTATCCACATAGGGGATCATGATTCCGACTCAGATGAGGATGGAAGCTCGAGTGACGACAGCGACGACGATGAAATGGCCACTTCTAGCACCAACACCGCGTCCTCATCTGGTTTTCACGTCACGCATGATGACTTAATGGAAGGAGTTTCAACATTACTTTAAATTTATTTCGATTAAACATTCTATAATACATAATTCAAACATGTTTTTAATTCATTTTATTGATATTTTATCTAATATATTTTTCAATGTTATAACTAATAAGAATAACAAATATATAGGTACGAAGCCACGACCCGCGAGCGAAAGCCTAGTTAAAAAATAAATTAATAGGCACATACAGTACGCGCGCGAGTTCATGTCCATCGGGGACAGAGGCGGCGCGCGGGGGCAGCTCGCCCCGCTTTCAACCACCTCGCCGCATTTGTCTGCAGTCGAGTGTTGTCCTTGACGGTTGTGACGCGCGCTTATCGATACAGAAAATTAGTCGAGATTGTGTTATTTTATCGTGAATAAACCATGACTACTTCGCTTCCAGCAAGTTCGGGTAGGAAAAAACCTTTTATAATACATAAGCAAGCACGTGAAATGGCGAGAAATGTCCTACAGATGTGTGTTGAAGAGAAAAAAAGAGAATAAATTCGCTTTTCCCGTTAACAATGCTTTAGATCGAGCGGCCCGTTACACTGGACTTACTAAAAGAACATTGTCTAGAATTCAAACAGAAGCAAAAAATGGACCTCTTCATTCGCCTTCTAAAAAAGGGAAATCGTGTAATAAAATGGGGAATTTAAATGTAGATGATTTCGATAGAAGTGTAATACACAGATGTATAGAAGAATTTTATTTGACAAAAAATATCGTTCCCACTTGTCCTAAACTTCTGGCGGCAATCCGGGAAAAAATAAATTTTCCCTGGGGGACTACAAGTTTACGAAAACTTCTAAAGAAAATGGGCTATAAATGGCAAAAATGTCACAACAAGCGAAGGATTTTGGTAGAAAGACCAGCTGTTGTATTTGCGCGGTCAAATTATTTGCAAAAAATTCGTCAATACAGAGAAAACAATCGCGATATTTTCTTTTTAGACGAAACTTGGATCGACAATAACCTCACATTTAAAAAGTGTTGGAGAAACGATTATATAGACGCGATACTGACTGACACCAGCTCAACGAACAGGCTGATTCTCGTTCACGCCGGATCCAGACGTGGTTTTTTGGATAGCGCAAAATTGCTTTTCAAAGCTGGTACTGCTACAGGCGATTACCACGGGCAAATGAACAGTACGAACTTTGAGAAATGGGCGACTGACATGTTCATTCCCAATTTGCCACCATCCAGCGTTGTCGTTATGGACAACGCACCATATCACAGTGTTCAGGAAAATAAAGTTCCTACAAAATCAAGCACTAAAACGGTTATGTTAGAATGGCTTATTAGAAACAATGTAGAGGCTTCACTAAGCATGAGAAAAGGCGAGCTTTTTGATTTGATAAAATTGCATGCGCCCCAAGAGAAAAGTTTTAAAATAGACCAGCTCATCCGTAGTCACGGACATGAGGTTTTAAGATTGCCACCGTACATGTGCGACTTAAACCCAATTGAGTTAGCATGGGCAAAAGTCAAGAGAGTTGTGAGGGAGTACAACGTTAACTCAGATTTATCCCTAACAAGATTGAAAGAAGTAACGGAGATGGCTATAAACCAGGTGACAGAAAAAGATTGGTGTGGATTCGATGATCACGTTATAATTTTGGAAGAGCATTACTGGCAAAAAGACGGACTAATGGAAAATACGATCGACAAATTCGTAATTGAAGTCAGCGACGGCGAAGATACTGATTCCGACTCTGCTCTGTCGGTTGTTTTTGCATCTGATAGTGATTAAATTGCATTTTAAAAAATATTTTTCTCTATTAGCAATAAACAAGTAAGTACTTATCACATTTATTTTATTTCATAATTTGCAAAATCACCTTAAGTTACAATAAACCAAATTGACAGCTGTTGACTAAATCGGTAGTAATTATCGACATTACCATAATTGATTAGGTCACAGCACTACCGCATTCCTCAGGATGGACATGAACTCGCGCGCCTACTGTAACTTTCGTGCGAGACTGTACCCATGCGCAAACACACTCCCACCACTTTCTTCCAGCGTTCTTTTTACGTGACGCGTGCTATACTTTATTTTAAAAGGTTGTAAATGGTCTCCTGCTTGAAATAGGCCTGCCCAGAGGATTTGCCACAATCACTTTGGCACACAGATTGATGTTTGTAAAATCAGACACCTTATAGCCATAGTAATATGTGATGGTACATACATTTATGTGCAAAAAAGTAGTAATTACTTGTACCAGAATCAAACATATAATTTATATAAGTATCGTAACTTAGTTAAGCCATTTTAATAGTGTGCTGTAATGGTTATATCCTTATGTTTTTGGACCATATCCTGCAACAGAATCAGATGCTTCTATAATTCTTAGACTGTTCAACGATAATAGTCCACTGCGAACCTATTTTAGAGAAAACTATGTATTTATTCTTGATAGAGGTTTTAGGGATGCAATTCCATTCTTGCAGCAATGTGGTTATAAGGCTCACATGCCTGAATCTAAACAAGCTGGTGAAATACAATTATCAAACATTGCTGCCAACAAGTCCAGATGTGTAACTTTGTTCAGGTGGGTGATTGAAATTGTAAATGGGAGATTTAAACGGGACTTCAAATTATTTCGTCAGGAATATTTTAATACTGCATCTAGTCATCTCATGCTATACTTTAAAATTGCAGCTGTATTAATAAATCGATTTCATACGTTGATTCGTAATAATTTTCATGTTGTAGAGATATTGGCAATTGCTCAAGCCAAACTAAACACTCCAAACAATTTAGCCTCCTACGTAGAAATGCACAATTTAAATAGAGTGAGAGTGCGATTTGCCAGCATTAATGGTAATCTTCCAGAGCTGGATAATTTTCCTCAACTGATATTCCAGGATCTAGTCCTGTTTAGTCTAGGAATTTATCAAATTAAACAAGCTCGTAGTTATTACGGGGAGCATGTCAGGGCTTCTGGAGAATATAAAATCGAGGTGTACCTGCAATCTGTCCATGATTTTGGTCCAAATAGTAATCTATTGCGAGGTAGGATACAATCAAGGCACACTAGTAAAAAAAATTATTACACTTATATACTAGTTGACACCAACCCATCAATTGCTAACACTAGGGCTGCTCTTTCTGGGTACTGTTGCAACTGTTTGGTAGGCAGACGCACTGTTGGCTGCTGTGCACATGTCATGTCTGGTTTCTATCTTGGGCACGGCATCGAGATGAGGTTGAACCACCTGCATCTTTTTTAGATGATATATTATTTTCAAGTAATGATATTGAAAATGATGAATGATGATTATTAATCTTAATGCGTATTAATATTGTAATATAAATGATCATTTTTGCTATAGTTGTTCCACTTGTAGCAACCAAAGTTTTTTGTGTTATTCTATAGGAAGATGCTGCTGCTAATCTCCTGGTATTCCTCTGCTGTTGCTCTGTGATGAACAGTCTTGATCTTCATCGACGTTTTTCTTTTATTTCCTCTCGTAAACGACGTAGTAAGGTGCAGTAGTAATCAGAGTTTATAGTCTGACCCCTTTCAAGATAATCAATCATAATCACACCTTTCGAGTCCCAGAATACTGAAGCCATCACCTTATTTGCCGACAAAATCGACTTAGCCTTTTTTAGGGGTGGTGAACCAGGTCTTCTCCACTGTTTTGATTGTTGTTTTGTTTCCGGTGTACAGTAATGAACCCATGTTTCGTCCATAGTAACAAAACGATTCAAAAAATCATCTGCATCGGCTTCAAATAACTCCAAACAGTCGCGTGAAATAGTCAATCGCGTCCTTTTTTGTTCAACTGAAAGCAGTCGCGGAACCCACCTCGCAGACACCTTGTGGAAACCCAACTCGTTGACAATGATGTTTTGAGTTCGTTCATAAGAGATGCCTATAACCTCGGCTATCTCTCTAATTTTTAACCTGCGGTCTCCCATTATTAAATCAAGTACTTTTTTTAATATTTTCGTCAGTAGTTGACGTCGAAGGCCTTCCAGAGCGGGGTTCATCTTTCACACTCTCTCTACCACGCTTAAATTCTGCTATCCATTTTTTGACGGATGAATAGACAGACCACAATCGCCTAATGTACTGACCATGTCATCATGGATGGCTTTTGATGATAGCCCCTTCTTATGGAGGTACTTAATGACGGCATGCTGCTCGATTTGCTCCATTCGCGGAAATTATGTCCGATTACTTTGTTAATAAATTTATAAAATCACAACTGATTATCGCACACGTTTCGAACTTCACACAATGAACTAGTCTGAACTGAACTAAATAATGTGGGTAGATTTGATTTTTAGAATTGAATGGATCTGTGTTAGGCCGAGTACTTTTCAATCCACCCACGTAAGTCATTCAAAGACAAGAATGTTTTCAAGAAATACTATTTTTTGTTTAAAATTGCACAGAAGTATTTTCTTATCACTTAAGTTTAACCTACAGTGGTGAAAAAAATGTATGTGGCAGTTTTGTACAACAAACTTAAAAAATAGCTTGTTTAATGGTGATTTAGGAAAGATACAATACTTTCTTGTCTTTGATAGAAAAAAGACTTATCAATGAGTAAAGTAACTATTCACGAATAATTTGATGTAAAAAAAGTACTAGAAAAGAATTTTTTCATTACGAGATGCTTAAAAATCTGTTTCAAGGTAGAGATTTTTCGGTATTTCGGAAAATTTTGTAAAACTGTAAATCCGTAAGATTTTGCTGAACATATATTGTGTTGTATTGATAGGTAGTGACCCTAGCTATCACCCCCTGCAGTATGTCGTGCTATTTACTGGACATCCTGTATACTATATCCCGAAATATAAATTATATCCCACGATTGCCCTTCACACTGTGAGATATATCCTTTAACCAGTGTGCGTTCGTCATTGGACGATCTGTGGAAGTCGCGGAGGCGCGGAAGTGTGTGCGGGTTACAGGAGGTGAAATATAATATGAAAATATTGCTCGGTCGATCGAAAAATATTTATAGTTTGGGTTTTAATATATATTACATCTCTGTGGAAACGATTCCATTTAAAAGTACGGTGATCGATATTAATTTATATCTCGAAATGTAATATAAATTATATTATATACCATAGTGGAAAGTGGGCTTTAGCAGTTCGATATCGCTAAGACAAAATCGATTTTCGAAATGGAATAGACACGGAGCGATTGCCATTTGTCTAGGCCCCCTGATATTACTATACTTCTATATCACTACTTTCGCTAATTCTATATTATGCGTAACATATTCTTTATCAAAATAATTTTCCCCTTTGCTTGAAAATAATGGTTTACCAATAAAGTGGTTTAGTGTTTTTGATATATTATGTAGTACACAGGCACACTTTTTTGTCAGCAGTAAAAAATTTCCGAATTTCTATCTCGCACCGGCAACATAAATCAATAACTTTTTGGTTGCGTACATTAAGCCTACCCTAGGTTTTTATAAGTCAGACTTTTTACAATAGTTTGACATAAAAGGGATTTAGTGCATGTTTCACATTTAATTTTTTTGAGCTTGAAAAAACGACAAATCCTGCAATGTATTCCACCAATTTTTCACCAAAAAGTGATAAATATGTGTAGGTTTCTATTTCATCCATCATACTTTCTTCAGTGTTTATCTCCGACTCCGTTTTTCTTTGTCGAGAAGTGCTATTGATTTTTCAATTGCTGGTGTACAATTCAAAACTGAATTTTTTTCTAAAGGAATGCAATTCAGTATGCACTAACTTTTTATAAATAGCTTGAAATCGATGTGCAGTTGGATTGTCAGAATAATCACCGTGGCATCTGATAATAGAAAATACAATCTCTATGTGGTCTTGACTTACTTCGTGAATGGGTAAATAAGTTAGTACAGCATTCGGTCTTAATATTGAGTTTTCAAATAAACGTTTTGCACTCTCAATACACAGGAAAACCTGTGTATCGAAGAGATTTTAGAATATTCATGCGTTTAGTCACGTTATTACGACTCATCATCATTCTCTAGACCATTTCCCATTATCTGGGGTCGGCGCAGTAAATCTTCTTGTTCCATTCCTCTCTATCAGCCGTCATTTCCATACTTACTCCTTTCATTCTCATATCACTCTTCACACAATCGATCCATCTTTTATTCGGCCTTCCTCTGCCCGTGTGTCCCTCCACATTCATATTCAACACTCGTTTTGTGACATGACTTTCATCCCTCCGCATCACATGCCCAAACCATGCCAATCTGCTTCCTCTCACCTTTTCTACCACTGGCGCTACTTTCAGGCTTCCTCTTATATACTCATTCCTTATCTTATCCATCCTTGTCACACCACACATCCATCGTAACATTCTCATTTCATTCGCATGCAGTCTATTTTCATCCTTCTTCTTGACGGCCCAGCATTCACTTCCATACATGACGACAGGTCGGATGATCGATTTGTAAATTTTCCCCTTCAGCCTTATTGGCATTCGGGGATCGCACGTTGTGGCTGTGACCTGTCGCCATTTCATCCACCCTGCGTTAATCCTATGCTGCACAG
Organism: Parnassius apollo; assembly: GCA_907164705.1. Classification (NCBI taxonomy): domain Eukaryota; kingdom Metazoa; phylum Arthropoda; class Insecta; order Lepidoptera; family Papilionidae; genus Parnassius; species Parnassius apollo. Next base: position 198,440 of record CAJQZP010000341.1, on the reverse strand, counting down.
CTCTATCTATTCCGCCGTCGCCTTGAATGAGGGAACCGAGGTACTTGAATTCTGAGCAGGTAGGCAGTATAGCGCCATCCAACGACATGGGTACAGGACTGGAAAGACCGCCGAAATCACAGCACAGATATTCGGTTTTGGATCTGCTGATCTTCAAGCCAACACTTTCCAGCCTCTGTTGCCACCCCGTCAGTCTGCTCTGTACCTCGATGCCTTTATTACGACTATAGTTCATAAAAGATAGCTTGATCACTGCGACAGCTGTCAGTAAAATCACGCCTATGAAGTCCTGAATTTCTTAGTAGTACAGACAGTACCTGTCAATGTCATACTTTATGTTTACGTGATTTTACTGACAGCTGTCACAGAGATCAAGTTATCTTTTATGAACTATAATAATGTTAGTCTCTAAATTCATGAGTACCGATTTAGCTTTATCTAGCCTGGTAAATGCTTTTTCATAATTCTTTGCGTTTAATGGCTGTTTGTATCCATTGAACCGTGTTTTTGAGTCTAAAATATCGAAATCATTGATTAATTTCAGGAAATCAGTGTTGGAGTAACTCCTTCGAAAATAGGTAGTTTTATCACATTTTCGCAAAACAGCAATGCATCAGCAACACTTCCGCTAAAAAGTTGGGCCGCAAGGCGGACATTCATGCTTTTCCTTTTGAAATATATGATTTGCTTTCAATTTATTAACCACATAAAAAAATTCTTCTTCCTGTAATTTTTAGATGTATAACTACTGAATTTGATTTGTTTTGAAAAAACTTCCATAATGTTGAAATGAATTGCGTACTAATTTAAGCATGCGGCAAGGATCAAGAAAAAAGTATATTTGTTGCACTGAAGCTGGATCTAAGATCGTAGTTTGCAGTCGATCTGGGTTCAAGGAGCAGCCCAACTCTTCCGCCATGGCGAGGTTGATTTTTGTACCATCACATGTCAACGCCTTTATTTCAATGCCAGTTTCTTGAACAAGAAAGCTTGTGTTACTAGCCGTGCTTTTAATTTAGCGCAGTGCAGCGCAAAAAAAACTGAACAAAGTTTGGTGGAAATTGAAATAGAGACTAGAGAACAAAGTTCCAATCCAAAGTGGCACGAGTATGGACAAACCCACATTACATTCAGAATATAGGGGGGGCTTGGGCTTCCGGCCACCTGCACTCACCAGACGAAACGCAGAAGCAAAGCCTCTACTTCACGCTGGTCTTTTGTAGGGTTGTGGTACCACCCCGGTTTGGGCCGGCCAATGCGTGCAACAGCAAAGGCTGCCGTGTGGCCATACCACTGAAACCTTAACTTTGGTAACATTCGTTCACTGGTACGTAGAAAATTTACTAATCTACACATTCAGCTTTGAAAAAATCTAGCTCTGACTGAAACAAAAAGTCGTTTAACCAAGGTTCTAATGAGACTGAACAAGCCACAGATCAGGATAGTAACAAGTGCTATCACAGGACATGACTCCTTTTACAAACATTTACCACAGGTGTTACAGATAGCCCCCTGTGCAGAGCACGTATGGTAGAGGATGAAATGGCGGCTCACGTGTTGCTGACATGTCCGGAGGTCGCTGCATACAGGGCTAAACGTCTCGGCACGCCGGGATCGCTCCCCGAAGTTGCTTGCAACATCAAAGGACTGTTGAACTTCTTCGGGGACATATCATGGCTCGAATAATCATATTATTCCTGCCCATACGCAAAATACGCGCTTAGACGTGGAGTTGCGGAAAACAGCCTGTCATAAACTAACTAACAACTTGCGCGTAACACATTTATATAAATATGTAAATCAATTAGTGTTAAGTCGATTAGTGTCAAAAATATTATTGTTAATTTTATAAAGTATTTAATAAAACATTTTTGAATTTTTTATCTTACAATCTTATAGAGCTTTAACTATCTTTTACTGGAAATATGAACAGCATCATAAGATCTAATAGATCTTATGATGCTGTTCATATTTTCGTATAATATTCATTGCATTTTCGTAATCATAATTTTGTACCTTGTTAATTAAACTTTAAAGTTTTTCTTGAAAAGGCAATTTTAACTGGAAAATATTCCACAGAAAAACTTGAAACTTAAAAATATTTTTTTAAATATTCGTATCATCATGACATTGGTCATTCGTCCAAAACCCTTATAAATATTTAAAATATCATAGAATTCTGCAATAAATTGTTTATATTTCTGATAACATACACCATTTAGTAATAATCTTTTTTGTAGAATATAAAAGTGCTGCAATTTAGGACAAAAAGACTAAGATGAAATGCAGTTATGGGTTGTTTTAAGGTTAAGACTCAATATCAATTTGATTCCAAGGTTACAGATTCTCTAAAAAAAAAATTTCAGCATAGTTGATTTTTAACAGCGATTGTGTAAATTTCAGGTACCTTCGCAGACTCGGAAACTGCCTGAAATTATTATTTGTCGTCTTGTTCTAAAAAGTATATAAATCTAACTGACCAACCTGTATGTCATTGGTTACAAACAGCTGATTGTATTGAAGGCTCCGCAAGGACACTCCCTGCTACAATGTAACCAAATTATAGACAAACCAAAAGTGGACCTGAAGTTTCACAGCTAAGCAATCTCGAAGAATGAAGCAGTACCTGGAAGAATATATTGCAACCCAATAATATGGAGGTTGGACTTGGAACATGAAACTGTTTAGTAATTTCTTATATTTACGTGAATACTATACATTGAATTTAACTAATTTTATGAATTTAATCACATTTAATTTCACCTTTTTTAAGTTCTAATATTATGGACACTTTACAGCACACATGGTCTTGATAAAAAGTTAATAATTAAAACTACAGGTATGTAGTAGAGATGAGTCGTTTTTTTCGCAACCTGTTACAGCAACAGGTTGCGTCGAAAATAAAAATGTAACCTGTTGCGACAAATCGCGCAATAGGTTGTTTCAGTAACGTCCGAGACTTGAATGTTTTTGCAGAAATATAGGTTGCGCACTGCTATTGTCGATAAAGCAGCCGGTTAGTTGTGAGCAACTGTTAGGTAACAGTAACAGCTTGGTAGGTACGTACTGCTTTATCCACACAGTTGTTAGTTACTGTGGTTATGGTTGCTTACGAACTGAAGATATTCGGGCGATGTTATGCGTCCTTCAAATATGAATTTGAATTAGTCCGTTGACAACTATTGTTCTATCGTTACGTACAGTACAATCAGTATAAGACAGTATACGTTGTTCGAGTTTCGAAATAAAAGTAATAGTATTTAAAACTTTCAAAGTGCGTTTTGCTTATATGTTATTGTGTTATTGTTTAGTTTCCTTTATTTTTTTGCATGTGTTTATTTGTTTTGCTTGAATGACGATATAATTTATAAAGCTTTGGTGTTGGAAACTAATAAACTGTATAAAATATAAAATGTCTCGAAAAACCAGTGATATTTGGAAACATTTTAGCAATGGAGACAATGTGGCAAAAATTGCAAATTGTAATATATGTCAAAATGCGGTATCATACAAATCTACCATAACAAATTTAAAATTACATTTAAAGCGTAAGCATGTGTCTGTATTTTATACATTAAGCCAACCTGATACTAATATTGCTTCACAAGCTACATTAACAAGTGACAAAACGGTGAGTGTGACAAAAGCCAAAAGTCATCAAAAATGATTTTTACATTATCAATTTAATTTTTTAATCTACGTATATAATCTTTTTATAGAGTAGGCTGACAAACTAGCAAACAGTCCACCTGATGGTAAGTGGATGCTGTGACCCACAGGTATCTACATTTATCTTAAAATGTCTACTTTTACGTCATTGTTTAAAAAAATCGATAAGATATCAAGAGAAAAATTTATTTAATATTCTATTATTTAAAAAAAAGCTTTAAAATCAAGTAATAAATAATTGACATTTTTTATATCCCTAGATAAATGTGACAAATCCAGAACATGCTATAGTCTGCGCGGAAGTGCTAGTCATCGCCTTAGGTATGTGAGCGGCAGGACGGGGGAGGTAGATAAACATCAAGCTGACGCAGTCTGCCGTCAACCGCCGCGACGGTTACACGATTCAGTTGTACGCGACAGTTTTCTCCAAAAATACACGAGATAAATATTCTAAGATGGGTCCGCCAATACCACGACAAGTGAAAAATATTATTTATAATGTACATAGTTTTTTTTTAAGACGAAAGGGCGACAAGGAAAGTATGGAACACAAATATGATATGAACATTAATAAATTAGTAGCAGAGGCTACAGGAGTGTCTGCCCGCACCGTAATGCGAATTGTAGCTGAAGGAAATTCGAGTCTACAAACATCGGAAATTGCAAAATTTTCATCTCCGCGGAAACCTAAAGAAATAAAAAAAGAGAATCCAGATTGATGATTTTGACATGGGAGTTATACGAAGAAAAATTCATCAATTTTATACTAGTGATAAGAAAATCCCAAGTATTCGTAAGCTGCTTGCAGTTTTAAAAGAAGATGGCATTGTGAACTGCGGTTGTACCTATTTACGACAGCTTTTACATAAGATGGGATATTTATTTAAAAAATGTAAATCTAAGAGACACATTTTAATTGAGAGGCCCAGTATTGCTGAATGGAGAGTAAGGTATTTAAGAGCTATACGGAAACATAGAAATGAAAACAGAAACATATATTATCTGGACGAAACCTACGTTAATAGTAGCCACACCTCCAATATGTGTTGGCAATCCGAATCTGAGCCTGGAATTTATGCTGATATTGGCAAAGGGCGTCGTTTGGTGATTGTTCATGGTGGTAGCCGAGACGGATTAGTTAACGGTGCCTTAACAATTTTCAAATCAGATTCGAAATGTGGGGATTACCATGGCGATATGAACGCCACAAATTTTCATAACTGGGTTAGTCACAAATTGAAAAATAAACTAGCTCCTAATTCAGTGGTCGTAATGGACAATGCCTCCTACCATTGTGTACAGGTAAAGAAAAAACCTACTATGTCAAGTTTAAAAAGGGACATGCAAGATTGGTTAGGCGAACGTAATGTTGAATTTACACCAGATAATACAAAAGCCGAACTCTTTCATTTGATAAATAGAACTCAGTCCGAAAAAATTTACGTCATTGACGAAATATTAAAGGCTTCAGGTCATATCGTTCTTCGCCTTCCGCCATATCATCCTGATCTCAACCCCATTGAGCTTGTGTGGGCCGATATAAAGAACAATTTAGCTACAAATTATATAAATACTTCATTGGACGACAAAATTCCAATCATCACAAAATTGTTTTCTGAATTCACTCCGGGAAGATGGCAAAAGTGTGACAACCACGTACAGAAAATCGAGAACCAATATTGGGACCACGATATGAGGATTGACAATGTAATAGACGAGTTGATCATAAACCTGGGAAACGATTCAGATTCTGAGGAGGATATGGAAATTGAAGACATGTATAGTAATGAAGAAGAAGAAGATATGGATTAATTTTGTGCTATAACGGATTTCGCTATAGAACTATAGCTGGTATACCAACTGGTCCACTAGCTTTATTCATGTCTAGACACCGCAAGGTTTTAATAACCTCCTTATTTGTGATACGAACCCACAGGTCGAACATAGAATTCTCGCAGTAAGGTAATTTAGGTTTAATTTGGGTGGTGAGTTTAGAAAACTGTTTTGTATTATAAATAATAAAATCTAATTAACGCTTTTAAATACGTGTTAATTTTTGTTTAGCCCGGAAAATATAAATAATTTACCCATTATGTTAATTAAGACAGTTTCTAACATGGTTATCCGGAGATTTATCTGTCCTCAAATATCTCGTGTGCGTCTTGTCAATCGCGTCCTCCCCCCGTCTCGCCGCTTGCATACCTAAGGCGATGACTAGCACTTCCGCGCAGACTATATAGCATCAGCGTTAACAATAAATTCTACCACTACGATTTCTGACGCTATTAGCTCCGGCTCTTCAGCGCAAAAATGACAAAGAACAATGGCATCATATATTCCAAAAAAATGAGTATGCAAGAAAATAAACTGATAGATAAAGCATTGTTACATCTCTTCATTTGGGATTATCAGCCGTTGAGTATAGTAGAAGATAAAGGATTTTTAAAATATGCAAATGCTTTAAATCCTTCGTACAAACCACCTAGTCGGAAAACAATATCAGCCAGTTTGATACCATCGGCTTACACCGTCTGCAGGGAGAAATTAATGAAAGAAGTACAGCGAGAAGCTATGAGTGTATGCCTCACCTGATACGTGGACTTCTTCCGTAAATGATAGTTACATAGCAATAACCATACATTACACTACATCAGAATTAGAATGCAAAACGGTACTTTTAGAATGTGCTCACTATAGTGAAAAACATACAGGTGAACTACTAGCTAGACAATTAAAAAACACGATTGAAGCCTGGGGCTACACTGGAAAAGTAGTACTGGCAATAACGGACAATGTAAAAAATGTTGTAAATGCCATTAATTTGTTAGGGTGGAAGCATTTTGGATGCTATGCTCACACCTTAAATTTAGTTGTTGATGATGCATTAAAATTTTTTAAAGATACTTTAGAAAAAATAAAAAATATAGTATCATATTTAAGAGAAGTTCATCTGCAACAGATAGATTGATAAAATATCAAGTTCAACAACAGATTAATATACCCAAAAAACTCAAGCAATCTATACCTACTCGTTGGAATTCAACATTTTTCATGTTGCAGTGCTTTGTAGAGTTGGAAGAAGCAGTGCGGGCCACTTTGGCCCTGGTGCAGAGATTTTGATGAGTCTCTATCTGAAGACGATTGGATTATATGCACGCAACTTACCACTATTTTAAAGCCATTTGAGCAAGCAACAGCCAAAATAAGTGGAGAAAAATATACAGTATGGCGATAGTTGTAACGCTTGGTTTACATAACATGTGTGAAAATTTGCTTAAAAACCAATACAAGCCTGTCATTAGCAATGTGTTACTGAAACTAAAAGAGGGACTTTCAATGAGATTCAATAACATTGAATACCATAAAGAGTTGGCTATGAGCACACTTTTAGATCCGAGATTTAAAATGAGTGGCTTGAGTGATAAATGTGCAGCAGATCATTCCAAAAAAGAGCCATTGATATGGTTGCTACTATGATCAGCAACTCTGTTGTTACACATTATCCCACCACTTCCAATGAGCCGCCGCGATCTGGCTGTTCAAAAGAGATATCCATATGGGACGACTTTGATTGGGAAGTTAAGAATTTACAGCCAAGAAGCTCACCTATGGCAAAAGCGATTACGGAAATAGGAGCATATCTAGAAGATGCATTATTGCCCCGAAACTCCGAAGACACACCCTTTGAATGGTGGAAAAACAACTGCCATCTTTATCCAACACTATGCAAGTTATTTATTAAAAGGGGCAATTTCCTGGCTACCAGTGTGCCTTGTGAACGAATATTTTCGAAAGCTGGGTACATTATTAATGACAGAAGGACCCGATTAACCAGTGAAAAGGTTCGCCAATTGGTGTTTTTAAATATTAATAAAAGTTAAAAATATTGCTGCTATAAACAATTTTTGTTTGACTTTTTTCATCCACAAATATAATTTCTCGTTACTCAAATTTCATAACCAAATTTAGTTTTAATAGAATTAGGATGACGACGCACACAGTACACCTAATGGTACGTGAATGTAGTGGCCCATAGACGTCTACATCTATCCTCGATTAACAATTAAAATGCAGATGCATTGTCACCCCTGAGGACTGAGATGGAATGCCTCGCTTAGTGCCCGTAAAAGGGTCTCTTTACACTCACTATATAAAATACGGCAGCATTAAGCTGCTATTTTACGTTGGTATTTTTTGAGACGAACCAACCCATTCACGCTACAACCATAATAAAGCTGTAGCGTGACTATACCACGTATAATACCTAACTAATAATGACTAAAGACACAAAATAAAAACATAGTTCATATAGGTATGTATAACATTTAATTTTATTAAGTACTAATTTAATATTACATGGCAATTAGAAACCTGTTGCAAAAAAAACCTGTTGCTGCAACAGGTTTCATAAAAAAAATGTAACTGGTTGCATCATTGCGTTAAAGCAACGATAACGCCCATCTCTAGTATGTAGTATGTAGGTACCCTCTGTTAACTATGACAGCAGGACATCCAACACCTCAGTCCCCTTCATGACCATTCGTCCTGTAGAGTGCACTCATAGTCATCAAATGTCGGGACTTGAAAAAGTTAAAATTAAATGTGATAATATATAAATTAGTATATGAAATTAATTTTATTCCATAACTGTTTATTAGTTAATTCAATACACTATTTGCAAACTTAAATTTTATTTACTAATAATAAACTGGGGCATATTATCTGATTTTATCAACAATACAAGGATCAAATTTTATTATAAAATTATTAATACAGAAATAGACCATTAACCGTGCATTGTCTTGTTTTATTAGTACCATTGCATATTCCTCTCATAGTACTATTTTCAATACCTCTTTGACAAAGAATTTGATCAACCAAATATGAACAATTAAATGAAACATTACTGCCGAGTCAAGCAATACTTGTACCTTTATGAACCCATTATTCTTATTTTTAATTTCACAATAGCGGTTGGAACTAAAACTTCATTGGGAATTTTATAAAATAACCCTACCTCCGTAGCGCAGTGGCTTAGCAATGAATTGTAGCGCTAAGGATCGCATGATTGAATTCCAGACGGAACAAATATTTTTATGGCCTACAAATATTTTTTTACAATTGTTCCAGGTCTGAATGTTTGTCCTTGTGATATTTGTGTTTCTAAACTGCCTCTACGATACAGGAGAAAATACTAGTGCATGGAAAAGGTTTTTAAAACAGAAAAAAGAAAATAAAAGTAAATCAGTATCAGTTTTTGATGATATTTGTGCTTGAAGTCTCACTAGTCCTAAGTTGCTGACGAGTCATGCAACAGTTTGATACGGTTTCACTTACAAATAGCACATTTAAAATTAAACCTACATTTTCCAGGATGTGCATTAAGCGGTCTACACACCAAAGCCGCTGACCCGGCGGCACGGATCGCCGGCCCAACCCGCCGGCCTTATTTTGTACAATCATTCCGCCGGCTTGCTCCCGCGCGGGCAAGCCGGCGGGGCAGCATGCCGATGCCGACGGCATACCTCTCCACTCACTCAGTCAGTTGGCCGCCGGCTTTCATAGAGTAGTGACGTATCACTTATTCATTCTCTGTTGTTGTGAAGTGTCGGCACTTTTATTTTTTATCAACTAACCAATATGGAGTGGGACGATGCAACAGTTATAAAACTAATAGACCTCTATCATTTAAAAGAAATATTATGGAACCCAAAAAACCGTGACTACAAAAGCCGGCCAAAGCGTTACGACGCATTTAATGAAATTGCCAGTGAATTTGCTACTGATGTTCCGGAAATCGAGAGAAAGATAAAAAATTTAACTAGTCATTATTACCGAGAGAAAAAAAAAGAAGGTAATTCAAATAAGTCTGGTGCGGGTACTGATGATATTTATCATAGTAAATGGTTTGCCTACAAATCACTAAATTTTCTGCCGAACAAAAATGTGCCTACTGGAACCACTGATACTGTAAGTAAAGATTTAATTTTTTTTATTTATAATCAGGCAACTAGGGCCCCATAGACATATAATTATATTAGTTTATTTATTAGTGTATCTTTGTATTTACATTTTAACCCTTTCCCGGGCATTGGCAAAATAGTTGCCACTCAGGTAAAAAAAAATGTGTTTGAAAAAAAAAATAATTGAAATGTTGAAGACTTATTCAGTGCCTTTAATAAAATCCATAATAAAAAACCACAATAAATGTTGATTTTGACTAGATATACTTATTTATTTTTTATTAAATAAAAGTAAAACGGCTAAACGGGCAGTCTTTTTCGTCTTTTTTCGCAGGACACACCGTCGACGAGCCACGATTCACAACGAGATTCACAATCAAATCAAAATGATTTACCACAGATGTCGCCAGAAAATACAACTTGGCAACGAAATAAACGTCCTAAAATCAACCCTAATAAAGAGTTGATATCCGAAGCATTGAATATTATGAATAATGTCTCCCAACGTCCAAATGTGACAAAAGATGAGGATGGTTTATTTGGAGATTATATTGCGGGTCAGTTAACCCTTAATAAGGCAATAGGAACATTATTCCCACATTGAATTTCACAGTTTAAACGGTCAATGGGACGTATTTTTCCATGAGCTGTCACTGTCATTTCGTAGTTGAATATATTATCTATGTTTTATAGGCCTGTGATCGTGTTTTCGAACGAAAGAAAAAATAAAAAAGAGATGTCAACGTCATTGTCACAATAATTACTCACCGGTAATTATATTGTTATGCAGTTTTGTTAATGAAATAGATAATATGTCGAGAAAAAATCCGGTGAGTGTTCATTTTTGGTTATTTTGCATAGATGTAATGTTTTTTCAGTTGTTGATGTGTTTTATTTTTCCAAATAACAAAAAATGACTTGGTTTGATGGATTCAAAGTATGTGGGAAATATTTGCTTGTTGCCCGTTTAGGTTTCCTACGTAACGATTTATGTGGGAAAACTGTTTCCGTAGGAAGCATGCAGGATTTCTATTTATCTCATAAGCACTGTTTTACGTTTCAGAAACCACTTCACGATTCTGAAATTGAGATCCAGCTGTCACAGCTACTTTGTTCATCGGAAGAAGAAAACCTTGATGATGAAGCAGTTGACTCTTTTGCCACCAGTAGTTACAATGTCGATTTAGACAAGCGTTTGGATGAGATTCAAGGTATTTCTGTCGAAGAATTACATTCTTTATTGGTGGGAGAATCAGATTTGTCTCTTATCCAAGATGAAACTTTTTTGAATTCACCAGTTCAACAGATTTTTAAGCCGATTCTTCCTCAAGTGGCTTCAACTTCACAAGATGCAATCGCTGAAGTCCATGCAGGCCCTTCTCTTGTGATTTCGGATGTTCCTATGCTACTTGATCAAAATCCTGGTGAAACAACCTCACTTGTTTCTGTAGCTGATGTCCAGGCAGACCACTCTTCCCTAGTACCACTATTGGCAGAGCCTGATGAAAGCTCTAATGCAGAACCAACATCTTCTTTCTCTAGGGATAAATTCATTCGATTTCAAAATAAATCAAGAGATTGGTCTTTTGCAACTGATGATATTACTTGGCCTATTTTCGAGAAGAAAATGCAGATAAAAAAAATTACAATAATAGAAGTCAACCACTGGATTATTTTCTTGACTTTTTCCCTGATGAGTTACTTTATATTATTGTTGAAAATACAAATATTTATGCAAGACACACACATTCAAAAGCTTGGACTGAAGTTACAAAAGAAGAAATAAAAGCATACTTAGGAGTGATTATACTAATGAGCATAAATCCATTAGCAGATATAAATACTTATTGGTCAACTGATGAGTTTTTCAGAAATCCTGTTATTTGCAAAGTAATGCCCTTAAAAAGATTTAAAAAAATTACACAAAATCTCCATATATCAAATATTTCCACAGAAGCTCCACGAAACTCACCAGATTATGATAAATTGGGTAAAATTAGACTTGCCATTTCAATCCTAAACAAAGTTTTTCAAGACAATGTTCAAGTGTCAGAATTTAATTCAATAGACGAAAGTATGATCAGGTTCAAAGGTCGTAGTCACATGAAGCAGTATATGCCCAAAAAACCTATAAAACGTGGGTACAAGTGTTGGGCAAGAGCAGATTCTCTTACAGGGTATTTATATGAATTTAAATTTTATACTGGTAAAGTTAATACTGGAACTGAAGAGAATTTAGGGGCCAGAGTCATAATGGATTTGTGTGAATCTCTGCCAAGCCATACATTAGTGGCTTTTGATAATTTTTTTACCAGTCTGCCACTGATGGAACTTTTACATGAAAGAGGCATTTACGGTGTTGGAACACTAAGAATGAACCGTAGGGGCTTACCAGATTTGATAACAGGAAAATATTTAACTGGTGAGTTTATATATCAGTATAATACACCTATAGGAGTATTGAAATGGAAAGATACTAAAGATGTTTTTCTTGGAACTACTGCGTTTGATCCTCGAGCAGTTGAATTGATTGAGAGGAAACAGAAAGATGGTAGCGAGAAGAAAATATACTGTCCACTTTCGATTAAAAAATATACAGAGTTCATGGGTGGTGTTGATCATTTCGATCACTTTAGAGCATCATACCCCCTAGGACGAAAGTCGCGGAAGAATTGGCACAGACTTTTTTGGTTCTTGTTGGAGGCAGCCGTCATCAATTCTTATATTGTTTATATGACGTCACATTCAGAAAGGAGAAACACCCATAAAGAATTCCGGTTGCGATTGGGCAGAGGACTCATCAACAATTTTTCATCAAGAAAAATCCTCGCGCCCGTGTTCAAAAACAAAAAAGGAGGTACCATTTCAGTACCGGAAGAGATTCGAAAATCGGACGTAGGATCCCACATGCCCGAATTGACCAAATTTCGAAGATGCAGAATGTGTAGTACACGTGAAAAGGAGCAACGCAGCAAATATATGTGTAAAGTTTGCAAGGTATCTTTATGTGCTGCCCCTTGTTTTGAAATGTTTCACAAATAAAATAAATGAGATATTATCTTTCAATTTAGTGTTTTTATTTACTTCAATTATCTTAGTCTGACTAACTGTTCCTAATATGTAATGTAAGTATGAAATATATTTCCCACTAGTTGGGAAATAATTTCCCAGGAATCACCAAAGGTTACAATGTAATCGGTCAACAGGAATTATTTTCCCACATAGTTTCCTGAAAAACTGAAAACACGTAAAAAATACTGATATGAAATCCTAAATCTGTATGTACCACTAATTACATACTAGCTTTGAAACTTTTGCAAACATCCACAGTTTAGCCATGCCCTATTAAGGGTTAAGACAAATGTATCGACAAATGAAAGCTATTGTGAGACATCGGATCAACAATATAATATTTGAAGCCGAAACTGGATATAGATCCGATACATTTACGGATTTTGCAAGACCAAGTAGTGTTTCTAGTTCACACAGTCATCCAGGATACTATACAGCATCTTCACTTCAACAGACGGTTGTAAGCCCTTCTACAAATAACTTAACTTCTTCTGAATACTCTGCCCAAACAAACCCAGATCCACAAACAATTCAACCTTCGTCACTAGAAACATTTGCTGAAGAATACCTAGCTCTAAATCCTTCTGATAGTGTTATAAAGTAATCTTCAAAATATGTTATAAATATTTAATTTTCTTTTTTGGTATAATAAAGGTAGCTATAGGTAGCCCCATTAAAGTTAAATTTAAAATTAGTGTTGACTATTCCCTTCACACGAGTAGAGCTTGACATATGTGCGAAAGGAATAGCAAGGTTTTAATTTTAGTTTAGTGACACTTCTACTGTTACCAATAGTTAATATCACGTTATTGGTTTACAAAAACACATTTCTTATTTTGTTTAAAACTTTATTATACGAATCACAATAAAAGTGTATCTCACTATGTGTAATTTACGATTTTAGATTTAATGGATAATACATGGAACTACTTAATGATTAAAAATAATATTGATTATATGAGTTGAGTTATTGGTTATATTGCCATTCTAATCCTCCGACACTAGAAAGAAAATAATGAGTCAACTCCACTCTTGTATCCTCAGCGGTCACTGTAGTATCCGAGGTTTGATTGTCTTCTCCTGATATATTATCTAAGCAACTGTCGTTTTCAAGATGTCTACGCCATTCACTGGGAAAGACTTCTCCTTGATTATTTTCAGTATCGTATTCGTTTTGCTGAGTTGCAGCGGTTCGTTTGATATAATTAAATAAATGTATACACGCCAAAGTTACAGTAGTAGCTTTTTCTGGGATTAGCTGAATAGGTCTATGAAAAATCTTAAATTTGTGTGTTAACTGCCCAAACACGTTTTCAACTACTCTTCGCCCTCGACATACGCGATAGTTAAAAACCCTCTTAGATGATCCCATTGTGTGATTACCATCATAAGCCTTTATAATATGGGGTTGCAGAGGAAACGCATCATCACCCAAAAAAAAATACGGTACTGGTAGATTCCTTCCGGGTAAAGGGGTTTTATGTGGTATATTCAATTCATTATCATTTAACAATCGACCTAATGCTGAATTATTAAAAACCCCACCATCTGAAATCCGACCCCGACATCCCACATTAGCGTACAAAAAGTTGTAATCAGCATCTACTAAAGCAAAGAGCACAATACTGAAATATTTTTTATAGTTTATATAATCACTTCCACTTTTTGGGGGACATTGAAGTTTTATGTGTTTCCCATCCATTGACCCAAGACAATTGGGTATTTGCCATCTTTTTAAATATTCATCTGCAATTTCTCTCCATCTTTCCTGACTCCTTGGAATTTTCACATAATCTGAAAGTCATTCAACTAAAGCATCACATACTTCAGGAATAATGCTTGAAATTAGTTGAGGAGATACTTTAAAGACGTCGCACAGGCTACTAAAAGAATTTCCTGAGCTTAGGTATTTTAACGTTATTGACAATCTTTCCACTGATGAAACTGCTTTTCTGTAATTTGTGTCTTGTTTAGCTATTTTGTGTCCAACAATATTCAGTAAATATTCAAAGTCGGTACTGGTTAATGACAGGAAGTCTTAAAAGAATTGGGTTTCTATAGAACCAAGTCGTCTTCCTTTAAATCACTTAATCTTTGACAAGTACTGTATTTATTGCGACTCATTAAACTTGGCCTAACCCAACACTTTCGTGTGTTGAGGGATCCACCGATAATAACTCCACAAAATGCTATTATTAAATCACTGTTATCGTCCTCCTCCATGTCAATCTGAAAATACTACTTCTGAATTATTCGAAACACACACGTCCAATCTCTACGACTATTTGGCAATTACTAGAACACCACATGCCGCGGCTGTCGTGCCGCCGGCATTGCCACCGGCAAAGTCGTTCGGCTTGGACATTCTGAAGCCGCCGGGTTAACTCGCCGGCACTAAGCCGCCGGGCTGTGCCGCCGGGTCCGCGGCTTTGGTGTGTAGACCGCTTTAAGGCAAACAGTGCATAATTTATAATTTTTTATGAAATGAAATCAACCTTTAAAAATGGCCACTTTAAATTTATAGCAAGCATGAACACTGTGGGAATGTGTTTTTCAATACTTAGCAATACTTGTGTAACACTGCAGGTAAACAATGAACTTTCGTATCTCACATGCGGAGCGCTAGTGGGAGTTTCAAGCACCAAAGCCTTTTATTCTAAAAATTTTAAAAAAGATGGCAAGCTGAACATAGTACTAGCTGTTTTACTCTCCAAGTAAAATGACCACAAAATATATTGATAGTTTTTTTTTCCAAATTACATAATTCCAATATTGGATTGATTACTCTTAGCTTTTTAAAGTCCTAATGCTGGTTAATATCATTTCACAACTAATTTGATTAACATGATGGGTAATAGTGTAGAGTATGAAAGCCATATTGTAGGCTTATGAAAAAAACTAACATCTGACAGTTGTCAATAAATAAAAAGGTATGAATGCAAATTGTGTTTTAGTGGTGAAATCCCCATAAATACACAATATTTGGCGACGAGGATCTTATTCACGTATTATTGAGTGCAATATTTAAAGTGAAATAGATACCAAGAAATAATGTCGAATAAAGGAAATGTGTTGTTCGGCAACAGTCTCACATTTGATCACCATATGCAAGAGTGGGATATTTTTAAGAGTCGATTTGTCCAGTTTTATATGGCAAATAATTATCATGATGACACTGATAAAACAGGAGTTATGAGAAGACCTTTTTTGCTTACCTCATTAGCAGAAGATACATATCGCCTAGTACGTGACTTGGTTTTTCAGTTAAAACTATAAGATTTAGCTTATAAGACTCTCATTGAAAAGATTGACAACCAGTTTTCCCCAAAGAAATGTACATTTGCGGAAAGATATGTTTTTTGTAAAGCAGAACAAAGACCAGGCGAAGATTTAACTGAATGGGCGGCTCGGGTTCGTCATCTTGCTCAGTTTTGTGGTTTCAAAATAGAACTGGAGACGGCATTAAGGGACAAGTTTGTGCTGGGATTGGCAAATGTCAAGGAAAAAGAAAAGCTTTTTAGTGAAAATATCGATAGCTTAATATTCAACAAAGCGTTGGAGTTAGCACAAAGTGTACAATGTGCTCGAGTTGCAGTTCAAAGGCCATTGCAAGATGAGGGACTAGTCACATCATCAGCGACAGCACAACCGGTGTTCGCTTTACGAGCCCAAGAAAATGCTGTTCGTCAAACTACAGCAACAAACACATCTTGTTCGGTCTGTGGATATAAGAACCATACTAAAGACAAATGTCGATATGCGAATTATTTTTGTCAAAAGTGTAATAAAAAAGGGCATTTAAAACGTGTTTGTAAGAGTACATATAAGAGCAACAATTATTAGGAGGTGGATGACAACGATTTAGTAAAAGATATTTCATTTGATTTGTAAAATATTGGGTGTTTAAACGGTATGCCGATGAGACTGGTCGTGTCGATAGCGTCAAAGCGAATTTTATGTGAAATAGATAGTGGTAGTGCTGTATCCGTTCTACCGGAAATGGTTTATCAATCATATTTTCACAATAATTATTCATTAAACCATTGTAACGTTATTTTAAATTGTTATAATGGCTCGAAAATATCTCCTTTGGGCTATTGTTTATTACCGGTGACGTATGAAAATCGTACTGAAATTATTCGTTTTTATATTATAAAAACAGATATAAAATAACCAGTTCCTATGGGTCGTAATTTTATAACGTGTTTTAATATGAAACTGTGTATTGGTAACTGTAACAACTTAGAACATAACGATTTAGTAAAAGAATTGAAGGAAAAAAAAACAAAAAAATAAAACACCAACACAGATATAGGCATATCAGCTATAAGCTGCTCGCCTATTACCAGATAATAATAATAATAATAAACATATTCACAGTTGTTTACAGATGAGCTGGGAACTTTTAATAAATATAAAGTAACTTTAAAAATAAAAAATGATGCTCAGTTAAAGTTTTTTAAGCCGAGAATAGTACCATTAGCTTTGAAACACAAAGTTGAGTTAGAATTAAATAAACTTTTAGATTTAGGTATTTTAGAGCGCGTAGATTATTCAGAGGTAGCGACACCGATCGTACCCGTTTCTTCGGTCAGACGGTAACATACGAATATGTGGCGATTATTCAGTGACGTTGAATAAATTTTTATACTCTGATAATTACCCGCTTCCACGAATAGAAGATTTATTTATTATTATTATTATTTATTTCATTATTCAGGTAAGCGTAAGCGCATGTTTCCGTAATTAAGTGTCAAAGTTCAGCTTCTACCATTGTAGTACGTGCGAGTATTGACGTAATAAAACTGAATGTAAGTAAATTTATTATTTTGTGACTTTTCTACTTTACAATGTATTAAATTTGAAGGTTTATTTTTTGACAATGGAACAATAACTATACTGTTTGCAGTTCAGCATGTTAGTGTGTATTTAATAATTATTATTACTTTGTTTCAGCGAAATAAATGGATCCACACTTAGAATCTCGCTTGAGCCGGTGGTTGCATGAAGAACAAGATGATGAAGAAGTGATTCAAAGTGAATCTGGTGATGGGGAAGAAGGAGTACAACCAATGGAACAGGAAGACCTGGCACAGGAAGCCGTTAACGAAAACCATGCGTCATCGTCTGAAGATGACATGCCTCTTTCTGAACTCGCTCAAAACAATACACGAGACGATGTTTATGTATCTAGAAATGGAACACGGTGGAGTAAAACATGTACTGCTGCAACACGGGTAAGATCTCAAAACATCCGGTTTAGACCTCCAGGTCCAAAGGGTGCTGCAAGAAACGCTGAAACGCCATTATCTTGTTTCGATCTATTTTTTGATGCGAGTATTTTCGATATCCTTGTTACTTGCACGAATATTTACATCGATAAAATACAGAACCGTTACCAGAGAGAGAGAGATGCAAAGAGAACTGATTTGGTTGAAATGAAAGCGCTAATTGGATTGTTACTAGGCATAGGAGTCTCGCATTCAGGTCGTCGTAATCTCAATGACTTCTGGGACAATTCCAAAGGTACAGGGCTGCAGCTTGTATACTGCACTATGTCTATAAACCGATTCAGGTTTCTTTTACGTGCCCTTCGATTTGATGATGTAAATGACAGAGAAGAACGACGTTGCCTTGATAAATTGGCACCCATTCGAGCAATTACACAAAAGATGGTAAAGAACTGCCTCGATAATTTTACCCCCAGCGATTATCTTACATTGGATGAAAAACTAGTGGGATTTAGGGGACGATGTGGATTTATCATGTATATCCCAAACAAACCAGACAAATTCGGTATAAAAATATACATGGTGGTTGACACAAAGTACCCTTATGTGTACAACTTCGAGGTTTACGCCGGGGCTCAGCCAGAAGGGCCGTTCCATCAATCCAACAAAGTAAACGATGTTGTTCTCCGTGTTCTCGAGCCACTTTTCAATCTGGGGTGCAACGTGACTATGGACAACTATTTTACGAGTCTGCCTACAAGCTTGGAGTTACTAAAAAAAAGGATTACAGTAGTGGGCACACTGAAAGCTAACAGGCCGGAGTTACCCAATGAGTTCAAAAAATCGAGGAACAGGGCCTCAAAGAGCAGTGTTTTTGGGTTTAAGCCAAACTGCACATTGGTCTCATATGTGCCTAAGCAAAACAAATCTGACGCATTACTTTCTACAATGCACTACGACGATGCTATAGATCCAGAAACCAATGATGACCGTAAACCGGAAATAATCACTTGTTATAACCGTACTAAGTGTGGCGTGGATATTCTCGACAAAATGTGTAAACAGTACAGCGTTTTGCGAAACTCCCGACGATGGCCGCTAACACTTTTTTTCAATTATTTATATTCAAATAATGGAATAAATGCCTTGATTATCCATCAACTAAATAAAGGCCAGGAAAAGATTGTGAGACGCAATTTCCTCTACGATCTTTCGTACGAGCTGGTAAAACCCCTCATGGCAAGAAGATTGACATTTGAAAACCTCCCCAGAGAATTAAAAAAATAAAACAAAATGGCTTCTGGGCATACAGATGAGGAGCCTCGCAATGAACCTCAAAGAATGGGAAGAGTAGGCAAATGTTGCCTGTGTTCTCGAGCCCGAAATCGGTCCACGAAAAAGTGGTGTAAACGATGTGTCAGGTGGATTTGTCCTGATCACCAAGTTGTGGTCAGTATCGAATGCGAGGATGGTGACCAATAAGACAGTCACCTATTATTAGAAGTTTTTTTTTATGAGCTGATCTCAAACATGCGAAAAATGTTGATTATTTTGTTGATCTCTTAAATTGTTCCTAAGTTAAGTATATTCTATTAAAACTCAGATTTTTTGCAATAACTGTGTGTAATTATAAATAAAGAACCAATATTATGCAGATTTATCATTTTAAAACCACTCGCTTCTTAAATATTTACAATATTGTTTTCTACCAGGGTAGAGCATGCGAGCATCCATGTAAAAAAAAGGGGCGCGTGCACTGTAGTGTTAAAACCTATTACGGTAAATGACATTAGGAAAGAAACTATGTAAGATCAAATACTCTGTAAAATTATAAATTTTGTTATAAATGGCTGGCCTTTGAAAATGCAAAATGCGGAACTTAAACCGTATTTTAAATGTAAAAATGATTTAAGTGTCGAAAATGGGTGCCTATTAAGGGGACATAAAGTGGTTATACCAACAGTTTTTAGGGAAAGTCTACTTAAAGAATTGCATAAGGCCCATTTTGACATTGTAAAGACTAAAAATGAAGCGAGATCACGTATGTGGTGGCCCAATATTGATAAGCAGATTGAAGAAATAATAGGATTGTGTAGTATTTGCAACTCGCTCCGCTATGATCCACCCCATTCTCCACTGGCATCGTGGCCATTTCCGAAACGTGGTACGTGGTAGAGCCATGCTGCAGTTATATTAGTAGTATAGTTGTAGCACGAATGGGTCGGCTCGACCGGGGAAGGACCACGCTCTCACAGAATACCAGCGTGAAATAGTAGCTTAATGCTGCTATATTTCGTATGGTGAGTGTAGAGAACCGGAGACCCTTTTTACTGGAAATGAGGCATTCCATCTCAGACCTCACGGGTGACAACGCATCTGCATTTTGATTTGTAATGGAAGATAGATGTAGATGTCTATGAGCAACCACTTACAATCAGGTGGACTGTGTGCTCGTTTGTCAGCCTATTCTATAAAAAAAAAAAAAAAAAAAAAACCTCCTTGGGAACGAGTTCATTTAGATATGTAGATATATATTAAAAATTGTTTATCCAACAAACAATTTTTAATTATTGTAGACGCACATTCAAAGGGGATTGAATGTTTCCAAATGAATAATACAGATAGTGAAGCAATTATCAGCAAACTTTCAGAGATTTTTAGCAGATTTGGGTTATATAATGATTTCTTATATTTACGCGAACACTACACATGATTAAAACTACTTTTACGGATTTTATCGCGTTTATTTTTGCTTTTAATTACTTTTATTTTTAATTCCCAACGTTTCGGGCGCTTTCCAGCACCCATGGTCACGGAGGACTGAGATGACTGACGTCCCGATGTCATTGTTAAACCCGGAGTACCTTCAACTTTTTTAATTATTGTTTATGGTCCGATCTATGCAAATGAACTATGTCTTGAGGTCTTGCAGTGGTATGCTTGGGTTTAGTTTTAATTTTATTGATTATAGGATCCCAAGCAGGTGGTAGTACCCAGCCTCCTTCTCTATTGAAATTAGGATGTTTTTTAATTTCAATAGCCTCACGTATCATCCTTGGTAGGAATCGGTGTTCTTTCGCGAGGATTTGTGGTCTATCAAATCTGATGTAATGGTTGGGGCCGTCTAGGATATGATCACAAACTGCAGACTTCCCGGAACGTTGACTAACCCGTGACCATGGGTGCTGGAAAGCACCCGAAACGTCGGGAATTAAAAATAAAAGTAATTAAATGCAAAAATAAACGCGATAAAATCCGTAAAAGTAGTTTTAATCAGATTTGGGTTATGTCGCACTCTGGTAACCGATAATGCGAGTAATTTTTGTTCAAAACAATTTGAAAATTTTTGTTTGTCAAATGGTATACAACATTTAACTTCTCCTTCATATCACCCAGCATCAAATGGGCAAGCAGAAAATGCCGTTAAGATAGTTAAAAGGGGATTAAGGATTATTTTAAACACACATACGGATCAAAAATCGATAATTAATAAATTAGGGCCATCCGCTCCGCTGTCGACTCAACTTACTTAGGGACCACAAATTTGAGCAGAACACCAATGATACATCTTTATCATCCACAACCAATAATGTTGCAAATAAACAGATCTTACAGAGTGAAAACTATGATGGACGAAGAAAGAGCAATTTTAACATAGGATAAAGTTTTAGTTAAGTTTTTTTACAACAATGGCAACGATTACACGTCAAAGTTCGGAGTAGTTAAAAATAAATTAGGAAATAGATTATTTACTGTTTTTGTTCCGGAGTTAAATAAATATTATAAGAAACATGTCGATCATATTGTTGCATACATAGGAAATAAAAATGAAGAATAT
Source organism: Parnassius apollo (assembly GCA_907164705.1). Classification (NCBI taxonomy): domain Eukaryota; kingdom Metazoa; phylum Arthropoda; class Insecta; order Lepidoptera; family Papilionidae; genus Parnassius; species Parnassius apollo. Next base: position 176,667 of record CAJQZP010000341.1, on the reverse strand, counting down.
GATTTAGATTTGAGTAGGTAATTTTGAAAATTTTTCTAATATGTTGAGTAGTACAGAAGTTGATACCATAACTTCCGACTCCTTGTTATTATAGGAGAAGAGGGCGAAAGTTCTGGCAGTAAATCCAATCAACATTTAGAGGTACCCATGCAAGGACTGCCTTCCCGCTCAACTAGATATCCGAATCCAAAATATAAATTTTAAAAAATTACATGATTAGTTATACATTTTTATCATTACTTATGTTTTTTATATTTAGTGGTGGAAAGAATGTAAAGTATGAAAGCTATATTTTTTTTAAATAACTATATGGCCCTTGGTATTGTGATAATGTCACAATAATTCTGCCAATGTCTGGTCTTCGGTCTGTCACACCTTGTCTTGAGGCTTTCCGGTGGAAAAGGAGTTAGTGGTTATTAGGTGAGAATGTGGATAAAAACAAAGCAACTAAATATATGAATAGAGGACCACACAATATAGAGTAAAAATCTAGTTAAAGGAAAACGAAGTATTAGCCTGGGCAGGGAATATAGAATTAGGTTAAGCTAAATTTAGTACACAATAATTATACTTTAATATTTTACATTCGAATATATTTTGAGATTGTATTGACATATATGGAATCGGGGATAGTTAAGAGGGAATTGATATTAACTGGTCGAGGGATTGTTTTGGGAAGGATGTCATAAAAAGAAATTGGGTGATTTTGACAACTGAAGAAAATGTGGTCTGGGGAACCTTCATCCAGACCACATTCACAGAGGGAATGATCTTTGATTCTAATTTTAGCTAGGAATACAGGAGTGCAGACAGGCCCGAGCCTTAAACGACAGATTGTAGATGTGATTTGTTTGTTCAGAAACCTAAATTTGAAAAACCAAGGTTTTGGAGGAATTTGGGGTTGGATTTTACCAAAGTAGCTACCTTTACTATGTCTGGATATGCTCCAATCTCTGTCCCAAGAATTCTTTAATTCAATTTGAGCTAATGATATTAAATCATGAGAGTAATTCATTAAATGAGAAGGGCAGCCAGTATCTACCGCTCCTTTGGCCCAGGAGTCAGCCTGTTCATTTCCTTCTATGCCACAATGACTAGGAATCCACACAATCTCTACCTCAAGCCCACTCTTATTACAATTTAGTATGAGTTCTTTAATTTTCAGTATCAATGGGGAGATGGATTTCATTTTAGATATATTGCTCTGTAACGACATTAGGCAGCTTTTTGAATCAGTAAATAAAACTGATTTAGGAATTTTATGGGAAAAAATGTAGGATATAGCCTCATATATGGCTACAGCTTTCCCTGTAAAAACAGAAGCCTGAGGAGGGCATCTATAGCTAAGGACAATTTTATATTTGGGAATCCAGACTGCAGAACCGACACATTTGAATGAAGACAATTTGGAAGCATCAGTAAAAATATATAGCCAATCAGGCCATTTTTTTGCCACTAGGTTATAGAAAGTTCTGTTTGCAGTTGGAGAATTTTTATTAATGTTTAAATTCAGAGTGATTTTAGGATTTATTAATATAGCATCATAGCTGGTTTCAAAATAGGGTAGAATTGGGGATGTAACACAAGGATACTCAATATTTTTTAATCTATTAAGAGATTTAAGAATAGGGGGCCAGCTTTAATTAGACCAATAGGAGTTGTTTACAACTAATAGTAGCAAGGATTCTAGTTTACGATGTAAGGGGTGAGATGATAGTTGTAGAGTTTTTGAGATAAATCTATCAGCTAGAAACTGTCTTCGTAAAGAGAGAGGGGGATCAACACATTCTACTTGTAAGGCATTTTTTGGAGTTGATTTCATTGCGCCTGTGATAACACGTAAACATCTTGTTTGGATAGCTTCACGCCTACTAAGGGACGATTTGTTGCAGGGCACCAGGAGAAAAGAACCATAGTCGAAGTGACTACGGATGATGGCATTGTATAGGATTTTTTGACACATGGGGTGAGAACCCCACCATACGCCAGAGAGAGATCTAAGAATGTTAACACCTTTTTCACATTTGTCACTGATGTAATTAAAGTGAGCAGTAAAATTTTTACTTTGTTAACAACTGGAATAGATTCACCATTATATGAGATATCAATAGTAGGGATAACACGTTTTCTACTAAATGTTATTATTTTGCTTTTAGAAGGTGAAAGAGAGAGGCCATGGTCAGTAAGCCATTGATTAAGATAATATAATCCTCTGTTAAGATGATGGGAGGCCGTTAGAATATCAGGAGCCGTTTCATAGATAGCAAGATCATCTGCATATTGTAATACGTCACAGAAAGACGAAATTGAATGTTCCAGGTCATATGTGTAAATATTGTAAAGAATAGGGCTTGAAACTGAGCCCTGTGGTAGACCCTTCCAAATTGTTCTGGGCGAGCTTAAGATTCTTGAAAGAAAGAAAGAATTTTGATAGATTGTCCCATGAATAGATTGTAAATGAAGTGAACAGTCTTCGCAGGGATGTTTAGATGGAGCATTTTCTGCCTGAGCACCGGAAGGAGAACACTGTCATAGGCAGATGATATATCAAGGAAACAACACACCAAGTATTCATTTTTAGAAAAAGCCAACCTAATATCTGTAGTTAGGATACTCAAACTATCTAATGTGCTTTTCGCTTTTCAAAAACCAAATTGACTTTTTGCAAGGATGTTATTATGTTCCAAAAACCATTCAAGTCTGTTTTTAATTAAATGTTCTAAAATTTTACAAAAAGTAGATGAAAGAGCAATTGGGCGGTATGAAGAAGCTTCTTTGGGATCTTTTCCAGGTTTAAGGATAGGTATAACAATTTGGTTTGACCACGACAGAGGAATATTAGAAGATATGTAGATATTGTTCAGAATTTGGAGAAGAATTAATTTTCCCATAAGACTTAATTTACATAAACATGCATAGGGTATGCCATCTTCTCCTGGAGCAGAGGATTTTAAGCCAGATAACACAGACTGTAGTTCAGACAATGAGAAGATTAACTCATTATTGTTGATGCTAGACGGGACTGGAATCGGTGGACATATTGCATTTTCATTAGGAACAAAAGGAGGAGCTAGCATATCAGAGAAGACTTCTAACCATGATAGAGAGTTATCAGAAATGTTGCTATCAGAAGTAAGAGATCCACGAATTTTTTTTATATTTTTCCAAACTATTGTTACTGGTGTATTAGGGGACAAGGATTCACAAAAATTTTTCCATCCACTTTTTTTCTTTTTGGAAAGAAGTCTCCTTGTTTGAGCAGAGGTTTTTTGAAATAGTATAAAATTATCGGTTGTCATACAGTGATTGTAAAGTTTTTCTGCAGCTTTTCTCCTTTTAATCACAGTGGTGCATTCAGCATCCCACCATGGAGGGGAGGCAAGGTTCTTGCTGTAGGGTTTTTTGATTGGGATAAATAAGTCAGCTGCTTCAGTTATATATTGTACCAATAAAGAGTAAGAAGCTATTGGGTTGGTTGAGGAGTCAACCTGCATTTGGGTAAATTTAGAATCTAAGAATTTAGTGAAATTAGTCCAATCTGCATTTTGGAGCTTATATTTCAGGAGGGGCGTAGTGGAGGGAAAAGGAATAACCGCATAGGGTTTGGTAATAAGAATGGGAAAGTGATCACTTCCATATGTTTGATTAAGAGTTTTCCAAGAAAGCTGAGGGGCTAGACTAGAAGAGCAAGCTGTTAGGTCGACAGCAGACCTAGGGTCTAGTCCTGGATATACTCTATGAGTAGGGGAACCATTGTTAATGATGCAAGCATTGATATCTTCAAAAATTTTAATAAGTTCTGAAGAGAATACATCACAAAAATGTGACCCCCAAGATACATGATGTGAATTAAAATCACCGGTAATAATAAAAGGGGGAGGTAACAAAGAAAAGAGAGAGGATAGTTCTTGAATTAAGTGAGTATTTGGATGAGGGATATATATTGAAATAATGTTGATTCCTGCAATTTTTGCAGCTACAGCATTGATGTTTTGGCTATGAGGAGGGAGTGTAATTTGAGAAAAAGGTAGCAATTTTTTTATGATTAAGCAACAACCACCATAACCATCATTTCTATCTTCACGGAGGCAGGTAAAGCCTTGCAAGCGAAATTTGGAGCCAGGAAGGAACCATGTTTCAGAAATAGAAGCAACCGAGATTGAATGTTTATTTATTAGGAAGATGGGTTCTGATTTTTTAGGGTGCAAGCTTCTACAGTTCCACTGTAGAAGCTCTGACCCTCCCGATGTAGACATGTGCTTTGGATTAAGTGATAATAATGATTGTGATCGTGGTAAAAAAAGACATGCTGAGACTCGAACATATGATCCAATATTATATAAAAAGAATTCTGTAGTTGATTTAACAGCATCAATAAATACTATATATAAACATCCCTGCCTAGAACAAAATCTTAGAATGTATGGGCCAAATGATCAAGGCCCTTTCATTGTCCACATCTGCCGGTCTTCGTCGGACCCTAGATTAGGGCTATCACTTCGACCTATTAAAATAGGTTTATGCTTGTCTAAAAACAATATAGGAAACATTAAAAAAGGAGGAGTCAAAAGTGTTGGTAGAAATCGCATCTCTATTGAATTCTGCTCAGCAGATGAGGCTAACAAATTCCTTAATAATTCATTGCTCGCAAAAGAAAAATTGATTGCAACTATTCCATCTTATAATGTTTCTCGAATGGGTGTCATCCGCGGTGTCCCTGTGGATTGGTCAATGGAAGAACTTGCAGAAGCTATTGAGCTTCCCCCTGGTTGTGGTAAAATCCTAAAAGCTCGCCGTCTTCAGAGAAAAACTTTTACTGAAGGGTCATCATCCCCTATATGGGTTCCTACTCAATCTATTGTTTTGACATTTGAAGGCCAGATACTCCCCAAATACGTATATGCATTCTTCACATCCCTTACTGTTGAAACTTATCCTCCCCACCATCCAGTGCAAACAGTGTTGTCGATTTGGCCACGTAGCTGATCAATGCCGCTCCAAACCACGCTGCTTCCGTTGTGTGCAAGAACATACTGGAGCAAGTTGTTCAGTTCCTGAAAGCGAAGCCATTTGTCTGTTATGCTCCAAAAATCACTTTGCTATTAACAAAAATTGTCCAGAACACCATAGACAGAAATTTATCAAAGTTTTCCTATAATAAAGCGTCAGCCAAAATCCCATCTATTCGTTTGAACAATCTTCAAAAACCATACTCTGAAGTGGCCTCTACTCAGCATTCACCTACTTCTACTACCTCCTTCAACCTCCCCATCATGTCACAGGCATATAGAAAAACCGTTTTCCAATCTCCCCGCCTCATCCCTAGAATCCCCAAAGGATATGACCAACAAGCCCATCAAAGAATAGTTGCAGACTGTCCATCCTCTACTCCAAATGGATGCGCATTATCCAATACACACAATCAAATATCTCCAAATGAAAATCTTGTTGAATGCCTAATTTCTCTCCTCAATAATTTAATTTTGAAAATGTCAGACTCACTACTGAAAGCTATATTGTAGGCTTATGAAAAAAACTATCATCTGACAGTTGTCAATAAATAAAAAGGTATGAATGCAAATTGTGTTTTAGTGGTGAAATCCCCATAAATACACAATAAATAGCTTGTGGTTGGGTGTCCTATCTTTGCTTAAGTAAATTAAGCACAATTGTATAATTATCACTTGTAAGTGGCAAAGCTTTTCCCTCATAAAGGTAGTAGTTATTTCATCATAATTATTACAGCGCTTCACAAGTCCACTGCTGAACATAGGCCTCTCCCAAGGTATGCCACAAAGCACGGGCCTGAGCCACCTGCATCCATCGACTTCTTGCATTTCTTACCAGGTCGTCACTCCAACTAGTGGAGGGACACTACACTTCTCCTGCCGATACGAGGCTGTCACTCGAGAACCTTACTTCTCCACGGTTGTCGGTGCTTCGAGCTATATGGACAGCCCATTGCCACTTCAGCTTACTAATCCTTAGTAGTTAGATAATATAGCTTGACAAACTGTAACAATTACTTATTTTCGTGACTGAGTGAAAAAGATTCAAAAAATTATAGTATATACTCACTTGAGTTCCCGCTAAATGTCCTGTTTGAAACCTCTGGTTTTGATTATTGCTATACCCTGATGATGCATAATTATCAGAGGTCATTGTTTTAAAACGCGCAAGAATGACACAATATTTTCTCCTCAAATTCGACTAATTCCTCATTGTCCGACCAAAAACTGTTTATTAATATCTTAGGCTGAATAATCAGAGAATGACGATGACAGAATTTTTTGACTTTTAAAACTTCGAATTCGGTTTTGTCTAAACACAAAAGTAATTATCGGTATTCGCCATATTTGATTAGATTAGCAATTGTCTTTCATAGATAAATAAATATGTAGCAAGATGTCTTCGAATGTCTTGCGCTATAAGCACAGAACCACAGAGTACCTTTGTATAAGCTGAAACACAGAACACTAATACCCTTAGGCGGGGCTATAAGCGTAGACAGAGAATGCTATAAGCTATAAGCATAGATTACTGACTATGTACTAGAGATGACTATAAGCTTCCTGTATATATTACTCTACTCTATGCTATAAGACTTTTTATTTATTTTTTTTCGCATTTGTACAGTAAGTCATATAGGTACTGGATCATAGAGTACAGTAATATATACAGAAATAGAGAGCCATCTCCTAGGATTTTTTGTCACCCAATATGATAGGTGTCGCCGTCTGGTATCATATCCCTTGAACTAATCTCAATATCATGTTGACTATAAATAGTCATATGTAGTTAAGTATATACGGCTATATATATATATATATATATATATATATATATATATATATATATATATATATATATATATATATATATATTATAGGCGGTTATATTTATATTTTAAGGGATTAGGGTTCAATTAAAGACGTATTATAGATTTCAGTAATATTAACATTTATTTTTGTTATATATATATATTTAACATACACGATGTAAAAGTGTTTATTCCGCAAATACAACACTAAACCAAATTAAATATGTCCACCGGGTTACGGAATGATAAATGAAAGCGTCTATTTCGCACAAGTCTACACAAACATACAATGTGGTTCCAGCATGAAAATCTAAACAGACAACAAGAAACAGAGGGCTAATCCCAACTCAACCAAACTTATTGTAGCAACAACCGAAAATCACTTATAACGGCGCCTCTAGACGTTGGCCAACACAGTGGCGAATGTAGTGGCCAATAGCATTGGCCAACGTGTAGACGGGGTGTTTGGGCTTCATTGGTATGTATTGGAACGATGGCGCGCAAGTTGGCGCGAGATCCGTGTGGTGTCGGTTTTTTACAAAAGATCAAAAGATTGTTGGCAGAGTTTGGTCGCCGCGTCCACACGTTGGCCGCGCGTTTAGTTTGCTACAAGCTCCCAGAGTGATTACACGCATCTGATTTAAATTTTATATTCAAGCTTTGTAGGGTGGATGCCCCAATTACCAGGCTTTTAGTGCCAATTTCAACTTTAAACATTCCTACTACTTTAATTAGCGCGATTTAATTATTATTGAACATTTGTTTTAATCAATAAGCTATTTATTAAAAAAAATTAACGTTTTTTCACAGATTATTACGAGAACAATATTAAAATGAAAAAAAAAATGAAGCACGTCGTTTATACGTGGTAGAATCATGCAATTATATTAGAAGTATAGTTGCAGCACGAAGGTCGGATCGACCGGGGAAGGGCCGATATTCTCTCACAGAATATCGGCGTCAAAATAGTAGCTTAATGATGCTGTGTTTCGTATAGTGAGTCTAGAGAACCAGAGACCCTTTTTAAAGGAAACGAGGCATTTCATCTTAGACCCCACGGGTGATAACGCATCTGCATTTTGATTCGTAATTGAGGATAGACGTAGATGTCTGTGGGCCACAATAACCACTTACCATCAGGTGAACTGTGTGCTCGTTTGTCACCCTATCCTATAAAAAACGTCAATTTCTTATAATTTAATCGTGCAAGTTTTCAAATCATCATCATCATTACATCTCTTCACAAGTCCACTACTGAACATCCTCCTCCACAGACTGCCGCAAAGCATGGTCCTGAGCCACTTTGCTCATCATGAGTTTTTCATTTATGTTCTAAGTTATAATTAGTACCTATTATTAAATCAGTGTTAATTATATTTATTGCTATTGTTCTTGTCTTTCTCAAAAAATAATTAAATTACCAAATAAATTATAAGGTGTTTTTTATATACATCAAATGTCTGATAGAAATGCAAGTACATATTTTGCTAAACTTTAAAATCAAAACACAACTTTAAAACATAGACTAATCGATTATAACTCCTTTAACTTTAAAATAAGTTAAGTTCTTATTAATGGTATTTATTCCAGTTTATGATGCATGTAAAGAATAAATAAAGCTAATCGTATATCTATTTACAGCTTCATTAATATCCACTATTATTTTATAATTCTTTTATAAAAACGTTAACCCCACACTAGGATTTTCTCCCGTATCGCGGAGGCAGTTTACAAACATAAATTGTACAAGGACACACATCCAGACCCGAAACAATTATTTGTAGGACATACAAATACTTGTTCCGTGCGGGATCAAACCCGCGGCGCCCTGCACAGCCACTCATTGCTGAGCCACTGCGCCACGGTGCTTATAAATTCGTCCGCACATTGGCCCGAACCGAAGTAAACTGAACAACCTTCCAACGTGTGGACGCCGTCACCAACTCTCGGCCAATATATTCGCCACTGTGTTGGCCAACGTGTAGAGGCGACATAAACTATAATAAAACAACAACTTGCTCAGACGCGCTAGTAGCTACCGGGCCGGTAGCTACTAGCCATTATGATTATGTCATATAAAGTTGCTACTTGCCAGTTCGAGAATAACCAGAATCGGTGTAGTCGCCATCTAGCGCGCCTTTTAGAAACTAATGTTCGAAAGTTTATGCGGACAATGTATAAGATGGCATTAGTGTCTTTGCAAATTATTGGACCCCAACCTAAAGTATGGAAGTGTACCCCCCCCCTGTACTGGATTATTATATAAACCAAATTCTGTTTTTATTACTCTACTCCACAAACTAATAAGAGTACCTCTACTCTATGGCTAGCACCATAAACGTGAAAGGACGATAACGAATTTTTAGGTTATACAATAATCTTTATGCCTTTTTATCACATTTAGATAAAAATTTTAATTGTTCTAAGAACTGAACTGAACAAGATTCACCAATCTTAAGCTCACAAAACACTTTCTCACTTAAACCAACTTGTAAACTCCTTAAATCGCTACGCTGTTAAAGTTGATTTTTAAGTTTTGTAAGTTAAAAAAACCGGCACGGAGAAAGAAACAAACAATCACACCGCTCTATCTCATTTCTATGCAAGACGTATGCATAAATCTATCTTTTTCGTGTGCGAATGCGAAAGAAGGCGTCAATTTGTCTATAGGTTTCTCTGTCTACGACCATAATTCATTTTTTAATTAACTGGCTTTATGGCTCTGGGTTCTAGCCCTTCTGAGCCTCATAGCAATCAATATTGGTTATTATCATAGATTTGTATATACTAATTGTTATAAAAAGATACTCTAGTATGGAGTGTAGAGCACAAACTAATTAAAAGTACTAAAGTGTAAAGGTAAAGAGAACAGACTGTGCTGTGTGTCTAGCTCTAGTATATACACAGTAATCTATGAGATTATGTATCTCCTACGCGGGCCCCGTCTTTGCCCTCGCAAACCCTAATACTATTAATGAACTCCAAATAGTTCAAAACCTCTTCTGTCGTCGAGCTGCGAACGCACCTTGGTACGTCCGTAATGCCGACCTTCATCGGGACTTAGAGCTCCCAACAATTCAACAATTTCTTAAAAAACTCTCTGAGAACTTCTTCAAAGCCTCAGAGTCGCACCCAAACCAATTAATTCGCGAGGCAGCTACCTATGCAGCCCCACCCCCCTCTCGCTATCGAGTCCGCAGGCCGAGAAACTCCCTCTCGGACCCGCCTAATAAACTGACAAAGGACCTGAACTGCCTCCTGGCGGCTCAGGCCAACTCTAATTAAATTAAATTATTGTATTAACTAATATTAATTTGCCTTCGTAGGCACTCCCTCAGCGGCTCGTAGCCGCCTGCGCCCTCTTTTCCCAAAAGGGGGTCGCTCACGATAAGGCACAATACAGCTTAATCAGCCGGCTGCCTGTCCCCAAAGGCGGTTTTTAGAGGGTATCGCTTAGGTTCCCCGGTAGGACAGTGAGTCCCTCATAACCATGATAGACCGGCTATCGTGGTATGCGTAATGCATTTTCCGCCTCCCTACGTATAGGGTAGCCCTTTAATTGCTTCGGGCGCAAAAAAAAAAGATTATGTATCAAAAAGTGTCCGTAGAAAACTTAGACCATTAAACCCAATAGACTCGCCTCGCTTGATTATTTCTCTATGCGCAAGTATTGGATTTAAAAATCTGGTGCGTTTATAAAAACTGTGTACGGAATCGATTACAAGAATCGTTTTCATCGTTGTAGGTGCTCTTTAAAAAATTCCGATTTGTGCAGTCAATTTGTGCAAAAAAAGTCTTATACTTCAAATTTAGAAAAAGTTGGAGTAACGTTTCACATGTAAATGTTTTTATTGTGATATATTATGCTTTCTTTCTCTTATAATCATTTATAATAATATCATATATAATAATCGAGAACTATACCAATAAGTTAATCGAGTACATAATATTTCATAAACATTGTAGTGATAATCGAAATGTAACAAGCACACTCCCCACGAGATTAGTTATATATTTTTTCAGTTCAGTTTGCGATCATAACCATTACATCAGATTTGATAGACCACAAATCCTTGCCAAAGAACATCGATTCCTACCAAGGTGGCGAATTGGTTATTGCCCAAGTTCGAATCAGGTATTCTTTATGCGATTGAACCTACACGTAGGACACGTATATATCCTTACATTCTGTATTAGTGAATAACTGTTACCAAATATCTCTTTGTCGGAACCTCTTGTCCCTGAAGAACCTCCAACCACCCCTTATAGCTCTCCCGTAGGCTCCACATCTCGGTAATGTTTCAACAATATGAAATTCAGTGAGATATAATATATAACACTTACCAATATCTCCTTGAACAACTCTTGCTGGAGAGTAGAGTCTCCTTCGAACCACACCTTCAAAACTGACTCTTAATTAAAGTTTAGGCGTTATAACATACAACAGATAATATATTTCACTATATATTTGTAATCTTACAACACATTAGAATAACGAACCATTGACTGTTATAATATTATATTCATTATCGTTAGAAAGCGTCATCTGTTTACGTTTACGGTCCAGCCGTCGGCCGAAACCCGAAACGCGGTACCACAATGGGAGTCAATAAAATACTACATTCATTATGCCTAAAGGATTGCGTATAGCTTACACTAATTTAAACTCTAAGCTAACTTAATAAGAGCTTATTTTACTAACACTAAATTATAACGGTAAACAAAAATATATTGTTTCGTTGATTGCTAGCTGTTGCCTGTTGTGCCTGTTATTTAATTTTTTTTAGCTTTTTTTGTTAGCTGTCTGCCTGAGATGACAATGACACTGTTATCTGTTAAATTATATACGTAATGTTTTGATAGCAGGTCCCCATATTACGTTAAAAAGCTATTGTTGTTTTTGTTTATTTTTCGTTAAGTTTTATTCCTAAAGTAATTTTAAATATTTAGTGTAATATAGATAGGATTTAGCGTACTGCATGTAAAATTGTATAATAATGTCGCTTCAGCGTAACGCAGCCATTTGGTACTATATATTTTATAGTCCAAAGTGTAGATGAAAAAAAAATTTTTAAAGCTTCACCAAAGTTAAGCAAAGACACAAGGAGTGTATGAAGAGATTTGCCGTTCGGATTTAATATCGGATAGACGCACAAGGTTTACGTCGTCAAAAGTAAACCAAATAATGTTTTTGAATAGTAACTGAAAAAAATGTAAATAATTATAACTAAAACTTTGACCTTGATATAAAAATTTACATAACATCAATGAGCTTCTAACTACGCCTAAATGAGTTATTTTTCTTAAAATGTTTGAAAATATAAGTAAATAATTATAACAGATACAATAATTACACAGCTTAACATACATTCACACAGTCCTAAGCTTGTAAAAAGTAGGAAAGGAAGTTCATTGAACTTAACATACATATTTTAAATGATTATCTTTTAAAACATGAAAAATTCAAATGATGCTAATAAAACATAAAAATATTTTTTTTGTCTTCATATAATATTTATAATCGTAATAATCTTTCATCGTAATATTTATAATCTTTATAACAACTGTTCGCGACGGCCTAACAACCTTAAGAAACAAAGTGATAAAGAATATTGTTTTATGTATTAATAGTGAAATTACCAAGAAAACTGAGTGAAAACGTGTATTAATATAGTTGTTTAACATATTTATAACTCTTAGTATGTTTGTATAGAATGTCGTTTTGATAACAAGTAATATAAACAACTTTTATTATATACCAAAAAATCGACCAATCACAGCGCGTCTTGTCGTAGTACTCTCTAGAAGTTTTTTAATTAACTGCGTAATAGTTTATACCAAAAATAATGAAAATAATTTTATGTTCTAAAAGAGTTATAAATATGATATTTAATTAGCATATGGCTTATAGATTAAAGAAGTATAGGAATATTTTTTTATAATTAAACGCATTTCGTAGTTATAGAAAAATTAAAGAATTAAAATACCCAAATATTATGAAAATTTGGGACATTTCGTTTAATAACTTTTTACAATGTTAATGTTTTTAGTAACCTTTATGATATAATAATAAAGTACCAGACTACCGATTTAATGATATATAGCATATTAGTGTAGTAATTAATTTTGTATAGAGAATATTGCAATTTATGCCATTTGTATAGTGAAATGTTTATGCAATAAAGAGGCAAAACGGAAAATGGCAAGCGGCTCACTGTAAAGTATTGCTAAAGTCTACCTTAGGGGCTCGGGACCCAGTATCAGTAGTAGTGTGAAGAACTACCAGTGACAAGTGAAGTGAAGTGAGTGGTATCCGGTGGTAGCTGAAGTGACTAGTAGCAGTATATAGTGAATAGTGAAAGTGTTAGCTAGCCGAAAAAGGTCGTAACTGATATTCGCAGTTACACATAGTGAAAGTGTTAGCTAGCCGAAAAAGGTCGTAACTGATATTCGCAGTTACACATAGTGAAAGTGTTAGCTAGCCTAAAAAGGTCGTAACTGATATTCGCAGTTACATATAGTGAAAGTGGTAACTGATATCCGCAGTTACACAAGTGATAAAATCAACTAGTTTAGTTGATAATAGCTGCTAGTCAGTAGTGTTAGAAAACCAGCTACTACCAATAGATATTTGATACCACCGTACAATTTAAAGAAATTTTTTGAAATATACAGTGAACAACCGTAGTTTAACAACCGTGATAAATAGTTATAAAATTTCGCGATTAATCAATAAGTTGAACATTGAGTTATACAACACTAGAGGAGCAAACCACATTACCGCGCGTCGAAAAAAGTGTAACCACTATCCAAACGCGACGACGTAGCTTCGAAACTAATAACAACTTTAAATAAACATATATCTATCTCACTTACACAAGTTGCGAAAACAATATCCTCGCTATTTTCGTTCGCGAGATTAGATAAAGATAGACACATGCAAACATGCAATAGCGGGTTGGTGTGGCTTACTATATGAAATTTTACCTAAAATACGCAATAAAAATGAGTTTTTTTAAGCTGCAGTTAATTGTTTTTATATTGAAAAAGTATATTTTATTTTAAAATCTTTATTGCGTCCCCTTAGAAAAAAGGATAAAAAGCTTATTAGATGAATAAAAGTAAACATAATGATGAAATAAAATGTATTTTTATTGTACTAATAAATCAAACAATATAAAATAGCTAATAAAATTTAATTAATATAAAATTTATACGAAATTATAATTAATATAAAATTATTAATATAAAACGAGTAGGTAATAAAATATATTCAATAGGTTAATTCACGAATAACCTAAAATAAGAATAATTAATTATTTTGTATGAAAGTTAAAACGTAGTTTTTATTATAATTTCCAAAATATTTAAAATCAGAGGTAATAAATTAACTTACTTCATTAATTATATAGTCTCCCATTAATGTAGAATAATCACAAATGCGGAAAAGTGGCAACATTGAACCTAAATGGCAATATTCGATAATTTTATTTAATTATTTGAGGTTTTTTACGTTTATATGAAAACAAGAACTAAAAATTATGTGTTGAAAGTGATTCTGCTTGATTTATTACGTTTTTGTGACCTTGAATAGCATTCTTTCACTATGCATTTACCAATTTTTTGTCGCGGCTCAACTCTGTCGGCGTCACATTGAACACTGAACTGACGTTAGCTATGTATATGGCTGTGGCCATATGTGCAGTGGTAACGCTTTGGCGCGGTTATTACTGATCTAGTGTAATATATAAATCAATGAAGTTGAACCGCTGGCCACTACCTTGCTATTTGTATTTGTTAATCGTGCATTTTGATTTTAACTACAGTCCACAATATTTCAGCGGCACCAACAAAGACGGCGGTGAGAGTACCCACCGGAACCTATAGGTGTAGGACGTGAGCGACTCGCGAAGTATCTTCGACAACATTTACTCCGGAGAGTTTCGCCCGTCCGGCACAACAACATACAACAAAACGCTAACACAGCCGACAACTGAACTAATCGCGTGTACAATGTAATATTTAAAACTGTTTTAATATATTATAACAGTTTAAAACAACAGTTAGAAAAATATATTACAACAACATAACGAATTAGAAAAATATAACAGTTTCGCCCACCTTTGCTCTTAATTCGACACTAACATTTAAGCATTTAAGTCACTTCCCCCTCTCTCAACCAGTGTTGCTCTCTTAGCAATATTAATTCTGCCCATATTTAAATCGCGTTCGTGACACCAGTGTTGCCCTCTTAGCAATATTAATTCTGCCCATATTTAAATCGCGTTCGCGACACTCCCGAGAGTGAAAGGAAACATGTATGTTATTTGATAACATCCTTTTATTATCATTCAAATAACAAAAAAATCACTTATTGCTAAATTATAAATTTTAATCTGTCATCAAAAATGAACTCTTATTATTACGATTGTTTAGAAAGGAGGTCTCTAGACCAAACTGATATTAATTCCCTAGCAATTTCCGCGGCTGATCTACTACTTCTCCTATTTTGTCTTTCTTCATCCGAGCTTCCTTTACTAAGGATACCATCCTCACAACCTTCTAATTCTTTATCGATGACTAATTTGTTAATAAACCTGTCTGATGTATGCACACCTTTCTTGCAGTCAATTTCAAGAGGGTAAAGATATGCTACAGACCTATTATATTCCTTGTCCCCAACTCTAACTGATGCTACCCTAACTTCTCCTTCTTTACTTCTATATAAGGTTTAAAAATACAATCTTACCAGTTTTCCATGTACTTCTGTTGTTATTGTCTCCCTTAATCTGCACTATGTCCCTATTTCAGAGTTTTTCTTTGACACTATGCGTGGTTGCTTATTCATATGCTGTGTTCTTTCTCTTAACATACTCAGGTACTGGTTACTAAACATTTTTTTATAAATTCTTCAAATAACCTTTGTCCTGTTCGCCATCCTTCTATCAAAGACACTGGTGGAGCGTCGAGCCTAAGGTTTCCGAAGTCTAATTCCCCGGTTGAACCTTAAACCTATTACGCGAGATATTAATCAAAGTGGACTGTATCTTCGAAATGTTTCTACGCTTATATAACGACGACTATAGCGCGCGGTACAATGCACTTGCTCTTCCCTAAAATGAACTATTATTTGCCAAATCGATGAAAGGAATCCTGCTTGATTAGGAGAAAAACAAAATTGGAGCGGGTTAAAACACAATTATATCAAGCAGGCAATATTATTAGGAATATTCACTCATCGGGGTGTTTCTTCTATGCTGTTGGGCACTATAGCTGCGACTTCTGTAACTTCTTCTAGAACTATTTTTCACACGGGGTGAGGCGGGTTTCCTGGAGCTCGACTGCTTCCAGGCTAAAGCGGTTCTACTAGCGGTGTGGTTCCAACAACGAGCGCTGCGGGAAGAGGGTGCGCGTCGGTCGCGCGTGCCTTTTATACCTTCGGTTGCGATGATTACGTGATATTCTAGAATCATCTTCTTTCCCCTCCCACCCCACCACCCCGATGTGTCGATAGGAGGGTAGGAATGATATCGTTTGGAAAGGGATAAGCGATTTGGCAGCCTACCGTCAAAATAAATAAATACGAATGGTTTTCCGCGCAACCATCTCCCCCGCCCTTGAAGGATTTCCTTCAAAAAATAACTAAAACAACTAGAGCTAAGATCAAACTAACAAAATAACTAACTAACGCTAAGATTACCTAAATTCAACTACAATTTCTAATCTAGAAAGCTAATTTAAATTATGGAAGAGGCAGGGGGCACAAACGGACAACAGGACGCAGGTAAGACCCAACCGTGGTCTTAACGCGAGCTACCCTAATTACTCCATCGGAATTGGGAAAGATCTCTTCGACAATTCCTAACGGCCAGTGGAGAGGCGGCGTATTCTCTTTGGTGAGCACAACTACAGTTCCTACAGCTAAAGGCTCAGTTGCTGTGTTCCATTTTTGCCGAGACTGCAAAGTATGCAAGTATTCCATCCTCCATCGTTTCCAAAACGATTGCACTAACCGGTCTAATAATTTGTGGCGTGCGGAAATGCTAAGTCTGTTCTCATCCATATCTACGGCGGGCAAATACTTTAAAGGCGTTAAATTTAAAAAATGTGCTGGAGTTAGAGCCAGCGGTTCCGAGGGGTCACTAGACAACGTACGACAAAGTGGGCGGCTATTCATTACGCATTCAATTTGAGCGAGCACCGTACATAGCTCTTCGAAGGACAAAATTTGATCTCCTATTACTCGGTATAAGTGACTCTTTAGACTCTTAATATTAGTCTCCCAATTGCCCCCAAAATGACTCGCGGCTGGGACGTTCAGAGACCACTCAATGCGGTTCTCGGCTAGAATGTGAGCGAACTCCGAATTATAATACTTGCTAGCTAAGAGCTCATGTAGTTCTGATAAAATACGTTTTGTACCGACGTAGTTCGTACCGTTATCCGAATATAATTTACTTACAGGGCCACGGCGGGATAGAAATCTTTTAAATGCACCCATAAAGCCTGCTGTGCTTAGATCACCAACGAGTTCTATATGCACCCCTCTAGTAATTAGACATACGAAAATGCAGACGTAAGCCTTTGTGGATCTTATACCACGCCCGCGAGTGAGCGTGACCTTAAACGGACCAGCGAAATCAGACCCGGTGTGCGTAAAGGACTTTACTGATTGTATTACTCTACAAGATTTAAGTTCCGCCATTTCCGGAAATGACGGCTTGGGGCGTGCCCGAAAGCAAGCTATACATCTGTGCACCCGATTGCGTATTAAACTACGTGCAGAAAGAATCCAATAATTCTGACGCAAGATCGACATCAGCAAGTCGGGGCCAGCGTGCGAATTCAATTTATGATGGTAATCGACTAATAAATTCATGATATGGTCTTTGCGCGGTAAAACTATAGGGTGCTGTTGGTCGAAACTCAACTGCGAGTTGGACAAGCGTCCACCTACCCTTACAATCCCATCCTGTAAAAATGGCTTAAGGCGTTGAAAGGCGCGACTACAAGCTCTATTCGATTGTAATCTTGTAATTTCTTCAGAGAAGTGTGCACGTTGAAGTTCACGTAATACTAGCGACTCGGCATAGTTGTATTCGGACGCTAAGACATACGAACGTCGCGGTAAAAGCTTCGCGAATCGACAAACGTAAATTACGCTACGCAATAATTTCGACCAAGAGGACAAGCGGTTCGTCAAAGCAATGATTGGAGAAACCTCGCTCGAAACGTTCGCCACTAGAGCGTGTCTCTTCTCTTACGGCGGTTGTGACACTGACGAAGGTTCGAAATCGGTTATTGGCCATTGCGAGGGATCCAAGTGAACCCAAGAAGGTCCGTGGAACCAAAGCGGGTGGTCCATTATTTGTATCGGGGTGAGTCCACGGGATAGACAATCGTCAGGGTTTTCCGTACCGGACACGTGATAAAAGTTCCGCGTTTCTAACTCGTCTTGGATCTTGGCCACTCGGTTCGCGACAAACGTATCCCAACGGTGGGGTGAAGAATGAACCTAGCATAATGCGACGGTGGAGTCGGAAAAGGCAAATATCCTTTCTATGTGAACTCTATCCCTACATGCGCTGATAACTGCGGTAATAAGCTTGGTGAGTACTAATATTGCGCAAAGCTCTAAGCGCGCCAGAGAGACAACCTTACGGGGGGAGACTCTCGACTTAGAACTAATGAGGCTAATCGAATTTCTACCATTATTCTGAACGTGGAAATATACAACGCCCCCCGTAAGCCTTCTCGCTGGCGTCTGCAAACCCAACGACCGTTATGACGCTATTTCTATCGACGTTTATATGACGCGGTATTTTAATTTCTCTTAGTAGAGGAAGTTCCTCCCTAAAATGCTGCCACAACCGAACAATGCTGTCAGGCGGCGAATCATCCCAATCGCATTCAAATAACCAAAGTTGTTTAATCAAAAGCTTAGCGTATAATACCACCGGAGCTACGAAACCCATGACGTCCCATAATCTAGCAACGCATGACAGTATTGTGCGCTTTGTGCATTTCTCTACGGGCGGATTTACCTTAAGGCTAAACACGTCGGACTCTGGTGACCATCACAGACCGAGCACCTTGTGTGTATCAGAATCGTCGAATTCGTTTATCGCCGAAAGACGGTGTGATAGTGGGATTGTATCTAAAACCGGACGCGAATTACTAGTCCACTTCACAAGATCGAATTGACCCGATTTCATGAGCCTTATAACCTCGGCGGTGGTTAGGATGGCCTCCTCCACGCTATCGACCGAGTATACAAAATCATCCATATATAAACCGCTCTCAATTGCCCTCTTAGCTTTAGGGTAAGAGGGACCTTAATCGTGGGTGAGCTGTTTCACCGTGCGTAACGCATGAAATGGGCTCGACTTTAAACCAAAACAAACGCGGTTAAATTCCAACACCATTAGGGGTTCCTTTGGGTTGAAACGATATAAAATGCGTTGGAATCCACGGTCGCATTCACGGACCCCTATGCAAAGAAACATTTGGCGAATATCGGCGGATAGTGCTATACTAAACAAACGAAAAGTGGCTATTATATTAAATAAACTGCCCTGTAAATTTTGCCCACTATAGAGGATATCGTTAAGCGACAGGTGAGTGCTAGTTTTAGCACTAGCGTCGAGCACTATACGTAACTTAGATGTAAGTTTGTCCTCCCTAATGACCCCGTGGTGTGATATGAAATACGACGGTGTGTCTTCGTAGTTATCTAATTTCGAAGCCACGAGTGATATGTAACCTTCTCTTATATATTCGTTAATGACGCCGTCATAAGCTTCTTTTAACTGGGGTGAAGCGAGCATCCTACGCTCCAAGCTGTAGAAACGTTTTTCCGCCATTTGACGCGAATCGCCGAGAGATAAAACATCTCCTTTAAAACGTAGCGCTACACTATATCTACCGTCGCGATCACGAACGGTCGTGCAGACGTAAATTTTCTCGCATAATCTGTCATCTGAGCTAGCTATGGGTGGGACGTTCACCTCCTCCATCTCCTAAAATTTGCGGACTAACGACTCGAGCGGTTCGACAGCCATACCACAATATGAGGTTGCCGAAATACTATCTATGATGGGGGCGGAGCCAACGATGACATAGCCCAATACGGTTTCCAGTGCGTAAGGCGCGGTATGCGAGGAGTTGCCCCTGACCTTATTGTTTAACAAAAGATGAGGGAAAAGCGATGCTCCAATGAGCATGTCTATGTTTCCAGGAACGTCGTAAGTGTCGTCCGCTAGAGTCAAATTTTTAAATTCAATCATTGCCGAGGTGTCAACCGAAACGGTTGGCAGCCGTTCAGTGACCCTATCCACTACTAGTGCATTTATATCAAAGTTAACATTACGATCTATCCGAGAATAAAATTTTAAATTTATATCCCTGGATAGCTTTACTAGTACCTCCGATGCCTTTGACTACAGGACATGAAAATGACCTATTTATTACTAAGCTAAGCGCTGACAACATTGTCGCGTTATAAAGCTATTTTGGGCTCCGCTGTCCAGCAGTGCACGGACGCTTTGTTCGTTTCCACGCGAATCCCTAACCAATATATGCGCCGTACCCAGTAACACGGTTGAAGGAGGTTGTGCTCCCATATTTGCCAATGAGCACAAAGCGACATCACCAGGTCGACCGCTAGAATCGTTGACTTTATTAGGGGTGAATTCCTTATCCGCTTTACTTGACGCCGCTATGTTGCTATTTTCAAAATGTAATAGCGTGTGATGTTTCCCGGCGCACTTGCTACATACGGAACTCGAATTGCATTTTGCAACTAAATACTTATCACTTAAGCAGTTCAAACATAGGTTGTTTGTCTTTACTAATTTATAACGTTCGCTTGTGAATATTTACGAAAAGTCGCACAATTATATAAATTACCGTGTTTATCTTTACATACGATGCAAGCATGCTGAAGTGATGCTGACGTAACGGTTACGTAAGTTAACGACCCTGCTATTTTAGATGGTTGAGTCTGTCTACGGTCGACGCACCTTTTAATCTCCTGTTTAACGTTCGGAGAGCGCTGCATCACCTTTATTTGATCTCGCACGAACGATGCTAATGAATGAAAGGAAGGCATCTCCGAGCTACGATGCTCCATTTCAAACGCACGCACGGTGTCGGGGTCTAATTTATTTAGTGCAATATGGAGAAACACCACGTCGATAAGGTCATTAAATTTCAAATTCTTAAGTGCAGCCACCGATGCCACAAATTTATCTAAAAACTGCTCTAAGCCGTTGATGTTCGCGGATGATATAGGTTTAAGATCGAATATCTGGTTCAAATATTCGGAAGCTAACATTCTCCTATCTTCATATTTAGTTTTAAGCGTTTCGAATATTAACAAGTAATTGTTTGCTGTAGGTGTAAAACCCGAGCAAATTGACTGTGCCCTGCCACTAAGTTTACTAATTAAATAATATAATTTTTCAGCGTCCGATAACGATGGGTTATTGTGTATATTGTTTTGAAAACTACTGAAGAAGAAGGGCCATGTCTTAATATCACCATTGAATACCGGAATATCTATTGGCGGCAACCTAATTGAGTCACGTGGACGTACCTGTATTTCCGGCTTTGCTTCGTTTTGAGATGGAGATTGTAAGTGTTTCGCAGTTCTTTTCACGCGACACAACATATCTTCAAATGCTAGAAGCGGTTGGTAGTTCACTATGTATTTCGGGTCGATTTGTAATTCCAAATGATTAATTTGGTCTAATATTCTTTCGTAATCCGTCCGCAAAGAAACCACCGTTTCAATTTCATTCAAAAAAGTTTCCCGCACTGCTTCTACATTAATGTTCTTTATGTGATCACTAATACTTTGTATACGTGAAAAAAGTATGTCCCTCTTGGCATAAAGCGTTTTAATTTTAATTTCATTTCCACTAACTGCCATTTTAAATTATTATAATAAAGTTATATTAATCACAATTAATCTCACAACGCACAAATAATTGAGGATGGACACTCGGTATGCCGTATTACGTAATTAAATCGAACACCTGTTACAGCGAGTCGAGGTGACGCGTTGCTCGCCAAACTCAATATTTTTAACAAAATTGTCGGTTAAGCGTACCAAACGGTTGCGATTACACTGTTTCAATTATTTAAGCGACTAATAAGCTTTAAATTTAAACCAAATACAAACACTATTTAAATGAATAATTCTGTTTGCGAGTACCTAACCAAAATTTAAATTTAAACGAACACTATTTAAGACTATTCCATAAATTAGAATGAATTATCCAAATAATTAATTTAATAATTCGACCAGAAAATGGTTGAACGACTACTAAACACCAGTCCAAATCCTGCCGAAGGACCATAAAATGGTGGAGCGTCGAGCCTAAGGTTGCCGAAGTCTAATTCCCCGGTCGCACCTTAAACCTATTACGCGAGATATTAATCAAAGTGGACTGTATCTTCGAAATGCTTCTACGCTTATATAACGACGACTATAGCGCGCGGTACAATGCACTCGCTCTTCCCTAAAACGAACTATTATTTGCCAAATCTCTCATATGTTTGAAAAGATTCGACAATTTATACATTTTAATGACAATTTGCAAAACTTGCCTCACGAACATCCGAAATTCGACAGACTGTTCAAACTTAGACCAGTTGTACAAAAATTAAACCAATCTTTTTCTGAAATCCCTTTAGAACAATATCTTTGCGTCGATGAGCAAATATGCTCTACGAAAGCTAGAAATAACTTGAAAAGATATAACCCGAAAAAGCCTCACAAATGGGGTTATAAGATTTACGTTCTCAGTGGAGTATCTGGATTTGCGTATAAAATCGAACCCGAAACTGGCTCAGAAAATGTGGTACTGCCCAACGAACCTGATCTTGGTGCTTCCTCAAATGTTATCGTGCGTCTATCAAGAGAAATACCTCGCAACCATAATTACAGATTATATTTTGACAATTACTTTACAAGCTTGCCACTGCTAGAATACTTGTCACAAAACGGTATACTGAGTCTTGGTACAATACGCCGAAACAGGATTCCAGATTGCAAATTACCTACAGACAAAGAAATATCCAAAAAAGACAGAGGCTATTCTGTTGAGTATGTTGCTAATGTCAACGGTGTGGATGTAGCAACCGTAGCCTGGAAAGTTAACAAAGTAGTAAATTTAGCATCCAGTTTTGTCGGAGAAATGCCAAAAGCACAGGTGAGGAGGTATGACAAGAAGACCAAGCAGTACATAACAATTGATCGTCCAAATATTGTTGGAGAATATAATCGCCACATGGGTGGCGTAGACCTTATTGATAGCATCATGGGATGCTACAAAATACGGCTTCGTAGCAAAAGGTGGCAGGTTAGAATGTTTCATCATTTATTGGACTTGAGTATGGCAAACGCATGGCTTCTTTACAAAAGAATTCATAAGGCTAAGGGATTGCAGGAAAAACATTTGAACTCGGCTGATTTTCGGCTTCAAGTTGCTACAACTTTATGTAAGCTTAGTGTACCATCGAAGATAAAGAACCGTCGATCTATCGAAAACGAACTTCAATCAAAACGACACAAAGGTCCAGCACAACATGTTCCTCCAGTGGCAATCAGGCAGGATCAGACAGGACACTGGCCTGTTTGGACAGAAAAGAGTGTGGCGTTGCTTTGTGCTACCTTTCACCTAAGTTACCTTTATGATGCAGTGTGACATTTATGTCACACTCCCTTTAAATTTGATTTTCTCAAATAAATAAAAATAAAAAGATTTTTCCCGGAACATGTGTATATTTATTTGTTTCAATTAACATTTTTCACCACTTAGTTTTAAAATTGGATATCTTGCCCTACAGAGGGTTATATATTTTTTATAGTCTCAGTGTTAATTCTATTAATTAAACTTGCCAATCTTTCTAATTACAATCTATAATTAGAAGGTAGTTGTAGAGGATACTGTACCCAGGGCCACTTAATGTATCTATTATTTTTGAATGACACCGAATCATTGAATAGTTTGATAGCTTCCTCCTCACTCGCAGTTTTTGCAGAGTCTTTAATACCGATTGATTCTAAATCCCACAATTGGTTTAAATCAACCTCCTTGTTGAAGATAAATAAATATTATCTACGGCCTTTTTAGGTTTTTTTATATCTTGTGACTTGTTGTCATGGTTACGCAAATAACAAGAAAAATGTAAGACTAGTTTTTCGTAATAAGTATATTTTTGTTAGAAGATTAAATGTTTCAAGTCTAAGAAATCTTCTTATTTCAATGTGAGGAGTTACATACAACGGTCATACAGAAGCTCCCCACATAATGGCGACCGTGAAAGCGGATAGACCTGGACAAAGCGAACTCGACGCTATGAGGCGTAAAAGGGCATACACACGTCGAGTATTCATCAGGTCAGTGCGAGAGATAGAGGAGTCGAATGATATTGAGCAGATGACTGTCGAATTTCAGTATCTTGTAGAGAAATTGGAAGAGTTAAAATCTTTTGACAGTCAAATAAAAAATATGACGATCGATTCTTGCACGGATGAGCAATTTGATGAAGAATGTGACGAATGCGAATCGTATTTAAGGAAGTATTATGCAGTAAAAGTTACGATTAAAAAATTACGAAAGAAATGTGATAGAGCAAATACATCTTCAGCGGCTACTGACGGATCTCATCAGAAGAGAAACATAAAGCTACCGAATATCGAGCTCATAAAATTCGATGACAATCCGAAGACGTGGTTATCTTTCTGGGGACAGTTCAAAAAGATACACGAGGACGAGACTCTTGAACCAGAAGATAAGTTCCAGTATCTCATACAGGCTATGAAGGAGGGGTCCAAAAGCAGAGAGCTCGTAACTAGCTACCCTCCGTCTGGCAAGAATTACCCAAGAGCGCTGGAGCAGCTACAGGGACGATTTGCTCGAGAAGGTATCCTCATCGAGACGTATGTGAGAGAGCTGCTAGGTCTCGTATTATGTTAGGCTTGGGGACAACATATGGATATAAGATCACTTTACGACCAGTTGATGACCATTTGCACGCTTTAGAGTCACTCAAAGTAACAACGGAAAAGTACGGAGCGATGTTGTATCCATTAGTCGAATCAGCTTTACCTGAAATTATTTTAATTGTTTGGAATCGAACTAGAATTGTAAACGATGTTGGTCAATTAACGCAACTTTTAGAGTTCTTAAAACGAGAAGCCGAGGCTGAGGAACACATTAAATTGACGCGCGCTAACTTTAATACTTATAGTTCTTCCAGCAGTGTTGATGTGCCGCCGACAGCAGCTTGCATCGTTTCGAAAGAGGAGACAAGTTCCAGTAAAACAGGTAATGACTTTTGCTATTTTTGTGATAATACGTCTCATTCGATTCTTCAATGTAATAAAGGGCTCAAAATGTCTTTAGATGAAAAGAGAGCCGCTGTCAAAGATAAGAGGGGTTGTTTAATTTGTTTACGTAAAGGTCACGTAGCTAAGCACTGCAAGACGTTTTTAAAATGTATGGCCTGCGGTAAACGTCATGTAGTGATATTTTGTCCGGACCTTCATAGGGATAAACAAAAGGAACCCAAAGAAGCGACAGCACTTTTCTCTAGAAAAGGCGGAAATATTTTATTACAGACTTTATTTTAGAGGTTTCACATGAGGGTAAAAAAGAAGAAAATACGTGCTCTGTGTGATACTGGATCGCAAAGGTCGTATATTAGGAAAAACGTAGTAAAAGAGTTAGGCCTTAAGGTAGTAGGTATAGAGAATTTAGGTTATTCACTATTTAGTGGTGTTACTAAGCCAGCAGAAAACCACAGTCTTGTCGAAGTGAATGTAAGTAGTCTAGATTCTTCTTTCTCTACAAAATTCATTGCTCTTGAACTCGACGAAATTTGTGGCTATCTTCCCAAAGCAGATGATCCCAAGCTAAGGTCAAAGTTAAAGTCACTGAATATAAGTATTGACGACAGTGACTGTGACCTTAGCGATGTAAATATGTTAATAGGAGCTGATTATTTAGGAGTAATTTGTACGGGCACTATGGCACAATTAGATGGGCCCTTAGTAGTTATTAAGACGAGGTTAGGATGGATATTACAGGGCCCTAACTTTTATAGTGCTGCACAATGCACAATGACTTTCAATTGTCACGCTCAGAGTAAACTTTCAGATTTGTGGGATTTAGAGATATTAGGGATTTCGGAGCCACATGAGCAGATGTGCAAAGATAGGAAAAAAGAAGAGGTAATGAGTCAATTTGAGCAGAATATTAGTTTTAAAGACAATCGTTACCAAGTAGGGTTTTTGTGGAAAGATGGTTACCCCGAAATAGGCAGTAATTACAATGTAGCTTATAAAAGACTTTTAACGACGACTAGGAAGTTAGAGAGGACTGGTCATTTGCTAAGTTATAACGATGTTTTTCAGAATTGGTTAGACGAAGATATTATGGAACATACTGAAAACAATATAGCAGAAGGACATTTTATTCCTCATCACGCAGTCATTAAGATGTCTAGGACTACAACGAAGATACGTCCAGTATTCGACGCATCGTGTAAAGATGCACAAGGATTGTCTTTGAATAACTGCATCGAATCGGGTACCAATCTTATAGAACTAATCCCTAAATTATTGATGAACTTTAGGAAAGGTACGTACGGCGTCACGTCGGATATAAAGCAAGCCTTTCTGCAAATTTTAGTTTCAGAGAAAGATAGAGAGTATTTAAAGTTTCTGTGGTGGGAGAATCCGTTGACCAAAGAGAAGATAGTCACTTTCAGACATAAGAGAGTAGTATTTGGGGTGACTTGTAGTCCGTTTCTCTTGGCGGCTACGATTAATTATCACTTAGGCAATTTTGAAGGAATGTACGGTTAGACAGTTGAAATTTTGAAACACTCCTTTTATGTCGATAATTGTGTAGCTAGTTTTGATACAAAAGAGGCTTTATTTACTTTTATAGACGAAGCTAAGGAAGTTATGCTAAAGGGGGATTTTGATTTACGATGTTGGGTTACCGCTCCTATTAGAGTAGATAACACTGTCCAGACTCAATCTGTATTAGGAGTGCTATGGAATACTCTTACGGACGAATTACAGTGTAGTTTCCGTCTTAGTAACACTATACCAGATCGGGTCACGAAGAGAGATCTTTTGTCATTAACTCA
This sequence comes from Parnassius apollo, assembly GCA_907164705.1. NCBI lineage: Eukaryota > Metazoa > Arthropoda > Insecta > Lepidoptera > Papilionidae > Parnassius > Parnassius apollo. The sequence goes on along the minus strand of CAJQZP010000341.1, from coordinate 149,678 downwards.
GCAGATGTCTGACCCTATTGGATTTTTGCACCTGTTACCCTAGTGCCTAAACTAATAGTACAAAAGGCTTGGATAGATAGTACAAGTTGGGATCAAGCTATCAGCAACGAATTATCGAAGGAATTTAAGAGTTGGCTAAATCATGTTCATCTGATAAATGATAGCAAGTTGCCGAGACGCTTATCAGAGGAGAGGTTGACGAACTGTAACAAAAGTTTACATTTGTTTTGTGACGCATCTATTAATGCTTATGCAGGTTGTGTCTTTCTTCGGACCGAATGCAAAAGTAAAGTTACGATTAGGCTGGTTATGGCCAAAAGTAGAGTAGCGCCAATTAAAAGATCAATAACTTTACCTAGATTGGAGCTAATGGGAGCGCTTATTGCATCGCGGCTTGCAAATGATATAAGTAGAGCGTTGTTTACCAACGACGCCTGCCCGTTATATTGTTGGACAGACTCCGCGGTTGTGTTAGCCTGGATCCAAAGACAGTGTTCTTGGAAGCCGTTTGTGAGCAATAGGGTAAGTGAAATTTGTGCTCACACTAAGAAGGAACATTGGCGGCACGTATCGGGCCACTGCAATCCGGCAGACCTACTGGCACATGGCTGTAATATGAAGACATTAATGGACAGTCACTGGTGGGATGGCCCTGCTTGGCTATTATCTGACCAAGAACTGTGGCCTCAGTCTAATCACATCGCAGTAGATGAGAACGCTGTTTCCATAGAAGCAAAGAAGGAGGCACCACTCCCTCTTGAATGGATTCAAGGCACGGCAGCGTTTCAAATGCCAGGTATAGATCTGGCCGGGCCGTTGTATTTACGTAATCAAGAGAAATGTTGGGTGGTTTTATTTACTTGCGCGACATTTAGGGCTGTGCATTTTGAGATGATAGACTCATTGTCCACAAATAGTTTTATTATGAGTCTTCGTAGATTTATTGCTCGAAGAGGTCGTATAGACGTCATTTTCACAGACAACGGAACAAATTTTTCGAGGGACTGCCAATTTACTGAAGGATATTAATTGGCAGGAGGTTGAAAGTGTGACGGCAGTCCATGCTATAAAGTGGCGTTTTATTCCACCTAGAACTCCTTGGTGGGGAGGTTGGTGGGAGAGGCTCATTAGAGTATTAAAGGAGATGTTGCAAAGAATATTAGGGCGTCAGCGATTGACTTGGGTAGAGTTGGACACAGTCTTGTGCGATTGTGAAGCTGTCATTAATAGTCGGCCACTAACATATGTCTCGACTTGTACCGACGATTTGCGGCCACTTACACCTATGTTATTTCTACATGGCTTACCTTCTAATGATACTTCTGATTTAGATTATGTAGATAATATGAATTTAAATGTAAGATACAAATATTTACAAAAGTTGAGAGAAGATTTCAGAGTTCGATTTCGTAAGGAGTATTTGGCTTTACTTACAGCTAGATGGAAGGAGAAGACTATAGAAATGAAGAAAGGAGATATAGTTCTAGTAGAGACAGACGCGAAAAGGCTATTTTGGCCCTTGGGGTTAATCATGGAAGTAGTTACCGGGGCTGATGGTGTTACTCGTTTGGCTAGAGTCAAGACTCAAAAAGGTGAAACTTTAAGACCATGTCAGAGATTGTATCCGCTTGAGATTTCAAATGATTCTGACCTCTTGCAACGAGCTGAAGTAACGATAGAGGATGAGAAGTTATCAGTAAGTTCAGATAGTCCCGACTTACACTCCTCGGTTACAGGTGGCGCGAAGGTGACGAAAACAACGCGGTGCGGTCGAAATGTGAAATTGCCTGTTCGGTACTTATGAATTACTTTTGGTTTTATGGTTTTCCTTAGTATGTTGAGTTGCGTTAATTGGTTACCATTTTCTTTCGGGTCTGGAGTGTGTTGAAGATAAATAAATATTGTCTACGGCCTTTTTAGGTTTTTTATATCTTGTGACTTGTTGTCATGGTTACGAAAATAACAAGAAAAATGTAAGACTAATTTTTCGTAATAAGTACATTTTTGTTAGAAGATTAAATGTTTCAAGTCTAAGAAATCTTCTTATTTCAATGTGAGGAGTTACATACAACGGTCATACAGAAGCTCCCCACACTCCTTTTTAATCAGACCAGGTTATATATTTCTAGATTGTTACTAAAATATGTAGGTATATAAAAATTAAATAACAGAGAGAACATGATCCGATTCATCAATAACTTTGCCAGACCATACCCAACGAAAGTCCGTTTCAATGAGATATAAATTGTCATTAATTAAAATCTTGCCGCTATTTTTAAAGGAGAAGTAGTAGTCATTGCCAATCAACAAATTAATTTTTTCTCCTAATAAACCATTATCTGCTAATGAAATGTTTAACCCATGGTTTCTGAAAACATAACATGAAACACTGTCAGTAATGAAAGGTACAATATTAACTGTAATAGATCTCCCAAATTGTGGAGAAATAAATATTTTTATTTCCACCCTTTGACTAATTATTTTGTATAGCTTGTTTGACCAAAGGTATAGATGTTTAATTGATCACCCTTCTGTACTGAAAGTTTTGGCATATTTAATAAAACTTTCAGTAATATACGACTTTTGATTTCCGCTATCCAATAACAACCTACATCTATGTAGATTATTATATATGTCTCTAATATTAATTATGGTTGTTTGCAATACTGTACCTTTCTCAGTTGCGACTGCAGCATGTAGTTTATTCTTTTGTAAATACTTAGGGCACAATGCTGTATTGTGTCGCTCTCCACAGTGATAACATGTAACTTTATTTTGACACACTCTAACACTATGATTTTAAAACATAAGTAACAACGACCCTTTAATTGTCTTTTCCTATCTTATATATTTTTGTAAGCTTTACACTCATCATTAAAATAAACTGCAAGGCAGAATATGCAGGCCAACCTCTTTCTTTTTTGATGCTCATCTTTTCTGATAACCAATCTCCTCTTTAACCCCTTTTTCTGCACAGCTCCTTGATTTTAAAGGTTTGTGCTTGATCCCTTTTGCTTCATTAGTAATGTAGAGGTGGAGGCAATCTCGTTGGCATTACAAGTAGTATACTGGCTAGCGACTAAATTGTGTGAAGTGTCTATCACTGTACCGACTCATCATCCTTCGACATTTTAAGTCTTAGTTCCGCTGTCTTAGTAGCCGCTGGATCTCACTTTGTTCTACGATTTGCTGTAAGAATATATGAGATTCCGTTATATATCTTTCATTTTTACATTTCAACAACTTCCATTGAACCTCTATTTCCTCATGCTCATGGCGTCTTTTTTCCAAACTTATTAAAACTTCTTTACAAGATTCCACCTGTTCTTTGATAAGGTTCAATCTAATCTGCGCTGTACTCATTTTATTCACTTACTTTAACTATTCCCTACTTAAACAATAATTATAATATAAATTCTGCGCAAAACTCAACACCATTTTTCAATTTCTATGATTCACAAATTCACATAAATCACACACTATAAAGGGTATGTCTATATATTACTTTCCTCTATGGGGTATGTTCCGAAATACAACGCAGTGTACTGTCCAATGCAAATGACGTCATGAATCGATGCTATACTGCTGATTCGTTCCAAAACATTGGACAGTATATGACGTCATACTTTTGCGCGATTTGGAAAAGTGTTGGCGATTATTTTGTCATTTTGTGCTCCAAAAATCATTATATCCTCCTAATGGATATACCATCAATTATTCTATAATTTTTTGTATTTGAATAAATAGGAACAAATTCTGGCATGCTTCATTCGGCAAACACACAATTAAAAATTGTTTTATTATGGCCGGATATCCGACACAATATGGCTTTATAGTACAATAAAGTGTCAAATGATACGGCATTTGCATTGAACAGTAAGTACACAGCGTTGTATTTCGGAACATACCCAAAGTAACACACAGGTAAAGATGTAACCGATATATTCGTATTTGTTAAGATATTAGTAATATTTCATGGATTCATAGATAAGTAATCCAACGGATTCTGATATGCTAATATTCCTTATTCACTATTTATACACTGACCGTTCAACATCGGTTGGATAATATCAAGCGGTTGTTGATATTTGTGACGAATATCTGTATTATTCGTATCGTAAGTATGGCGGTGCAAGCGGGCGAGCCGAATGACCGAATAAATTAACCGATACGAGCGTTTGACGGGTATTCATTCTCCGTTGTAAGGGACTATTTTCAATTGGATATTTTACATCACAGCGACAAGCGGGACTTTTAAAATACAGCAATTCTTTAAAGATGTTTAAAATTTCTTGACCTTTTAGTGGTGGTTAATAGTGTATATTTACAATTAGGGGGATAAGTCGCTCGCGTCCGTAGGCTTTGACCACCTAATCCTAGGCCCACCCTACACGTGTCCCCCGGGTGGTTGCTAAATGAGCGACAAGCCGATAGCACAGACTCGGCTCCTCGCCGTGGTAGCGGCGTTAAATATACCACCCCATTCGCACCATGAGGAATCAAAGTAAAGAAATGGCCCCGAGTTCCCGGCGCCCCTTTAATGGGGCAGGGGTGCGAAGAATCTCCGGGAGGAAAACCGGCGACGAGGCTCGCCACCCGTCACGTTCTGTCTCCCGGAGGGGCGAAAAGTGGATTGCAGAGGCCCGTCTGGCTACGTTGAATGTATGTGGAGCAATGAATGATAAAATGGGTGAAGTATGCGAGGTGATGTATGATAGAGGAATAGATTTGTTATGTGTAAATGAGACGAAACGGAAGGGGAAGGATGTCACTACACATGGCATGTATACCGCATACTGGTCTGGTGTAGACGAGCTCGAGCGGGCATGCCAGGGAGTAGGGATCATCCTATCAGAAAGAATGGTGCAATGTGTGAAAGAGTATGAATGTGTAAGCCCAAGACTGCTATGGATACGATTGAAAGTGGGCTTAAAGAAGTTGTTTGTACTAGGGGTCTACGCCCCAGACATGTCTAAGCCCACTCATATCCGAGAGCAGTTTTGGGAAATGGTAAGGATGGTATTAATGAAATGTAAGGGAAATGAAAATGTTGTTATGCTAGGAGATTTTAATGGAAGAGTTGGGGTGAGGAGGCTTGGTTATGAAAGGATATTGGGAACGTTTGGTGATGAAAGTATAAATGAGAATGGTGAAAGCCTCCTCACTGTATGTATGGAAAAGAATCTTTTTGTGACGAACACTTTCTTTCGCCACAAGAGGATTCACATGTACACTTGGGAAAGAGGTGATGATAGAAGCATGATAGATTTCATAATTGTGGATGAAAGATTGAGGGGCGCAGTGGTGGATACAAGGGTTTACCGGGGGTCAAACGTAGGAACGGATCATTTTTTGGTTTTATGCCGAATTAATGGTCTATTCAGGCGGTGGCGCCATCGGTCATCTGTGTCTACCACTGCGTTACAGCGTATTAGAACAGAAAGATTACAAGATGAAGGTGAGAAAAACAAGTTTAAATGTAGACTGAAAGAAAACGTAAGTGGTTTGGATGAATTATGTATGAATGAGTTAGACTTGGAGAATGTATGGCAAAATGTTCAGAAAGGTTTAGTAGATGCAGCTACCGAAGTATGTGGTGTTAGTAAAAGAAAGAATGAAAGGAAAAATAATACGTTATGGTGGGATGATGAGATACGTACGGAAGTTGAAGCAAAGAAGAGAGCATGGCTAGATTTACTAGCAACTAAGGCTGGTAATTCAAGCGGTACGAATGATGATTTTGAAAGAAAAAAGGCAGTCTTTAGACATCTAAATAAAAGAGTAAAAGAAGTAGTTGAAAGGAAAAAGCAAGAAAGAACGGATAAGAATGATAGAAGAATATCGGATAACTTCCAGGCAAATATTAAAATGTTCTGGAAACTCGTAAGAACTGCCAGGGGATGTTCAAAACAGCCTATAATGAATGCTATAAGAGATGAGAATGGCTATATTCTGAATGATGAAGTTTTGAGTTTAAAGAGATGGAAGGAATATTTTGAAAGCATGTTTATGAGTGAGGAGACAACGTATGAACTGAATGAAATAGGAACTCCGAAAGAAGAGGAAGAAGGTAGCGAGATAAGTATAGATGAAATAATGAAAGCAATGAGAAGCATGAAAGCAGGTAAGGCTGCCGGATATGATAGAGTTTCACTCGAAATGCTAAGGGCTGGAAGAGGAAGTGGTGGCAGGCCTGCTGCACACCTTGTTTAATTTATGCTGGGAACTGAAGCGGGTACCGGGAGACTGGTGCAAAGCCGTGATAGTCCCAGTATATAAGGGAAAAGGGTCGCAGCAGGACTGTAAAAACTACCGCGGTATCAGCCTTCTTAGCATCGTGGGAAAACTGTATGCCAAGGTACTAATTGAAAGGGTCATGAAAGAAACCGATGGAAAAATTTGGGATGTGCAAGCGGATTTAGAAAGGGAATGGGATGTACAGATCAAGTCTTCTCCATGCGCATGATCGCGGAGAAGTTTTTGGCCAAAAACCAAAAGGTTTTTTGTGCGTTCATGGACTTGGAGAAGGCCTATGACAGAGTGGATAGAAATGTGCTATGGCAAACACTGAACTCATTTGGGTTGAGCGCTGGCTTGATACAGGCATTGGAATCTCTTTATAGGGACTCTAGTGCTTGTGTTAGGATCAACGGGGTCTACTCGGACTGGTTTGGCATCCATAAAGGTGTCAGACAGGGCTGTGTGGCTTCCCCGTGGTTGTTCAACCTATTTATGGACAGTTGTTTGCAAAATTTGAAAGTTGAAGAATGCGGATTAAGAATGGGTGAGTTAACCATCAAATGCCTTTTGTACGCCGATGATCAAGTTATTCTTGCGTCGTCGGCGGCTGAGTTGCAAATGATGGTTACATTAATGAACAGATCATTAAAAGAAAGGGGTATGAAAGTGAACGCAAGTAAGACAAAAATTATGGTTTTTGAAAGAGATGAAAGTAAAACGATATGTGAAATAAGAATAGAAGGGGAGTTGATCGAGCAACTAGATGAGTTTGTATATTTGGGTTGCGTATTTAGCAGGGATGGGAGATATGATAAGGATATAGAACGACGAGTGAACGCAGGAAACAGAGTAAATGGAGCCCTGCACTCTATTGTGAAGAGTCAAAATGTGTCAAAAAAGGCACGTATGGCAATTCACAATGCTGTGTTGGTCCCTACTTTAACGTATGGTAGTGAAAGTTGGGTATGGCAGAAGAAGCACGAGAGTAGAATAAATGCAGTAGAAATGAGGTCGTTAAGGAGTATGTTAGGGCTGAATCTGAATGACAGGGTGAAAAATTGTGTGATAAGAGAAGAGTGTGGTTTGCAAGATGATGTTGTGACCAGGATTAAGAAAGGAATGCTTCGGTGGTTTGGTCATGTGGAAAGAATGGATGAGGAAAGAGTGACAAAGAAAATTTATGTTGCAGAAGTGAATGGCAGAGTCGGAAAGGGACGTCCTAGGCGAAAATTTATCGACCAAATTGGCGATTTATTGAAAACGGGCCAAATTAGGAGTACCCTTAACCGACGAGCATGCATGCGTAGGTGTATGGATGTGAAGGAGGCGAGAGAGGTGTGTCAGGATCGTGCCAAATGGAAGTCTGTAGTCTCTGCCTACCCCTCTGGGTGACAGGCGTGAGTGTTTATGATACAATTATATAAAGTAAAGTAAAGTAAAGTTACAGCCTATATACGTCCCACTGCTGGGCTCAGGCCTCCCCTCATTTCTGAGAGGGTTTAGGGCAAGGAAGTGTCCGCCGCGCTGCCCAAATGCGTGTTGACGAACTTCACATGTCTTCGAAATATTTTTTTTTCTTATTCCTCAGACATGCAGGTTTCCTCACGATGTTTTCCTTCACCGCCGAGCACGTGGTAAATCAGCACTTAAAATTGCAATTAACAATTTCATTGGTGCCGGCGGGGATCGAACCCGGGTTACTCGCGTTCTGTTATATTTACAGCGAGCGTTAACCACTGAGCTACCACGGCTCTTTTTACATTTATATAATTTAACAAAATTATTAGGAATATATTAGTTTTATTGTCATGGTATGTCTAAATATTCTTGCCAAGATCATATCGACATCCGTTGAAATGAGTTATATTGTTAACCGTCGCATTAAGATATCAGTAATATTCATATATTACTGATATCTTAATGCGACGGTTAACGATATGATAACTCATGAATATTACTGATATCTTAATGCGACGGTTAACGATATGATAACTCATTTCAACGGATGTCGATATTTTTTTTATTTTTTTTTTTATTTTTTCTTTGCTTTGTAAAAATTGTATTTATTTTTGTTACCTTGTTCTGAGTTGTGATAAGCTGTCAAGCCATTTTGTATTTGTAATTTAATGGAAATGGGAAGGAACTGATTCCCGAAACACAGCTATTGCTAGTTCAGGTGTCAGGGCTTCAACTTTGTAGTGTCAATATGGTTTTATTCAATAAATAAATTTATTATTATATAAATTACTTTAAATATTATAATATCACTTGACGAATATATTCATATCAACTACTACTGACAAATATCGGTATTAACCATAGAAATATTAAAAACAGGAGAAGTGGCAAGGGGGCGTGTCTGTGTCCGCGCGCTGTGATCAAAAAGTTCAGCTTCCATACAAATGGCCGTCACTGCGAATTAGTATGCTTGCGACCGTCATCGTGAAATATTATCAGAATACCATGTTGTTCAGTGGTTTCTTGTAAAAACCGAAGCCAAAACAAAAAAAAATGTTAATCACGGAATCACTTACCATACCTAAGTAAAAGTATGTCATTATATTTATCTTTAAAAGCATATTAAACAGCAAATCGTAAAATATTTCTTGCTCTTACTACGTTATTTTTGATTTCAAATATCACAGCCACTGTAATATTTTTGCAATAAATACCTTGCTTCATAACCACTACCTTAGTATGACACCAAGTGACTGAACAAGCAATGTAAATATCACAAAATGATACTTTATTTATGCAGATATATGGCGTAGTACGGCCGCTGTATCTTGCGACGAGCTAGTTATGTGCTTGTGCAGATCCACTATCGACAATAATGTGGATTCGCGAATTGTTATTATAGTTTATTCTCCAATTTGTCAACCGTTTCAATCCGATAGGAAGACCGATGTGACAATGTTTTTTACTTAATTTAATTATTTCACAGCAACTACTACGCCGAATGCGTAACCAACAGTCGTAAAGTAAGTTGATTAAAATTTAGGTTATTATTACATTTTTACCTACATATTAATTACATGTATTACACTATTCTCTGGGCATATGGTATTTTATTTATTTTATATTCAGGACCCAAAAAAATATTAGTAAAATTTTGATATAAATGAAACAATCGTTAACTTTCCAATTTAGTCAATCACTAATAACTACACACTAAAGAAATATAGTAGGAAATTTGAAATGGCTTTTTTACAGCACAACGATAGTGACCAATATTTTTGTGTGAGTAAGTAGCACGGTGAATGGTAAATGCACGCTGTGCTTTCAGATATATGGTTTATAATTGATCGTGTAGTACGTTCTAATTTATAAAATGCGAGTGTGTCCGCGACTGTGTATCTACTGCTTTTACTGATCTGTTTGTGTAGTAGTTGGCGCGTGGTAGGGGCCAACTAGAGACACTGGTTTCCGATACATTTTCAACTACTGAGCATATCTCCTTATTTCTTATATCTATGGTATTACCTATGATTCCATCTTTCAGATGCATATGTACAGTAGGTAATCTATGAATTCACAATCACAAGTACATATCTGGCTTGAGAATAAGTTACAGATTATAAAGCAAAGACTTTAGGAGGTAGATAGAGAATTTAGGACGATTGCATAGAGTATCACAACCCTTAACTCGATTCGGTGTTCCAATTGCCGATGATCGATTTTCGGAGAGAAATACTATTATTATAGTGTAGTTCATAATTATAAAATTCACTTCACGTAATAGTTTTTACTTTAGAAATATATTTTTGTTTTTATTTCGCAAATTAAAGTAGTTGAAAAAATATATTAGCACGAATTGAATTTATTTTGTATTATCACTCACATGACTACAGATGTGAAGCTACTTTGTATCTATTCTATTCTATCGATAACTCAATGTAAATTAAGGGTGAAAAATTCCTTTATCATCCTCCGCCTTTACTAACGTAAGCATGAAAATTTTGTACTTTTACTTTTCAATCACTTTTTAACGACCTTTATTAATAGTAAGCTAAAACACTAGTTTACTAAACCTAGTTTATTACACTAGTTTATTACCAACGAAAAATTAAAACGATAAACTCTTATGAGGTGTCTCTTGGTGCCTTATATTTAGTACTCATATAAAACTTCACCGTAATTACATGTATTTTCATTGCGACCTCTCTCTTAGTGGTCTCGTTACAAGAAAATAAATGACTTCACAAGCTCTTAGAGGTACTCTGTTATTTCCCGCCTCTTAAAGGGTAAATAAGAAAATAGGAGGCTACTCTTTAAGCCTGTACACAGGAATTCAACCAGCGTCTCTTGGTGCCGAATAATATTGTACACTTGGGTCATAATATCTAAGTCGATCAATACAATTTTCTCTTTATTTTTAATTAACTTTTTACTCTTTAATCAACTCTCGTCTCTTAACTAGAGTAGAATCGAATGCTTTATCTACGACATTTTTGGTAAGTTGAACAACATTATATATAACAAACATAAAATTACTCTAGTTAGTCGGTGCATAAAATTTTTTGTACAAAGAGAAACAAGAACAAATATAATGAGGGTACTTATAAATTTTATTAAAAATAAAAATAGCTCGCCCTTCATGATATCTATATTTTGAAAAACATAATATATATTTTGCCGCGCTCTCTCAAATCCCGGCACATCCACCATGTCGCAATGACCTATCGTTCCATCGCGAATTGGTTTTTGCCCAAGTTCGAATCAGGTATTCTTTATGCGATTGAACCTACATGAAGGACACGTATATATCCTTACATTCTGTATTAGTGTATATCTGTTACCAAATATCTCTTTGTTGGGACCTCTTGTCCCTGAAGAGCCTCTAACCACCCCTTATAGCTCTCCCGTAGCCTCCACATCTCGGTAATGTTTCAACAATATGAAATGCAGTGAGATATTATAATATATAACACTTACCAATATCTCCTTGCCATGACGCAACAGCAACTCTTGCTGGAGAGTAGTGTCTCCTTCGAACCACACCTTCAAAACTGAATCTTAATTCGACACTGACATTTAAGTCACTTCCCCCTCTCTCAACCAGTGTTGCTCTCTTAGCAACATTAATTCTGCCCATATTTAAATCGCGTTCGCGGCACCAGTGTTGCCCTCTTAGCAACATTAATTCTGCCCATATTTAAATCGCGTTCGCGACACAAGGATGATACGTGAAGCTATTGAAATTAAAAATCATCCCAATTTCAATAGAGAAGGAGGCTGGGTAATACCACCTGCTTGTGATCCTATAATTAATAAAATTAAAACTAAACCCAAACATACCACTGCAAGACTTCAAAACACAGTTAGTTCATTCTGCGTAGATCGGACCAAAGACAATAATTAAAAAGCTGAAGGTACTCCGGGTTAACTTTGACATCGAGACGACAGTGACCTCAGTCACCCGTGACCATGGGTGCCGGAAAGCACCCGAAACGTCGGGTATTAAAAATAAAATAAATAAAACGCGATAAAATCCGTAAAAGTAGTTTTAATCAATATATTTTTTTAACTCAACCCTTAAACAAATTAGGTTTAAAATTGAATACGCAAGCACAACTACGAGACTAATTTATAAGAGCAACATATAAACAATAAAAGTGTAACGAGTCTACTTAACCCAGCCAGCACCTTTTAAAATAACGTAAATAGTCGCGTGGATTACATATGTAGTTCAATTTAAAATTAAAAGAAAGCTTTAAAATACCAATTAAAAGTTATATTTAGAGACTACTTTTCTATGAAGAAGTTTGGCATTATAAAATCTATACAAAACTCTCTATATAAAAGTCAGGTTTTACTTTATTACAAAAAGACATACCAAGCGAATGTCGGCAGCGTGAAAATCACAATTATTTCAATATATATATATATATATATATATATATATATATATATATATATATATATATATATATATATATATATATATATATATATATATATATATATATTATTTGAAATTATTTACGTAAAAAGATAAATTACATTCACACAAAAACTTTCATCACAATTTTATAATAAAATACCATTCTAAAACACTAATAAAACACTAGAAAATTCCAAAACTCAACACAATAACATTCACGCGAAAATGGCGTACGAAATTAACGTAGATTATAAATAATTATCCATAAGATAACTTGACTATTTATTGCACTAGAGGATAGAAATTTTCATATTGATTTTTTTTTAGAAAAGTAGTCTCTAAATATAAGTTTTAATGGTGGGTGTACGCGATCGCTTAAAATTTTACGGAATAGCGCCGTGGTCAAATTCAACCGCTTGGGGGCTGAGGGGTTAACGATTATCAGCGATAGGTATAGTAGTGAATGGAGAGCTAGGTGGACAGTATTTGACTAATTATTTATTGTAATTTTCTTTGTGAAGAAAGAAGAAACTAAAAAACTGTGTCTACTGTGTGAAACTAAAAATATCTATCTGACTAATTAAAATTAAAGAAACTATTGTGTAATGGATGCGAGCTAAGTGGACTGTATTTATGTAAGTTGTGTTTTAATCCTGAAGAAAGAAGATACTGAACTAACTAACTGTTACCAGCCCTATGTCACTCTTGCTACCTGCGTGAAATAATTACCTAAAATCGCGAGGCACCCAGGGTAACGTACGCAGTCGGGACTAGCGAGTTGTAGGCGATTGAATGGTTGTTTCGAGTTTTTTTAACGCTATTTACGTAGATAGTTTTTTATAAATACTTGTTGACATAGTTTTTGTTTAGTGTTTAGTATATTTAATGGTAAGATAAAATAGATCCAAAAAGTTTTAATGTAATTTAAATTTTTTATTTATTATGTATTTTACATATTTGATAAATTGTAATGGAAAAACATTGTTCCTACAATAATTGTTGCGTAGATGGATGCTAAATGCCCAAAAAAAGGTTTTAGATATATCATTCTTTAAAATTACCGAAAGATTTTAGAAGGAAGTTATGAAAGGTGAATTTTTTTGATAGATATGTACTTATAGCAAAAAAGAAATTAAGTAGTAATTTATCTACAGAAATAATACCTACGTACTTCACTACAAAACTACGTAAGTATCTACTACGTACATAATATATATATATATATATATATATATATATATATATATATATATATTATTATACAACACTGAAATTAAAACTTTGTTTTGTAACAATATTTTTAACTTTTTTTATAGGCCAGGGTGATAAACGAGTACACAGTCCACCTGATGGTAAGTGGTTGATGCGGCCCATAGACATCTACATGTACCCTCAATTACAAAACAAACTGCAGCTGCGTAGTCACCCATGAGGACTAAGATGGAATGCCTCGTTTCCAGTAAAAAGGGTCTCCGGTTCTCTACACTCGCCATACGAAATAGAGCAGTATTAAAATACTATTTCACGCTGGTATTCTGTGAGAGAATACCAGCGTAAAGAATACAAGAGTAGAATACAATCACATTTCTGTTAGGAATCGTATTTCAGGTTTATTTGTTGTGGCTTTGCAAGTTGCATGCGTTGGGCATCGCAGAAATCACATAGTCGCGAAAATATGGTCAGTCCATCATAGTTAGAATAGGTACTTCATCTAAGTAGCTTAATTAACATTTCACAATGTATTTTTAACTCTTTATTGATAGCCCTTAGTAACTTCGAAACGTCTGCCATGACTTAAGAAGGAGAAAAGATGCAAAGTCATGCGGATACTCGCACTCAGCGATAAAATTTTATTTAGCTTGCGTACGTGATTTATCTAATTAATAATTTATCTGAATAATCAAGTAGGCTATTAAATGTCGCCAGGCAGTCAACATCAAAGGAGTGCAACTTCTGTACGTGGTACTATTATTTATTCTTTGCTGTTACTGTAGTATAAGACTAATTATTTACTGAGATAATTTATTGCAATTTTATACTGCGATAGGTTGAGTTAAACAAAAGATTGTACAAAAACTAACGTAAATTTATTAAACTATTTACACAAAGCGGCAGTCTTACAATTTATCACTAATCTAATGCCTAATGGGACCTAATAAGAAGCTTGAGGGGTCTTCTTGCTTGTTGTTCTTTTTTGAGCGCTGTCCTGCCGCGAATGTTGTACGCCAGCCGGGAGCCCTACTTTCATTTCCGCTGACGGGGTCACGTTGGCGCTTAGTTTGTCTAAGCACCCACGGTCGCGGAGAATTCCCTCTGATGCAGGGTGCAGGAGACGTGTCGAAGTGGGATGAGGTATGCGGGGTGACGGGCGGTTGCTCTCTCACCGTCCGTAACATATTGCTATTTATAATTGCTAAGGACTGTATCAATTAAAAGATGGTACGGTGAACTAACATTAATTTATTTACTAATTACAAAATGCGGCAGTATTTAATTATAATCTACCACTATTTCATTGTCTAATCTAATGCCTGATAGGTAACTTGAGGGTTCTTCTTTTCTTCGTGTTTTCTGGAGCGCTGATCCGCCGCGAATGCCAGACGTCGGTGTTTTTTTTGCGCCCAGAAGCAAAGTAAAGGCCCATCGTCCGGGAAGCGAGGGAGGGAGGTGGTGAATGCTCTTAGCATGTATTGGGTTGAAGGAAAATAATATTATTTTTATTTAATATTGTTTACTTACATGAATGCTTAAATTATTTTCAATTTCCGTAAGTGATACTTCATGTACATTAAGAGAGGAAAATGATGGAATACAGGCTTTTGTTTCATAAAAGTTAATCATCTTTAAAACATTAATTATTACAAAATAGGTGTAGGAAGATGCTTTTTAAAGAAAAATGAATTTAAATTTCTTGGTATTTTAAACTCTGAACGAGATTCAAGTTTTAATATTGATTTTTAAAACTTGAATCGCATTTAGAGTCTAAGACAAACCTGTCTCAGTCATTTATTGCTAATAAAATGCACAAAATAATGTTTTCAACTAACCCGGTAATTTTAAAAAGTTTTTAGACACTGAATATTTATATACGTTAGTACTCATTGAAGTAATATGTATTTACGTACTAGAACAGCTATCTCAAACAAAAAATGTGCGCTACTCTGTGTTCGCGCGGTTGTTTTTTTTTTATCATAGAATAAACATAGGTAGAATGATCAGTAGGTAATAATAGATTGCACTGTTAAATAGGTAAATTATATCGAGAACAATTTTTTAAATTTTGTCATTTATTTTGTATATTACATTTGATTATTTAATATAATATTACATAATATTATATCACAACTACATTTTAATGATATTTTTATCTCAATATTTTAAAAGTTATCTATCTCAAATATCAAAAAAAAAAAAAAACATACTAAATGTATGTTTAACAAAACTTGTTAATATAACATTTAAATTACAAATATATTTATTTAAATTAGAATAAGAGTCGTTTATAAATACTGGGCACGAGAGTTAAAATTGATGAATTTATTCCACTTTGACTTTGATGTGGAAACCTAAAAATAAAATATAAGAATAATTAGCAGATTTAAATATAAAAAATTTGGCCTAATTATGATAACTCATACGTTTCTACAAAAAAAAATGTGTATAATAATATATTCGTCCTATACTTAAGTACCCACAGAAATGTCGCATCTGAACAAATTGATTTAATAATCTATATTACGTGACACGAGATGGCGTCTTAGGAATCATCATCATTCTCTAAACCATTTCCCATTATCTGGGGTCGGCGCAGTAAATCTTCTTGTTCCATTCCTCTCTATCAGCCGTCATTTCCATACTTACTCCTTTCATTCTCATATCACTCTTCACACACTCGATCCATCTTTTATTCGGCCTTCCTCTGCCCGTGTGTCCCTCCACATTCATATTCAACACTCGTTTTGTGACATGACTTTCATCCCTCCGCATCACATGCCCAAACCATGCCAATCTGCTTCCTCTCACCTTTTCTACCACTGGCGCTACTTTCAGGCTTCCTCTTATACACTCATTCCTTATCTTATCCATCCTTGTCACACCACACATCCACATGGCATCTTAGGAATAATTTGTTTTATTACTAATTTATAATACTTTTTTATTGATTAAGTATCTTATTAACCAATGATAAGTAATTCCTTGGTTTTTACTGACATTTCTTGAATTATTTGTGCAATATCTAAGTACGCACCTCGACATATTTTTATCACGAGATTTTTTTAAATCAACACAACACGTGTCAAATCTACAAGCGCCTAGCGAGTGACTGATTAAAGTGCGGTGCACCGCAGTTGAGTGGAACATAGTAGCTGAATGCAGTGTCGCCTCTAGTACGTAGTACATAATAGCTCAATGTTAGTACTCTTATTAGTTTGTGGTCCAGACCATAGATAAATAAAGTCCAGACCCCACCACTTGTCGCGGCATGCGCCGGCGCCGCGGCCATTGCGCGACGACATAAATATGTAAAAAATTCAAAGGTTATGTACAAGAACTTACATAATAATAAGTTACATGTGTGCTACTTTTTATTATATATGTGTTATGGAGTGAAGACCGAGTCTAGGCAAATGTAGTGTGGGACGCCTCCTGACCAGATGGAGCGACGATCTGCGCAAGGTGGCTGATAAAAACTGAATTCGTGTAGCCGAAGATCGGGCTAAGTTGCGCGCCTTGTGAGAGGCCTATTTCCAGCAGTGTACTGCTGCAGGCTGATGATGATGTGTGCTACTGACACATTGAGCTGCGATTTGTTATCCCGAATAAATCTGGTATTCACCAGGATCTAAGATCAAAGTAACTGCCCTACCAGGATGCATATTTTTCGTTTACAGAAGCTGAGATCACGACCGGTCAGTAATTTTACTATTTATTTTTTCTTAATTCATAATTCCTATAAATATATATTCTATGAAAGCCTGCTGCTGACTATAGGCATCCCCCATAGATTGCCACTTAGGGAAGATTTTGTCATAGTTGCCGCAAGAGTAGTGTATATGCCTTGGTTTTCAAACTTGGCAGGCGAGTGATTATCATTTTCCATTAATTTTATTTATATGAACACCAGTAATGTCATATATACATATCGTATATACTGTAGCCTAAATACTATTACAATGCAAAATATGAAAATTTTGGTGACAATATCAAAGTGTCACTACAAGTATAAGCTATCATTTATATTTGTACCTAAATACTGCCCGAATAAATATCTCATAACAAAAAAATGTTAATTCCGGGCATGTATTTTACAGTACTAAATTATAATTTACTTGGCTATGTACATTATAAATTTATACTTACTTTGCTCTCAAACATGACTTTATTGTGTAAAAAGTCGGCATGTCTCAATAGTCTTTATTTCAAATGAAAATATTTGAAGATTTATATGATTATCTGATCTTATCTGTTTTCATTTATTAATTAAAAAACTCCATATTAATAACTACAAAAACACAAAACTAGTTAGTAACATATCCCTTCTTTTAGTGCCAAAGCATTTGGAATTTCTTGTTTAATAGATGTTATCTATAATTAGAAAAGAACAAGTGTTATTATCATTAACAGTTGTGAATATTTTTTGATATAGTGCCTGTATAATGAAACAGTCATAGTAGACTTTTTATCTTCATTTTCCTTTTTTTTAAAGGCAATGTAGACCAGCTACACTAAGATGTGTTGTTAATAATAATATATTAAGGATCCTGCTTTTAAAATAATTGTCTTATTTTTTAGAATATGTTGATTTGACTATTGACCACCCTTATTCCCAAAAGAAAAAACATGTAAACTACATTTGAGCTCAATCAATCGACAGCAACTCTCAGTTTCACCTGAATATATTAGAAGGTAAAACTTATTTACATACAATAGTACAATACCATTTCCTAAATATGTGCCACTTATACTCCTAGTAATTATAGACCTATAACCCTATTATCCATGTTTACAAAAGTGCTTGAAAAAGCCATGTGTATCAGATTATATGATTTTTTAGAAAAATATAATATTCTTGATGACAGCCAAAACGGCTTTAGAAAATCAAGATCAACTACACTATCAGTACATAAATATATCTAGACTGACTAAAACATATAAATGACAAGAAATGTGTACTAAGAGTTACTTGACATAACAAAAGCATACGATAAAGTATTGTATGATATAATTTTACATAATCTACATGGTTCTGCTATTTGTGGCTTAGCTTACACATTATTTAAATCATATGGGAAAATAGATCACAAATAGTTCAAATTAGTGCGATCTGAAAAAGAAGCATAAAATGTTTAATCCCACAAGGCAGCATGTTGGGTTGTGTGCTATTTGTGATATACATCAACCACTTGCCAAAAGTTCTAAATAAGGAACAAACATTGCCAATCTTATTCGCTAATGATATATCAATATTGATTACTTACGACAAAATAAAAACCCAACACCAATATTTTAGAAAACTAGACAGTAAATCAGAGGCTTTTACCATTTAGAGACCATTACTTAGAAATAAACTATGACAAAACAAAAACTATTCAATGTAGAATATACAAAAACACACTCAGAAATATTGACACATGATACAACAACATATAAATAGAAACCGTGTATACATTCCAATTACTGAGTATAACTATAGACATGCACATCTACTGGAAAACACACACTAAACATATTAAACACAAACTATCTAGATTCACATATACTCTATTCCAACTTAAATCAGCACCAAATAAAATCCTGCATTGTCAGCATACTATGCATATGCACACTCCTGGATAAGATACGGCATTATGTTATGGGGAAATAGTTTACACATTCAGGATCTAGTTACACTGCAAAAGAAATGCATCAGAATCATAAGCCAAATTCAAGATCTAGACAATTGCAGGCCCTACTTTATTAAACCTCCTCACTACTATCATTATACATATTTGATATATTTTCATATTTGTACTCAAGAACATAAATCACTTCTCAAAAGTAAAAATGTATCAAATGTCAAATTTCAAAATAAGAGTTCTAGCAAATATTGACTCTAGGGAAGCTGTAGACCATATTTTATACAAATACAAGATATTAACAGTTACATCTTTATACATATTAGAATCATGTAAATTAGTAAGAAAATGCATAGATATATTTCAAAAAGCTAGTGATGATAATATACATAGATATAATATACAACTTACATAGACATCTGGAGCCAAGACCCGAACCACGGAACTCCGATATCACGCCCGACCGACATACCACCTGAGCTATAACGACCGTTAATGATTTGTCGAAATTTACCTTCTTATATTGTAGCAGTTTTTTTATTGCCTGAAAACATGGACAAAAGGACATTTTCTAAAAATAAATCCAAGCATTCGTCGCTAAAATCGTTGGAGCAGTATAATTTTCTCATCTGGTTCGGTTATATAAATATTTAAATATATAAAAATTATAAATTAAAATGAAAAGATAAATATACATAAAATAAATACAAAATAATATTATATTATTATTATTGTTATTATTATTACCAGGACCATGATCTGAAATTTTTATGAAAAGAAGTGGCTGACGTCAATTATTATTATTCTTATTATTTTTTCATTACTGCCTTTTTCAACCTCACAAGATATTTGTAACTGCAAAAAAAAAACTACGTATAAGTAAGTAAATCAGTAATATAGAGTTATGTATGATTCAGACTAAATAAAGGTTCCTAAAAATAGATGTAGATAAAGAAATTGCATAAAAAATTACTCAAATAAAAATGCAATAAACTTGTTAATTTTATAGCTACTTAGTAAAATATTAAAATAATAAGTTTTTTAGGATATTTATGTAAAATATAAAGGTTATATTATGTTCTAACTACGTTCACGCTTGCGCACATAAAACCGCGGAATTTCACTAGTTTTATTATCAAAATAATAATTGACAACCCTACCCTAAGTTTGCCTTGATTTTACCAACTCAAACTCGTTTTAGGAGATCAAAACATAGAGAGAAAGATAGGAGACTATTTTTTATTTAATATGGTTGGATCTTTATTTATTTGTATATTTTTTGTATTTATTTTATTTTATTGATATTTATGTATATTTATCTTTTCATTTTAATTTATATTTATAAAAACCAACCAACCAATGAGAAAACTATACATAATATTCCACAAATATCACACAACGCCATCTAGTCCCAAGCTAAGCAGAGCTTGTATTATGGGTACTAGACAACTAATAAACATACTTATATATTTCTAAATACATAAATATTATAGATAAATTACACCCAGACACAGAACAAATGATCGTGCTCACCACACAAACATTTGTCCTGGGTGGGAATCGAAGCCACGACCTGCGGCATAGCAGTCAGGGTCACTAACCACTAGACCAACAGGCCTGACGATAAATAAAATAAAGTCTCTAGCTTGAGAGGAGAGGAGCCGTGGTAGCTCAGATGGTTAGCGCTTGCAAAAATTTTTACAGTGTGCGAGCAAACCGGGTTCGATCCCCGCCGGCACCTATAATATTGTAATTGCAATTTTAAGTGTTGATTTACCACGTGCTCAGTGGTGAAGGAAAACATTGTGAGGAAACCTGCATGTCTGAGAAATAAGAAAAAAAAATATTTCGAAGACATGCAAAGTTCGCCAACACGCAGTGGGGCAGCGCGGTGGATAATTCCTTTCCTAGGACCCTTTCAGAAAATGGAATAGAAATAAAAAAAATAATAAATCCAAACTTCATTTAAAACCAAACATATAAATTGTAAAGTAGCTGCAGGTATCTATAACCGAGTAAAAGATATTCCTTTACTCCAACTTGTCCATGTTTCCCAAAACAATTTTTAATTAAGCTTTATATTATAATGCGGATTTTTTATATTTAAAATTTTAATAATAAAGCATTTCGTACGTCTCAGCCGAGGCGCAAATATTTTTCGGCCGCAAATTTATAAGACCGATTTGTTATTCAAACATAAGCATGGTTTTTTTAATTAAATCTACCAATCATAAAACGACACGCATTTTTATTAAACACTTCCTATTCAATTCACAAAGTACCTATTATATATTTGTTTATATAAAAAAAGTATATTTAAGTACAATCATAAAACTAAATGGAAACACAAAGTAGGAAAATGTATTGAGTTATAAAACACATAAATCAATGGGCAAATGTAAAAATGCTGGAGGCTGACAGCCCTATGCATGTTTACGTACCGCACGGCTGTAAGATTTATTTCTAAGATACGGCCGAGTTACAATATACCGTGACATAATCGCATCGGTTCATGGTAGGTACTCAAATAATATTATGTTTGCGGCGAAATACGAACGCGGTCACCAGCGACGCGACCACCTCGTACAAACGCATACAGCGTAATGCCGCCCGCACTCTGCGCACGCCCCTTTATCATAGAAGTCACACAATTTTCGGAATTATTTCAATTAAAAGAGAAAAAGCGAACTTAAAAATTTAAATAAAACGTGGAGAATATAGATTTTTTCATTATCTATCCATTAGTGTTATCCTCAAATGATTAGAGCGTTGCGTTTAGCAACAGATGCATGTAATCAAGAATTTTAGTCATTTTTTAAAAGTTGTTTTTAATGTATTTATAGCACATAAAAATAAATTAGAACGTGGAATGCGATGATAAGATATCGAACATTAATAATGTACTTTTAGATGTAGTTTATTTTTCATAACTAATGAGATAATAGAGTCTGAAAAACGCAATTTTGCCAGGTTTTGGTCAGGGTAGCGTCTTAATATGTCATTTTTATTTATAGGTATTCTAATGCCCATGATGCCATCTAATTTATAAAATATTAAAATGATGGAGGTTGACACCTCAAAAATTTTTGAGAGATGGTGATATTTATGAGAAAAGGTATATTCAGTCAAATAAATATATGAAGATATATTTATTTCACTGAATATTTTGTGCGTTACACTCAATGACGTTTATTAGATACAGATTTTGTGTTTTAATTAAATGACACTTTATGATTCCTTATTTACTTGAACACTATACATTAAATAAAACTTGTACAGATCTTATCGCGTTAAAGTTAGTTGATTTTAATTCCCAACGTTTCAGGTGCTTTCCACTCTTGGCTATGGGGGAGTGAGGTGATTGACATGCCAATGTCAGTGTTACCCGGAGTACGTTCAGCTTTTAAAAGCTGGAAAGCACCCGCAATTCAATTAAAATCAACTAAATGAAACGCGATAAAATCTGTAAAAGTAGTTATATTAAATGATACATTTTTAATCTTACACTTGAATAATAATTTTTACAATGTCTAAAGACATAAGATGGCATTTTGACTTTTAATAAATTGTTTTATTGCACTTGACATAACTAGTAGCAGTGACACTAAATGGTGTGTGACTGACTTGACTAAACTCCTGATAATTCTCTTTCAAATGCATGATCATTTAAGGCGCATATTATGAATCTCCAAAGTGAGATTTTTTTTTAGTCAGAATAGAATATACCCCATATCTAATTCATGCAAATCTGATGGTAACTGAGGAAAGAGTATTTATATATAATCTATTTTCAGTATTTCTGACAATAATATATATTGATACATGCAGAAATGCCCATGCCATCTACTTCTGGAACTGATGAAAATAAGGAGGATTGACACAATGAATATAGGGAAATATTTATTTATACTTTTCTCACTTATTTTTCTTATTATACAAACAGGCAAATTAAAGTAGCCATTAAGATACACGGTTATACGCCCTATCTATATTGTCCTGTGTTTGTTAATGGACATCTTGTGGATGTTCGACAGATTGCAGAATATCTAAACTGGCGACAAAAAAGTAGAATGTGAATGCTAATCTGCCAAGTACAATAGTAGATTGTTTACAAGCTGATGTGAAAGTCAAACAATTGAACTATTTTATTAATTCAATTGTAATTCTCATTTGTTTATGTTGGATTTTATTTTATGAGTAACTTATATGTGACCATTGAAAAATTAACCCTTAGTGACTGATTGTATCTAAAAAGAACCTTTGCAATACTCACACAATGTTAAATAGAATGCTACTATATTTATCAACTCATTACTTTTTTTAAAATAAATTTTATTTTTGTTGCAGGTTGAAAACTGCCTAGGAGCACTCAGCTATTAAATAGCTTAAGGGTACACTAGTCGCTTATTCTTCCATACAAATGTAGTCCGGCGATAACTCCACTGTTTGATGATGTACGTTCAAAATAAAAAATGATTTCAATTGGTCTCATCTAGCCCTGTATGGAAACAAAAAAGTAAAAAAAGAGTATATTTAAAAGTTATAAGCGTCGAAAATTCCGAATTTCAACACTATTTTTAACACATCTTTGGGCGGAAATAAATACCATAAGAAGAACGAAAATTGCAAAACAGTTACCATACAGGGATAGATTAGTTGTTCAAAAATGCAAATAATTTTATTTTAAACAGATACATTCAATAGATTTTTCGTGACATCCAGACTACCAAAGGTCTGTATATAAAATTTCGCGCGCCCGTTTTTGTTACAAAACATCTTGCCTTTCGCTACAAATTATTTCCCCGATCAGTGGGACGGACGGAGGGGGGCGCAGCGCGCACTCACACATACTCACTAGGTTAGCCGCTGCTATCTATTTATGGTTGTAATACCTACATATCTACATCTTTATTTAGTAAAATTGCTTCCTTTTTTTGTTCGTGTCCATTGCTGAAGCCGGTATGAATATAGCTGCTAAAATGTTCCCATAAGTTTGTTGAAGCACATTTAGTTAAAATTGAAAACAAGTTGGTACATAATAATGAACTTTCGATACAGATAGTACATTAGGTACTTAACTACTTTAATTTGCTAACTAACGAAAACATCTCATAGATAAGCACGATTATTGAAAATCTTAAAATTATCTATTAATTGAATTAGAATAGGTAATTTTTAGATTTTCGATAATCGTGCTTACGTATAGGAATCTCATATTCTAATATACCTATTGTTGAAATTAAAGGATTTTCTACTAGAAAAAGAAACGTGTATTTTTGGCTTTTTTTGATCGATAGTAATATGTATAGGTATTTAAATCTTGTAATCTCGGAAGCTCGGAAGTCCGATTCGCACTTGGCAAAATATTTGTTTATATTTAACCTTACCTCAGACATACTCATATTTTTTTATATATAATTTACTATACTACTATATAAGCTACTACTAAAAAAATAGTAGTAGCTTTGCTATGGTATTATAGTACCTATATTTTGGATTTAATTTATTACAGAGCCGTGGTAGCTCAGTGGTTAACGCTCGCTGTAAATATAACAGAACGCGAGTAACCCGGGGTCGATCCCCGCCGGCACCAATGAAATTGTTAATTGCAATTTTAAGTGCTGATTTACCACGTGCTCGGCGGTGAAGGAAAACATCGTGAGGAAACCTGCATGTCTGAGGAATAAGAAAAAAATATTTCGAAGACATGTGAAGTTCGTCAACACGCATTTGGGCAGCGCGGCAGATACTTCCTTGCCCTAAACCTTCTCAGAAATGAGGGGAGGCCTGAGCCCAACAGTGGGACGTATATAGGCTGTAACTTTACTTTACTTTACTTTTATTACAGAATAACCTACCTTAGATATTAGGTTATGAATACAGATAAGTACACATAGGATTTAGTTTCTAAGTTATACCTACATATTTATAGCCTTCGTTATGAATAGCATAAACAGGTCAAGCCCCGACCAAGTAACGAATTTCTTTCTACAATCGCGCCTTTTATTTGTTTGGACTGATCACCTGACTCGTTCAGTGATGCCATTCCCATACAGTGTTTAGTTTTCAACTAGCGTTATCTATCATAAAATAAATAAAAATTTTATTCATATTTCGCTAATTGTGTCTGTACTGTGAATTTGATTTACAATCGATCTCTAAATTGTAGTTTTCTTCTAATTACTTACCTTGCCTAGACGTGTTCTTTGGACTTCTGTAAGGAAGTCTATGCTGTTAGTATTCCGTTTATATACGTTACTATTTTGATAGACGTTTGTGCTTGTCCCTGCAGTGACACAATGCCTGTTGTTAATAACTTTCTAAGTAGTAAGAGAATATTTCAAACCGCTATTGAACACAAACAATCAATAAACAATTTACAAACTAACATTTTTTTTATTTAATTTACCTATATAAAAGCCACACTCACATCAAAATCGCGCTGTCGAAAAAGCAGTTATCCTGACACTGGCTGACATATACTTCGGGGTCGGGGAGTTGCCTGCGGGCTATTATAGCTAACTAGCTATGGAAAGTAAATACCTATTTAGAATACATAGTACCTACAGTAATATTTGCATAACCTACAGTAAAATACAAAAACATACAGAAAACATAATTATGTTACACTTTTTTGTGTTTGTTTTAGAAATTGTTATATTTTTTTTCAAAAAAAAGTTTTTTATGTTACCGTTTTTAGTTTAGAGTTATGTCCCTTTAGTGGGTACAGGCGTGATATTATATTGTGTGGTTGCGTAAAGAATGCATAGATAGGCGATAGCAGCAATCGCGGTTGATTTGCTGTCATTTATTGAAGAGTGCCCCCGATTTCTACAAGATCCCATCATCAGATCCTGATCTGATCATCGTCGATTACCGTGGGATTATCTGGAAAATATATCCAAATCGGTTCAGGCATATTCGAGAAATCGGGGGACAGAACATACATAAACAAAAACCAACGAATTGAGAACCACCTCCTTTTTTCGAAGTCGGTTAAAAAGTAGGTAAAAACAAATCAATGGAATTATTATATAATAACAACATCTACTTAAGTTCACATAAGAACTTTCATCATAACAACTAAGTACATAAATTGGTTTCATAATAATTACGTTTCACACAGCAGATTCTAAGTTACAATAACACCAATTTGCTTTCTCTCTCCTTTCTCTTTATAAAATACGTTATCCCCGATTTTTTCCAGTATCGTGGAGGCAGTTTACAAATATAAATTGTATAAGAACAAACATCCAGACCCGGAACAACTATTTGTAGTCCATACAAAATATTTGTTCCGTGGGGGATTCGAACCCGCGGCACTCAGCGCAGCTACTCATTGCTAAGCTATTGCGGCACGAAGTTCACAAGTGCCGTTTGAGTTTATGTTATTATTCTAAAATGAATCGCATAGGTACCTAGGTACGCGATGATGCCGTCGCGCATTGCGTCACTCGAGTGCGTATGTGTGTGCGCACTAGCTTCTTACTGCTCATCACAGCGTCTATCCCTTTCGCACGAGATGTCGGCTGAGATAGCATGCATTTTTGCCCCGCCCACCACTTAGTTCGTGCCATCGACTAGGGCAACCTTAAGCTTTGAATATTGCTGCATATTTGGTAAATGGGGGAGCAACAAACACAAACCATAAATACTACAAGGAGAAAAATTTGAGAAAAGTTGTTACATCATTTGAATTGAATATGTGACCTATGTGCAAAGAACCATCAGTTCCTTCGATAAAAAATTAGATTGTAATTAATGATTTCTTAAATTTACACGAACACTACACATTGAATAAAACTATTATTTACGGATTTTATCGCGTTTAATTACTTTAATTTATTTTTATTATTATCCCGATGTTTCGGGTGCTTTACAGCACCCATGGTCACGGGGGGGACTGAGATGTTTGACGTCCCAATGTCATAGTTAGTCCGGCTACCTTCAGTTTTTTTATTTTTTATTTTTTTTAATATTGATTTTTGGTCTGATTTACGCAAAACGAGCTTATAGTATCATGAAGTCTTGTAGTGGTATGCTTGGGTTTGGGTTTAATTTTGTTAATTATAGGATCCCAAGCAGATGGTAGCACCCAACCATCTTCTCTATTGAAATTTGGATGTTTTTTAATTTCAATAGCCTCGCGTATCATCCTTGGTAGGAATCGGTGTTCTTTTGCGAGAATTTGTGGTTTATCAAATCTAATGTAATGGTGGGGACGATCTTGAACATGTTCGCAGACTGCAGACTTCCCGGAGCGTCGGTGCTTCACATCAGCTATATGTTCCTTCACGCGGGTTTTTATAGATCTTTGTTTGACCTATGTAAGAGAGACCACATTCACAATCTAGCTTAAACACACCTGCATCTTGTAGAGGAATATTACATTTGATGGATGGTAAAAATTGACTAATCTTATTCAGCGGCTTGTAGTATGTCTTAATGGACGCTCGCTTCAAGATGTAGCCAATCTTGTCCGTGACTCCTCTGACATATGGAAGTAGAGCAGGCGCGCGCTCGACTGTGGCCGGCTTCACTCGTTCACTGTGACGTAGGCGCGGGACCCGAAGCTTGTTGTCTTGCAATACTTGTTTGACGTGCTGAAGCTCCGCGGCCAGATGTTTTCTGTCACAGATCCCTCGTGATCTCTGAAACAAAGATTTACCCACGGTAGCTAACTGTGAAGGATGATGGTGAGATTCACCATTTAGAGATCGGTTGGTATGGGTCTTTTTCCTATACACATAAAATCCGTAAATAATAGTTTTATTCAATAGATTGTAATTATAGAGGTTTCAATGGCTGTGGCAATATTTAAAAGAAATTGATGTTTTGCGCCTAGAAGGAAAGAATTTGCTTGCACTTGTAAATTTACACTTTATTGTAAAAATAAAAGACAATAAATATTACTGTATTTTATTTCTTTATATCTAAATAAACATTAATAATGGTTTAAATTTATGTATGTGGTCACATTGTGAAAACTTACATAAGTTTAAACCAATAAAGATAAATTTTTAAAGTTCTGAGAGGATTTTTTGCAGCCACTGGCTAGTAGGCTGAAACAAATAAATACCTTTGCCTTAGATACATTTGAAAACGTAAATGTCACTTTCAATTTTTGGGGCTCGCTATAGACCAATTTTTTAGTATGGAAGATTGTCGTCTGTTTAATATACGTTAATACTCTTATTAGTTTGTGGGTCTGGACAGAACACAGACACAGAGTACTTTTTGTATATGGGACAGAAGCGTCAAAACAAACGTCAATCAAGTCCGTAGTTACTTATTTATACATTTGTAGTCAATAGCTGTCAACATCGATTTTTGAGGGCCATAGACATAAGGCTACGAATATTTGTATAGAGATTACCACCCGTGCTCCGGTCGAAGCTAACGTAATCGGCGCAGTCGGTAGGATACTCAGGGGTAGTTTTGCAATAATTAGGGAATATCTTTTCATAACCGTGAAGCATCCCGGTGGCTATCAAGTCCCTTTGAAGAGTATCCGGATCTATGGACCGGCTGCAGACCAGGAGGAGAATCAAGCCTTCGATTCATCGAGAGAAACCAGATGAAATCCACGTGAGTACACTTGAATTGATGTCGTGTTGCTCTTCCTTATCCCTAAGTTTTAAATCTTTCCCTTCAAGATTTATCATCCTATAGTAACTCGTTTGCGGGAGCCTGAATTTCGACAGGCTTGCCGTCATATATTAGATAATAATAGGCAAACCGATTTAGAATTAGAATTAAATAATACTTATTTAACAGAGATGGCCTATGACCTGGACACAATTTTTAAGGCTTTACGCCTCGTCCCGGAGTTCGATGGGAACCCTAACGTTTTAAATAGATTCATAGAAATATGTGACAGACTAGTTTCGCAGTATCTAAGCAATGCGACCGATAGCGAATTTTCTAATTTATATCTTTTGAACGGTATTCTTAACAAAATAACAGGAACCGCTGCCTACACTATAAACTCTAATAGCATTCCTGAAAATTGGTTAGGTATTAGGACAGCACTAATAAATAACTTTTCCGACCAGCGGGACGAAACGGCTTTATATAATGACCTCTCCTTAGCTTCGCAAGCCAATAGAACTCCACAAGAATTTTACGACCATTGCCAAACTTTGTTTAGCACGATTATGACGTGTCTTTACATGAGACCATACCGACCACCATCAATGCCAAACGGGACCTCTATAGGAAAGTCGCAATGCAAGTTTAAGTTATTGCGGAATGATTAATGTGAAACGTCAAAAGGTATTTCATAGATTTGGTTGACTATAAAACTAATATTGCACAAAACAACTTATAAACTCTACTTCAAAACCATAGAGAATATAACCATTCAAAAAAACAAACAAATTAGACACAGATTACTCTGTATGAAATTAAATAAGCAAAATGGCGGATTGTGTCAGCCGTAGACAGAGAAACTGTCTACGGTGTCAGCGCTGAAGTTAGCATTCTACTCTATGGCTAGCATTAGCTAACGTGTCCTGGCCGAAAACTGTTTAGCTAGTACACAGCTCTAGTATATACACAGCATAGATTACTTGTACCACAGTAATCTATGGTACATAGTCAGTAATCTATGCTGTTTAGTTTCGCCATTTTTCTTATTAGCGCCTCAGACGAAATAAAAACTTTTTCATTTCGTCTGAGATAAACGCTTGCTAGCGCTTTTTTCTGCCAAACGCACCCAATGTTTGATAGCGATTACTGATGCTCGAAGTTACAAGTCCACTACTTTTTATAAAATTTGGAAATCAAGATGATTAGAATTTGCAATTACCCTTAGGCACAGTGTATTATTTAGTGAAAATATGCATCAGGTACAAATCACGTTTCTTAAATAATTAAAATTAACAATATGGATCCGAATAAATATGACTATTATTTTCAAAAGAAAGCCACAACCACAAACAGATATATAATGTGAGAACATAAATATTAAATTAATTTTTCAGGTCCAGTTGGCAAATAAACGAAATAATATAAAGTGTTTAATTCTCAGGAGCCGACAGTTGTAATCAGGTAAAAAATTTTGTTGTATATACACTTAACAATATAAGTTAGGGATACTTATCTATGTATTTACCCTTTAAATGAAATGTGTCAATAAGGAGAAGTAAAAAAATTCAGTAGGTGTTTGTCTAACTTTTTACTTGCTAGTTCATAAAGCCATATGTTGAAAGTAAAAACTTTTTTTTTGCGCCCGAAGCAAATATGGGCAACCCTCCGGAAAGCGGGGGAGGGAGGCGATGAACGCTCATAGCATACCACGCAGCTGGCTGCGTGGATATGTGGAGACTTTTATCCACTAAACACCGCCTTTTAGGGACTGGCTTAACGGTCTAACTAGAGATCTCTAAGCCGTATACGAACGCGACCCTCCTTGGCAGAAAGGAGGCCGCAGAAAACATCTTTGTGTCTTATTTATTTTATACTTATAGTCTGGTTAATATGAAAGGTAATTTACAATTTTATGTACATTATTTTTAGTTTTTGTTACTGTTTAGGGATCATGTTGGATATTAAATTTTTTTTAAAAAGAAAGTGATATTAAAAGGATTTTTATTTATAAAACTCCTAGATATAAATGTGATAAAAACAATAAAGTTTTATTAATGACGGAGTTGGCCATATAGCTCTATGAATCGACAACCGATGGGGAAGAAAGTTACTCGAGTGGCAACCTCGTACTGGAATCGAAGTGTACGTGGCCTCACATTAGATGACGTGACAACCTGGTTAGATATGCAGATAGTCGATGACTGCAGGTGGCTTAGAACCGTCCTTTGCGGCATTCCTTGGGGGAGGTATATGTTCAGCAGTGGACTTGTAAAGGCCTGTAATGATGTATTTCTAAAACTTGTTTTCGATCTGACAACTTTCGAATAACCGAAAAGTATGAAATACGACATTACATGGGGGAGGTCTATGTTCTTGTTTTGGCTATAACGAGAATGATGATGACGATCAAATATGTAGCATAAAATTGTGCACACAGAACTCAATGGTTAATATATTAATTTCCTTAAATTTTTGTCTGAGCGACTCTCTAGGTTTTAAATCATATGTTGCTCTAATGGCCCTCAACTACAAAACAAATATGGTTTCAGTGTTGGAAGACAACATTATTTGCTATAGTTGACATGCTTGGCCTTTTATTCTGGCTGTCTACTCTCGGCAAGTCTTCTCGCCTTCAGCTTTAAAGCTATCCAGTTGAAATTTCCATCCATCCATTAAAGGCTATTAAAGTCCGCTGTTGAGTATAAGCCTCCGTAGATTGCTTCGTGGGGGGATTTTGTCATAATTGCCACCCTTGGCAAACAGGTTGACATAGAGCACATATGAAGTTACTAAATTGAAAGAAAAATTGACGAAGCAGAAATTAAATAAAATTTTTGAATGCCTTATAGTGTGCAAATTAAATACTAATCACTTCTATACAGTAGGATATGCTGATGACCTGACAATACTGGTCTCGGGAAAGACAGCAAGCATAGTGTGCGACCTGACCCAAGCGGCTCTCCGTATAGTGGAGAGATGGTGCAGGGAATACGAATTAACCGTCAACCCAAATAAAACGGTTTTAGTAATGTTCACACAAAAACGAATGCTGAATAACTATCATCTTCCAAGTCTTTTCAGCACAAAACTCCAGCTATCCTCTGAGGTAAAATATTTAGGTCTTACCTTGGACAGCAAACTTAACTGGAATAAACACATAGAAAACAAAATCAACAAAGCTAGTATAACTTTCTGGCAATGCAGAAACATGATTGGCAAAAGATGGGGACTGACGCCAAAAATCATACTGTGGCTTTACAAAACTGTAATTCGGCCCATGATCACATACGGCGCTCTGGTATGGTGGACCAAGACAAATGAAGCCACCACAATTAAGAAGCTTCAGCGCTACCAGAGACTGGCATGTATGGCTGCCACAGGCTGCATAAGAACTACGCCAACAGCAGCCTTGGAAGCGATGCTGGAGCTAACTCCGCTTCATCTACATATACAACAAGAAGCGACTTTAGCTGCCATCAGACTCAAGACCCTAAATCTTTGGAGTAAGAATAGTGTCCCTCATACAGGCATAATTGATAGAATTCACTCAGAAATTCCTATCCTACAAGCCAAATACGATAGGATTCCTAAACAATTCGTTTTCGATAAGAAATACAAGATACAATTAAATGAAAACAGCCAGCCGGAAGGATTAAGCCCAAAAGAGCTTAGAATTTTCACCGATGGTTCTAAAACAAATGAAGGTGTAGATTCTGGAGCTTTCTCTGAAGACCTCAATATTCACATATGCACACCGCTGGGTACCTATAACACGGTCTTTCAGGCGGAATGTATGGGTATCATTCAAGCGGCCATAGCAATAGATGCTAGGAAGGTTAATGACTTCCCCATCAAAATACTGACCGACAGTAGGGCGGTACTACAAGCTCTGAGTTGCAATGGGGTGAACTCGGGACTAATATATGAATGCCATCAACGATTAAATGAGGTATGTAAAAACAACAATGTGACTGCAATGGATAAAGGGACACAGTGGATCCAGAGGCAACGATGCAGCGGACGAACTGGCCAGAAGAGGATCGGCTCTGGCCACTATAGGGCCGGAACCAATCATACCAATCCCCTTTGGTAACGTTCGTTCAATGGTACGTAGACACTTCACTAATCAACATGCTCAGCTTTGGAAAAATCTAGTAGACTGTAGACAAGCTAGGGAGGCCCTACCTGTAATAAACAGTCGCTTAACCAAAGTTAATTTAAGCCGCAGATCAGGATAGTAACAAGTGCTATCACAGGACACGGCACCTTTAACAAACATTTATTTACTATAGGTGTTACAGATAGTCCAATGTGCAGGGCATGTATGGGGGAGGAAGAAACGGCGGCCCACGTGCTACTGAAATGTCCGAAGGTCGCTACGTACAGGGCTAAACATCTCGGCACGCCGGGATCACTCCCCGAAGTTGCATGCAACATCAAGGGACTGTTGAGCTTCTTCAGGGAGATCTCATGGCTCGAATAATCACATTATTCCTGCCCACACGCAAAATACGCGCATAGACGTGGAGTTGCGGAAAACAGCCCGTCGCAAACTAAACTAAATTAAACTAATACCTTATAGTGATTGTAGATTGTATGTTATTAGTTTGTCTCTGACTGCTTCATTATGTCTATAAAAAATGTCAGTCTTCTACAGCGCTTGGTTTAACTTGCATTAATTATTTCTTCACACCATGTGCCATACAATACGCCGGAATCATGGTCACGAATTTTTCTTCTACAAGCAAGACCTTCAACCTCACTGTGACTGGTGGGTTTGGGCTTTTGCTCTTGCAATGCTGTTTTCGCCGTCGTGGAAGGACACGTGGGCCAAGATGGAATGCCTCGTTTACAGTATAATGGGTATTCGCTGCACTTACTATATGAAACACAGCATTGTTGAGCTGCTATTTTAGACTGGTATTCTGTGAGAACGTGATCCTTCCCCAGTCGAGCCGACCCATTCGCTCTACAACTATACTACTAATATAGCTGCAGCATGGCTCTACCATGTCAAAATCTCTGTTTGTTGGTTTTGATCATGTCACAAGTTCCTTTGTGAGTTTTCAGCTGTCTTACTTACTATTTTTTCGATGGAGCAACAAGGTGTCAAATTCCCACTGAAAAGATAAAATAGAGAAAGATTATTTAGTATATATTAATCGAAATTTACATCCCTTACTTTTACAAAATGAAAACATTATTTAGCTTTGCTTAAAACATAAGAATAGTGTTTCCAACTTACGATGATGACTGTGTGCAAAATACGAAATTGATAATCTCTTTATTCTCTTTAATGTTGAGTAACAGTCCAGTATTATTTCAGGAAAGACTGGAATTTGCCATGCTGTCAAAGGATTTGATAATAGCGTTTATCACTTTGTTTTTGTGTTCCCATTTCTGTTGGGTATGTGACAAGTTGGTATACGACCATAGTGCAAACTGCTTGAAAATTTAAACTCAAAGTTGTTTGTATAAAGACTTGCAATCGGTGACATAATTATAAAAAAACTACTCACACCCTAAGGATGTGTTATGTACATGAAGCAGCGGTACATTACCAGCACTCGACAGGTCCGAAATTCCTAAATTCCCGACTAGCCTATTCATGTATAGAAATCACTGGGAATTTTTTTTGAATACATATAATCATTATTAAATAAATTATATCACCATGATCCATAAGTCAACCTATCAGTATGATCATAATTTCATGTCTACAATGCTTCTAAGGACGCCCTTTGTTTCTAAGGACGTTTGTGGTTTTTTTTTAGAATTAGGATGACAAACGAGCACACTGTCCACCTGATGGCAGGTGGATCTTGTGTTCTATAGTTATCTACATTTAACCTCGATTAAGAATCAAAAGCAGATGCGTTATCACCCCATAGGACTAAGATGGAATGCCTCAATTCCAGTAAAACGGGTTTCTAGTTCTCCACACTCACCGTACGAAACACAGCATCATCAAGCTGCTATGTTCTAATGGTAGTCTGTGAGAGCGTGGTCCTTCCCCGGTCTAGCCGACCCTTTTGTGCTTACCACCATAATATAGCCACAGCGTGTCTCTACCACATATACAAATTCCTTGTGACTTCTTAAGCTTCATAACTATCAACTAACAACAGATATTTCTATTTTTAGGGTGGTCTGCTCTCAAACCCGCTATCAAGGACGCAAAACTGGAAATAGCAGCTCACCAGTGGTGAAGAAACACTGTGATTACCTACAAAAGAAATCTCGCATTGATGCAGATCAGATTTATCATTACAAAGATGTACTGCTGACAGAAAAATTAATAGTTGAATATGATTTTTAAATTATATATTATAAATGCTTGGGAGTATTTAGCGAAAATCGAATAGTGTCTAGTTTTGAAACGCTTCATGGACAGGGTATACGAATTAAAGCCTCCGGCTGGAAATTCATGATATGGCAAGATATAATTAACCATGATTAAACCTTACTTACATCATCACTAGCTTATAGTTTACAAACGTAAAAGGCAATCGTGTTTCTTATTATTGTTTTGTGAGTATATGTTAAATATGCGTAAAGCAGAGTTAACTATATCGGCAATATTAAAGACTTCCGTTTAATAAAATGTTTTGTATGATATTGTGTCATACTCATTTGCAAATGTACATATAAGTTTATCTCATCGTAAGCGTCCAAGATTCGATACGTAGTCTATTGGACTATTACGAGGTATGTCTGAACTTTTGCTTAATTATACCCGCTCAAGCTACTAATGTACTAGAACAGAAAGAGGATAAACAACTATCGACACTGAAACGTACTCTTGAGGTTGCAAAAATTGTATCATTTTTCTACCTGAAGAGGTTGATTCAGTGTGCTGGGCTACAAAGTCTGGTCTGGCAATGAAAAAACGATATTTTTAGTGCAAAAACGATTTTATTCCTCGAGAATCTTCATCTGGAGTAATACACTAAGTGTAATGTTCTTCTACCATTTCGATGCCTTTTTTAGTGGTACGCGTCAAGTCCCTCAAAATAGGCATTTGTTTCATACTTTAGTTCATTTGAATAAAACCTCTTCCCGATGAGCTAATTTCCAACCGTGAATACGGGAAATAGTTGTTGGGTACTAAAACAGCCGAATACGGTTGGTGTTTAACTACTTCGTAACGTCGTAATTCCTTCAATTTAGCAGAATGAACGGGAGCGTTGCCTTGGTGAAACTAGATTTATTTTCTTATTAAATGAGGTTGTGTTTACACTTGATTTAATTGTCTTATCGATCCAATAATGCAGAGTAATATTGTTTGTCACTATGTACATCCTAAAAAATACTGTCTAAAACCTTGCTGTCTGATTGTGGCGTCCTTCGGACGCTTCTTACGGCTTTCATCAGACAATAACCAGTCCGCCGACTGCCGATTGGATTCAGGCGTCGATCCATGTTTCGTCCATTGTCACCAATCGTATTAAATATTTCTGTTTGTATGTAAAGTCTATGAGTTTTATAGTCATATCCATTGATAATTTAGGAGGTGCTATTTTAATATTAAGACAAACAAATTTTGTGTAAACAGACCACACGTCACATGTAATACAAGTCGGGAAGCGCGTAAACTGTCCTGCATTGCCCTCGCGTACACACGAGTCCAGCCACAAGACAGATGAGAGGGAAAGGTGGTGGAGGTCGAAAATTGCCCCGAAAGTATAGACCGGCGAGCTGGTAACGATTCTGCTTGGTTACTGTCAAGACAGTACTGTTCTGTCTCGACGTGAGCGTTCAAAAAGTAGCGGTACTGCACTGTCTAGTGCTCTGCCTCAATGTTCTGTCCTCCAGTAAAAGCGGCATAAATTCCTTCTTTGAATCCTATACTTTTAAACGAGCAATTCATATATATATATATATATATATATACATATATATATATATATATATATATATATATATATATATACATATATATACCGGGTCCGGCAATTGATCTGTCCGTCTCGATCTGTTTTAAAATTCGAACCACTGAATCGAACGCCGCCA
Source organism: Parnassius apollo (assembly GCA_907164705.1). NCBI lineage: Eukaryota > Metazoa > Arthropoda > Insecta > Lepidoptera > Papilionidae > Parnassius > Parnassius apollo. Next base: position 113,114 of record CAJQZP010000341.1, on the reverse strand, counting down.
AAATTTAAAATGTTGTTCTTTGAGATATTTTCTTTCATGGTTTGATGTGATTTTGTTGTGAGATAAAACATTCTTAATTTAAAACGATGAATTTAAAACGTAATTCAGTGATTGCTCTGTATTTGGAAGGAAAATCGTACATCGAAATTCGTCGAGCGCTGCCAAATCTTAAACTAAATGAGAAATTTGTACATCGCACTATCAAACGATATTTTGAGACTGGTTAGCATTAAGAAACGCTATAGGACGGCGTTGTACTGCAACGGCACCAGCAGTCGTCGAAAAGGTACGTTACCGACTGGACAGAAATCCAGCACGCTCAGCAAATCAGCTCGCGCAGGATCTAAACGTGAGCGACCGTAGTGTTCGTCGTATATTGAAAGAAAAGCTTAATTAAAGAAAAACCGATATCTTGTAACTTAAGATATTGGATTTCTACAAAATGATTATATAAGATAAGATGTTTTTAACCCTTAGCCACCTAACGTGTATTCTAGTAACACTTCCACCTAACGTCGGTCATGGTGACCGCTTGCATATAAGTACTATTATAAAGGTAAAAACATCATAAATTGGCAAAAATCGGAACTACAAAAATAAAAATTCAGTTGTTTTTATTTCAATTTGTTTCAATAAACTCTTCAAATTAATACTTCTTGCTTCTTATTACTATTAATAAAAATTAACTAACGAATATTTTAATAAATTATAGGTTTTCCGATTAAGCTGAGTTCTAAGCAATAACAATTAATGAGACTTCTTAGTTTTTAAATATTTTAGTAACTTAAATATATAACCTCTTATATAAAACTATCATTGGCACAATTAAATCACAATCGTTACAAAATTACAACACATTTCACAATTTCTCGCGGCAGCGTACACACATTTTTTGAGAACATTCAACGCAAATTGGATTTTTGCACTGAAAACACAAATGGAATGTTTTACGTTTCTTCCTTGGGTCACACGTTGAAAAAGTTTTGCGTGTTTCTAATTTGTCTTCATCTATTTTGAGAACCCGGCGAATAGCTTTCTGAAGTTCCCTTTGCAATCCAAACTGGTTCGCTCGACGTCGTAAATGGGGTGTAATAAGGTCTTCAGCCAGTTGTTTCATGAAATTCAGTCTGGGCACCTTTCTCTGAGATTGGTTCATGCTGCTGATGATGTACGCATTTGCTGCAGAAACATCCAGCATTCTGTAGAAGACCACCATTGGCCAGCGCTGTGTGCGTCAAGAAGTTGAGTAAATGGCACATTTTTGATCTAATGTATCGACGCCAACTTTGGTGCTATTATAAAAAATAATCATTTCTGGCTTTTGCTTTTGTGGATCGGTGGTTGGTGAGTGATGCATGCTGTAAAGAACAAGCACGGATTTGTTTTGCTTTGGTACAAAAGATAGCAATGTTGCATCTAACGTGAATCCAAAAATCGAAAAGCCAACGTCCCGATGACGGCTAAGCAGAAATTGAGGAGGTACTTCCCTTTTATTTTTTTAAGGGTACCCACAAGTGTCAGCTGTTTTTGCTTTAGGATGTTGCTGGCCACAGCAATTATCAGAATAGAATATAACATTTAAATCTTTTCCTGCATTTTCAGCTATCAGTGTTTCGATGTAGTTAATAACACAGCTTCCAATTTCTGTAGAACCTCGTTTTCCCTCTGTCTCATCCCAGAAATAACAAATTACATTTTTTGCTTTTAAATCACTGACCGTGAAATTAAAACAGTTTATCCTAGATTTATAAAAAAAGTAAGGATACCTGTCCTTTAGGCACTTGCATTACTGTTTGCAGATCATATACAGCTACTTTAACATCAGTTCTTTTTTTATCATTGTCCTTTTCTATCCTTGCTAATTCTTTTTCTTTAAGATGTTGTTCATAGTTTTCTTGTAGTTTCTGCTTGCCATTTTCATCTGACTTAATGTAGCTTCCACATAGATCGCAAAGATCCTTTTTCTGTGTGGAGAATGAGATATTGAACTCTGTATTAAAGATCCGATTAAATGTTGACGGTATAGCAATTGGTAAATTGTCTCTTTGACGAATTTCTTTATAGTCTCTATACAAATCGGCTAGACATTTATCACTTTGTATGTATTCACGTGAAGTTTGCGCTCGAAGCTAATGCGATTCAATACGTGGTATACTGTTGATAAAATTTTTCACATTTTCTCTAATGTCGGAATCAATTGTTGGATGCTCACCATGCTTACCCCTCAATTCTCCTACAAAGCCAGAGTCAGATTTTTTGATAACGCTGTTTTTATTGGTCTGTCATTTAAATCTAGTGTGGCTTTAAAATTTTTTTTACATACTCGAATACGCGAGCCTTCTAAATCAAAGTAGAACGCTGTATTAAGAGCACGAAAGTTTTGCGTATTTGAGTATCTATACTTAGGTTTAATCTCTTGTGTCTGCCTTAAAATAAATTCTCTTTGTGCCTGCAAATTTTCAGAACCCCAATAATTATTAAATAGCATTTGTCTTGTAGCATCATTTATTTTTGAACTGCATTTAAGGCGACAGTTTTCTCCACAAGATGGGCGGACTTCTTTCCCTGACACTTGTTTCTTTAGTTTCGACATGGACACATAAGGCTTACCAGAATTTCTCGGTTTTTTTTGCGACATTTACTTTCCATTTTCGGGTTTCCTTGTTCTTTTCTTGCCTCTTATTTCTTCAGATACAATATCATTATTTTGGTCCGCCTCAGATGAACTATCGGAGCTAGAAGAAGATGAACTACTGCTGCTACTGGAAGAAGAAGAAGAATCGGACTTGTTCGGTAAAGTCGTTTTATTTGGAGATAATATATTAAAATGTGGATCAGCATCGGAATCATCGATGTCACTCTGGTCACTGTGTATGGGCGAAATGTAATAATTTATTTCTTTTTGTTTAATTTCAGCAGATTTGGAAGTACTTGGGATAGCCACATCGATGGGATTGCTGATTTTATATAGATTGAAGAAGTTATGTCTTCAGGCATAGAAGACTGAACTGTAGTATCTGAACTGCCTGATATAGAATTGAGTAAATTGTCTTTAACCGTTTCATTTGGTGGACTATTTTGTTTGATTTGATCATTATGAGATTCCATGTCAGCAGGTAGGTTTTCCTTGTTGCTACGTACTGCCATATCCACAAATAAACGTCACGTTCATCTTACTGAAATAAAAATTATAATTCCATCAGATCATCAAAAGTGAATTAACTAAAAAAAACGTTCTACTAACGGCATAACTTATAATTTTTGTAAAATAACTAACAATAAATATAAAGTTATCAATTTGCATCATGTGTTAATAGTAAACAAGTATTTATATCAAGAAATTAAGTGTATGTTTTAATAATCCACCATTAAAACCGATACAAATCGAAATTTAAAAAAAGTGGCGTTAAAACTGTAGTAAAACAAATTTATTCAAAAATATTACTAACCTTGACTATCAAAACTGTCATAACACAAAATAACTCAAAAAAGCTCTCCCGACAACTCCCGATCACCATCAACGACACCATTAAAACTGCAACAACTCTAATTAATACGTGATTTTTTTCAAATCTAATCACAAAAACTGCATTAACTCAAAATATTATACTTTAGAAACGTGCTCTTTGCTTACTAGTCACGGCGCAACTGCCAATGCCACGGTTTAGTTGGTGGCGCATGGGGCGGCGCCATTCACGAAAACCGACTTCTAGCGACATGTACGAGGCGTGAGTGAAAATACAGTTACTACAGTTTTTTAGCCGTATAGATAATCGAATCAGGGACTTGAAAATTGGGTTATCTCAAAAGGCGCGATTTTTGAGTTGATGCCGTTAATCTAGCAGTGCGATATATACAGTGTGTCCAGTTACCGGTGTCGGAGCTTTTAATGCTATATAATATAATCAATTTCATCGACAAATCATGTCTCAAATCTCATTTAGACCTAGCTGTATTTAAATGGCAGCCATTTAAATTTTTTAGTGTCACCACCTCGACCCTGCGCATTAAAATTACAATATTCACCGATGTAGAAGTCCTACATTCTTAAAGTCTCATTGGATGGATAAAGATACGTAATAAAATAAAAGAGAACTTTTAACTGCAAAATTGTATTTAGATCCTAAAAAGACTTAGAAAAGAAAAAAAAATGTAAAAAAATCGGTTATTTTTTCACATTTTCGACTTTAATGAAAAAAGTAAGTCTACTAAGTAACCTAAGTAACTAAGTAACCTAATGATTTTTTACATGAACACTTAATTTGGCAGATAGCAAAAAGATTAAAATTAAGTAATTTAATTGTTATTATAAGTTGATTAGTGTATTAGACGTCCTATATAATTAATAAAAAAATTTAGCTGTGCTAATTTTTGAGAAAATTAATGTTCGGCACGACGGATATTGAGAAATATGTAGTAATCGACTAAAAATTATGTATGTCCGATGTGACAGACATTGCCCAATTATGGAAGATAAAACTTAAATAAAAATTTTTAATACTCCAAAAGAAAAATAATACACAAAGAACTTACAAGCTAATTATTTTGTATGAAAGTTTAAAAAACAATTGCGGGCATTCTTGCCTGTGACAAAGCATAATCTAGTATTGCGTTTTGTGCAATACACCACGGTTTTTTTCTGGCAGTACCGGCATCTACCTTCTTCCATGACTGATGGAAAGTGGCCAAAATTGTCGTATTTTATCGGACTTGATGGAAGGGCTACACGAAGCTTTTTTTTATCTTAGAACTGGCTGTTGCTTCCGGTTTTTACAGCGCATCTCTCCTATTAAACTTTCATAAATTTGGCATCTGAAAGTTTCCAAAGGCATTTTGCGTCGTGAAATTCATGCGTTCCTTTTTCTGCACATCAACCAGGCATTGTTGATACATATATCTAACAATTGTGCGAAAATTCCCAAATACCACCTCCTACTTTTGAATGGTGTTTTAAAGAGTGATATGAGCATATCGGCGAAATCTACACCTTTCATATGCTGGTTGTGCTCTCGTACAACTTGCGGACACGGTACTTCCACTTTCTTCTTCTCTTCTTTGCTATATCTTAAAATCTTTCCCACTGGCTCACTTGCAGCATAGGAACTTATCAAAGTTACAGCCTTGTTATCGTTCCACCGAACTACAGCCAAACGACTCGCAACAACCTCTGCGTAAGTTCCTCTAGGTTTTTTTTTCATCTCTTTTTCAGTTAGCATTTTTTGTTCAGCTCCTCGTAGACGATTGTTTCGAATAGTAATAAACCAAAAATACCGTAGTTTTCCCGCAAAAAATAAAACAGTTCCGGTGATAAGAAAAAAATATCGCAAAAGATGATTGCTGGCTTTTGGTTGATCGTTTGGCATACGGCAATTACTACTTGAGCACCAAAACCAAGGGACAATTCCTCTTCAGAAAACGTGTGGTATCGGAAAGTATCGTCTCCCGCGTATATAACGAAGTCGTAAATAATTCCCGATACACCACCTCTGACATAATTTTTAAACCTCCATTTATTAGGTTTGTCCTTCATATACTGCTTTCTTTTCCCAGCCTTTGAACCTTTATAAGCTATCATCATCTCGTCAATGCTAAACTTTCTTTCATTATGTTCTTTCAAACAATTTTGTCTAATTTTCTCAAATACTGGTCGTATCTTATAATATCTATCCCCATCCTCGAGGTTATTGTCCGCAAAATGTAAATAGCGTCGGATCTGCTGGTATCTTTTTAAAGACGTTATATCGGCCACTTTGTCATATCTGTATTTTTCTGACCAGTAATCAAGATATGAAAGCATGCCAACAATACCCATTATAACATGAATGGCTAAAAAATCGCGAAACTCATCTTCAGTCAGTTGAATTGACTTACCGGTTTCTTGAACAGAGTAGAAATTTGTTTGGTCAACAATATCACTCATTATGTCCTTTGAAAAAAATAATTCAAAGTATGACAAAGGTGCAGCACTGGGTTCAGGCATGTCAACATAATCCATATCTTCTTCTTCAATCGTCGCTCTATGGCGAAATTGCGCTTTTTTCCAAGTATACGTCAATTGCACTTTCTTCTTTATTCGTTTTACCCTTTTTGCAGCTGATGCAGTTGGTTGTTTTGATCTTGTTTTTCTAGATAATCGTGGAGTAATAGATGTGGCTGGTATTGAAGATACAGAAGGAATGTTAGATGGAAGCGAGGGAATGTTAGATGGAATATTCTCGTAGTTAGATTCTCGTATTTCTTGCAGGATTGGTGTTAATGGAACTGTATCTAATAATGCTTCTTCTTCTGGTTCATATTGGGTATCAACAGGGTTGTCATCAAATGAGGAATCGAGGTTAAGATTTTCAAGCGAAGATGCAGGGGTGGATGGTGCAGAAGAGGATTCACAGTCAAACTCATGATGAGAATGTGCAGGAGAGGTGTTAGAGTCAAAATCAATCTGAGGCCTTACATAAACATTTTCAGGTTCAGAATTTGAATTCTCACTAGCATCGGAAGGGGCATGCTCTCGTGGAACCAAAGCCAATATTTTACTAGCACGAGTACTCTGTTGACAAGCAAAAGTGAACCAAAGTAAGCAAAAAAACGCAAAATATAAACCAAACAAACAGCGTTAGTAATTTGGCAATGTTCGTCTCAGCGAACATAGAAACAAAATACAATATCTCTATGCATTTGTCAATGTTCGGTGTGACGGACAACGAGTTTTCGGACCCATAAAACAAACAAAATAACCATAGATTGTCAGTATTTGTAGCTTATCCCTTTTATAAACATATATGCTAACACAAAAACAAAAACATGTTGAAAAAATTGGTTAAAACAATAAAAAACAACATTAAATACCTTGAGAAAAACGGAGGGCCGCCTTTTCGTCGACATGTTGTGTCACGAATGACAGTTACGGTGTTGCCACATTCATATATTTTTTTCTACTAATAGTTTGTAAAATTAAATATAAAAATAATAATTTGCGTCATAGAAAAAATATTCGGCGGGTTTTTTATAAGTTAATGTTCGTCACACCGTACAAAATCAAATTAAGGGTTAATCAGATAGATCAGAACATATCCTAACCAAAACACAAAAATCTTAATTGTAACCAAAAAAAAATCAGTATAACTGTTTGAATATGACCTTTGAAAAATTTGTCGCCCTGGTTGCAGACAGACAAAGTGAATAGATGAGAAGAGTAAAACACAACATTTCAAAATGCACGTAACTAAAAAGTTATTTATAAAAACTGTTCGAAATGACCTCCGCGATGTTGGAGACATGTTGTAGCCCTCATTGCCACATGTTGAGTTGCACGTCTGATCATCTCCCGATCTTGTCGCAATTCATTTCCAACTTCGATTATTTTATTAATCAACTCTTGTCGTGAGTTTGGCACGTTCGCATAAACTCTGCTTCATAGTGCCCCATAGAAAAAAGTCTAAGGGAGTTAAATCCGGTGAACGCGGAGGCCAAGCGATCCTTCCACCGCGACCAATCCACGGCGAATAGCGCTCATTTAAATAATTTCGTACACTTACTGCAAAATGTGCAGGTGCACCGTCAAGTTGGAGAATCATCCTTGATCTGTGAGTTATAATGGAAGCTCCATTAATTCTTCCAAAAACTGTGTTTGCAAAAACTCTAAAAATCTTGGGCCATTCATAGTTTCTGGTAAAATTATCGGCCCAATTAAAATATCGTCTTTTATTCCAGCCCAAACTTTCACTCGAATTTCATGTTGGAAAGTACTTTCTCTAACAGCATGAGGGTTGTTTTGAAGCCACAGATGCTGTGAAGAGAAGTGGCTTCGTCAGTCCACAAAATTCTTTTTAAAAAATCTGCATCTTGTTTTGTTCTTCTATTGATCCACGAACAAAAATTTGCCCTTATAGCATAATCAGGTTCGCGAATGTCTTGTACCCGCCTAAAATGGTAAGGATGCAAACCTTCCCTCTTTAAAACTGTGGAGAGTTTTGACCTGCTGACTGACCATTTTGTTGAATTAAGCATATTGCTTATTCGTCTTACACCGAGTCTGGGATCTTGTGTAGTTAAACGTAATATCTCTTCTTCCTCAGGTGCCACAAGCTGAAATCTTTCATTAGCGGGTCTTCTGATCCCAAGTTCAGCTATCCGCAAATGTATCCTTACAAAAGTGCGAGCATTTGGTGTAGGCCTGTTGGGAAACATTCTGGCGTACTCTGTGACAGCTCTGTTTGCATTGCCGTTGCACAATCCATACACAAAATGGATATCAGCGACATGTTGGTTTGAGTATTTACCATCTGCCATTTTTGAAAATATCAAAATAACTAGAAACTTCACCACAAAGTTAAAAAGTTCAACAAAACGGATTTTTTTATCAATAACAACAACAAGCGATCTTAGAGGGGCAAAAGTAGTGTAATCACAGCGCGTGGCGAGGGACGACTGTTTTTTTTTGTCCCAAGTACACTTGTTTAGAACATCAAACAATGGGCTTTGGGTTTTTCTACCTGCTTTTGAACTAGCATAAATGATCCTGCACGTGCAGCTTGCGCTTTTAAGAGGTCGTGTTTGATAAAGTACAATTCTTAAACTATTTAATTTACAATTAAGATTTTTATGTTTTTGGTTAGGATATGTTCTGATCTATCTGATTAATGTAAAAAATCATTAGGTAAATGACTACTATTAAAGTCGAAATTATGAAAAAAATAAACGATTTTTTTTACATTTTTTTCTTTTCTAAGTCTTTTTAGGATCTAAATACAATTTTGCAGTTAAAAGTTTGCTTTTATTTTATTACGCGTATCTTTATCTATCCAATGAGACATCTTTTAAGAATGTAGGGCTTCTACATCAGGGAATATTGTAATCTTAATGCGCGGGGACGAGGTGGTGAAACTGAAAAATTTAAATGGCTGCCATTTTAATACAGCTGGGTCTAAATGAGATTTGAGACATGATTTGTCGATGAAATTGATTATATTTTATAGCATTAAAAGCTCCGACACCGGTAACCGGACAGATTGTATAATCGGAATCTCGGAAACGGCTCCAACGATTTTCATAAAATTTAGTGTCCACCGAGTTTCGGGGACAATAAATCGATCTAGCTAGGATTTATTTTTATAAAATGTCTTTTTGTCCGTATTTTCAGGCAATGACAAAATTGCTACAATATAAGAAGGTAAATTTTGACACTGTGTTAATGATCGTAATAGCTCAAGTGGATATCGAGCAGTCGCGTAATCGTAATGCCTTGCTTCGCGTCCTGTCTTCCGTCCGACTTTTTTTCCTTTTGTTTTCAAGTTCCCTTCTTTTGTGAGAAAATCTATTATTTCGAGCCCTTTTTTTCAATTTTTTGTATAATTTCTTATATATTTATTCTCAAAACACGAATTCCAAAAACTTGCGAAAACCAAGTGATGCAAAAGGCGGGAACAGTGAAAAACAAATGACAATAAAAAAAATGTCAAAACTTTTATGATTCGTTCAGAAGTCAACTAATAATGTTGCTAGTGTATAAAAGTGTTGGAAATATTTTGGTAGTTTTTAACATAAAAGAGAAAATGTTGCCAAAACAAAGAATGTATATCTACATCACTATGCATTAAAGGGTTAATAAAAATTATACTACGAAGTATAAAATATTTTACTTACCTCACAACTATTTTCGTCATCACTATCTAAGTTGGATGAAGATTCCCTTGGAGTGCATTGATCATGAACGAAATTGAACAAATCGTAGTACCACAGTTTTATACGGTACACACATCATCAGCAGTTGCCCCAGACTTTAAAGATTGGTCATATTTCTTCTTTTCCTTCCTAACATTGCTTCTTAATTGGGGTTGGCAAATGTCAAAGTGGCGCTACCGTAGGTTGTTCCCAAAACATTGAATTTTTCTATGGTCGAATTCAGAAAATAATTTCTAACAGTTACGATGACACGCTGTATTGTCTCTAAATGCTCTGAAGTCGGAACCCACCAAATACCGAAGGATAAAAAAAATACGAAGGCTTTAGTTGAAAGCCATTCGTCGTGAAAAATTGATTCCTACGAAAAGTACGAGGTTATGTTGAAATTGATTATGAAATAACAAACAAATACACAGGTAAGCTGATCATAATGTAAAATTTTGACTATTATCTTTTCAATCATCCCTACACTCCATAATAATTTTCGTATCTGGCCATATATCTGCCTATGTAATTTGCAATGTTAAAAATCACGTCTTGTTCTAGGAGTTAAACACCTACATAAATTCTTGAAGAATGAAGCTATACCATCTGTTTTTCCTTGGAATACGCAACCAATTTCTGAGAACGCGAAGGCTAGAAAAGAATGATTGGTACATCGCAACCTCATGAAATGACAGCTTTTTGATATACCTTCAAGTACACAACATTGTGAAGATGATATATTGCCACTTGAAGGAGATATTGGTGTGCCTCAAGACTGCAGTGTATCTCAAGAGCTTCTGGTTGAACATAGTTCTCCAATACCTGCATCTGTTATGCCAAACCACAACACTTGTAGTACACAAACATCTAATATATTAAGTTTGTTCTCTAGAGAGCTATTACTTGCAGACGACGCGACAGTGCATTTTTATACTGGGTTGGACACATTAGAAAAATTTTATTTAATTATCAGTACCCTTATGCCTATGGCACATGATATTAAGTACCGTTGGAGTAGAGTTGTTTCCTTGACGGTAGATGATCAGTTTCTAATGCTATTAACCCTTTATAAGGTAGAGAAAAATAAAGATGACAGCAATGTATATCAAATGGATAGTGAATAGTATTACCATTAGGATGACCCTAACGATAAAAAAAGTTATGAAAATTTATGGGAAATTTATGGAAAACGCGGTGGCAATATAGTTGCCACCGCCTGTCAATAAAACGACTTTTTTTGTACTCAGTTTATTAAAAAGAAACAAAAACATAGCAAATAAAAATGTTGATTCATCTGTTATTTCCTGTTTTGATTTCCATCAAACGCATATTATATTTATACTTGCTGGCTGTGAAATAAATCAAAACAGGGAATTACACAAAGTGGCACTTTACTTGTAAAACACTGAATCTTTGATCGCTTATTGCGAGTTTTCGTGCTACACATACGACAGCGTCGCCAGAAGTTCAGTTGCTCATGCTGATGAATAACCCACGTTACTCAAACGTATCTCATCAACCACTCCTACTTCTTTTTGTCTGTTTGTGGAGAGCTTTGGCCGTTTTGCGGAGTATTGTGGCTGTCTGTCCAGACTTCTTTTCCTTGATGAATAATTGCTGATGAGACCACGAGCCAGGCACAACCGAAAGTGTAATTGTGAAAGTGGGTTGTGTACTCTTGTGTTGCTAGAATATAGTAAAAAGGAGTTTGTGATGGCTAAATCTACGCAAAAATAGAAAATACGAAGCCACCACCTCTTGCTTCGTCTGCCAACTTCGTAGGTGGTCCGCTTCTGGTCAAAACGGTCTACACCGCCCATGCGCTCTGTGTATTGAAGTACAGTTGATGGACACAGAAAAGCCCGTTTCAAACCATCTTTCTGTGTTCGATCGCAAAAAGTCTTATTTACTTTTGGGTGGAAGGCAGTGGTCAAAAGTGTGACGAGTTTAGTGTCCTGCTACATTACAAACGCCACGTTGTTTTTAGTGCGCCATCGTAATTCGCCTCTTGCTAAGTTTATTTTTTGGCTCCTTGGTATATTCTTCTTTTTGGCATGTTTTACAACGAGAGGTAGATCTGCTCTGTTACTATTGACTGTTGCTGTGGCATATATACCATTATTGTATAAATATTGTAGTATGTCATACGATGCGAAAAAGTATCGGGATTCGGTATCGGTTTCCCGAATTTGATCGTCCCGTTTCCCTGTATAAATTTGGAATTTGAAAACATAGCCTGTCTCGCTGTCAGCTCTAATCCACACTTTGTAGCCTCTTTTCACCGGTTTTAGTGGCATATATTGTTTGAGTGATGAGATACCTTTGAACTGAATCATCGACTCATCTATTGATTGAGATGTTGTAGTTTTTGCAGAACGTTGGCAGGCCGTGTTGAGCAGCTCGAGAATCGAACGAACTTTATATAATTTGTCGAACTGAAGCGCTTCTCTCGGAGGCATCTTAGAGTTGTCGTTCAAATGTAGGTTTTCCAAAACTTTCTTGAATCTTTTGCACGTCATTACCGATGCTATCCCAGCAATACGAAAAAATGGGTCACTTGACCTATATAAATCAATTGTTGGTAGCGGATGGAGCCCCATCAAAATTATCGTTCCTAGAAAAGCCTTCATTTCAGGGATGTCAACCGGTGACCAGCCATGGCTGCGACTCTGTTCTGCGTAAATATTGGTTTGTTCTACAAGGAGATCAATTACATCGGTATCAAAAAAATGTGTGAAATAAGTAACAGGTCTGGTCCTACTTGGAATAAAATTTGTGTGCTCTAAATGTATACTATCAAAATAGTCTATGTCGGGAAGCTGTGGATAAAGAACCTTCTTCCATTCCTGTTCTTCAGTGTCAGACTCATCGGTATCAGACATTGTGGCTGCATTAGCTACTGGAGGTGTTGGTGAAGACATCAAGACACTGTCGTGGCGAAGCGGTAGTACTATAGGAGAGGAAGACTCAGTATTACTGTCTAAGTGAAGACTGGATGGTAATGGCTGATCTCCAGCTGAACTTGTCGAAGGCTCTTCAGTATTCAGGTTGTTCAATGGAACGGAGTCATAATTCTGACACTGCGCATCGACTTCAGAACGAAGCATAGGGTCATCAATACCATTCAATATATTACTGATACCTAAATCAGTAACAGTTTCTGGTTCCGTTTCATATTCGTCTTCGGAAACCTCTGGATCATCAGGAAGACCAAATAAAAGCTGTAATTCTTCTTCAATTCTGTCGTCGTTCAAAAACGCGACATTATTACCTGTAAAAGAAAAAAGCACATCCAACTCTATCACCAACCCATGCACCACACACAAGGCAGTGGCAACTATATTGCCACCTGAAAAACTGATTGAAATGATTTTTTTTACAAGTAGTCATCCCAAACCTCAAAAATATAGCTAAATAATGTTGTTATTACTACAATATATTGAAAAAATAATAAAAACTTACCAGTACAAAACTTCGATTTCGAGATCGAACTAGATTTAATTATACGACCAAAAACCGCCACACTTAGAATCTTACGTCGACTTCAAATGACAGTTTTGACGTTTGACAATGTATATGTCACTTTGACATGAGTCTGTGGTTTATAGGGATTGATACAGCCAAAATAAAATCGACTAAAATTTTAATGTTACTGAGATAAACGAGAAAAAACCGGCCAAGAGCGTGTCGGGCCACGCTCAATGTAGGGTTCCGTAGTTTCCCGTCCGTCAAAATAAGTGTTCCCACTTATGAGTTTAAACGTGGGTATCCATTATGTTCGCGCTCCAGCAGCGCTCCGCGCTCCTGCAACTGCTCCCGGTAGTGGGTACTGTTGTTTCCATCCAAGTTCCAAATGATTTTCCTAGAAAGTCCTTGTAAAGTTTTACTTTTCAGATTTTTTTCATATTTTCTAAACTTATGGTTCAAAAGTTAGAGGGGGGGGGGGACACATTGTTTTTTACTTTTGGAGCGATTATTTCCGAAATTATTAACGTAATCAAAAAATGATTTTAGTAAACCCCTATTCATTTTTAAATACCTTTCCAACAATATATCACACGTTAGGGTTGAAATTAAAAAAAAATCACTTCCCACTTTACATATAGGGGGGCTACCCTAATAAAACATTTTTTCCAATTTTTATTTTACCACTTTGTCGGCGTGATTGATACACATATTGGTACCAAATTTCAGCTTTCTAGTACTAACGGTTACAGAGATTAAGCGAGGACGGACAGACGGACAGACAGACATTGCGAAACTATAAGGGTTCCTAGTTGAGTACGGAACCCTAAAAATATGATGGCAACATAGTTGCCACCACCTTAAAAAGGGTATTAAGCTTAGAAGAAATACAACTGATTTTGAGTTAGGTAAAATGTTTGGTGTAAGCAAAGCTGAAGTGTCAAATGTTATAGTGACATGGATAAATTTTGTTAGCGATATCTGGAGCTGTATAGACATTTGGCCTAAGCGCAATTTAGTAAATTTTTATATGCCTGATAGTTTTAAAAAATATTATCCATCAACCAGGCTTATACTAGATGGAACTGAAATAGAAATACAAAAGCCTAGTCCAATGACCAAAGAGCCACTTTTAGTACTTACAAACACAAGAATACCCTAAAATTTTTAATTGGTGCCTCACCAGGTGGTCTCATAACATATTGTTCAAGTGCATATGCCGGTTCAGTGAGTGACAGACAAATTGTAGAACGCAGCAAGTTATTTGATATTTGTGATTCTGGGGATAACATCATGGCAGACAGGGGATTTAACGTGCAAGATTTGTTTCTCTGTAAGGGAATTGGGATAAATATTCCTACCATTTTAAAAGGAAAGTCTCAAATTCCTGGTGTACAATTAAAATTAGACCAACAGTTGGCTAGATAAAGAGTCCACATAGAAAGACTTATAGGATTAATAAAAACCTATGGTATATTAAAGCATGAACTTAATCATTTCTAAGTTCCCTTAGCATCAAAAAAAAAATTATATGTAGTATTTTGTGTAATTTTAGAGATGGTATAGTAAATAAAACAAAATAATTTAATATCATACATTATGCATGTATCATTTATGTACATAGGTTTACTTAGAGTACTATTTTTTTTGCGCCTGAAGCAAATAAGGGCTACCCTCCGGTAACGGGGGAGGGAGGTGGTGAATGCTCATAACATACCATGCAGCCGGCTGCGTAGTTATGTGGAGACTTTTACCCACTAAACACCACCTTTTGGGTTTGGCTTACCGATCTGACGAGCGATCTTTAAGCCGTAAACGGATGCGACCCTCTTTGGGACAAAGGAAGGCGCAAGCGGCGATTAGCCGCTTAGAAGTGTGCCTAACTAAGGCAGATTACGAGATGTGTTAAGTAGGCTCGACATGAGCCGCCAGGAGGCAGTTCAGGTCAGCCAAAAGCTTGTTGGGGGGTTTAGGGTACTGTCTTATGAAATCTTGCTATGGGGTAATGCGACTGACATTGAAGTCATATTTGTTTTACAAAAGAGAGCCGTAGGGGCTATTTATAACTTAAATTGTAGTTTCTTAGACAAAAATTTAAATAAATAAACATATTTTACAACTTTGACATTGCAATATATTTATGAAAATGTAATGTATGTACATAAAACATAAATAGCTTTTATAAGAATAAAGATGTTCATACCTTAAATACTAGCAACAAACATACCAGTTACTAGACTCCACAGAATTAGTAATTCAGTTAAAAGGCAAAAGGTTAAAAGGCACTTTTACAACAAAATCCCGAAAATGTCCTAATTTGTCATTAAACAAGTTTAAATGTTTTATTAAGTAAAAATTGTACAAAAAGAGCTATTATAATATAAAAAAATACGTAAATGAAAATAACCCTTAAAATAATACATAAATGGGAATGAGGTGATTGTCACCATTGTCCATTGAAAAATTGTATGAAAATGTAAATTGAAATATGTTTAAAAAAGGTCCCACTGGGTTTCTTGCGGGTTCTTCCCAGGACAGAGGTTTCTTTTTGAACCAGTGTTAAAAGTTTCTGCTCTGGACTTATTTCAATATAATGATGGTCATGTACTAATGCATATGGGTTTGCTGGTTCATAAAGTTGTTTAAATGGTATCCTGGAATTCGGAAAATTTAATATTATATTTCTTATCCTATTGTTATAATTTTCTTTGTCCATATTTTTAATGGGTATGGCTCAAAAATTAAATTATGTTTATTTTTCCTGCGATACATTTTTTCTGCTTTCACAGGACTACCTGTGTAAGGTTTTCTTGGAACATGGAACTGCTGCAGTTTTTGGGTGCATACTTCTTGAAGCAAAAGAATTTTTTGATTAACGATGTTCTCAACGCCTAGTAAAAGGACTGAAACATGTTTGCACACTGCATTTATTCCACTTCCAGCCGGGCATTCACAATGTGATGCTTCAGGATTTCCATTTTTATTTAATTTTACATCTACTTCATACTGCAGATTCTTTATAGTTTTTCTGCAGTAACCTTTAAAGTATTTTGACCAACAACTGAAGATCTTGCCATCGGTAAGTGCCGTGTCTCATATAGCTGTGTAGCCATTGCTATTTTTTTCTCTGTGCTAAAAAACAAGGAATTATGTACCAAGTAATGGTTAAATAAAAGTATGGAAGAAATGTTATTATTGACAGATTTAACTTTTATCTTTACTTACTAACATAGATAATGCCTTATCAATATCTTGTCCAAAGGTGGCAGAATCGTATGACTGTTTATATCTCGATACGATTCTTTTGATGGTAGCTCCATTTTAGGTTCGTCGTCGTCTACGCATTCAGATCGACCAAAATTAAAGTTTTGGTCATAAAACTCTAACCTGAAATTACCACGAAATCTTTACATTTACATTTATGTTCAAGAATGTTATTTTGCATAGCGCCCTTCGATCTGCAACGACTATAAACTTCGATTAAGGGGTGTTTGATGAATAACAGAGCAAAACTAGATACCTTTCAATGAGGTCCGCTTTTTTTCCTCGTAAGGAAGCACCGCGTTTTTTCAATTCGTCTTTCAGTTCCTTGACTCGCCAGTTAGAATACACGATGTATAAATATGTGCTCCACTTATTTAAATTGTCTTATAGCTGCCACAAGTCGCAAAGTAAATAATTTACACGCTTCACTGCAATCAACACAACATAAAAAAATGACAAAACAATGACAAGGGAACAAACTATGCTAGCGCCATCTGCTTTTAGCTTTCGCCGGCCAACCCCATTATTGATCTTTTTCACAACAGTCTGTGACGCGGGAAATGAACTCCTTATGATTGATAATTAAAATACAAAGTAACTAATAAGGAAGAGGCAAATATCCAACCTGGTTTTCATAGCTTAACAATTTTCGCATATTTTTGGCTCTTGTTGTAGCATTTTTTTGGCCTCCAGAACGGACGCCGCACTGTCTGCTGCAGAAAAAACCAACAATATTACTATAATGGCAACGCTCAGATATTATATAATTTTTTTTCTTTAATCGGAGCGAAACTCCCATGGCGCAAGAAAACGATTCTCTGAAATCTATCTCCTCCGTAACTTGTGGGCAAATTTACATAATTTTTTTGGCAATATTTGTAGCTCAACGCAGACAAGGTTTGTAAAAAATAAAAATCTACTTATTCTGACTTTACTTCTTTGTTCGCACCTGGCTCAATTTCTCTCAATTTTTCTATGAGTAATTTATGAGCAGCTTCTTTTTTGTCTCGATTATGGTAATCTTTGTTTTTAATTTGCCAAAGACATGGATGACTTCTATAAACTTCGATAAAATCTTCAAGAATTTTTTTAGTTGAATTTGGTGGCGCCATTTTCAATTGCTGTATTACGTGGCATTCGTGGCAATACGATGCGAGCGACGAGGCAACCGTCCGAAAGAAACACTAGAAAACAACTGACGCGACCTGCGCAGGCGACCAGAGTACACGCACACACGTACAGGTACACCGTACGGTGTCACTCGAAAGAATTGATTTTCGATCTTGCGCCGGTCGCCTGCGTAGGCTCAAAAAACTGCACAGGTCTATTCCCACACACATACCGGTCTACCTGCGCAGGCATACCTGCACAGGTGTACCTTTCAGATGGACCGTATCTTGTATGGCAGCCATAAAACGCAAACGATCTAATAAGTCCTTTTTTTTTTCAGAACTGATATGTTTTCCATCAGGGTATAAAGGATCCAGCTTATTACCAGTCAAATGTGTAGAGCCCCTTTTCTATAAATCAACATTTTCAAATAAAACATCTTCACTATTAGAATATTTAAAAAAATTGTTAATGGATGCATTTTGTTAAACAAAAGCCACTGTATTCTGAGCCACTGCACCTTTGATTTTTCAGCAGTTACCTTTCTATTGGTAATGTTATTCTCCAGTTTTTTTTTGTTGAAATAAAGTCATCTTTTGTCATTTTTATGACATTGAATGGGTTCTTGTCCCTAGCTGCCTTGATTACAGTAATCCAGTCATCTGGTAAGTAAATATTTTTGAAAAACTTTTTCTTTTTCTCCACCAATCCAAAATCTTGGTCACATGCTAAATATGAGTGGCCACTGATGGTATCGTAACGTATCCAGATTACACAGAAGATAACATAGACATGTTATCTTCTGTGTAATCTGGATGGGCAACAATATACTGGCAAAGAGTGGCCATTTTAATATTTCTATTTTGACCACCGCACTGGTCTGAGTACATAAATAAGCTTTTAGTCTTGACTTTCTCTTTGATGAAACGCAACAGGCAGGAACCGATCTTCTGTGGACCTCTTGAGGCTATTGTTTCATTCCACACATACATTGTAACTTCATCATTATGAGCATTATGAATTCCCAGACAGTATGTCCAAAGCTGTCTTATAACAGCAAATTCCTGTAGAAATAACAGGAGTAGGTAAAGTTTTCATGAGATCAAATACTATAACTGTTAAATAAGAATCATTTGCAGCTCTATTCTTATCTATCTTAAAATTATTTCTTGCAGATTCAGCCTTTAAAAGATGTAGTTTCCTTTGAGACTCAAGTTCATCCTTTTTGAGAGATGATTCTTCAGCGACTATTTTTAAAATTATCACATTTTTTAAAAATAGACGCTGAAGAATCATCTCTCAAAAATGTACGAGTTTTACATAAAAAAAAAACATGACAAAAAAATCAACCAGATTTATTGTAAATATGAATTAATGTGTCTAAATATGAAAGAAAAATCTCGTAAATTCATATACAAATGTGGTAAAAACAATTACGCGCACAATACATACACACACATAACACATTTTCGCGTAGTTGTGTAAATCGATCCCTATAGTTATTACATGTGTAACTTCTTAGTCGCATTTTGGGTAGCATTAATAGTCCTAATACACTGTGATCCAATGAAGGATATGACCTCCATGTACCATTATTAAGGGTAACAAATTTAAGACTTCTATGGTCCCTAACAGTACTAATATGTGTAAACTCGTACATCACTTGTACTGAAGGTACTGTTCACTAGTACCCATTACGCCCGATTTTATCATCCAATCACGGAAACATACCCTGCTCGAGGACTATATGTTATACCAGTGATGAACGTTCCCGTATCTCTCCATTACCTACCTATTTATTAATGTCAATTATTTTCTTTTATATTTATTCCTTTCATGCTTTCATAATTCTCACTCTTAACGGATTCAATAACTAGTAGTTTAAGCATCATCAAATATTTGGGTGATCAGTCTAATATTGACGAAACTTAGCTACTCAATCATTCGTATTCCCATTTTTGAACATTTCTTTCTTTCATTCTTCACACCTTTTAAATACATCCTTGCTATTTTTTGTACAAAATGGGATAATATTTTTTCAGTCAAAGCTCAACTCAGTTAAGAAACATTACTATTAAAACTCACTTAGGCCGGCGACGTACATATTTTATAATAGAATAGCATTTTTCTAGTCAGTTTCTCTTCGGTTTTTATTATGGCCTGTATAAGAATATTGTTACGAGCTTGAGGTTCGTGACAATAAAAATTGCCGATAAAATTACCTAAATTAACACTTTAATTTACTTTACACAATTAAAGTTAAAACACTAATAATTTAAACACACTAATTCACTTAATTCCACTCCGAAGCTTCGCTTGTTTCGCCCAAATCAACACTGCCTCGATCGCATCTTGCAGCGCCTATATATTTGAATTAGCAAAGAAATATCCAGAATGTTCAAGTAAACACGCGGAAGGTACCGAGCGTTCGAGTTTCGACTAGGCGCTGTCAGTTGAGCGATTTGTGATGTCATTTTCTCAATGCTCCCCTCGCTCTCGTTCCTGACACTAGATGGCGCTAGTGTATCGTTGATTGGAGCGCGTAACAATATGTTGGTGTTATGTACCTTTAAATGTTATTGTTATTCTTTATTAAGAGAAGTTATACAATAACGACGTTCTTAGTGATAAATGTTTTTTTTAACAATGCTTAATGAGGAATTAATAAATTTGACATAAATACAGAAACAAATTAATGATAATAATTGGTTGTAACATTTGTAATTTATAGTATATAATGACTGACAAATTAATTATTACAAGTATATGACAATGAGCTATAATAATATTCTTACGTTGGTATTTCCTCTGACGCTGTTACATAAATAATTAGAAGAAAATTGATATGGTATATCAATTAAAAAAATATTGAATAATTTATATGTTGTTAAAATTTCGATAAATATTGTTTTAGTTACTTGTCCATTAAAATTTACACATTACTATGGTAGAATATGTAGAACTAAATTATACTTATACACCATATTCTTGCAAAACACTTATTATTATTATCATTATTAAGTAGTTATTTACCGATTAATTATTGCGGTATAATACATAATTTCGAATTTTTCTATGAATAGTACTAATGTTTTTTTTTCTATTTTTTAATGAATGATTTAAAAAATTTCTTTCCCCAGTTCTGTGTATAACATTATATAAGTTAATATAATTTGACAATAGACATCGACACTATTATATAATTAGACTTACATTCGGTGCTTTCGAGATGTCTTGTACCTGCTACAGAACTTGGCTAGTCGCTCGTTGTACCCCTGACTTCTTTCTGCTGCTCTGGCACCAGAAGATGTTGTTAGCTCCTCGATGTGGTTGGGCCTGGACTTCCTCGTACTCTTCTTTTTTATTTCATATTTATTTTTGATAAAGTTGGTACTCTTCTCTTGAGGGAATTTTGATTAATGTGTTTTCTGTGTATTGGAATCTTCTTTCTTGGAAATTTTCTCTCTTGTCTTCTTGATTTAATAACAATGTTACTGGAGCTTCTTGTATAATTTATCAGGTCTTTTCTTCATTTCTTCTATAACATTTTTTTTAAGTATACAATGTGTCCGGTTTCCGATGTCCGATACTTTAAGGGGTTAAAATACAATTAATTTTATCGACAAATCAGGGATCAATGATTTTTTTTCGCCATCAATAAAAAAATGGCAGCACTTTAAAAAAAATTGTTGGCGAAGCATAGATGCTTGTATTAATTTAACAATATCTACACAAGTAGAAGACTTTCAAAAACAAAATTGGTCTCAAATGTTAGTTAATAGTGTAGACAATAAATCTAGATTCAAAATATTATTTTTTAATTTTTCAGTATTAGTAAAAAACATTTTTGAAAAAATAAATTAGGCAACAAATTGATGTTGTTTTTCAGATTCTTGGCTTTAAAAAAAACCATCGTGTTAACCAATTTTTTTACTTGTTTTTATTATAATACAGGATATTTGCTATAAATGCACATTTAAATCTTAACTCTGAGTTAGATAGTTTAGGAGCTATGACAGTGTAAACATACTTACTTGAAAAGCGCGGATACACTAGCAAATGAAATAAAACAAAATAATTTATATCAATTGCATTTAATTTGGCAAAATAATTACAAAAACTGCTCAAAGTGACCTCCTTGTCTCTGCAGACATGCTGTTGCTCTTAGTGCAACGTGTTGCGTAGAGCGCTGGATCATTGCCTTGTCTTCTCGCAATTCGTTTGCTGCTTGAATTATTTTTTCTGCTAACTCCTCTCGTGTATTTGGCACACTTACATACACTCTTCGTTTGAGTGTGCCCCACAAAAAAAAATCGAGAAGTGTTAAATCCGGCGACCGCGGTGGCCAAGCAATTTTTCCTCCGCGTCCGATCCACGACGAATAGTGTGCATTTAAATGATTCCGCACAAGAAGCGCGAAGTGTGCCGGAGCACCATCCAATTGCAGAATCATTCTGGCCCTGTAGGCCAATGGTAACTCCAATAAAGCATCCAAAAAATTCGTTTCCAGGAAATTTAGGAATCTTGGGCTATTCATTGTCTCCGGTAAAATGATTGGTCCAATTAGAATGTCGTCAATCATTCCGGCCCAAACGTTGACATAAAATTTATGTTGAAAAGAACTAGGGCGGATCGCATGTGGATTTTCTTGAAGCCACAGGTGTTCGTTACGGTAGTTCGTATACCCTGATCGCGTGAAAGTAGCTTCGTCTGTCCACATAATTCTTTTTAAAAAGTTTGGATCATATCGCGTTTCTCTCAATATCCACGAACAAAATATTGCTCTTCTTACATAATCCGGTTCCAGTATTTCTTGCACCCTTCGAAAATGGTAAGGATGTAATCCTTCTCTTTTTAAAATTTTCCACACCGACCATTTTGATAGACTGAGACGATTAGCTATGCGTCTAATGCTTAGGCTAGGGTCTTGAGTAATCTTTTGCAATATTTGATGTTCATCTTGGAGCGACAAAACACGAGTACGTTCGTTACCGAGCCTTCTTATTCCATTTTCCGCAAGTCTCAAATGAATTCTCACGAAAGTGCGAGCATTCGGCGTACGTCTGTTAAGAAATCTGCGTGCATACTCTACAACAGCTCTATTTGCACTCCCGTTACACAATCCATACACGAAATGGATGTCAGCGATATGCTGGCTTTAGTACTCGTTCATTGTAATAAACAAAAAGTAACAGTTCAACAACAAAACAAAAACGTAACAAAGTCTAGCAACAAACAATAATTATGTACAGTAAGTAGATTTACTTAAAACCAGGAATGTTATCACAACGCAGAGCGAGGGACGACTGCTCGACGGCACAAGCGCACACTGCACCCTTTTTTACCTGGAGACAGCCGTTATTCTGTCTCGTTCGCACTGTTGTGCACAGCGTTTTTTACCTGCTCACACAAAGGATGCTATTGTGCTTGCTTACGATTCCTTGAATTATTGAAGAATTTTATCTTACTCACTGGAATGGGTGTTTAGTTATCTAATATCGGGGTAGAGGCACTTTGAACAGTTACATTCAAATTATCATAGCTCCTAAACTATCTAACTCAGAGTTAAGATTTAAATGTGCATTTATAGCAAATATCCTGTATTATAATAAAAACAAGTAAAAAAAATTGGTTAACATGATGGTTTTTTTTAAAGCTAAGAATCTGAAAAACAACATCAATTTGTTGTCTAATTTATTTTTTCAAAAATGTTTTTTACTAATACTGAAAAATTAAAAAATAATATTTTGAATCTAGATTTATTGTCTACACTATTAACTAACATTTGAGACCAATTTTGTTTTTGAAAGTCTTCTACTTGGGTAGATATTGTTAAATTAATACAAGCATCTATGCTTCGCCAACAATTTTTTTTAAAGTGCTGCCATTTTTTTATTGATGGCGAAAAAAAAATCATTGATTCCTGATTTGTCGATAAAATTAATTGTATTTTAACCCCTTAAAGTATCGGACATCGGAAACCGGACACCCTGTATAAGCGACTTCGATTTTTTTCCTCGCATTTTTGCCCTTCCTGTATTCATACGTATTTAAAAAATTATTTGTCACGTCCGGTATTATGTTCATTTTATTAATATATTATTTTCATATATTTATTTTGATTTATTTATTTTCAATCAATTACTTCAATTTCTATGCAGGTCACGGTGGTGCGCTTGCATTATAGCAGTGCACCGCTTGGCAGGGTCGCCATGTAATGTGGGGAGATTCGGGGAATAAATGATAATACGTCTAGTGGTCTTGACTGTAGGTTTATTACTAACTTTCCCATATTCTATCCTACATATATATATATATATATATATATATATATATATATATATATATATATATATATATATATATATATATATATATATATATATATATATATATATATATATATATATATATATATATATATATATATATATATATATATAAGCACACACTACAATAAAATTAAAAAGCTTTTGTGTAGTGCGGAAGTGTTGACACATTTTGATATGTCGTTGGAGAGCATAGTAACATGCGATGCCAGCTCGCGTGGGCTCGGCGCAGTGCTGTCGCAGCGCGCGCCCGTCGGTGGTGGCGAGCGGATGGTGGCGTATGCGTCTCGCGCTCTCACCTCCGCTGAACAACACTATAGTCAGATTCATAAAGAAGCCCTCGCGATAGTATTTGCAATGGACAAATTCCATCAATATTTATTTGGTAGAAAGTTCACTTTACGTACGGATCATAAACCGTTAGTCACAATCTTTGGACCGCAGGCGGGTATTCCCAACACGGCGGCTAGTCGACTACAACGCTGGGCTATTAAGTTATCCGCTTATGATTTTAATATAGAATACATTCGCACGGACAAAAATACAGCAGATGTTTTGTCTAGGTTGATTAGTGAGCATAAGGAAGGGGTTTTTAAGGAAGAATTAGACACCCCCAGAACAAACATATTTACATTTTGCTTCAGAAGCGTTACTATTGGAATCACATAAATTAAAAAAAGAAACGGCGTCGGATATTATATTAAGCAGAGTAGTCAGATATATTAATGACGGTTGGCCGAACCACGTCGAAATGAGAGAATTAAAACCATATATTAACAGAAAAAATGTTTTGTACATGGAACTAGGTTCTGTAATGTGGGGACATAGAGTCGTTATTCCAGACTCTTGCAGGGATAAAGTTATTACGGAGCTTCATGAGGGGCATATGGGGGTAGTAAAAACGAAGGCGCTGGCTCGGAGCTATTTGTGGTGGCCGGGCATAGACGAGGCTGTAGAAGCAGCGTGCCGTGCCTGCACCGTGTGCGCAGCCGGACCGCCCATGGACCAGGATACACATAGATAGCGGGACAAACTTTCCTTATTGTAGTTGATGCTCATTCAAAGTGCATAGAGCCAATTAAAATGAATAGCACTACAGCGAAAGCTGTTATAAAGGAGTTGCGAGAAATGTGGGCGAGATTCGGTTTACCGAAACAAGTGGTTAGTGATAACGGTCCTTCATTTTTCAGTAACGAGTTCCATTTTTCAGTAACGAGTTCAGGCAATTTTTAAGTTCCAATGGAATTGCAAAACATGTTTCACCTTTGCGTAAGTAAAGAGGCACTTTACATGTAGGGTAAGGAAAGTTATGTTGGCGATAAAAAATGAAACTTACGCATTATATAATTCTTCAAAAACAATACAACAAATCACTTTTCTTTATTACTTTACTTAGTATTTGAAGTAACTACCTATATCACTTATCTGAACTAAACACTAATAAGTTTTATAATAAATGACAAACAATCATACAAGGTTATCTAAGGTAAGTTGGCGACATAGTCCGGTAGATTGGTGATAGTAGATAGGAAATATGGTGATATTTTGGAAACTGTAAATATAGTCAAATATCTAAAAATATTATTCGATACAACGATCACATCTATAATATAGTTGTTCCTCAAGGTCAGTATCTTCTATAGATGCGCATACCTCGTGGTATGGCGTCAAGCAATATGAGCATTGGATCCATTTGGCTCCATTCTTTTTTTAACATCTGTTGAGTATAAGACTTCACATAAGTCACACTCCCAAACATCTTCTTTACTTTTTTTTGTTTTAGATCCTGATTTACCCGAAGTGGTAGGCTGAGATTGAAGTTCTTCTTGCATAACCTTTTCATTAGTCAGTCTTAAGCATTTCGCACTAGAATCTCCTTTTTTGACCTCTGGACGTCCTAAGTCTTTGGGTGTTTTTAAAATGTCGTCTACTGTGAGTTCAAGTTTTGAAGTACAACTTTCAGATGCTGCGTTTGTTGAAGTTGTAGGTAAAGAAGCAGGAGCAGTGTCAGTTAAAGATGAAGGTCGTAATGCTTCTTTTGGAACTACATTGCCGCTTAAAGGGCATATGCCTGTTTTTTTAAAAGCATTTTCGATGTTTTTTTTTAGTAAAGGCGCTTATAAATGCTGGGTTCATTATGGAATGGAAGTTGCTACGATTTGGAGCATCTCTAGGGTTATCGTTCATGTACCGATTTTCTTATCTGATAAACAGTTAGCTCAAATCCCAATTCTTGCATTTCTATAATATTTATAAAGTTTTAAAAACTAAGTCAGAAGACAGTAAGCCGAAAGGAGGGTGTGCTTACGATCAGACAGACATGTCACAGCCAGTGTTAAGCCACATGTGGGGGATGAGTACGACTTACTGATTGACACAGATCAGGGGCCAGTCAGGATGCTGGCTCCAGACTGGGACTCAATGCAGGACTGGGTATCAACACTCCGGAACAAACTGCACGAGTTGAAGATCCTTGCGAAAGGAGAGAATGTGTACTGCGCTGCCCCAATAGCCCCTGTTCCCCGCGCGGCAGAGGGACCCCACCTCCCCACTTCCGCCAACACCTCCAATACCACCCGATCGAGTACCTGGAATTGAACTGACGACCCGGCCTTCAACTCTTTCGCAATGTCAGCCATATGAGCTGAGCCAGGGCCTGCTTTCAGTTTGGTCTTAAAGTCCAGGTGCTTGTATTTCCTTCCTAGCTATTTGTTCCGGTAGCGAGTCAGGGCTCCAGGTTGAGGAGCAGGGTATGGACACATCGCAAGAAGGCAATGGTGGAGGGTCGGGAATCATCACCATTCCCACTGTGTGTTTGAGAGGGTATCCTTCAACCAGTTTTCGAGACAACTTACACTGGATTGCCTTGTTGTGTTTGTGCACTTTAACCTCTACAGATGAAGAGGCAAGTGCCCCCTCATCATCTGCCATTAGTTTCCCTCACCTTCTGTTTTCTCTCCAGCCCTCTCATTTTCTGCCAATCTACGAACCACCTCTGAATAGGAAAGGTTACCTAACATTCTAGCAGCCATCCCTTGAGCAATCATTGCTTTCACAGTCACAGAATAATCTTTATCTTCAATTATTCCTGCCTTCTTGAGAATAGTAGCCCTCACACCATTGGGGACCAAAGAACCGTTTACCGCAGCAGCCACATATGACTCTGACCTTTCATAGAGGTCACTCAGGCTGGTTTTCTCCATTCTCCTCTTCTCCTTTGGGGTTGACAGGAGGATAGACATCTCTAAATTTAGGATTTTGGGCAACTCAATGAGATCATCTGAGTCATCTGGGATCAAGCTCGGGAAAATTGAGTGCTGCATTATTAGAGGCAATGAAACTCCTCTAAAGATCTTGCTCTTGAGTTTCCCTTCTATGAGATGCCCTATAATGATTGATGCTGTCACTGCCGGGAATGACTGAGAGAGTCTAGCCAAAGTTATGGTTTTGGCATCCAGTATGCTTCCTGGTGGACGCTGGGTTGTACTTATCCCGTATGCACTGCATTTCCTCTGTATAGTCTCTGAAACTGTCTTGTCACACTTCAACAAAATCTTTGGGACATTGTTACCCCTCTCCAAGAAAAGGGTAATGAGGAATAAAAGGTCTTTCGGTTCTTCCGAAATTCAATTTCAAATTTTTTCGGCCGAAAGCCGGAAGGACAATAAGCCGCCCCATTTTTCTTACAGAATCCTCTTCATTTTCCAGATAACGCTTCAAAGTGCTCCATGGAACTTCTGCTTCTTTAGTAGCTTTGTATATAGTCTTACCTTCATCTTTTACTAATCTAACAGTTTTTTGAAGTTGCTGCTGATTTTATTTCCTGTATTTACTTCCTTTTTCCGTTGCCAACCTGCCTACCAAAAATCTTGTGCAGGTAATTTGGTACATACAACATACACTTACGAATTCCTTAAAACAATATCTTTCAAATGATATATTAGACTTTGATGATTTATTTTAAGTAAAAGAGCAAATTATGTTTAAAAATACCATCCTTAAATGGTACCGATGTTTTTTGCTAAAACACTAAAAAACAACGGTCGCAAATTAAGGAATAAAAACTTACATTGACTGAATCACGACTTTACTGTAACTTTAGCTTGATGATTATTAGTTTATTTGATGGTTTTATATAGTTTTATCACTAAATCTGCAATTATTATAACTAAATTTTATTCAAATACGTAAACGCAACCCGAATCCACTAAACAAGGGCGCCACAGCTGCGCAACTGTCAAAAAAGTTCACTAACCTGACGCTGCGACGACTTAGCGGTAGTGATGGTAATTAATGCGATTTCGCATAAATTTCGTTAGCATGCGAATTCTTGAGTCTTAGCGTGATAATTGGTATTGATATGCTATTTGCTAATATAACTATAATTGATATTACCTAAATAATTATATGAATTTTGTTATTATACGAATTAAGAGCGCGTTCGGCTTATGAAGGAAGGAGGACGTCGTGTCCTAGCGTGCGTTTAGTTTGCTCGCCGATAACGTTTTATTTCTACTAGTACACTTGCATTGTGTTGTGATTAAGATAATGAATGATCATACTATTATAATTAAAGATATTTAACAATTTAAAACCTTTTGATGTTTTAGATTTTGTGAACTTTCCTTTATCTGACTGGCAGTAAAATGTTATAAACTGGCGTATTTATAAGTTCACTTGATCGTATTTACATGATTTAGTTTTTACATATAATGTATATTATTTACAAATTTATTTAACATTTTCAACCGACTTCTTAAAAAGGAGGGGGTTCTCAATTCGACTGTATGTTCTTTTATGGCATTTGTTTTTTGTAGTCAGAATTTTTCAAACTAAAATTTAAAAATACCAACTGTTCGGTTTTTTTGACAGAAAGCCTTGTTCTTCTCTCTGACGACGTGTAACCAGCTTTTGAAAAAAGTCTCTCACTGGGCACTGTAGTCGCGACTATGTTGCAGTTTGTAATAAATAATTTGCCCAGATATTTGTATATTTGTATCGGCCGCTGGATCGCCACCACTCGCAAGGGTCACAGCTATTATGTACAAACTCATCTTGCAGGTACAATTCTACTTCCCGTTGAGCGGTTTGAAAAAGATTTTGGTTAGGCTTAACCATTCTTTTTTCTAAGATTGAATTTCTTTTTCTCCACAAACTAATTTCCTCGTCGTCCTCTCTGCTTGACTAGGGCGCCGCGGTAGCTAAAGGATTTGGCTCTGTCTCGTCTGTCATGAGATTATAGACGTTTGTCAGAAGGTTGGACTTGGCCCTTTCAGCTGCACTTTCGTCAATGAATATTGATATTTTGTACCTCGGGTCCAATATTGTGCACAATGCCAAAGATTGCTCGTGCTCAAGATCTCCAAATCTACTTTTTAATTGGGTTTCGATGCATTGAACTATGTTTTTATAGCATCAAAATAAGCTGGTTTTCGTTTTATCTCATCCATCACATCATTCAACGTGCTTATGACGGCAATAGCTTTGAAGCGCACTCATATTTTTCTGCACTTAGTTCTTTCGTCGCTTCATCAAATGATTTTAATACTTTGCAGAGCTGTCTAAGCGCAGTCCACTCTTCACCTTTTATTATAGGTAAATCTACGTCGAGAATTGGTACTGTTGCCCCGACTGCATCTTGAAGATGGACAAAGCGTTCTGTCATAAAATAGGTGGAGTTCCATCTTATTGGCACGGAATTGATCAGTACCAAAGGTTGGCTAGCGCCTTGTACTTTGGCTTGGTACTCCATAAGCTTTTCTTTGTCCTTGTAGCTAGCTCGATAGTACGTCACTATTTTCTTTACTTTTTTTAAAGTGTCGTTCAATATTCTTAACGGGTGCTGCAAAGTGAGGTTCAGCTTATGAGCCATGCAGCCACAATGTGTCCAGCGTAAAATATTGATTGCTTCGACTATATTGGCAGCATTATCCGTTACACAAAAATTAATCTTATCTAATACACCGCATTCCATACACGTATTTTTTAAAACTGATGTAAGATTTTGGCTTGTGTGTACACTATGCATTACCACTGCATTTCAGCACCACTGATTTGAATTCAAAGTGATTGTTAATAAAATGAGCAGTGACACCTATAAAAGCGTTCATTTTAACAAACGTCCAGTAATCGGTAGAGACAAATTATTACTGCTTCCTGACGCAATATCCTTTTTTGTTCTTCTAAACATCTGTTGTATAAACATGGTATTAGCCTTTCTAACACTTTACATCCCGGTAAAACATAATTAGGGTTTAACGCCTCTACAAATTCTACAAAATCAGGTTCATCAACGTAAGGAACGGTTGGAACGTTCTTGCAATGAGCTTTAAAAACACGGCATCTATATGCTTTTTTTCTTCGGTACGTAAAGGTCTTCGAATTCGTGCATATTCTAAAATATTTCCTTGGGTCCCGGTTCTGGTAGCAGTGTTTTTCTGTCGGGATTCCCCAACATAGTACTCCTGGTGCGCTGATGTAGACGGCACAGATCCTGGTTGAACTGGTTGCGAAGGTGCAGGTGCATCAGTATTCTGCATCTGACGCACCTGTACCGAACGGGACCGAGTTGGTACAGGCCTTCAGAAAATATCTTCGGAAAACAAAAACCGCTGATCGCTTTGAGGTTGATTCTAAAGAAGTCGTCCATATACTCAGGGACACATCTGGTCTTCCTATGATTCCACCTAGCCCTGATCACCCCCAAGATATACCTAAGATCTTTAGCACTCTGCCATTGGCCTATTTTTTTCAGGCGTGTATAGTAAAAATATAGAGGCCACAAGCACGAGACCTCAGGAGGGATGGGCCAATCCTTTTGCACGCCCCCCCGCAACCGCTTCAACCGGTCGAGTCCGCTCGGACGTACCCGCAGGTCTTGTGGCTCGTCAATGACGTCCAGGATCCCACTGTCCAAGATCGAGCTATACACCGGTTGAAAAGGTGCAGGCAAGGCTCCCCCCCGTACTGATGTGCTGTACTTCATTCTGGTCTTTTCTGCTGTAATGGGGCGCCAACAGCCCCTGTCTCCGCCACCTTCGTTTTTGTCCTCTCCAAGACCTCCTTCACCACATCCAGGTGTTGAGTCGGAACCAGGCCTTTCCTGACTGATGACATGGCTTGCCCCTGCCACCACCGCGCCGGTCGGCCCGCCCGTGATGAATCCCAGCACGGCCGACAAAACTGGGTTTACTAGATAGTTTTTTGCGGCCGATATGATAGAGTCCAGTGATATCGGATCGGGGTATTGTATGTCAGTCACCTTGATGGCGGTCATGTCCGAGTTGCTGCTGTCCATGCGAGAGAACAGTATGTAAAGTCTTCTCGGCTCGATTATCTCAGTGGACAATGACTGAGTTGTAATCGCTGGCGTCCCGCTCATCATCACAGTACAAGGTTGTGCAGCGTGTGCCCCTGTCATGTGGTTAGTGATATACGGGTCACACTCAACCCACATGCCCAGTGAACGCAACCTCTCATTCTCGTTATCGGGGGGGGGAGTACACGACTACTACTATATATCGATATGACATTGACAGATGAAACGTCAAAAACGTGAGAATATTTAATTAATTAGTCATTTACCAATATTTTCAAAAAATAAATAAAAATACTTCGATGCTGCTCCGGTAGCAAAACTCGCGTGTGGGTGCTCCAGATAAACCCCCTTGACGCCCCCCACAGTATCAGAATCTTCAAATTGAGGCGACCGAATTGTAAACCCAACCCGTTTTATTTATACTAATGTCATTTAAGGTAAAAAATATTACTTGTATAATAAGTACAAAGGCATACAAATACGGGTGTAAGGTAAGGAAGAATTAGCGTTTATCTAATAACAACGAAAAATAAAAAAAACTGGTTATTAATGGCAAAAATCCCCCCATAAGACAATCTATGGGGAGATCTATGTTCAGCAGTAGACTTTTGGTAGACTGTAAAGTTAAAGATAACCTGTTAGTGAACAGCCATGTTGAATGAGCATAAATATCAGGCCAAATTGAATCAATTAGACATTAACATACTAATCCACTTGTAAGCAGAAAAACTACGTGAATTTTCATTTTTAAACTTTTACTTTAACACGAACACAGTTTACATCAATTTAAAGAAACTAGTTTATACCATATTATATTTTTTCTACCAAATAGTTTGAAACTACAGACTTTATTCTTACAGTCAATGCCAGTCAATGGAGTCAATGCAAAGAAATAGTGCCTGTAAGTTGGTAAATAGCAGGAAAGAATGCAGTGTCATCTTGTGTCAAAATGTATTTGGTGTCTTTTTTTTGATGTAAATGCAAATGTACAAGTTGTGCGGCTGTAAAGGGACCTCAGACTCGTAGTAGAGGTGCATTGAAGTTGTACAATATTGGTGCACCATGGGAGAGAGTAGCCATTGACGTGGCGGGGCCGTTTCCGGAGAGTGAAAGCGGTAACAAGCATTTCATGGTTGTGATGGATTACCTC
Source organism: Parnassius apollo (assembly GCA_907164705.1). Lineage (NCBI taxonomy): Eukaryota > Metazoa > Arthropoda > Insecta > Lepidoptera > Papilionidae > Parnassius > Parnassius apollo. The sequence goes on along the minus strand of CAJQZP010000341.1, from coordinate 80,812 downwards.
ACTAATTAGCCAGAAGTCTTCGCCAGTCCAAATCAAGAAGCTTCAACAGTTGCAGATAAACTCGTTCATGAAGTCTTCTGTCGTTTTGGAGTACCTTTAGAGATTCACAGCGATCAAGGAAGGAATTTTGAGTCTCAAATATTCCAGGAAACTTGCCGAGTTATGGGTACTCATAAAACAAGAACGACTTCTTATCACCCGCAATCTGATGGAATGGTAGAACGATTTAATCAGACATTGGAGAGGTACCTAGCAGAAGTTGTAGACAATCGGCAACGAGATTGGGACAAGCACATACAACCGTTTTTGTTGTCACATCGAAGCGCTGTTCACGAAAGTACAGCAGTGACACCAGCTTTCGCAAACTTTGGAAGAGAATTACGGCTGCCTGCAGACCTGATCACCGGGATACCACCTGATGCTCCACGCAGTTTAACCGATTATGCAAATGACTTGCGGAACAAAATGAATGACGTTCATGTGCACGTCAGACAATCGGGCCAGCAAATGTCTGAAAAGATAAAAACCCGGTACGACCGCGAAATGAACAACAAAGGGTTCGACGAAGGTTCACTTGTGTGGTTGCACAATCCAGTCCGCAGCAAAGGAAATCTCCTAAGCTTCAAGCTAAATGGGACGGCCCGTACCGGATTGTGACCAGGATGAACGATGTAACCTACCGGATACAGAAAGGCGCAGATAGCTGGGCATTGGTGTTGCTATAATTTCACGGGTCTTCGGCGCTTCCTCCTTTAGTACTATCATCGCGTCAGATCTCGAAGCTAGGCTGTCTTGGTATAGCTTTGGGTCTGATCTGGGAGACCCGTCTGCATGTGTGTAGTGCGCAAACCCCCACGCCCGTTTTGTTCTATATGTTGACCCCATAATTGTACTTTTTGGGCCACCCCCCGAGGTGCCCCATCTCATGAAGTCGTTGGCATAATCAGTGAAGCCCATCGCCCCATGGGGTTCTGAAGGGGACCATTTAGAAAATATACGGTCCAAAGTTTTCATGGTTGATGTCTTGTCAAAGTCCTTTGGCGCGCCGGAGTGTGATGCGCTAACCCATGTGTCTATATCGTTCAAGATCTGTTCCTTAGTATATGGATACTTCCCTGTCAAGGAGTGCAGGTGAGTGAAAAGTTGGAATACAGGGCCTTCAGAAAATATCATGGGAAAACAAAAACCGCTGATCGCTTTGAGGTTGATTCTAAAGAAGTCGTCCGTATACTCAGGGACACATCTGGTCTTCCTATGATTCCACCTAGCCCTGATCACCCCCAAGATGTACCTAAAATCTTTAGCACTCTGCCATTGCCCTATTTTTTTCAGGCATGTGTGGTAAAAATATAGAGGCCACGAGCACGAGATCTCAGGAGGGATGGGCCAATCCTTTGGCACGCCCCCCCGCAACCGCTTCAACTGGTCGAGTCCGCTCGGACGTACCCGCAGGTCTTGTGGCTCGTCAATGACGTCCAGGATCCCACTGTCCAAGATCGAGCTATACACCGGTTGAAAAGGTGCAGGCAAGGCTCCCCCCCGTACTGATGTGCTGTACTTCATTCTGGTCTTTTCTCCTGTAATGGGGCGCCAACAGCCCCTGTCTCCGCCACCTTCGTTTTTGTCCTCTCCAAGACCTCCTTCACCACATCCAGGTGTTGAGTCGGAACCAGGTCCTTCACGTCCTGACTGATGACATGGCTTGCCCCTGCCACCACCGCGCCGGTCGGCCCGCCCGTGATGAATCCCAGCACGGCCGACAAAGCTGGGTATACTAGATAGTTTTTTGCGGCCGATATGATAGAGTCCAGTGATATCCGATCGGGGTATTGTATGTCAGTCACCTTGATGGCGGTCATGTCCGAGTTGCTGCTGTCCATGCGAGAGAACAGTATGTAAAGTCTTCTCGGCTCGATTATCTCAGTGGACAATGACTGAGTTGTAATCGCTGGCGTCCCGCTCATCATCACAGTACAAGGTTGTGCAGCGTGTGCCCCTGTAATGTGGTTAGTGATATACGGGTCACACTCAACCCACATGCCCAGTGAACGCAACCTCTCATTCTCGTTATCGGGGGCGGTACACGACTACGGGTGCGTATCGATCAAAGTCGATAGTAGCAATCGCCTCCATTTTGTTACAAGCTGTATCGTGCGTCACCAACAGTCCTTTCCGGTGCTCACCCAGGTACCGGAACACGCCGGCCTTCTGAGCCCCTCCCTCCTCTAGTCCGAGTTTGCGTGACCACTGTGTAGTCATCACAGCCGGCACAGGATGGTAAGACAGCCAATTTGCGTCGGCAGCCAGATCCAGCCCATAATACTCGGCTGTGCAGTCCTAGTCCTAAGCATGCCACGGCTCTATCATCGATGCAATGTCGATGTATCCGCACAGTCCATTTGTAGCCATTCTTATGAACTCGGTGTACGTGTTCCTCGTCACCAGGTCATGAGCATCACTTTCGTAACCCACCCAGACTCTTTAATCATTAATCATGCCATGATTGTTTATATACATTTTTTTGATTGTGTATTAGATTTACACTATATACAACATGCATAATCAGACCATAATTTGCTTCGACAAATCTGAACGTGCGAATAGCAGTGACGTCTGCAATGTCAGAGCCATGCTTAACATCCTGAACCACGAACGTGCTCCTCTCGGCGAAGTGAATCCACTCTGTATGTCCTCTGTAATCACCAGCCCCAGGTACGTCGCCACTCTGGACATAGAGTCCATGGTCTTTAGAGTCATGGCTGGGGCGTGGTTGTCTGGTTTATTGTGGGTCCACCTCCTCCCCCTGTGAACCCTGTCTAGCACCGAGTTAACCCCCATTGTCCCAGTCTCGCCAGAGTAAGGTCGTGCCAGCGGGCTGATTGTCCCGAAATTAAACCCCACAATGAGTCTCCTGGACGTGGTGGTATCTGGCTCAAATAGTACTCGCGATGCGAGAAAACGGGAGTCCGGGTACAGATGAGGCCCCGGATCCCCATCCATCACCCACCCTCCGCACACTGGTTCGTCGTCGCGGTACCTGACTCCGTCCGCAGGCACCATCGCTGGAGGATACTGGGCTCCGTGCAATTCGGCCGCTACACTACAGGCCTGACGGGCCACCCCATCAATAGCGAGTTTGCTCTCTATTCCGTTTATGGCCATAACGATGTCTGAACCACCTGCAGCCGCCTCAAAAGGTACCCACCAGATGTTGATTAGGTCGTCAATCGCGGTTGGGGCCGGGAAGGGGTGGGCATCATCCGCGCGGGACGTGACGGGAAGTAGAAGCAGCACGCTTATAATTAGCCATAGTAATTGTTGATACCACTCTGGAAATGGCAGGGGTTACAGGTGCAGGTATAGGGGGTGGTTGTGCGATGTTACCGATGTCTTCTATATTCATGGATTGTAACTCCATATCCCTGTTCTCATTTTGTTTTCTCTGTCTCCATACAGCTCTGGAAGCCCTCAGCCAGCAAGGACTGCATACTCGTTCTAAACGATCCACCTGAAAAAAGTTATTTTTTTATCAACTAACAGAATGGACTATAGTTTTACAGTGTCTACTCTAAATATTAATAATATTTATTATTGTTCTATTTATTTCAATCTTACTAGCACTAAATAGTTTTAATGTCTTTTAAAATTATAAATATTAGCATGCAATTGTTTCCCCTTATAATATTTTTGTGGCACTACTTATTTAAATAGAAATAAATAATACATCACATTTCAGACAAGAAGCAATTATTTTAGAATTATTAATAATATTTCACTAAGCCCAAGTTCTTTAAAGTTTCAGATAACATCGAATGATTAAATTGAAAAACTGTCATTCTTTACGAGTTGGGGTACTTTCAACTAATTATAAATAATTTTGTAAATCTTAACAAAACAGAAAAGATTCGATCTTGATTCTCTAGGGTGAAATATCGATTCACTAGATCGATTTAGTACTATATATCGATATGACATTGACAGATTAAACGTCAAAAACGTGAGAATATTTAATTAATTAGTCATTTACCAATATTTTCAAAAAATAAATAAAAATACTTCGATGCTGCTCCGGTAGCAAAACTCGCGTGTGGGTGCTCCAGATAAACCCCCTTGACGCCCCCCACAGTATCAGAATCTTCAAATTGAGGCGACCGAATTGTAAACCCAACCCGTTTTATTTATACTAATGTCATTTAAGGTAAAAAATATTACTTGTATAATAAGTACAAAGGCATACAAATACGGGTGTAAGGTAAGGAAGAATTAGCGTTTATCTAATAACAACGAAAAATAAAAAAACTGGTTATTAATGGCAAAAATCCCCCCATAAGACAATCTATGGGGAGATCTATGTTCAGCAGTAGACTTTTGGTAGACTGTAAAGTTAAAGATAACCTGTTAGTGAACAGCCATGTTGAATGAGCATAAATATCAGGCCAAATTGAATCAATTAGACATTAACATACTAATCCACTTGTAAGCAGAAAAACTACGTGAATTTTCATTTTTAAACTTTTACTTTAACACGAACACAGTTTACATCAATTTAAAGAAACTAGTTTATACCATATTATATTTTTTCTACCAAATAGTTTGAAACTACAGACTTTATTCTTACAGTCAATGCCAGTCAATGGAGTCAATGCAAAGGAATAGTGCCTGTAAGTTGGTAAATAGCAGGAAAGAATGCAGTGTCATCTTGTGTCAAAATGTATTTGATGTCTTTTTTTTGATGTAAATGCAAATGTACAAGTTGTGCGGCTGTAAAGGGACCTCAGACTCGTAGTAGAGGTGCATTGAAGTTGTACAATATTGGTGCACCATGGGAGAGAGTAGCCATTGACGTGGCGGGGCCGTTTCCGGAGAGTGAAAGCGGTAACAAGCATTTCATGGTTGTGATGGATTACCTCACTAATTAGCCAGAAGTCTTCGCCAGTCCAAATCAAGAAGCTTCAACAGTTGCAGATAAACTCGTTCATGAAGTCTTCTGTCGTTTTGGAGTACCTTTAGAGATTCACAGCGATCAAGGAAGGAATTTTGAGCCTCAAATATTCCAGGAAACTTGCCGAGTTATGGGTACTCATAAAACAAGAACGATTTCTTATCACCCGCAATCTGATGGAATGGTAGAACGATTTAATCAGACATTGGAGAGGTACCTAGCAGAAGTTGTAGACAATCGGCAACGAGATTGGGACAAGCACATACAACCGTTTTTGTTGTCATATCGAAGCGCTGTTCACGAAAGTACAGCAGTGACACCAGCTTTCGCAAACTTTGGAAGAGAATTACGGCTGCCTGCAGACCTGATCACCGGGATACCACCTGATGCTCCACGCAGTTTAACCGATTATGCAAATGACTTGCGGAACAAAATGAATGACGTTCATGTGCACGTCAGACAATCGGGCCAGCAAATGTCTGAAAAGATAAAAACCCGGTACGACCGCGAAATGAACAACAAAGGGTTCGACGAAGGTTCACTTGTGTGGTTGCACAATCCAGTCCGCAGCAAAGGGAAATCTCCTAAGCTTCAAGCTAAATGGGACGGCCCGTACCGGATTGTGACCAGGATGAACGATGTAACCTACCGGATACAGAAAGGCGCAGATAGCTGGGCATTGGTGTTGCTATAATTTCACGGGTCTTCGGCGCTTCCTCCTTTAGTACTATCATCGCGTCAGATCTCGAAGCTAGACTGTCTTGGTATAGCTTTGGGTCTGATCTGGGAGACCCGTCTGCATGTGTGTAGTGCGCAAACCCCCACGCCCGTTTTGTTCTATATGTTGACCCCATAATTGTACTTTTTGGGCCACCCCCCGAGGTGCCCCATCTCATGAAGTCGTTGGCATAATCAGTGAAGCCCATCGCCCCATGGGGTTCTGAAGGGGACCATTTAGAAAATATACGGTCCAAAGTTTTCATGGTTGATGTCTTGTCAAAGTCCTTTGGCGCGCCGGAGTGTGATGCGCTAACCCATGTGTCTATATCGTTCAAGATCTATTCCTTAGTATATGGATACTTCCCTGTCAAGGAGTGCAGGTGAGTGAAAAGTTGGAATACAGGGCCTTCAGAAAATATCATGGGAAAACAAAAACCGCTGATCGCTTTGAGGTTGATTCTAAAGAAGTCGTCCATATACTCAGGGACACATCTGGTCTTCCTATGATTCCACCTAGCCCTGATCACCCCCAAGATGTACCTAAAATCTTTAGCACTCTGCCATTGGCCTATTTTTTTCAGGCATGTGTAGTAAAAATATAGAGGCCACGAGCACGAGATCTCAGGAGGGATGGGCCAATCCTTTGGCACGCCCCCCCGCAACCGCTTCAACTGGTCGAGTCCGCTCGGACGTACCCGCAGGTCTTGTGGCTCGTCAATGACGTCCAGGATCCCACTGTCCAAGATCGAGTTATACACCGGTTGAAAAGGTGCAGGCAAGGCTCCCCCCGTACTGATGTGCTGTACTTCATTCTGGTCTTTTCTCCTGTAATGGGGCGCCAACAGCCCCTGTCTCCGCCACCTTCGTTTTTGTCCTCTCCAAGACCTCCTTCACCACATCCAGGTGTTGAGTCGGAACCAGGTCCTTCACGTCCTTACTGATGACATGGCTTGCCCCTGCCACCACCGCGCCGGTCGGCCCGCCAGTGATGAATCCCAGCATGGCCGACAAAGCTGGGTATACTAGATAGTTTTTTGCGGCCGATATGATAGAGTCCAGTGATATCGGATCGGGGTATTGTATGTCAGTCACCTTGATGGCGGTCATGTCCGAGTTGCTGCTGTCCATGCGAGAGAACAGGATGTAAAGTCTTCTCGGCTCGATTATCTCAGTGAACAATGACTGAGTTTTAATCGCTGGCGTCCCGCTCATCATCACAGTACAAGGTTGTGCAGCGTGTGCCCCTGTAATGTGGTTAGTGATATACGGGTCACACTCAACCCACATGCCCAGTGAACGCAACCTCTCATTCTCGTTATCGGGGGCGGTACACGACTACGGGTGCGTATCGATCAAAGTCGATAGTAGCAATCGCCTCCATTTTGTTACAAGCTGTATCGTGCGTCACCAACAGTCCTTTCCGGTGCTCACCCAGGTACCGGAACACGCCGGCCTTCTGAGCCCCTCCCTCCTCTAGTCCGAGTTTGCGTGACCACTGTGTAGTCATCACAGCCGGCACAGGATGGTAAGACAGCCAATTTGCGTCGGCAGCCAGATCCAGCCCATAATACTCGGCTGTGCAGTCCTAGTCCTAAGCATGCCACGGCTCTATCATCGATGCAATGTCGATGTATCCGCACAGTCCATTTGTAGCCATTCTTATGAACTCGGTGTACGTGTTCCTCGTCACCAGGTCATGAGCATCACTTTCGTAACCCACCCAGACTCTTTAATCATTAATCATGCCATGATTGTTTATATACATTTTTTTGATTGTGTATTAGATTTACACTATATACAACATGCATAATCAGACCATAATTTGCTTCGACAAATCTGAACGTGCGAATAGCAGTGACGTCTGCAATGTTAGAGCCATGCTTAACATCCTGAACCACGAACGTGCTCCTCTCGGCGAAGTGAATCCACTCTGTATGTCCTCTGTAATCACCAGCCCCAGGTACGTCGCCATTCTGGACATAGAGTCCATGGTCTTTAGAGTCATGGCTGGGGCGTGGTTGTCTGGTTTATTGTGGGTCCACCTCCTCCCCCTGTGAACCCTGTCTAGCACCGAGTTAACCCCCATTGTCCCAGTCTCGCCAGAGTAAGGTCGTGCCAGCGGGCTGATTGTCCCGAAATTAAACCCTACAATGAGTCGCCTGGACGTGGTGGTATCTGGCTCAGATAGTACTCGCGATGCGAGAAAACGGGAGTCCGGGTACAGATGAGGCCCCGGAACCCCATCCATCACCCACCCTCCGCACGCTGGTTCGTCGTCCCGGTACCTAACTCCGTCTGCAGGCACCATCACTGGAGGATACTGGGCTCCGTGCAATTCGGCCGCTACCCACTCAAGCGTCCAGCCCGCGCGATTGTTATACCCTTGTACGTCCGGATAAGCGCGGCCCTGATTCGGGTGCTACCGCGCTCGCATCTTGTAACAAAAACCCTACATAGCTTCTTAACTATAATAGCTAGAGTAAAGAAAAAAACTACGAAAAATTGATAGAAGAATACAGATTAAACCTATGTATATTTTAAGATCTAAAAACTTAATTTAAGATATTAAAAACGAGTGTTAACATTGAATTCGGAGAAAAATAAACGTATAAATTTTATTAATTTACACCACAACGAAGAAATATTGTATTTTTTTACCAATAAAATAATGCAACAACAAACTAGACGTATTTTCCTTTCTTATAATGCATAGATGTTTATGTTTAATTAACGCTAAGTAGTTAAATAAATTGTAACAAAACACCTACTCCTCGTAATTTTACTGCGATGTCTTGAGCGCTTTCGACTCGCTTGCGAAGGCAAAATATAAGCAAGATGGCCGCCTATCTAAGGTCTCATATACACTTTGTAATTTACGCAACTTAAAAAAAGGTAGTTATGAGTTTTTTTAGTTGGGGTTTTAAATTAAACACAAATAATAAAATCAATGTACAGTATATTGACATAATAAATATATTTTTTTTTCACAAACCTTTACTTACTATAATTATCATTGACTATTTCAAGTAAATTTATTGCTAATTAAATATTTTATTTAAAACTAGGAATTGATTACAAACTAAATATTTACAAAAAAAAGGACTAAATTAAAACTAAAATAAATAAATAAAACAAAATAAATTATGTATGGTACTGCATAAAGCAACCATCAATGCATAGATTTATGTTGCATTCTAGGCACTTCCAAATAGTTCTGGCTGTGACTTTTCGCTGGGCGCACAACCAACAGCGACTTTGCTTAAAGCCAGTTTTAACTGGGAAATGTCGATGCTCGACTTTAGGTCTGCTGGTCGTGGTTGTCGTTGGCCTTTTCATCAGTCCGGTTCTCGAATTCATAAGTCGTGGTTCTGTCGTGAGGTCAATATGTCGGTGTAACTTTAGTAAGTCTTCCGCCAAAGTTGTCCTGAACTGTCTGTGTGATATATTTGGATTAGCCGTTTTAAATAAAACAAAACAATTAAAAATGGCACAGTTAAAAAGACGACGAAATACCTTTTTATACCAAATTTTATTTCGTACACGTTTCATGGGCTGAGCAGACAAGAACTGGTCTTTCCTGTCCACTCCTCCCATGGACTTATTGTAGTCCAGGACAACGCTTGGCTTGTATGTCAGTCGGTCATATTTTTGTCGCGTACCGATTTGGAGGGAATGGTATGTCGAGAGCATGCTAACTAGGTTAGCATCTCGCCATACGATTACCGACAAATCGGAACAGTAGCTTGCCAATACTTCACCTTGTCTTAGTTCTGTTTTTGTTATTGTCTTCAATGAATCGGGAACGAATTCCCGATTCAGTCGTAAGGTCCCAAAGCAGTCTGTCTGTTGTCGTTTCAGACACCGCGCTAATAATGGACAATTGTAAAAATTGTCCATTATTAACGTGTGTCCGCGGTGAAGTAGAGGTTCTACTAAGTCGTAAACTATTTTGGCAGTAGCATTGCTGGGACGTACATCGCTACTGCCAGTTATGACATGTTCAGTCGTGTCTGTATCATCAGGTCTTTCGTCAGTGTCAATAGGGTTAGTCTCGTTAGATGTAGCTGTTGCAGTCGCAGTCCCAGTCTTTTTCTTTTCCCGCATAAATAAAAAACTTCCAAAGATAACCAGAGGAAGACTCACAAAGCTCATAAGTCTTCACTCCGACTTGCGCAGCCTTTGACGAAATCTTCTGAGCGAAGCCTAGTCGCCCATGCCATTTCAGAAGGGATTCGTCAATGACAACCTCCTGGGAAGGATAATATAAATGCGAGAACTTTTCGTTGAAATAGTCAGTCACCATTTGAATTTTGCACAGTTTCTTTGGTTCTGTAATTGTCTCATTGTCGACGAAATGGATCAGTGACTTCAATAATAAAAATCTATTGTACGACATTATTTTTCGGAAGTAAGGCATAGTGCCAAAACCATTGAAACTAAAATAGGACTCCTCTTCCTGCAGGGGGTATAGCCCTTGAAGAATTGATATGGCTAGAAAACTGACCATTTCATCCCTGTCCGTCGGTGTCCATCGGTGTAGTCTTAAAGTCGGTAAGAATTTGTTCTGATCTTTCAATAATTTTATTTTTTGGTCGGCATATCTGTTAGTCTCTGTGCAAATTCTGTCTATAAAGTCGCTGTCGATCATTTTATAAAAAATTTCGACGATACTAGTCTCCTCTGTAATCGAAAATGTCGGTCCTGGAGTCCCGGTAAAATTTTCTCGTTGTCCTGTAAAAGTCTGTCGATCTCTTTTCCACTCAAAATTGTAACAGTCATGTGGTGCGATCTCCCTGATTGCTAGGTCATTTCGTCGGTCTTCTGTCTCTAGTATACGAACCTCGTACAACGTCATGTCAGTTTCAGCTGCAGGCTCCGCCGTAGCGTTGCGTGAGGTCATGACAGGGAGAAAGCAGTCCTCGTTTTCTGTGTCCATGTCAGTCACTTAGGTCATCGGTCAGTTTTATCCAGTCGCCAACGACAACGTCGAAATTCTTGTCAATAACCCCTGAAAAAAAAAACTTACTGTTAACAATTCGTGGTTTTCTATATTTGACTTCTAGATTGAATAATGCGTACCAATCGAAGTACGCTGTTTGCTAGTGGAAGGCGTCACAGTTACTTCGTCATCAGCCTCGGCTACCATATTGTTTCCTGAAATAGAATTATGCTTAAATAAATTGTTTACTTCAACTTCAAATTGACCTTAACTTTCACTAGAATTTATCTCTATGAATGTGACCAGAATTGGCCTTTGACGAAGAAGCAGAAAGACTTCAAAAAAGGGAAAACATTAAAAATAAAAAAGATTCAATAATAATTTTTTAGGTGTATGTGTGTAGTGTATGAATGTGCGAGAGTGTATGTGTGTTCAATCTATCAAGGGATTTATTGAGGAAGAATTTGCAGAAGGTATGCCCCTTTTTTTAGGAGTTTTTGCCATTAAGGCTCTATTGATCTCCGTATCTAAGCGAACCGGATCCAGACTGTCTAAGTAGTCGGGAGAATAAGGGACGGTATCGAGGTCTGACGTACCGATACGCAGCAAATCTCTAGGTTTCAGGTCTTCTGTAACAAACAATATGAGGCTTAGGATTCTTATAAAATGAATAATACATAGGCCTAGCAATATATTTACTTACGTATCTCCACGTCCCTGGGCGGAGATAGTTGAATTTCATCTGTAACAAACAGCATCAGGTTAATCAAGTCATAAAGAATAAGATTGTGAAAAGGTTCAGGTGTAGTAAAATATTTTCTTACCTATCTCGACATCCCCGGGCGGCGATTGTTGAATGTTATCTGTAACAAAAAGCATCAGGTTAATTAAGTCATAAAATAAAGTTTGGGAACAGGCTTAGGTATAATAAAACATTTACTTACGTATCTCGACGTTAGCCATGATTTCGGCGTGTTTGGGGGGCACCAATTGTATATCCTCTAAAACAAATAATATTAATTCAAATATAAAACAATAACAATATAGTAAAATTATTAACAACAAATGACTCTTTACCTAAAATAATAATTTTTTTACGCTGGCTATCACATTCTGGTTCCATGAACTCGCATGGTTCGCGCTCCGGCGACGCCAATCTGCCAGAAAAAGAAAACTTAGTAAACACGTGTTGCTAAATTATGATAAAGTATGTAGTAAATACATTTACCGGGCGCGCCTTTTGCGCTGAGGCGCGTCAGGCATTATAACTCTAGCAACCTCAGAGTCACGCTTGCGAGTTAAAAGCTCCCTTTTTTACTTCTGCTGGCAGCGCTGCAACACGCTTCTGGGTGAGCTGCCGCTGAGCGCGAATTAAGTCTAGTTCACTGCTACAAAGAAATAATATCCTGTAGTATCAAAAATAATAGTCCAACAATAAATCTGTGTAAAATATACTTACATCCTTGCTTGGGAGGGCTGATTGTCGTGTCCTCCGCGTCCTCTTCGGCCTCCCCGGTGTCTCCGACTGTTAGGGCGTTCTCCACCATAATGGTTGCCACGGTCGCCACGACTACCATGGCCTCTATGGCTCCCGTCGTTAGACGGCAGATCATTTTCACTAGGTGATCTATAATATAATATAATTATTTAAAACTTGACTACATATCTAATATAAGATGAGAAAAACAAAATGTACGAAAGTAGTTTTTAGTAACAAAATTACTAAAAATAGAAAATACCTCCTAACTTGAGATGGTCCCCTCCCACCTCTAGTACGAACCCCTCGGCCTCTACGACTTCCACGAGCTAAGTTAGTTTCGGTCGGTGATCTAAAATTGTTGTATGTATTAATTTAAACCATTAATATCATCAGGGAAAAAAACAATAATAATGTGGTAAAGAAGCATTAAAAATTACCCGCGTCAACTTAGAAGAGAGTTATTTTAAATGAGTAGGTATCCAATCCCTAATAACATGTATTATAAATGCGAAAGTCTGTATGTTTGTTAGTATATATGTCCCGTTTTCACGTCAAAACGGCTGAACTGATTTTGATGACTTTTGGTACAGTGATAGATGGGACCCTATAACGGTTATAGGCTATATAGCACAATATTAAGTAAATGATGGAAAGTACGGTGCAATCTCTGGGGTCGCTTTTTAATAGAAGCTATTTTTTATGGCAGTAAGGACCCTTTTTTATTATATGATTACATAACAAAAGCCATTTTTATTTAGGATTTTTTTCTCGAAAGTTATGAGGTTCTTCAATGTAATTTCTTTTGAAAAGCGTTCTACATGAAGAGATCTACATAATAAATAATACGACAGCTTCTAAACTGGCGCCAGACATTGAGCAGTGGTGCAAAGCGAAAACCGTATACCGAAAAATGAATGATTTTGATTAAATATGAGAATTAAATTATTGTCAATACATCACAAGGAAAGTAAAGTGATTTGAAATCGTAGAACACATCCTCCATGTAAGTAAAGTGAAGTTAAATAGAAAAGAGAGCAAAAGTCGACAATCACGAACAAACATAACATTAATATAACACAAGAACAAAAACTATGAGATAAGAGCATGATGAAACACAATTACACAACCAACTAAGCGAAAAAAAAAACTCAAGACCCAAACCAACCAAGACCTCGACCACAAAAAATAAGAAAGCGAAACATATTGCAAGCATACTTTGCTATTTGTACCGACCCTTATTTAGAGCCATTGTAGTTACGTCCGTGGATATCAAACTATCCACAACAAAAGACCTGAGGAACACAATAACATTTCTAAGGAATCTTCAGTGAATATAGTTTAATTCTGTTTGCAAAGTGCATTATTATGTTTATTACAACTATTACTCGTTGCTTAAATATAATTTTACTGAAAAAACTAAGTTAACAAAACTAAAATTGGGCCGACAACTTGAGCGGCCATTTTTTCGAAACAGCTATACTTTGAATTTAAAATATGACTCGATTTTACACTTAGAACTGTGATATATATACGTAATTATAAAGCACAAATCATCTAGTTTATTTTGACGTATAATAATCTACGAAATATTAAATTAAACTAAAGTACTTACGACATAATCGCTGGCACTCCAAAAACACTTGTTCACAAAACACAGAACACCGATACTGAAGTAAGATATTTATGGTTCATTCGTCAAGACTTGTTATACTGCCATCTCGTATTTGATACGTAAAGTAATTCGTCAGCTATTGATTCCATAAATAAAACTCACAAAACGTACTGCAGATTGTCCCTAGATGTCAGTTTTATAAAACTTAACGCTTTGGCTACACTAGTATCCAGGACGTACAAGGCAATTTTTATTTTGGATGGCGTAGTATCCATGGACGTGTCAGTGGCTACACTACAGGCCTGACGGGCCACCCCATCAATAGCGAGTTTGCTCTCTATTTCGTTTATGGCCGTAACGATGTCTGAACCACCTGCAGCCGCCTCAAAAGGTACCCACCAGATGTTGATTAGGTCGTCAATCGTGGTTGGGGCCGGGAAGGGGTTGGGCATCATCCGCGCGCCGATACGCGCTAGCCACAGGGATCTCGTACCCTACCCCACGGATGCTATCTGGGGCTGACGCGGTAGTACAGTCAGTTAGAACCAACACCGCATGGATTGCACCAGGTATATAGGCTAGGTTAGATCGGGGGAGCAAGCGGTATGATCCCATCTGCATACGCTGTCCTGCGTGTTGTGGGCTATTGTAATGTAAACTATATGTTTGCTTCTGGTACAAGTAATTACTACTTTTTTGCACATAAATGTATGTACCATCACATATTACTATGGCTGGCATAAATTCAGGATCCATATCTGGATTACCAAACAAGCCATTTGGTATTGTCAAGTTATATTGAGCAACTTGTTGAATGCATAAGATATTTGTCCCTAAATGCAGTTGGATGAATTGCTCTTCAAAGCACTGACTTACAATATTTAAGTGATTGAACACAGTCGATGAAGCTACATTAAATAGAGAAGCTATGCGTTCATTGCTATCACCTGTACGAAGTTTCATTAAGAACATAGCGAGACTTCTTTTAGGTGATTTAACTCTTTCACTAATAGATGGAATTTCAACTAGTAACTGTTCAAATTGGTAGTTGGTAAATCCTAACCAATATTTGCATAATATTGAATTATGTTCAATGATATTTAAAGTATTATAATTTTGAGTAACACTACTTTTAAGTAAGGAACAAAGGTTGTCATATTTAAGTGATTGAACACAGTCGATGAAGCTACATTAAATAGAGAGGCTATGCGTTCATTGCTATCACCTGTACGAAGTTTCATTAAGAACATAGCTAGACTTCTTTTAGGTGATTTAACTCTTTCACTAATAGATGGAATTTCAACTAGTGACTGTTCAAATTGGTAGTTGGTAAATCCTAACCAATATTTGCATAATATTGAATTATGTTCAATGATATTTAAAATATTATAATTTTGAGTAACACTACTTTTAAGTAAGGAACAAAGGTTGTCGTCTATCTGAGATGCAGTAAAATCTGAACAGTTACTACTCGTGTATTAATTATTCCAATCATTGTGGGGTTCATTTAAATGGTATTCACAAATACGAGCGCACAGTGGCACATAAAATGAGTGATTAATCAGCAATCTCTCTTTAAGTAGTTTAGGTATTAAAAATCTAAATGAATGATTACATGACTTAAAAATACAGTGACGGGAAGTAGAAGCAGCACGCTTATAATTAGCCATAGTAATTGTTGATACCACTCTGGAAATGGCAGGGGTTACAGGTGCAGGTATAGGGGGTGGTTGTGCGATGTTACCGATGTCTTCTATATTCATGGATTGTAACTCCATATCCCTGTTCTCATTTTGTTTTCTCTGTCTCCATACAGCTCTGGAAGCCCTCAGCCAGCAAGGACTGCATACTCGTTCTAAACGATCCACCTGAAAAAAGTTATTTTTTTATCAACTAACAGAATGGACTATAGTTTTACAGTGTCTACTCTAAATATTAATAATATTTATTATTGTTCTATTTATTTCAATCTTACTAGCACTAAATAGTTTTAATGTCTTTTAAAATTATAAATATTAGCATGCAATTGTTTCCCCTTATAATATTTTTGTGGCACTACTTATTTAAATAGAAATAAATAATACATCACATTTCAGACAAGAAGCAATTATTTTAGAATTATTAATAATATTTCACTAAGCCCAAGTTCTTTAAAGTTTCAGATAACATCGAATGATTAAATTGAAAAACTGTCATTCTTTACGAGTTGGGGTACTTTCAACTAATTATAAATAATTTTGTAAATCTTAACAAAACAGAAAAGATTCGATCTTGATTCTCTAGGGTGAAATATCGATTCACTAGATCGATTTAGTACTATATATCGATATGACATTGACAGATTAAACGTCAAAAACGTGAGAATATTTAATTAATTAGTCATTTACCAATATTTTCAAAAAATAAATAAAAATACTTTGATGCTGCTCCGGTAGCAAAACTCGCGTGTGGGTGCTCCAGATAAACCCCCCTTGACGCCCCCCACAGTATCAGAATCTTCAAATTGAGGCGACCGAATTGTAAACCCAACCCGTTTTATTTATACTAATGTCATTTAAGGTAAAAAATATTACTTGTATAATAAGTACAAAGGCATACAAATACGGGTGTAAGGTAAGGAAGAATTAGCGTTTATCTAATAACAACGAAAAATAAAAAAAAACTGGTTATTAATGGCAAAAATCCCCCCATAAGACAATCTATGGGGAGATCTATGTTCAGCAGTAAACTTTTGGTAGACTGTAAAGTTAAAGATAACCTGTTAGTGAACAGCCATGTTGAATGAGCATAAATATCAGGCCAAATTGAATCAATTAGACATTAACATACTAATCCACTTGTAAGCAGAAAAACTACGTGAATTTTCATTTTTAAACTTTTACTTTAACACGAACACAGTTTACATCAATTTAAAGAAACTAGTTTATACCATATTATATTTTTTCTACCAAATAGTTTGAAACTACAGACTTTATTCTTACAGTCAATGCCAGTCAATGGAGTCAATGCAAAGAAATAGTGCCTGTAAGTTGGTAAATAGCAGGAAAGAATGCAGTGTCATCTTGTGTCAAAATGTATTTGGTGTCTTTTTTTTGATGTAAATGCAAATGTACAAGTTGTGCGGCTGTAAAGGGACCTCAGACTCGTAGTAGAGGTGCATTGAAGTTGTACAATATTGGTGCACCATGGGAGAGAGTAGCCATTGACGTGGCGTGGCCGTTTCCGGAGAGTGAAAGCGGTAACAAGCATTTCATGGTTGTGATGGATTACTTCACTAAGTGGCAAGAAGTCTTCGCCATTCCAAATCAAGAAGCTTCAACAGTTGCAGATAAACTCGTTCATGAAGTCTTCTGTCGTTTTGGAGTACCTTTAGAGATTCACAGCGATCAAGGAAGGAATTTTGAGTCTCAAATATTCCAGGAAACTTGCCGAGTTATGGGTACTCATAAAACAAGAACGACTTCTTATCACCCGCAATCTGATGGAATGGTAGAACGATTTAATCAGACATTGGAGAGGTACCTAGCAAAAGTTGTAGACAATCGGCAACGAGATTGGGACAAGCACATACAACCGTTTTTGTTGTCATATCGAAGCGCTGTTCACGAAAGTACAGCAGTGACACCAGCTTTCGCAAACTTTGGAAGAGAATTACGGCTGCCTGCAGACCTGATCACCGGGATACCACCTGATGCTCCACGCAGTTTAGCCGATTATGCAAATGACTTGCGGAACAAAATGAATGACGTTTATGTGCACGTCAGACAATCGGGCCAGCAAATGTCTGAAAAGATGAAAACCCGGTACGACCGCGAAATGAACAACAAAGGGTTCGACGAAGGTTCACTTGTGTGGTTGCACAGTCCAGTCCGCAGCAAAGGGAAATCTCCTAAGCTTCAAGCTAAATGGGACGGCCCGTACCGGATTGTGACCAGGATGAACGATGTAACCTACCGGATACAGAAAGGCGCAGATAGCTGGGCATTGGTGTTGCTATAATTTCACGGGTCTTCGGCGCTTCCTCCTTTAGTGCTATCATCGCGTCAGATCTCGAAGCTAGGCTGTCTTGGTATAGCTTTGGGTCTGATCTGTGAGACCCGTCTGCATGTGTGTAGTGCGCAAACCCCCACGCCCGTTTTGTTCTATATGTTGACCCCATAATTGTACTTTTTGGGCCACCCCCCGAGGTGCCCCATCTCATGAAGTCGTTGGCATAATCAGTGAAGCCCATCGCCCCATGGGGTTCTGAAGGGGACCATTTAGAAAATATACGGTCCAAAGTTTTCATGGTTGATGTCTTGTCAAAGTCCTTTGGCGCGCCGGAGTGTGATGCGCTAACCCATGTGTCTATATCGTTCAAGATCTATTCCTTAGTATATGGATACTTCCCTGTCAAGGAGTGCAGGTGAGTGAAAAGTTGGAATACAGGGCCTTCAGAAAATGTAATGGGAAAACAAAAACCGCTGATCGCTTTGAGGTTGATTCTAAAGAAGTCGTCCATATACTCAGGGACACATCTGGTCTTCCTATGATTCCACCTAGCCCTGATCACCCCCAAGATGTACCTAAAATCTTTAGCACTCTGCCATTGGCCTATTTTTTTCAGGCATGTGTAGTAAAAATATAGAGGCCACAAGCACGAGACCTCAGGAGGGATGGGCCAATCCTTTTGCACGCCCCCCCCCGCAACCGCTTCAACTGGTCGAGTCCGCTCGGACGTACCCGCAGGTCTTGTGGCTCGTCAATGACGTCCAGGATCCCACTGTCCAAGATCGAGTTATACACCTGTTGAAAAGGTGCAGGCAAGGCTCCCCCCCGTACTGATGTGCTGTACTTCATTCTGGTCTTTTCTCCTGTAATGGGGCGCCAACAGCCCCTGGCTCCGCCACCTTCGTTTTTGTCCTCTCCAAGACCTCCTTCACCACATCCAGGTGTTGAGTCGGAACCAGGCCTTACTGATGACATGGCTTGCCCCTGCCACCACCGCGCCGGTCGGCCCGCCCGTGATGAATCCCAGCACGGCCGACAAAGCTGGGTATACTAGATAGTTTTTTGCGGCCGATATGATAGAGTCCAGTGATATCGGATCGGGGTATTGTATGTCAGTCACCTTGATGGCGGTCATGTCCGAGTTGCTGCTGTCCATGCGAGAGAACAGGATGTAAAGTCTTCTCGGCTCGATTATCTCAGTGAACAATGACTGAGTTGTAATCGCTGGCGTCCCGATCATCATCACAGTACAAGGTTGTGCAGCGTGTGCCCCTGTAATGTGTTTAGTGATATACGGGTCACACTCAACCCACATGCCCAGTGAACGCTCTCCTCTCATTCTCGTTATCGGGGGGGGGTACACGACTACGGGTGCGTATCGATCAAAGTCGATAGTAGCAATCGCCTCCATTTTGTTACAAGCTGTATCGTGCGTCACCAACAGTCCTTTCCGGTGCTCACCCAGGTACCGGAACACGCCGGCCTTCTGAGCCCCTCCCTCCTCTAGTCCGAGTTTGCGTGACCACTGTGTAGTCATCACAGCCGGCACAGGATGGTAAGACAGCCAATTTGCGTCGGCAGCCAGATCCAGCCCATAATACTCGGCTGTGCAGTCCTCGTCCTAAGCATGCCACGGCTCT
The DNA here is from genome assembly GCA_907164705.1 of Parnassius apollo. Lineage (NCBI taxonomy): Eukaryota > Metazoa > Arthropoda > Insecta > Lepidoptera > Papilionidae > Parnassius > Parnassius apollo. Next base: position 61,489 of record CAJQZP010000341.1, on the reverse strand, counting down.
ATCATCGATGCAATGTCGATGTATCCGCACAGTCCATTTGTAGCCATTCTTATGAACTCGGTGTACGTGTTCCTCGTCACCAGGTCATGAGCATCACTTTCGTAACCCACCCAGACTCTTTAATCATTAATCATGCCATGATTGTTTATATACATTTTTTTTGATTGTGTATTAGATTTACACTATATACAACATGCATAATCAGACCATAATTTGCTTCGACAAATCTGAACGTGCGAATAGCAGTGACGTCTGCAATGTCAGAGCCATGCTTAACATCCTGAACCACGAACGTGCTCCTCTCGGCGAAGTGAATCCACTCTGTATGTCCTCTGTAATCACCAGCCCCAGGTACGTCGCCACTCTGAACATAGAGTCCATGGTCTTTAGAGTCATGGCTGGGGCGTGGTTGTCTGGTTTATTGTGGGTCCACCTCCTCCCCCTGTGAACCCTGTCTAGCACCGAGTTAACCCCCATTGTCCCAGTCTCGCCAGAGTAAGGTCGTGCCAGCGGGCTGATTGTCCCGAAATTAAACCCTACAATGAGTCGCCTGGACGTGGTGGTATCTGGCTCAGATAGTACTCGCGATGCGAGAAAACGGGAGTCCGGGTACAGATGAGGCCCCGGATCCCCATCCATCACCCACCCTCCGCACGCTGGTTCGTCATCCCGGTACCTGACTCCGTCCGCAGGCACCATCACTGGAGGATACTGGGCTCCGTGCAATTCGGCCGCTACACTACAGGCCTGACGGGCCACCCCATCAATAGCGAGTTTGCTCTCTATTTCGTTTATGGCCGTAACGATGTCTGAACCACCTGCAGCCGCCTCAAAAGGTACCCACCAGATGTTGATTAGGTCGTCAATCGCGGTTGGGGCCGGGAAGGGGTTGGGCATCATCCGCGCGCCGATACGCGCTAGCCACAGGGATCTCGTACCCTACCCCACGGATGCTATCTGGGGCTGACGCGGTAGTACAGTCAGTTAGAACCAACACCGCATGGATTGCACCATGTATATAGGCTAGGTTAGATCGGGGGAACAAGCGGTATGATCCCATCTGCATGCGCTGTCCTGCGTGTTGTGGGCTATTGTAATGTAAACTATATGTTTGCTTCTGGTACAAGTAATTACTACTTTTTTGCACATAAATGTATGTACCATCACATATTACTATGGCTGGCATAAATTCAGGATCCATATCTGGATTACCAAACAAGCCATTTGGTATTGTCAAGTTATATTGAGCAACTTGTTGAATGCATAAGATATTTGTCCCTAAATGCAGTTGGATGAATTGCTCTTCAAAGCACTGACTTACAATATTTAAGTGATTGAACACAGTCGATGAAGCTACATTAAATAGAGAAGCTATGCGTTCATTGCTATCACCTGTACGAAGTTTCATTAAGAACATAGCGAGACTTCTTTTAGGTGATTTAACTCTTTCACTAATAGATGGAATTTCAACTAGTAACTGTTCAAATTGGTAGTTGATAAATCCTAACCAATATTTGCATAATATTGAATTATGTTCAATGATATTTAAAGTATTATAATTTTGAGTAACACTACTTTTAAGTAAGGAACAAAGGTTGTCATATTTAAGTGATTGAACACAGTCGATGAAGCTACATTAAATAGAGAAGCTATGCGTTCATTGCTATCACCTGTACGAAGTTTCATTAAGAACATAGCTAGACTTCTTTTAGGTGATTTAACTCTTTCACTAATAGATGGAATTTCAACTAGTAACTGTTCAAATTGGTAGTTGGTAAATCCTAACCAATATTTGCATAATATTGAATTATGTTCAATGATATTTAAAATATTATAATTTTGAGTAACACTACTTTTAAGTAAGGAACAAAGGTTGTCGTCTATCTGAGATGCAGTAAAATCTGAACAGTTACTACTCGTGTATTAATTATTCCAATCATTGTGGGGTTCATTTAAATGGTATTCACAAATACGAGCGCACAGTGGCACATAAAATGAGTGATTAATCAGCAATCTCTCTTTAAGTAGTTTAGGTATTAAAAATCTAAATGAATGATTACATGACTTAAAAATACAGTGACGGGAAGTAGAAGCAGCACGCTTATAATTAGCCATAGTAATTGTTGATACCACTCTGGAAATGGCAGGGGTTACAGGTGCAGGTATAGGGGGTGGGGGTACATGTCTTCTATATTCATGGATTGTAACTCCATATCCCTGTTAACCTTTCGTTGTCTCTGACTCCATACAGCTCTGAAAGTCCTTAGCCAGCAAGGACTGCATACTCGTTCTAAACGATCCACCTGAAAAAAGTTATTTTTTTTATCAACTAACAGAATGGATATTCTTCTTATAGTGTGTTTTACAGTGTCTACTCTAAATATTAATAATATTTATTATTGTTCTATTTATTTCAATCTTTCTAAGACTAAATAGTTTTAATGTCTTTTAAAATTATAAATATTAGCATGCAATTGTTTCCCCTTATAATATTTTTGTGGCACTACTTATTTAAATAAAAATAAATAATACATCACATTTCCGACAAGAAGTAATTATTTTAGAATTATTAACAATATTTCACTAAGCCCAAGTTCTTTAAAGTTTCAGATAACATTGAATGATTAAATTGAAAAACTGTCATTCTTTACGAGTTGGGGTACTTTCAACTAATTATAAATAAATTTGTAAATCTTAACAAAACAGAAAAGATTCGATCTTGATTCTCTAGGGTGAAATATCGATTCACTAGATCGATTTAGTACTATATATCGATATGACATTGACAGATGAAACGTCAAAAACGTGAGAATATTTAATTAATTAGTCATTTACCAATATTTTCAAAAAATAAATAAAAATACTTCGATGCTGCTCCGGTAGCAAAACTCGCGTGTTGGTGCTCCAGATAAACCCCCTTGACGCCCCCCACAGTAACAGCCTGGCTACGGGACATTCGCCGTAGCGAAAATTCGCGCGGCGCGAACGGCGAGGCGTCTAGCGACTAAAACAAATGTATAGAAATGTATGAAGCATGCCACGCGTAGCGGCGAGTCGCGGCCGGCGAAATTTACCGGGCGAATCGCGCGGGCGACTGGCGGCGCGGCGGAAGACTGAAACAAATGTATGAATCAGTACGGTGCAAGCCACGGGTCGGGCGGCAATCGCGGCGGCAGACGCGGCGAATAGTATAGGGAACAAAATATTTTAGTTGTTTTCGCCGCGAAAAATGCCGGGCCGACAAAAACAACTTAAAATTCTATCCGCATTGACTTTCATCTCCAATTCTGGTTGAATATTAACAAGAATATAATCGCAGGTCAACACTCATTCTGGTATTTACTCGAAATTTTTTCTAGATGCATTCTATTTGTTGTGGAATTCTCCATCTATAACCCGATTCCTATTCAAATCAAGTACTCCGCAATCTCATTCAAATATTATGTCTTGAATCAAAAAACAATTACTTTCTAAGCAATATCGAGATAACTGTGATAAAGACATTTCACTCTCGGCCTATCTGGTCGCGGCGGCAAACGTGACTTCCCGTGGCCCTCAAATCGCGCCGCGCGAATTTTCGCCCAGCCTGTCGCCGCCGATCCCCGTGGCCAGGCCGTAACAGAATCTTCAAATTGAGGCGACCGAATTGTAAACCCAACCCGTTTTATTTATACTAATGCCATTTAAGGTAAAAAATATTACTTGTATAATAAGTACAAAGGCATACAAATATGGGTGTAAGGTAAGGAAGAGTTTATCTAATAACAACTAAAAATAAAAAAACTGGTTATTAATGGCAAAAATCCCCCCATATATGGGGAGACAATCTATGTTCGCGTAGACTTTTGGTAGACTGTAAAGTTAAAGATAACCTGTTAGTGAACAGCCATGTTGAATGAGCATAAATATCAGGCCAAATTGTGTGCAAGGTGTCTGATTTTACAAACATCAATCTGTGTACCAAAGCGATTGTGGCAAATCCTCTGGGCTGCCTATTTCAGGCAGGCGACCATTTACAGCCTTTTAAAATAAAGTAAGTACCTGGTGTGGTGGTATCCACTGCAAAATAATATCTCTTTCTTCATAGTTAATAGGCACAGTCCGTGTATGGTGTGCACTTAAAATTGAAGATCCACATGGAATACAAATATTCCTGTACCCAAATCTTCTTATGGAGTGAGCAGGTGCAACACTTTCTTGCAATATTCTTAGGCAGTTACAACAAACTGCATCAATTGGGTGTAACTGAAAAAATTAGGAATTAAAAATAAAAGAGTAAATAAGTATAAAGTTCAGATAAATGTACATTTTGAGGAGGGAAGCGAAGTTGGCATGAAAGTGAATGATTAAAACTACTTTTACGGATTTTATCGCGTTTATTTTTACTTTTAATTACTTTTATTTTTAATTCCCAGCTATATGTTATGTATGAACATATAGCTGATGTGAAGCATCAACGTTCCGGGAAGTCTGCAGTTTGTGATCATATCCTAGACGGCCCCAACCATTACATCAGATTTGATAGACCACAAATCCTCGCGAAAGAACACCGATTCCTACCAAGGATGATACGTGAGGCTATTGAAATTAAAAAAAATCCTAATTTCAATAGAGAAGGAGGCTGGGTACTACCACCTGCTTGGGATCCTGTAATCAATAAAATTAAAACTAAACCCAAGCATATCACTGCAAGACCTCAGGACATAGTCAGTTCATTTTGCATAGATCGGACCATAAACAATAATTAAAAAAGCTGAAGGTACGCCGGGTTTAACAATGACATCGGGACCTCAGTTATCTCAGTCCCCCGTGACCATGGGTGCTGGAATGCGCCCGAAACGTCGGGAATTAAAAATAAAAGTAATTAAAAGTAAAAATAAACCCGATAAAATCCGTAAAAGTAGTTTTAATCATGTGTAGTGTTCGCGTAAATATAAGAAATCATTATGAAAGTGAATGTTTGATGTGGAACCCTATATTATTTGAATTACAATATATTTTCAATTAAAAAAATTGGAAATCCAAAAGACAAATATCGATTAATATATTATGATTTTACAATATTTACAGTATTTCAGGTATATCATATAGTGATAAATAAACTTTATAATATTAGAGTATTATGGAGTTTTGTAATATTAGTAATATATGGAGGAGGCCTACGTATTTTTGCGCAGTGGAGTTTAATTGGCTGTAGCGGTAATATTAGAGTGGATTGAAATATTTTTCATTGCACAAAATAACTTATTTTTCTATTTATATAATATTTTATCCTTAGAATAAATATTGACACATATATACTTTTTCGACCTTGATTTCTGATTGACTGACAAAAGATAATTAGACACACATAACATGTGATACATCATACCATGCCACAAAAACTTCTTTTGTGTATATTGTGTGACTTTATTTTATCTATTATTTAAATTAGATTTCACTAATAACATAAAACTTCAATACTTTAACATTTAACACGTTAATAAGACCTGTGTTTATCATTTGTTAAAGGTTAACAGATTTTACAAAATTCTAGGAGGAAAAATAAACTTTTATATTACTCACATGGACTTTTACTCGTCAGTTTGCATTTTCGAATGTCATTGGCGAATTATATACATAAATGTGAAATAGATATTTAATATTTGACTAACGTGCATGATATAACCCTTAGGTTAAACATTTTTTGCATCAATTAGATATTAACATACTAATCCACTTGTAAGCAGAAAAACTACGTGAATTTTCATTTTTAAACTTTTACTTTAACACGAACACAGTTTACATCAATTTAAACAAACGAGTTTATACCATATTATATTTTTTCTACCAAATAGTTTGAAACTACAGACTTTATTCTTACAGTCAATGCCAGTCAATGAAGTCAATGCAAAGAACTATGCCTGTAAGTTGGTTAATAGCAGGAAAGAATGCAGTGTCATCTTGTGTCAAAATGTAAAATAATTCAATCAATATAATATATCATTTATCAATTTATCAATTTATCAATTTAATATAACGAAAGATTAAAATTATAGCTGTAGAAGGTATAAAGGGGGATGCCCACTGTTCATAGACACTTCGGCCATGGGTGCCCACATATAAAAGCATATGGAAATGATAATATGCAATTAAAATAATGAAATGGTTAAGGAATTGGTTTAAAAAAAGTCGGGATTTTTATGATATAAAGCTTTTTATTTTCACAAATACAGCTTTTTAACGACTACTTTTACCAATTTTATTGCTTTTAATTTCTTTAACTTTTAATTCCCGACGCGTGATTTTTCTTTTGGAGGCCTATGCCAAAAGGCACACCGAACAGAGGGACTTACTTTAACTAGTATTACAATAGGAACTCAAACACAAATATTATGTAACCCCAAAGTTCGGAAATAAATGGCTATATTATTGTTATACTATTATTATTAATTCCTGACGTTTCAGGTGCTTTATAGCACCCATGGTCACGGGGTACTGAGGTGACTGCCATCCCAATGTCAGTATTGGGACATGGAGTACCTTCAGCTTTTTATTATTATTTTTATAGTCCAATCTACGCAGATTGAACTTACTCTATCTTTAAGTCTTGCAGTGGTATGCTTGGGGTTTGTTTTAATTTTATTAATTATAGTGTCCCAAGCAGGTGGCAGTACCCAATCGCCTTCTCTACTGAAATTAGGATGTTTTTTAATTTCAGTAGCCTCACATATCATCCTTGGTAGGAATTAATGTTCTTTAACGAGGATTTGTGGTCTATCAAATCTGATGTATGTCTATCTGGTTGGGGTGACACCCTAGACATACGGTAGTACAGCAGGCACACGCTCAACTGCGGTCGGCTTCACTCGGTCACTGTGACGAAGACGTGGGACCCGAAGCTTGATTTTGTGCAGAACCTGCTTGACGTGCTGAAGCTCCGCGGCCAGGTGCTTGTTCTCACAGATCCCATATGCTCTCTGTAACAAAGATTTGCTCATGGTAACTAACTGTGAAGGATTATGGTGAGATTCACCGCTTAAATATCAGTTTGTATGGGTCTTTTTTCTATACACAGTGTGACCTATGATGTTGTTAGAATTTTGGATAACAAAAACATCTAGGAAAGCTAAGAAATTATTTGCCTCAGATATAATATCATAATTACTGAATAGAATTTGGCACAGAGAGTGGTAACGATGGATAAAATTCATAGGAACAACATCCTGATTTAATATTTCTTGGGCCATATTCATGAGCCGCTCTAATTTGTTTCTTGGTACTTGCAATAATGCCTATATGCATTCATCACTATCTCCTGTTCTTACTTTTATCAAATATACAGCAAGTGCGAAGCATCCACTATGTTTACTTGACATTTTGGGCACTTCAGACAGAATTTATTGGCATTATTGGAACAGTGAGTTGATTGGAATTGTTACAACCAGGAAAAAACATTGATTTTGTGTGAGTGGTGCTCTTACAAAATTAGGCAGCAGTATATTGTATGATGTATGATCAAAGCTTTGTTGTTCTAGGTTCAATACATTACTCACTTTAGATTGCTACAAGGATGGACTAGATGATTCAGATGGTTCCCGTTCTAAAGTTTAACGTGTTGCTGCTTTATCAATCCTTCGCAATCATGACACTCACGCGATGACGATGGCAACTGAAATAATATTAAATAAAGAAAATAAGACAAAGTGAATAAAATAAAATAGATTTGTTTACTTTAAACTCAAATATATGTAGGTAAATGTTACTTAAAACTTAATGCCCTATATTATTTAATAATTAAGGACTGACTGCCTACCAGTAGTCCAAAAACAATTAAAAATCGACTGTCTTATTTCTTGGTATTTGATAAAAATTGTCCATTTCGTAACTATCTGGTGTTAGCTAGCTAATCTTATCGCCGTGTTACAAATAAGCTATTTTGTTTGTCAGGTATAGCTTGTGCATATGTTAAAAAATAAAACAACTTCATCATTTCATACATTCATCACTATCAAATATCAGCACTAGAATTAATAAATTAAAAACTGTTGAACACTTACTTTTAACTGTTGTCACACTATAATGTGATCGACAATCTCACTCCATATGAGTTCTTGAGAATTTATTTGAAAAATAACAAACAAAATAACACAATGGCGACTATTTAGTTGTGAATTCACTAGTACCTTTTTACTTGTTGAATTGTGATTTCATTTCGCATGACATATTTCCTATAGCTGTCAGATTTGATGTTGCCACATAACTAACATAAATACAACGAAACGATATCGATTTGTATTCGATTAGTAATTTAAGGAAAAAATAATAATATTTGAGTTTCGCTTTCAGTTCTACACGCTTTTTAAAATATATTTTCTTTTATTTTTTTAAATTATGTTTTAAACGTATTTTTAAGAACAGTTAAAATGTGGAGTAGCGTATTGTTATGCTCTAAACAGTTCATGGTAAATCAGCTAAAAATTCACTTGTTTAATTATCATAACATGATTCCATTTTAAATGTATTGTTAAAACAGATAACAATAACAGTTAAATTGTGCAGTAGCATTTTATTGTACTCTAAAGAATTCATAGTAAATCAGCTAGTAATTCGCTTGTTTAATTATCATAACATCATAATATCCATAGCGATTCGATTATTATTCGATTAATAATTTCATAAAAAGAGAATAATCTTGGAGGTGTTTTAACTTCTGCTCGCTTTTTTAAAATGTATCTTCCTTTTTTTATTTAAATTCTATTTTAAGTGTATTTTTAAGAACAGTTAATTGTGCTAGTAGTGTTTTATGAAGCTCTAAAAAATTCATGGTATATCAGCTAGAAATTCACTTGTTTAATTATCGTAACATGATTTCATTTTAAATGTATTGTTAAGAAAAGATAAGAATAACAGTTATATTGTGCAGTAGCGTTATGTTATACTGCATAGAATTCATTGTAAATCAGCTATTAAATCGCTTATTTAATTATCATAACTACAGATGTGAAGGCGGTTGTTAACGTTTTCAACCAAGCCGATAACAACGGTTGTTTTGGTCTTGAAATTGATAAAAATTGTGCAGTTGCGTTTTGTTAAGCTTTAACCTTTTGAGCGCCACGCCAAAAACGCATTACCGTGTCCTGTACGCCAAAGCGCCAAAACAAAATAGTGTTGCCAAGAGTTGATATATCGATAACGTGAAATAACTTGTTTTTGTTGGTTTTTTATGCTATAAATGACTCTTAATAAACTGTATGTTTTATTTAATCTTGTGCCGTCTTCCACTCTTTTTATATATGTACTTTGTACGTATAAACATAAATAAAAAACAAACAATAACAGTAAAATAGTAGTAAACATTAGCACTACTCTCCATCCTAATGACGACACTGTCGCGACTGGACGACAACGGCGTAGCTGACCTTCCCTTTTGAAACATTCTTAGAATGTTGTGTATCGATTTCAAAATCGATCTAACCGAAATATACAGACATCGATTCATAATATTTTATGTGTCGGGGAAGGCGTAGGCCAAGTGACGCACAGAAGAAAAGTCTTACACTCTTATGACAATGGGGATTTGATATGATGCTGTTGCTGCTAGATGATTTTGAGACTGAGAAAGAAAATGGCACAACACAAAATGAAAAATTGCTCTTCACACCCTAAGTAAAAAAAAGGGATACATTAATTGTAATTTTGTATTATTATTAAAAAAGGTACATAATTATTCATTAATCAACAATTGTATATAATTATTCGCACTAGGTAAATCAGCCTTATAATACTAAAATCTTGGTCATGGAATAAATAAACATATTTGTTCACCAATCAATCAAAAATTCAATTCATCAATCAAAAATCAAAATTCATCATCATCGACGCTTTCCAAAATCCGAATGAGTTCTGAGGAATCGTTCATGTTGCATTGCTCTACTTTTCTCGGTAATCACTTATGACGTCATCAGGGTGTCGTCTATCCTTGATCACGGTGCCCAGTGAACTGATTTTCGATGACGCGCTAAAGATGCGCTAGAGTTGAGATATTAGATTTATTATGCGAAGATAATCTGATAACATTTTTTTATTCATGTAGCTAATTATAGTTTTATGTTTATAACCTGTAATTTTATTCAAATATCAATAATAATAGAAAAAAAACACCATTGAGCTGAATTTTGGATAGTTTTCAAGAAATCTATGCCTCCCGCGTTTGACACTAGCGGTCAACCATAGACGACTTTGGCGTGCTGGACATAGTATTTGCTTAGATAAAAATCCATTTTTATTAGTTCAATGTTTCTTAGTACTTGTGGCTCTAGAAGACTTGTTTTTTATACTCACATGTTGCTGGGTTATTCCTATTTTGAGGAGTGTAGAATTAAAATACCTGTAATAATTTTCCAATATCTATATTTCATATTTTTCGGAGCCGGGTTTTTTGTCAACTATAGACGTCGTTGGCGCTCAGGGCCCGCAGGTGTTGGTCAAGTATAGGCGACTTTGGCGCTCAAAAGGTTAAAGGATTCATGGTAAATCAGCTGGAAACTAACTTGTTTCGTTATCATAACATGATTCTATTTTAAATGTGTTGTTATAAACAGAGAAGAATAACTTAACCGATCTTCTTTAAAAACAGGTAAGAATAACAATTCTTATCTGTTTTCAAAGAAGATCGGTTAAGATTAACAGTTAAATTGTGCCGTAGCATTTGTTACTCTCTAAAGAATTCATTAGAAATCAGCTAGTAATTCGCTTGTTTAATTATCGTAACATCATAATTATTTAAAAATTATATTAGCACTGTAATGATGACGCCGTAAATAATCGATCGAAAAAGAGAATCGATTTTTTAAATGTGTTTTGTGATTGGCAACACTTTTTTTTTATTCACAAACTGATGACATAATGATTTACCTAATTTTTATTATTATGTTTCCTGTACTTTTAATTTGTGCAAAAATATTCCCATTGTTTGAGGATAAATGAATACCTCGATTAATAACCATAAATAAAGATATAATTTTTTAACAAATTCATATTGTTGGGCGTTCCATGGCCGAAAATGGGCGTCCCCCTTTATTAATAATATGAAGGGATATTTATTATTACTTTTAAAAACTTAAAATAATTAAGTACTTAAACATGTATATATATGTGTTCCTGGAGTCGGTGGATCGTTTTTCTTTCTTATTATTTCTAAAAAATCTTACCATATCCCATATTATTCAATAAAAATAAAAATATTAAGTAATACATTAAAAAAGAAAATATGTAATTTTCATTTCCGCAGTATAGTAATATTGTTGGAATAAAATCGAGAGTAACAAAAATAATATATATTTCTCATAAAAGTTTAAATCTAGATAATATGTAAGTAGATAGATTGTATAGTACAGTTATTAGCTTTCCATGAGATATTATACCTACCTTATGAGAAATCCACACAGATAAAAGTTGGCGCACATCAGCAGTTGTCTCGGCCAGTAATTGTCTTCGCACACTGCTTTGAAACCTGACTCAACAATTGCTACATACACTTCTATTTTCATTGTATGCTGATCTAGCAGATTCTATTTTCTTAAAATCGCATATAAATACAAAAAAACAGTAGCGTGACGAACGTCAATGCCGTTAAGATTAAAGATGTAATGCCCCGGCCCGCCGTACCCGTCCGCCGGCCGCTGGGAATTACCGGAAGTCAATGATAATGATAAAATAACGTTTTGGTTCACAGTCATTTAGAACTATGTTATAATATTATATTAGCTAAAATTTTTTTTATAAATTAAACATAAAGTTCTTAGTGGTATCTTTTGTAGTCAGATTTGTGAAAAAATAGTTTTCTTTTTATACAAACTGCAAAATGTCTAATTAGGTACACGCATTTTACCCATATTACACGAATCAGAACACGAATATCAAAACAACTAATTTTTTTTTCATATTTCTTGATTCCGTTTACATTTTCGAAAAATCTGTAGGCCATTTACTATTATAATTTGGTGTCTTTTTTTTTGATGTAATACCTTTAAGTGAGGTTAATATTTTTAGTGGGCCCAAAAATGATTGTCCCCTTTAAAGTTCCCCGTTGGTAACTTTTGCATCATACGAGTGGAGTACCAATGTTCACGCGCAGAACGCGTGGTAGTTAGGATGCAGTTTTTAAATAAAAATCTTTGTCTTCATAATATATAAGTTATAATATTGTACTTGGATAATCAAATTAAATGAAGTGATACAATTTAAGGGAAAAACGCTATACAGGATTAGGCTGCCTGTCCACCGGAGCGGAGCGAGGCTGCGGAGCGGAGCGAGAAAGTAATGCGGAGAGGAGTTGCAGACTCTGTTTTTCAATATGCGGAGCTAGGCCGCGAGTATGCGGCGAGTCATTTCGAGCTTCCGGCGGCGAGCGATTTGTTTAGTTGTACGCGAAATATCAGTGACAGTAGACATGTTATCGAAAAAGTTAATATATTATTACCTTAAATTGCTTGAGGAAGAGTTGGAGTCAGAAGAAAACGAATTACTTACCATATACCATTTGACCAATTCTATGAGGAAACATAGATTTTGGATAAGAAACCATATCAAACATCGTTCAGAACACAGTGAATTTTTTACTTTTTTCCAAACTGCTGATGAAGAAATTTTCGAAAATTCTTATAGGGTATCAAGATCTACTTTTCATGAACTTCACTACCTGATTGAACCATATATTCGGAAACAAGACACAAATTACAGAATATCAATTAGTAGCCGTGAAAGATTAGCAGTGTGTTTAAAGTAAGTACATTTTGAAATCAAAGTAACTTTTATTTCTTTCATACAGTAGACACCATGTTATATTAATTTAAAAATCATAATCCGTCTCAAAGTTGTCCGCATTTTCATTGGGTCCTGTTGGCTCTGCTGCAGATGTTTCAATATCCTGGGTTGTTTGAATTTGTAAAGCGCTAGGATTATTGATACTAGTGTTGATTGTATCTAGAGCACTACGAATATTAATAGTAGTGTTGATATCATTTGGAGCACTAGGAGTATCGATACTAGTATTGATATTATCTGGTGTAGGTGTTGAGCCTGTAGAATAACCATAATTATTCGGAGAATACCAACTATGCTGAAGATTTTTTTGTGTTTTGGGGTTTTTTTTTAATTTGAAGTTGTAAGTAATACGGTAGTTTTTTTTGTCGATGCAGCCAAATTTAAAAAAAATAAATCTATATCATCGTACTTATCACTAGCTAACATCATGTTTTTAACTTCTATCCGTTCTCGTGCCAACAGTTCGCGGCGTTCCTGATTTTTTTTAAAAGATCCAGAATTTCATCGTTTTTTCTTTTTTTGGATTTGGATGGGTGAGGCCCAGAAGCTGTTGAATCATTAGGATCATCGATAGAAGGAAGATTATTTGAATTTGATGGTAAAAGACTGCATGATTCCCTTCAACTCTCTTCAATGGTATTTGGCGAATTAGAAGTTTCCATTACTGAGTCGTTCAGTGGCGCAAAATTTGTTGGCCGGTCTCTATTACTCATGTAAGGCAATAAAAATGACATTGCTTTCTGATATTTCCATTCCTTTCGTTGTTTTCTAGCCTGTCCACTCCTTGTTGCATTTTGTCTTTTTAAGGCATCCCGATGGTTATCTCTTAGTTGTTTCCGTCGCGACTTGGCAGTTTTAACTGAAACAATAAACAAAATCAAAAATATATGACATGGTCTATTTATGAAAAAAATATTTCATGCCTGATTTTTTTAAATGTTTGAATTTTGTAATTTGTTTTATTAACTAAACAGATTTTTAGGTATTTAGCAACCGGCCAGTCATTTACAACGTTGGGAGAGAATTTTGGAATTGGATTGAAAAGTGTATCAAGAATTGTTGACGAGGTTTGTGATGCTTTATGGAATGTATTGCAACCTACTGTCATGCCGCAACCAACAGAAAACGACTGGAAAGAAATCGCAAAAGATTTTGATGAGCTATGGCAATTTAAAAATTGTACAGGTGATCTTGATGGCAAGCACGTATATATCAAGGCTCCCTCGAAAACCGGGTCCTCGTTTTTCAACTACAAAAAGAGATTTTCTGTAGTATTGATGTGTTTAGCTGATGCCAGAAGGAAAATCATAATGGTTGATGTGGGATCTATGGGAAGTTTTTCTAATGCAGGAATTTTTGCTGACAGCATTTTCGGAAAGAGATTAAAAGAAAAGAGATTGAATTTACCTGAACCGCTACCATTGTTTCAAGGTGGAGCAAAAATGCCGTTCGTATTTATAGGAGACGAAGCTTTTCCATTAATGGAAAATTTTATGAGGCCATACCCACATGATAGACTAAACGCAGAAAGAAAAATATTTAATTACCGATTATCAAGAGCACGTCGCATTGTTGAGGCAACTTTCGGTGTATTGACGAGAAAGTGGTACGTATATCATAAAGATTTCGAATGCAAAATAGAAACAGTTGACAAGGTAATATAAGCAACGTGTATTTTGCATAATTATTTAATTCAAAGACAGCCTGATTATATAAACAATATTGAAAATAGCATGGAGCAAACATTACTATCGGATGGTGATATTACAGAAACACAACACTCTAGTAATGATGGTTATCAAGTTCGCGAAATGTATTGTTCATACTTCAATAATCAAGGGAAGGTACCATGGCAAGACACTCTTGAGAAGAATCTATAGTCAGTGATACGTGACAGATTTGGATAGTTGGCCAACCGCGGACTATTTGTTAAATAAAATTTAGGTGTTCTTGTGTTAAATAAATAAAAAAACCGGCCATATTGCAAATTTTAGTATTGGTTATTATATCTTATTATAGTATTTACTAAAACTATACCAAATTGGATGCTTATTATTAATATTATTATATATATTTAATTTATATATATTACATATTATTTACCATCTGATATGTTTGTTTCGACGATTATTTGGTCCCACGCAGCGTCTTTTGTTTCATTGCATTTGTAAAAATCTGAAGATGTGTTCCAAATGCACGGAAACTTTTTAACACTTTCAATAAGTTTTTCATCCATATCTTCACTGCACCGGTCACATACACTCTGCTCGGAATACGGCGGCACACTGCAGACGCACCACGCTTCACCGCTCGGCTACCCCGCTCTGTTTCCCCGCTCAGTTTCCCCGCTCCGCTACCCCGCTCAGCTTCTCCGCTCAGCTTCCCCGCTCCGCTTACCGGTTTTGTATGAATTTTTAAACTAGTTCGCAACTCCCTGTCCACTGAAGAGGAGCGGAGATTTTGTGCAATCCTATTGGTTAAAATTTCTCCGTTTCTCCGCTCCGCGGCCTCGCACCGCACCGGTGGACAGGCAGCCTTACTGGAAACTCGACGTATTCCTGACTGGACGTGACAGAGAGTCAAAATGCAACAAATTTTACCTACATATGTATTGCGAAATGAAAGTGGTTCCCAACATTTTTTTTTATTTTAGATTTTTTAATAAATTACCCAGATTTCTTCATATTTACCAAAATTTTAAAAAATCTGCTTATTGAATGGTATTACTATTTACTTTTATTCAAAGCTGACTGTTAGATAAAGCTACAAAGCTCATTAGTATCCGAAATCACTTAACACTTTAAAGTCAAAAGCCAAAAATCAATTTCAAAATTTTAAATTTTTAAATTGTTACAGGTTAGTACTGACTCATATCTCAAAATTTTACCATGGCACTAAGTGTACAAATCACTTAATTATCTTCCTCATTTAATAATCTATCCAAAAAGGTATGAATGTCAGTAGAAACTTATGAAGTCATAATACAATTCACATTTGATTTAGTGAATAAAGAGTAAAGAAAATCCCTTTTCGTTTATCTAGGGTCCTTTTTACCTGCGCTTGACCTCTAAATTCACCGGCGCGCTTTGTGATTGGTCGCTATTGTTCACGCAAAATTGTTATTACCATTAGTTCGTTTCAACTCTACTTCGAGCAAGCAAGTGTTTTGTTAACTGGCTACTTCCCTAATTTTTGCTGAGCATTTCGCCCTGTCTTGTGCTGTTTTGTGTAGAACTGACAATGGCTGCGTATTCTAATCCTGAATACGCTGACATCATGTATTGTTACGGGTTGTGTGATGGTAACGCAGCTGAAGCCCGAAGGGAATACCAACGTCGTTTTCCCAACGCCGTCTACCACACGTCAGTGTCTTCAGAGCGACTTATCGGCGGATATCTGAAACCGGCAGCGTTAACAGAAAGCAGAGTGACACTGGTCGTTCACGGAGGTACACACCTGAGGACGAGGAGGCGATACTGCAACGCTTTATTGACGATCCTAATACCTCGACGAATATCGTAGCGCGTGAACTTGGTATGTCACTGTGGAAAGTCTGGTCTGTAGTACATTTATCGGGCCGACATCCATAACTTTATCAACCCGTCCATTTATTGGAAGAGGGAGACCCGGCTAGAAGGCTAGAATTTTGTCGATTTATGCTAAATGCCGATGCCGATGACGAAAATTTTTTAAAAAAAATTCTGTGGACGGACGAGTCATGTTTCGATCGTGATGGTATTACAAACTACCACAATTTGCATTACTGGGCACCAAAGGTACATGGAAATCCAAAAAAAACTGAAACCGACCGCATCCCAGCGCAGATTCTCAGTTATTGTATGGATGGGTATCATCAATGATAATTTAATTGGTCCACATTTTTTACCAAGAACTTTAAACGGAGAACTGTAAAGACTTTTTAAAAAATCATTTAGCGACATTGCTGGCAAATGTCCCTGATGAAAGAAGACAGAACATAATTTACCAGCATGACGGATGCCCAGCCACTTTCGAGTAACAATCCGACAATTGCTCGATGAAAATTACCCGAACCGGTGGATAGGGCGTAGTCGACCGATTCCATGGCCGGCACGAAGCCCCGATCTGACGCCGCTAGATTTTTATATCTGGGCTCACATAAAAGATTTAGTTTATGTGACTCCAGTTAATTCAGAAGAAGAACTCAAGCATAGAATTCGAAAATGCATTCGAAACCGAGGGCAACACATTGAACAAGATGTGTAATTAATTAAAACAATGTACAAAACATTTTGTAATAAGGTGATTTGATTATAATTAAAATTAATAATGTCTGAGTAATTGTTTTAATTTTCCCCAATGAGCTCTACCTGCACTAAGTCAAATGTAAATTTTATTATGTAGTCCATGAGTTTGTATTGACATTCATACCTTTTTGGATAGCTTATTGAATGAAGAAGATTTTCTAAAAATAAATGATAAAATACTTATTATATTACTACACTAAAATATAGATCAGTTTATTATAATAAAATACAGTTCAGATTTAGACTTTTAGTTTTATGGTTTTTTATTTCGATTTTATCTGAATTTGAATTTAATTTTTTTGTTTTTATTACGATTTTATCTGAAAGCAACAACACGTAGGTAAGTAACACTGATTAAACTATTAAACTAACCTTTAGTTGGATACAAAACTGGACGAGCGTTGTGATAATCTTCTTTGATGCATGATAACAACTGGGTAACAGCCTTCCACGTTGGGGTTTACTCATCGACAGCTGATTTAAAGCTGATCAGAGAGTGCTGCCATCGGTCAGCTGATGGAATAGCCTCCAGCTCGCGGAAGTTAGAGATGCGCACTTCGATGTAATATTCTTCTCGCTTCGAAGGCTCGCTCCGGTGCATATATCCCGAATCTGTTCGGTATGATAAGTAGTTTTTTTTAAAATCCCGCTCGGATAGGTTCAGAATATTCTTCCTGGAAACAATAAAAATACTAGTTAAACAAAAGCATACTGATAAGCAATGAACAATACTTATATTCTCTCTTACCCCGCATAAATATATTTTTATACGATGCTCATACATGACTTAGTAGTACAATTTACTATCAATTGATCACAACGTTCGTCTAAGAATATAATTAAATTCGTTTTCATTAAAAAATTAACCTATGACATTATTTATTCACAACATCCAATCAAATAGAAACTAACTTTTCATCATGTGAATGGTAACTCAAACTATTAAAATGAAATAAGATTTGCATACCTAAGAATCTGGTAAAAGGTATAATTTACGTTTCCTGCTGGTCGAAGCTGGGGTGAGTGATGTATCAGCCTCAGATTCCGACTCGCTTCCGAATAATTCAACTCGTTTCTTGGATTAAAGGCCGATTTACATTATCTTAGTGTTTAGGAGAGTATTTTAGTACAACTTGAAAGGCAAGTTCTTTAGTGCTTTAGGGCGTTGCGAGTGAACGTTTACATTTCTTCCAGTAGAGTATCATTACAGCGCCACAATGAACGCGCAAAGACGTCGGCAAATACGCTCTATTGTACGCAAAATACTAACGGTAGTTTTGGAACAAATAGAAGATGAGATTTTATTTGAAATAAATGAACCGAAACGAATGCGGGAGCGTCAATGGATTAGTCGCAGATCCATGCTTGGAGGAAGTTCTTTGTTGCTAAAAGAACTGGTTATTGAAGATCTTAAAGAATATCGCGATTCGATGAGAATGACAGAAGAATCCTTCAGTTGGTTACTAAATAAAGTAAGGCCTGCTATAGAAAAAAAATGATACTCACATCAGGAATGCAATACCGGCCAAAATAAAACTCCAAGCAATTATTTATATGCTTGCAACAGGAAATAATTTGAGGAGCCTATCTCATTTTTTCAGAATATCTAAATCTAGCCTATATAATGATTCCTGTAATTTGTGATGCCATCTACAATGCTTTGGAGGAATTTATACAGGTGAGCAAATAAAACATCCTGTAGTTATATTAAGTCACATAACTTTAATACTTGAAACTGGGTAATTTTGAAATAATACTAGTTTTTACGGAATTTATCGCGTATATTTAACTTTTTAAATACCCGACGTTTCGAACGCTTTACAGCACTCATGGTCACGGGCGGGACTAGTAAAAACTAGCTGGTGGAGCGTCGAGCCTAAGGTCGCCGAAGTCTAATTCCCCGGTCGAACCTTAAAACCTATTACGCGAGCTATTAATCTAAGTGGACTGTATCTACAAAATGTTTCTACACTTATATAAACGGCAACTATAGCATGCGGTACAATGCACTCGCTCTTCCCTAAAAACGAACTATTATTTGCCAAATCGATGAAAGGAATCCTGCTTGATTAGGAGAAAACAAAATTGGAGCGGGTTAAAACACAGTTATATCAAGCAGGATATATATTTAGGAATATTGACTCACCGGGGTTTCTTTTATTCGGTCGAGCACTATAGCTGCGACTTCTGGAACTTCTTCTGGAACACTCCGGAGAGAGGCGGTGCGCGACTATATCTCACACGAGTAAAGGCGGGTTTCCTGGAGCTCGACTGCTTCCAGGCTAAAGCGGTTCTACTAGTGGTGTGGTTCCAATGACGAGCGCGGCGGGAAGAGGGCGCGCGTCGGTCGCGCGTGCCTTTTATGTCTTCGGTTGGGATGATTACGTGATATTCTAGAATCATCTTCTTTCCCCTCCCACCCCACCACCCCGATGTGTCGATAGGAGGGTATGAATGATATCGTTTTGGAAAGGGATAACCGATTTGGCAGCCTACCGTCAAATTAAATAAATACGAATGGTTTTCCGCGCAACCATCTCCCCCGCCCTTGAAGGATTTCCTGCAAAAAATAACTAAAACAACTAGAGCTAAGATCAAACTAACAAAATAACGCTAAGATTACCTAAAATTCAACTACAATTTCTAATCTAGAAAGCTAATTTAAATTATGGAAGATGCAGGGGGCACAAACGGATAACAGGACGCAGGTAAGACCCAACCGTGGTCTTAACGCGAGCTACCCTAATTACTCCGTCGGAACCGGGAAAGACCTCTTTGACAATTCCTAACGGCCAGTGGAGAGGCGGCGTATTCTCTTTGGTGAGCACAGCTACAGTTCCTACAGCTAAAGGCTCGGTTGCTGTGTTCCATTTTTGGCGAGACTGCAAAGTATGCAAGTATTCCATCCTCCATCGTTTCCAAAACGATTGCACTAACCGGTCTAATAATTTGTGGCGTGCGGAAATGCTAAGTCTGTTCTCATCCATATCTACGGCGGGCAAATACTTTAAAGGCGTTAAATTTAAAAAATGTGCTGGAGTTATAGCCAGCGGTTCCGAGGGGTCACTAGACAACGTACGACAAAGTGGGCGGCTATTCATTACGCATTCGATTTGAGCGACCACTCAATGCGGTTCTCGGCTAGAATGTGAGCGAACTCCGAATTATAATACTTGCTAGCTAAGAGCTCATGTAGTTCTGATAAAATACGTTTTGCACCGACGTAGTTCGTACCGTTATCCGAATATAATTTACTTAAAGGGCCACGGCAGGATAGAAATCTTTTAAATGCACCCATAAAGCCTGCTGTGCTTAGATCAGCAACGAGTTCTATATGCACCGCTCGAGTAGTTAGACATACGAAAATGCAGACGTAAGCCTTTGTGGATCTTATACCACGCCCGCGAGTGAGCGTGACCTTAAACGGACCAGCGAAATCAGACCCGGTGTGCGTAAAGGGCTTTACTGATTGTATTACTCTACAAGATCTAAGTTCCGCCATTTCCGGAAATGACGGCTTGGGGCGTGCCCGAAAGCAAGCTATACATCTGTGCACCCGATTGCGTATTAAACTACGTGCAGAAAGAATCCAATAATTCTGACGCAAGATCGACATCAGCAAGTCGGGGCCAGCGTGCGAGTTCAATTTATGATGGTAATCCACTAATAAATTCATGATATGGTCTTTGCGCGGTAAAACTATAGGGTGCCGTTGGTCGAAACTCAACTGCGAGTTGGACAAGCATCCACCTACCCTTACAATCCCATCCTGTAAAAATGGCTTAAGGCGTTGAAAGGCGCGACTACAAGCTCTATTCGATTGTAATCTTGTAATTTCTTCAGAGAAGTGTGTACATTGAAGTTCACGTAATACTAGCGACTCGGCATAGTTGTAATCGGACGCTAAGACATACGAACGTCGCGGTAAAAGCTTCGCGAATCGACAAACGTAAATTACGCTACGCAATAATTTCGACCAAGAGGACAAGCGGTTCGCCAAAGCAATGATTGGAGAAACCTCGCTCGAAACGTTCGCCACTAGAGCGTGTCTCTTCTCTTCCGGCGGTTGTGACACTGACGAAGGTTCGAAATCGGTTATTGGCCATTGCGAGGGATCCAAGTGAACCCAAGAAGGTCCGTGGAACCAAAGCGGGTGGTCCATTATTTGCATCGGGGTGAGTCCACGGGATAGACAATCGGCAGGGTTTTCCGTACCGGACACGTGATAAAAGTTCCGCGTTTCTAACTCGTCTTGGATCTTGGCCACTCGGTTCGCGACAAACGTATTCCAACGGTGGGGTGAAGAATGAACCCAGCATAAGGCGACGGTGGAGTCGGAAAAGGCAAATATCCTTTCTATGTGAACTCTATCCCTACATGCGCTGATAACTGCGGTAATAAGCTTGGTGAGTACTAATATTGCGCAAAGCTCTAAGCGCGCCAGAGAGACAACCTTACGGGGAGAACTCTCGACTTAGAACTAATGAGGCTAATCGAATTTCTACCATTATTCTGAACGTGGAAATATACAACGCCCCCGTAAGCCTTCTCGCTGGCGTCTGCAAACCCAACGACCGTTATGACGCTATTTCTATCGACGTTTATATGACGCGGTATTTTAATTTCTCTTAGTAAAGGAAGTTCCTCCCTAAAATGCTGCCACAACCGAACAATGCTGTCAGGCGGCGAATCATCCCAATCGCATTCAAATAACCAAAGTTGTTTAATCAAAAGCTTAGCGTATAATACCACCGGAGCTACGAAACCCATGACATCCCATAATCTAGCAACGCATGACAGTATTGTGCGCTTTGTGCACTTCTCTACGGGCGGATTTACCTTAAGGCTAAACACGTCGGACTCTGGTGACCAACACAGACCGAGCACCTTGTGTGTATCAGAATCGTCGAATTCCTTTATCGCCGAAAGACGGTGTGATAGTGGGATTGTATCTAAAACCGGACGCGAATTACTAGTCCACTTCACAAGATCGAATTGACCCGATTTCATGAGCTTTATAACCTCGGCGGTGGTTAGGGTGGCCTCCTCCACGCTATCGACCGAGTATACAAAATGATCCATATATAAACCGCTCTCAATTGCCCTCTTAGCTTTAGGGTAAGAGGGACCTTCATCGTGAGCGAGCTGTCTCACCGTGCGTAACGCATGAAATGGGCTCGACTTTAAACCAAAACAAACGCGGTTAAATTCAAACACCATTAGAGGTTCCTTTGGGTTGAAATGATATAAAATGCGTTGGAATCTACGGTCGCATTCACGGACCCCTATGCAAAGAAACATTTGGCGAATATCGGCGGATAGTGCTATACTAAACAAACGAAAATTGGCTATTATATTAAATAAACTGTCCTGTAAATTTTGCCCACTATAGAGGATATCGTTAAGCGACAGGTGAGTGCTAGTTTTAGCACTAGCGTCGAGCACTACACGTAACTTAGATGTAAGTTTGTCCTCCCTAATGACGCCGTGGTGTGGTATGAAATACGACGGTGTGTCTTCGTAGTTATCTAATTTCGAAGCCACGAGTGATATGTAACCTTCTCTTATATATTCGTTAATGACGCCGTCATAAGCTTCCTTTAACTGGGGTGAAGCGAGCATCCTACGCTCCAAGCTGTAGAAACGTTTTTCCGCCATTTGACGCGAATCGCCGAGAGATAAAACATCTCCTTTAAAGGGCAGCGCTACACTATATCTACCGTCGCGATCACGAACGGTCGTGCGGACGTAAATTTCCTCGCATAATCTGTCATCTGAGCTAGCTATGGGTGGGACGTTCACCTCCTCCATCTCCCAAAATTTGCGGACTAACGACTCGAGCGGTTCGACAGCCATACCACAATAAGAGGTTGCCGAAATACTATCTATGATAGGGGGCGGAGCCAACGATAACATAGCCCAATACGGTTTCCAGTGCGTAAGGCGCGGTATGCGAGGAGTTGCCCCTGACCTTATTGTTTAACAAAAGATGAGGGAAAAGCGATGCTCCAATGAGCATGTCTATGTTTCCAGGAACGTCGTAAGTGTCGTCCGCTAGAGTCAAATTTTTAAATTCAATCATTGCCGAGGTGTCAACCGAAACGGTTGGCAGCCGTTCAGTGACCCTATCCACTACTAGTGCATTTATATCAAAGTTAACATTACGATCTATCCGAGATTAAAATTTTAAATTTATATATCCCTGGGTAGCTTTACTAGTACCTACGATGCCTTTGACTACAGGACACGAAAGTGACCTATTTATTACTAAGCCTAAGCGCTGACAACATTGTCGCGTTATAAAGCTATTTTGGGCTCCGCTGTCCAGCAGTGAACGGACGCTTTGTTCGTTTCCACGCGAATCCCTAACCAAAATACGCGCCGTACCCAGTAACACGGTTGAAGGAGGTTGAGCTCCCATATTTGCCAATGAGCACAGAGCGACATCACCAGGTCGACCGCTAGAATCGTTGACTTTAGTAGGGGTGAATTCCTTGTCCGCTTTACTTGACGCCGCTATGTTGCTATTTTCAAAATGTAATAGCGAGTGATGTTTCCTGGCGCACTTGCTACATACGGAACTCGAATTGCATTTTGCAACTAAATGCTTATCACTTAAGCAGTTCAGACATAGGTTGTTTGTTTTTACTAAATTATAACGTTCGCTTGGTGAATATTTACGAAAAGTCGCACAATTGTATAAATTACCGTGTTTATCTTTACATACGATACAAGTATGCTGAAGTGATGTTGACGTAGCTGTTACGTACGTTAACGACGCTGCTATTTTAGATGGTTGAGTCTGTCTACGGTCGACGCACCTTTTAATCTCCTGTTTAACGTTCGGAGAGCGCTGCATCACCTTTATTTGATCTCGCACGAACGATGCTAATGAATGAAAGGAAGACATCTCCGAGCTACGATGCTCCATTTCAAACGCACTCACGGTGTCGGGGTCTAATTTCTTTAGTGCAATATGGAGAAACACCACGTCCATAAGGTCATTAAATTTCAAATTCTTAAGTGCAGCCACCGATGCCACAAATTTATCTAGAAACTGCTCTAAGCCGTTGATGTTCGCGGATGATATAGGTTTAAGATCGAATATCTGGTTCAAATATTCGGAAGCTAACATTCTCCTATCTTCATATTTAGTTTTAAGCGTTTCGAATATTAACAAGTAATTGTTTGCTGTAGGTGTAAAACCAGAGCAAATTGACTGTGCTCTGCCACTAAGTTTACTAATTAAATAATATAATTTTTCAGCGTCCGATAACGATTGGTTATTGTGTATATTGTTTTGAAAACTACTGAAGAAGAAGGGCCATGTCTTAATATCACCATTGAACACCGGAATATCTATTGGCGGCAACCTAATTGAGTCACGTGGACGTACATGTATTTCCGGCTTTGCTTCGTTTTGAGATTGTAAGAGTTTCTCCGTTCTTTTCACGCGACACACCATATCTTCAAATGCTAGAAGCGGTTGGTAGTTCACTATGTATTTCGGGTCGATTTGTAATTCCAAATGATTAATTTGGTCTAATATTCTTTCGTAATCCGTCCGCAAAGAATCTACCGTTTCAATTTCATTCAAAAAAGTTTCCCGCACTGCTTCTACATTGATGTTCTTTATGTGATCACTAATACTTTGTATACGTGAAAAAAGTATGTCCCTCTTGGCATAAAGCGTTTTAATTTTAATTTCATTTCCACTAACTGCCATTTTAAATTATTGTAATAAAGTTATATTAATCACAATTAATCTCACAACGCACAAATAATGAAGGATGGACACTCGTATGCTGTATTACGTAATTAAATCGAACACCTGTTACAGCGAGTCGAGGTGACGCGTGTCGCTCGCTAGACTCAATATAATTTTATCAAAGTTGTCGGGTACGCGTACAAAACGATTGCTATTACACTGTTTCAATTATTTAAGCGACTAATAAGCTTTAAATTTAAACCAAATACAAACACTATTTAAATGAATAATTCTGTTTGCGAGTACCTAACCAAAATTTAAATTTGAACGAACACTATTTAAGACTATTCCATAAACTAGAGTGCATTATCTAAATAATTAATCTAATAATTCGACCAGAAAATGGTTGAACGACTACTAAACACCGGTCCAAATCCTGCCGAAGTGACCATAAAATGGTGGAGCGTCGAGCCTAAGGTCGCCGAAGTCTAATTCCCCGGTCGAACCTTAAAACCTATTACGCGAGCTATTAATCTAAGTGGACTGTATCTACAAAATGTTTCTACACTTATGTTACACGCTTGCCCGACAGTAAAAAATGCCAAGCCCTGCTTGGCCACGATGAGCGCCTTCAAAAGGCACCTGCGCCTGGCTGCGATACGTGTCCCATGCGAGCACGCGCCCCAAGCCGCAATCCCGGTTTTCTTTCTTCCGGTAGCTACCAGTATTCCAGGTCCGGTCCTGCCTAAGCCCTGATGGGCCTACTGCGCTGGCCTGGTCTTCTTGCCTTTGGTCCTGTTGCTTCAGCTCAAACCTCCGGCTTCCTTCGGTCGCTGATCTTCACTCGGCTCCGAAGAAGTCATTACGTGATTCTCTAGACCAGGTTATGAATATGGCCAAGGGTGCCATCTTTTCTGTCACTTTGTTCCAAGGTACGATTGTGATCTTGTCACAGGAGGCCGGCATCGTTATCTCCTATAATTTTAAACAACACATGGCACCTTGTCTCAGGGCTGGACAGGGCAGCCGATGTGACAACAGTCCTGAATAAACCTGAGCCGTTAAAGGCTCCAATTCGGCCATGGTGAGGTGAGTCTTCTCTTCTATGAGGATCTTCAGGAGGTTACGTAAACCCTCACTGCCCTTTACCCAGCTTCTCAATTCCAATACTGTCTTGATATTGTTATACAGCTTTTCTAGTCCTGGTTCTAGTTTGAGACCCTATGTTTCTTGGTCCTCTCTCGTGGAAGCAGTCATTACGTGATTTTCCAGACCAGCGTATGAATATAACCGGGGATACCATCTTTTCTGTCAATTTGTCCTAAGGTACGATGGTAATCTTGTCACAGGAGGCCGGCATTGTTATCTCCTCTGAGGGTAACTCCCACAAGGTGTCTCTGAGCTGATGGGTCAATACAGTAACACACTCTGTGTGTTCCAGTGTTCCCGTGAACGGGGTGTGCTTAGTTCTCAGATAATATCGACAGGTCCTCATTTCTAAGGCATTGACACTCTCTAATAGGGACTTTTCGTCAATCCAAATGTTCAGGGATGCTTCTTGTATAGACCGTGATGTTGCAAACTTCCCTATGACCTTCTCTATTTGTCCTATGTTAGAAAGTTGCTAAATTTTACACAACTTCGGATTGATTGGCCGTATAGCTAACACATCCTTTTTAAGCGTTTCCTCCTCAGCCTCCGCCTTGGTGTTAAATATTGCCAGCATTTCTCGGTTCTTCACTATGGTAGGAAGGCCTTCTCGCAATCTTTGTCTAATCATATTTTCCGGCTGTGGTGGGAGATTGAGCGGTATGCTCCCAAGGTCTTTTATCAGCTGGATATGATCCACATGTAATGGTTTGCTTATATCTAGCAAAGAATGTACTTCCATCCGGAAGAGGTTGTTCTGAAGAGCATATTTCAGTATGCTAAGGCCTAAGCTCAAAGTGTCCTGGGATGCATGAGCTGCGAACTGAGGGATCAGGACAGTAGGATATCCTCCCACTGACCGATTCATGAACAATAACACGGTCATCCACTCATCAGATTTCTCGCGGTATCCTGGGTGTCGCCTCCATAAGAATTTGGCTGCTTCAAACTCTGTCATCATATAGGCGGGTATACAGGGAATTAATGGTCTCCAGCTACAGAGGGCCCACTTAAAAATAAGCCCGCGATCACCGCATTTGTGGTGTGTATGGTCTGATTGGCCTCACTAGTCAGGCGGGATGCTTTTTTCAGAGCGCCACTAACTTGCATTCCGTCTAATTTGTAGCGCCTTCCGTATTCTAGCAACCGTCTAGATCTCCAGGACTCAGGAACCTTGATGACTATACCTGAAGCAGTACATATATCCTCTAATACCTTTAAAAACTGTTTTGTATATTCATCTGGTGTTAATTGTCTTTCCAAGAGATAGTGCTGAGATGGGATTCTCAACACTATGACCTGGTTGTCTCCTTGCCCTAGGAGAGAAGCAGTGGTGTCGCATTTGTGTGCGGCCAAAAGTATAATGAGGATAGTTGCCAGTGTCCAGCCTTTTTGTCTCAGCCCTTCTAACCAAGCCTCAGGTCCGTGCACACGCCTGGGTATTCCTTCCGATGGTTCTCCATTGGCTGACTGGTTGGGGGGGGGGGGGTGGGGGGCGTAACGATCTTAGAACAGGAAATTGGATATTAATGGAAACGTGTGTGTAAATCCATAAAAATTCTGGAACCCGAATAATTGGTCCAAACTTCGAAACAGTAGTTCTACCAGCTCAGCACAAAAGTGGGTGTACCATGATGATGCCCGGGCAACTCATGCGGATCAGCATTTTGGTTAGTTGCTCCTCTGTCAAGGTCATCGATTGGTGTTTTACGTAGGTGAAAATAGTATCCGATGTTGGCCTCTGTTACGACGTGATAGGCCCTCATATCAGGCGACATTTTGCCGAAGCACCGCGCATCTTTCTCCTTGAATTCTCGTTCCTTGGGGACAGCAACCATGACACGCCAGCCGGTCTGGATGATCCCTGAGTATATACACTTAATGATTTCTTGGCAATCAAACACCTCGGTTGTATGGAAATGTAGGACTAAGCTCTTCGTGTAGGGGGTGGACCCACCGGGATTTTTTCATGTATGGTTCTAAATGCCTTTGTGTCATATTCGTAAATCCACTCTGGAGCACTTGATATGATGGCTTTATCCGAAATAATGTCGATTGTATCGATGTGATAGTTAAATTCAAAGTTCTTTTGTAATTGGTTATGCTGCAAGTCGATTGGATTCCACTTCAATGAGGTTGTCTCTCCCCACTCGTTTTCCAGAATGCACTCTAATATATGGGGGATTCAAATGATCACTGTATGTGAGATTGGGCCACTTGTTATGTCGTTTATAAAACTGCCTGCAAAACTCTTTTTTATACATGCAATTTATATTTGTAGCAGCATCTTGTAATCCTGGTTTGAGCACAGTTCCCTTGATCCATTTTGATGCGGTGGAATCCATATCGACCACGGGGTGCCCCATGGTCTACCACAGACTGACCAGTACAAGACGAAGCGTAGCGTAAGTAGGATCAAGAACCCTGCGGGTCTCATAACCCCTCACCTGATACGCGCGCCGATTGCTACGAAACGTAACTTGATACGGCACTCGAGCCGTGGCCGCGCTGTTTGTCAAGTGTTTTTGTGGCCTTTCCGTTTATAAATACAACATTATATTACTTTCAATAAAAAAATATTGTTCTATAATGAAATAGTATGCAAGTGAAAGTGAAAAAAGGTTTATATCTGACTTTTCTATCGAATAAAAAAAATTAAACAACTTATAGATTTTCTTTTGCATTTTATTTAACCTCATATTATATAGTAATCATTTTATAGTGAAATGTCAAGAAAAACAACAATTTCCACATACATATATTTTTGGCGGCGTAAACACATCTCTAAAATAGCTCACTTTGTACCTAGATTTTGTTTCACTTACTGAATTAAGTCTAAGTAATGTATATATTTTTGGAAAGTTTGTTTCATGCTTAAAGGAATAAGTTAACAATTAGGACACAACACTGCGTTTATTTCATGTACTAGGTAAAATCTCAAACCCTTCGCTTTGGCGTTGGGAAGAACGACCTTTAAAACTACGCTCTTAAGAAACAAAGAAAGCCAAAACACGAAACAATGAACTTTTATTCTAAAAGAACATGAGATAAGCTTTCTATAACACACAAAAAACACTGAACACTATTATTAAAAAAAAGTTATAAGCTTTTACAAATATAAAATTTATTGGCCATACCGCCGTACATCGTGATTAATATGGATACGCCTATCCATGGTCTAGGATGTAGTTTCTTTTTTTTTGCGACAAAACCTTATGTTGTTGGTTATCATGTTTACATGGGTTAAGATTTTACCTTAAAATAAAATTAGTGTACACAATGAGTTTTTAATCGACTTCAAAAAAGGATAGTTAGCAATTTTTTTAATCATAAACTAGGTAATCGTGAATACAAAGAATATGAATACAAAAGGCAAGGAACCTACCTATTTAATCCACATCCACCATCCACAGAACACACTATTACATAGCAAAGGGACTTAAGTCAGTGAGGTGTGTACCTACAAACCTAGCCTTACGTAAATATATATTACTTAAGATCAGCCGCCTGACAATAAGTTATCAGGTAGCCACTAGGTTTGTTGGAGCAGCTGCAAAGGTACCGAAACAAGCAATTTGTTAAGATATGTGTTTTGCTCAATACCGTTCTCAAGAATAGTATTGAGTAAAACAGTTACTTAAACAAAGCGCCACGTTGCAGGTGACACACAGAACCTGCGTACTGTTATACCCCATCAATGTTAGGAAATCGGTTAACACATCTCTTTCACGCTGCTGCGTCAGGCGACATAAAGCCTATATAACCGATTTCCCGACGAACGCCAGTTAGTCTACAGTGAGTCTTCCGTCGGTCTACAGGAAGCCTACATTCCGTCTCAATCAGTCTTCAAGTCTCATTCCAATATCAGTCATCGTTACTAAGTCTTTACTATAAAATATTTCTAAGTCCTAGTTATTATAAGTGTATTAATTTTATTGTGAATTTTATTGAATTATATTGTGTCTTGTGTTAAATAGTTTTTTTTAAAAAGCTCTGTCCACGGTCCCGTATAATATTGGTGGCAGCGGTGGGATACGAAAATCCTACCCGAATACGTTTCCGAAGAAAAGTGAAAGTGAAATAAAAGTGTAAAGAAAGTGAAAAGTGCATTAAGAAACCGACAACTAGCCTGTTATAATAACAGGTCCTCTGCATCATCCAACGGCCTACTCATCATCGGGTGATCCCTGCCCATCATCACCGTCCTTGTTGGCATACAAGGGTCTCTGTCTTCGACACATAAGAAACATGAACGCAAGCCTTATCATCACTCTATCATTGTTCTTGTAAGTGATATTCTAAAAATAATTATTTCGATTGAACTCAGAGCAAAGACATTACTTAAATAATTTTTAAAGCATATTTTATGTAACACTATAATATTTCTAATATAAATCAACCCATTGTTCCGGTCATTGAATAAGTCACTGTGCTACATTGTTAAATGTGATTACGTTAACATTACCCTTCGACCCTTTGTTCATTGTTGCATACCTTAGCCGATAAGCGTTTATTTTTCGATAACCTTTTTTCATATAACAAAATTACAATGAGTAAGTGTGAAGAGACTCCCTGTGCCTCTAGGAACCTACCAATGCGTGGCGAAATGGAAGAAAAAACGGTGGAAATAGGTGTATTATTGAAATTCATTAAACCTTTCGATGGATCACGGGAAAAATTAAACCCATTTATATCTAATTGCCAAAATGCATATAGTCTCGCTTCCAAATCCCAAAAATCGATATTATTTAAATATATACTAAGCCAACTAGAAGGTAGGGCCGAAACAATGTGCAGTATAAAGGAATTCGAATCTTTTGAACAATTTTTGGAATTTTTAAAACAACAGTTCGGCGAAAGGAAGCACTACTCCCATCTCCTGTCGGACCTACAGGACTGTAAGCAGGGTTTAACAGAAGAAGGTTAATCAATTTGCCTTAAGGATAGAAACGTGCCTGGCTAAATTGTTGACCGAAATAAATATTTCTATCCCAACCAAAAGGAAAACGGAACTATCAGGTCGTGTAGCCGCTATGGAGGATCTAGCCCTCCACACATTCGTCATAGGACTCCACCCGCGATTATCCCAAATAGTCAGGTGTCGTGACCCTGACTCTTTAAATTCAGCCGTTAACTTTGCGGTAGCCGAAGAGAAAATCCTTTCTAGCATAGGGAAAAGACCTCAACCACCACAATCCCAACATATATACAATGATAAAAGACCGCCGCCTCGCCGTAGTAATCCACAATTTCAACCCAATTTCCGCCCCGATAATTTTAAGACTAACACAAACGTCTTTTGTCAATATTGTAAAAGCATCGGTCACAGTATAGAAAACTGTCGCAAACGACAGTATAACAACAGCAGGCAACAGGTTGGTGCGTCAACCTCACAAAGTCCACCTCACATATTCCCACAGCGTGGCGAAAACACACCACGTAAAGTTCATACCGTCGAACAGGTGGTCGCGGTAGACCAAGGATACGATGAGGTTGACCGCAATTTAAACGAATAAAGGGCTCTCGGCGGTGTCCCGCGAGCCCAAAGCCTCGTATATATTCTAAATCAATTATAAATGACACTTCCACTGTATCCAACCGACTTAACCGACAGGGTAACCAGCCCCAAACTGACAAGTCGGATATCACTGTATCTTTTGTACAAAGTCCAAAGACTCTATCTCGTCCCACTGTATCCAACCGACTGAACCGACAGGGTAACCAGCCCCAAACTGACAAGTCGGATATCACTGTATCTTTTGTAAAAAGTCCAAAGACTCTATCTCGTCCCACTGTATCCAACCGACTGAACCGACAGGGTAACCAGCCCCAAACTGACAAGTCGGATATCACTGTATCTTTTGTACAAAGTCCAAAGACTATCTCGCTCCACTGTATCTAACCGACTTAACCGACAGAGTAACCAGCCCCAAACCGACAAGTCGGACATCACTGTATCCTTTGTACAAAAAACCAAAGACTCTATCAACTTACAATAACTCCACCGAATCTAATTTACACACACAAAAATCTGTAAAACTCATAAATCCCAAGGTATCCTACGCATCCGTCGCGGCATCATGTACTCCCAAATCACCTCAAACATCCTTGCAAGTCGCTAATTCAATTTCTCCGATCCAATACTCTAAACCCACTAACGTCCATAATCAGCATAGTCCGAAACGTAACCTGAAATCAGAAAAAGGACAAATTAAAGTTTATGAGATAAACAGTAACACAGAAAAAAGATACTTACCTCACGTTATGATCCAAACTTCTGTTGCAACCAAGCCATTATCCTTCTTAGTAGACACGGGCTCGTCTGTAAGCTTACTAAAATCTCAATCTATATCGAACCTTCCTGTATTAAGTAATAAAATAATAGCCCTCAAAGGAATCGACCCCGGAGACAAAACGACTCCTACATTAGGCAGCTTTCCAATGAAAATATACACAAATTCTAATAAATATTTTACACACGAATTTCATGTTGTTCAAAATTTTAACTTAAATCATGACGGTATTATCGGTAACGACCTTCTTAAAGACTTCCAATGCCAAATCAATTACTCTAAAGGAATACTACAAATCGGTCCCAATTCATTTAAATTGAATTTTTTCGAACCAGTATATACAATTCCCCCCTCGCACTGAAACTGTAATCGAATGTACAGTCAATAATCCGGAGGCTCGCGAAGGAATGATCCTAGATCAACACATCTCTGATTCACTACTAATTGCAAACTGTTTAGTTAAAATAAAGGAAAACGATCGCGTCAATATTACAGTAGCAAATACTGCCCTATTAGTTACTGCTCAAAAATGCCCCAGCTACCTTCCAAAAACTCATGAATACATGCCTGTCTGGCCTCCAAGGCTCTCGCTGTTTCGTTTACCTCGACGACATAGTTGTATACTCTCACGATCTTAATTCACATATACAAAATCTCGCCTCTGTATTCGATAGATTAAGAACCTATAACCTCAAGCTTCAACCTGACAAGTGCGAATTCCCATGTAAAGAAGTGGCTTACCTGGGACACCTCATCAATAACGACGGCGTAAAACCAAATCCAGAAAAATTAAAGGCCATATCTGAATTTCCTATTCCCAAAAGCGCCAAAGACATAAAATCCTTCCTCGGACTGGTCTCCTATTACAGACGATTCATCCCTGACTTTTCCAAATTAGCCAAACCCCTTACCTTACTCCTTAAAAAGGATACTCCCTTCAGCTGGAAGAACGAACAGCAATTAGCATTCGAAGCACTCAAACAGAAACTTATCACTTCACCGGTTTTAGCATATCCCGACTTCTCTAAACCGTTTATATTAACTTGCGACGCTTCCAATTTCGCTATTTCAGCAATACTATCCCAGGGGCAAATAGGAAAGGACCGCCCCATAGCTTTTG
This sequence comes from Parnassius apollo, assembly GCA_907164705.1. Taxonomy (NCBI): domain Eukaryota; kingdom Metazoa; phylum Arthropoda; class Insecta; order Lepidoptera; family Papilionidae; genus Parnassius; species Parnassius apollo. The sequence goes on along the minus strand of CAJQZP010000341.1, from coordinate 28,126 downwards.
CTTCCCGCACCATGAACAAAGCGGAGTGCAACTATAGTGTAACTGAGAAAGAGTGTCTCGCCATCGTATTCGGCACAAAAGCTTTTCGCCCTTACCTCTATGGACGCACTTTTACCATAGTCACGGACCATAAGCCTCTACAATGGCTATTCAGTTGCAAAGACCCAGGGTCCAGATTAATTCGCTGGAGACTCAAACTTGAAGAATTTGACTACATTATCGTTCATAAAAAAGGGAAAATTAACACCAACGCTGACGCCCTCTCCAGATTTCCTGTAAATCCCATTCAATATCCAGAGTCTCAAGTCCCTAACACACAAACAGACAACTGTTCACCTCCTTCATTTGATCACATAACACCCGAAGAGTTAGAAAGACAGCTTCCCTCCATTCCTAATCCCAATAGCAATGAAATACCCTTAACTGACCTCCTCGACGATCTTGAATTCCCATTATCCAATAATCCCGACGTAGAGCCAATGAATAACGCTAATCCTTCTAACTCACTAGATCCTCAACCCTCTACAACCGATCAAATGTTTGATTTCAACGATTTCGGTCTCCAAGACTTAGGCCCCTATGATAATGACCTCGATATTAACACCGATTCGCTTAATTTACCTTCACCCCCATCTGAAAACCTACCAATCCCTCCGAACCAACTCTCCACTCCTTTCCGTCACTCGCCTATACCAGAAATACCTCCTGTCTCACCTGACCAACCCAATCTAATATCTCCAAATGCTCCCACGCCTGAAACAGAAATCGAAAAAACAAACAGGACACAAAACAATAACTACTCCCAATTTTTAAAATCCATCTCCAATAAAGAATTTACACCAAACACCAGCCTGATAGAACACAACGAAAGCTTGCTAAAATCACCATACAAAACAATTATAATCCCTACATCTATCGATCTCGATGAATCAAACCCTTACATCTCCGAAATCCTTTCAAATCTAGACAATAAAGACGAAATCCTAAAAGCTGAAAGAGAATTATTTTCGTTCCTAAAACTAACACAATCAGATAAAACAATATACTTCATGTTCACGAAGGTCCATTACTTTGATGAAACACCATACCCTGCGATATATGAAACACTAAAACAAATTAAAAACGAAATTCTTCAAACAAAAGATATAACAGATATTGCAATCTCCGATTTTCGAAATCCATTCGACAGACTTTCCCACTCTAAAATATATAATATACTCACCCACCTATTCCATGACTCTAACATCCGCATTCATATTTACCAAAACAAAATAATATATCCCACCTTAAGTGAGAGACCCAAAATCCTCCGAGATAACCACGATATTCCAATAGCGGGACACTTAGGCTCAACCCGCATGTATAACAGAATCCAAGACCAGTACTACTGGAAGGGAATGAGAAGTGACATAGAAGACTATGTCAAGAAGTGTAAAGCCTGCCAAGAAAATAAAGCCCTCAGGAAAATAAACAAATCTCCTATGGAAATTACTACCACATCCACCGCTCCCTTCCAACGTGTAGCTCTAGATATCGTAGGACCTCTACCCGAATCCGGACCCGCTAAGCTCCGATTTATACTCACCTTACAAGACGATTTAACAAAATACTCCGTGGCATACCCTATTCGCAGCACGACAGCCGAAGAAACCAGTGACTGCCTCATTCATTTCATCTCCTTATTTGGAATACCGAAATCAATCCTCACGGACCAAGGGACAAATTTCACTGCCGATCTTTTCAAAACTACATGTCAATTCCTAAAAATTAAACAGCTATGGTCCTCCCCTTATCATCCACAGACTCAAGGAGCTTTAGAACGCAGCCATTCCACTCTTAAAGAGTACTTAAAATCATTCGTCAATAAAAACCAAAATAATTGGCCCACCTACGTCTATACCGGTATACTTACCTACAACACCACTCCACACACTACTACAAAATTCACCCCTTATGAGTTAATCTTTGGACAAAAGCCCTATATTCCAAATTCAATTTACGAGACGAGCTCCGGAACAACTTATTCCGACTACATTAAAATGTTACGACACAAATTTAAATACACACGGGAGAAAGCTGTAGAAAACATTTTGAAATCCAAAGAGTCTTCTAAGTCATATTATGACTCTCACACCAGGAGTCCTCCTCAATATAAACCTGGTGACTATGTCTACCTGAAAAACCATTTAAGACAGGGAAAAGCACTTTCACCTGTCTGGAAAGGGCCCTTCAAAATAATTCGTGTCCACAATAACCATACGGCCTCACTTTTAATCAACAGACGTCACGTAACTCATCACTTCGACGAATTCAAACCCGCCGAAGTGTCTGGGACAAATTAATACGTAAATATACATACATTAGTCATTTAAATTGTAAGATAATCTATATTAATTTATAAACAAATATTTATTTTTATTTTATTTACTATTACGAAATAACTTTTATTTACACCTTATTTATATATCGTTTCAGTGTCTCAACACAAGCGCAACCGGAAATGGTTCAGCCGCTTCCTTCTAGTTCCGGCATCTACTTTGATAAAATAGGGAAATTAAAAATAATAAGAGGTAAACTAGATTTTGTTAGCCATATAGACATTTCGTATATCGATTCCCACGTAAATAACCTTAACGATGTTCTAAATACAGTAAAACTTTTATGTCAACAATCAAACAATCTCTATTGTGATAACACCTTGTCCCCATTAACACGTTTACTGCGGCAAGTAAAATCATAATACTTCATCTAGTGCGGCGGCGGGCCAAAATGCGCCCCCAATGATGTTTCCGCCAGTGCGTGAGTGGTCGATCTAGACCCACCAGCACTAGGATAGATTAAATTGCTATAACTTTGTGGAAACTTAATGTATACATTTTTTTTTATATTGTTAGAATGAGCTTGAACCCAACGTTCATAGGTTTGATTCGCCCCGGGATCTGCCAAACAAGAAATGAGAAATAAAGCAGGAAAAGCGGCAGGCCGATATCGACCTGAACCGCACTAGAAAGTATTTTTAGTAGTGACGGGACAGAGAAAAATAAGGGGATATCGAAAATAAAACAGAATTATCGTAAAAGAACTGTAAAATGTTTTTATTTACTTATGCCTATCTTGGAAACATGTTACGCAAAGGTTTTGGTTGCATTTCCTGCAATATTTCTTTATTTTCTTTACTTTTTTTTTGCTTCGGTACTATTAAAGACTTTCCGCAGTCTGTCGTAGCACCCTGCACAATTTCTTCGTTTAACGCTCATTTCAAGAACATGGTCATTGTCCTTAGGTTTTACTTGATTTTCTGAAATGAATTTTTTTTGCTTAATTCCGTGTGATTTATTATACATTGAGTTTTACCACAGAACTCGCGAAATTGAACAACTTTCCCCAGAGAACATAGGTCGAAATATGAAAAAAAAAAATTGGCCTTCCCTTACAAAATTGACAACCAGCTGATTGATTTACTACTACGGGAGGTCCAACATTTTTTTTCATACTTCGACCTATATTCTTTGGGGAAAGTTGTTCAGTTTCATGAGCACATTCACCTCCTTCGCAGGTTGATACCCCCCTTCCGTTACACGGTGTATAAGGTCATTTTAAATTAAGTGAAAATATTTTTTGCGAATCTCAGAACAAAAATTGTTCTGTAACATGGGCTGAGTTACCCCACGGGAGGTTTTGCGCATTTGGAATTACATGTTGTATAGGTGTAGGGTTGTCCTTCAAGGAGATAACTCAGTATCGCTTATACAACAACTTTCCTTATGGGACCCATGTTGAAATCTTAAAAAAATATTCTCACTTTTCATACAAAAAAATCAGATAGTTTATTCCTCAAATACAATTTTTAATCAGTTGATCGGATCGGTTAGTATGGGAAGCCAAAAATTTTTTTTCGAGTTTACGACATGATAGGGAAATTTGTTGTATAAACGATACTGAGTTACCTCCTTGAAGGACAGCGGTGATAACCCTAACAGCCTGTATATATAGGTATAAAATTATGTATATGGTGTATAATATAGTGGTAACAGGACCTAATGTCTATTTTGTGCAATCAAGTAGACCACTTAAAGCGTTATTTTTATGATAAATGCAGCTGAGTGCCCCGAAATAAGAACTCGCATTATGTGTTATTGAGTAAGTAAACAGTGCCATAACATACCATAATAGAACAGTAGTGCAAACAACGCCAAACATTGCTCGCAGAAAATAGCAGAGTCAGCACAAAGCTCATGCACGAAGACCATGCGCAGCCACCGTAACACTGGTAATATGTTCAAAATAATGACAATAGTTACCTGTTGCAGATGTAGAACGTCTGACGATGTTGAAACACGGAAATGTAGGAATCGCCTTCAACAATAATCTACATATGCCTACAGTGATGTTACACGTCATTATACTTACTATCAGCGCATATACTTTTTCCAGTTAATGATTGCATTAATGCCTCTGTAAATTCTTTTTTTGAAACCTTCTTATCACATTTCACGTTGTATGTGATCCACGCGTTTACTAACGCCATGCCTAACAAATATTCCATACCCACTTATCTGAACCATTTGAGCCCTCTTTTTAATGTAGAATAGTATGAAGACATTTGGTCGCTGAAGTCAACTCCTTTTTTTGTTGTTATTATACGTTAAGACACATGTAGGCTTTTTTATATCTTCATTCGTCTTCCTATTTTTTTTGCCAGTGTTGACAAGCACATCTTTGTCCTCTTTGAGAGTAGATATCATTAGAAGTTGCCTTTTGTCAACCCATTTAATAACTTTAACGCCATTTTTATTCATAGCTCCTTTGATTTCACCCTTCTTCAACTTTAGTAACACTATCTCCTTAGGTAGCCCCCTTCGCTTCGAATTTAGGGTACCGCAATAACGGGTTTTTTGAGATAAGAGTTCTTCCGCCAATTCAATTGAAGAGTAGAAATTGTCTGCAATTACTACACGACATTTGTTCTCCAGCCCTTGAATGAGTTTCAGTACGGTGACTTTACCATGATTTTGTTCACGGCCATTTTCTCCCTTTCCAGAATAAATTATTGAATTATATATATGCCCTTCTGGAGTGCATAACTTGTAAATTTTAACACCATACTTGTGTGATTTGTTTTTAATGTATTGTTTGAATTTCAGCCTGCCACGCCATGGTATCATTGATTCATCTATAACAATGAATTTACCTGGCGTTAATACTTCTTGGAATCTGCTGTTGAGCATATTAGCCAAATCATGAATTTTTTTCAACTTATTTGTATTGTGGATGGCTGACGAATCATCACAAAAATGCCAGAATTTCAGTAATAGCAGAAATCTATCCCGAGTCATTACAGATACAATATATTCGTTTCGATATATTGATTTTTTTGACCAATAGTCATTTATATGAGGCACTTTGTTCAGACCCATTGCGAGTAGTACCCCTAGAAACTTCCGCATTTCTATATTATTCGTAGCTTTCCATGATAATAACCGAGATTTTGTTTTTATTTCGTTATTATTTTGCTTTTCTGCGATGTGTTTTAACGCATATTTATTAGTTTCTGTAACCATTTTATCTATTATTTCATCAGTTACAAATAAGGAAAAAATACCTGCAGGAGATATATCTTCTATAGGAATATTAAAAGTGCTTTCATTTAAAGTACACGCATCCAACTCAGGTGTCAAATCTGTGACAGCATCCCATTCATTGACACTATTATCCTGTGCATCTTCCTCTTCCTCTGAAACATCATTATCTATATCCGATACAACTTCACTTGCAGAATATTCATCACTCTCATCATCGCCTGTGTCACCACTTTCCTGCTCTTCATCTTCCTCCTCAGTATTTTCCGTTTCTTCCTCTCTCTCTGCATCTTCATCTTCCTCTTCAGCATTTCCTGTTTCTTCCTCTCTCTCTTCTACATCTTCTACATCAACATTTTCTGTTTCTTTCTCTCTCTCTGCTTCGTCATTAAGTGTTTCTTTCTGTCTTTCATTTTCTTCAAACTGTTTATTACGTTCTTCGTCATAAAAAACACAATTTTCATTACTTTCAGTTAACCCTTGCGACATACTGTCTTCAAAAGAATAAGTGAATGTAAGTTTTGTCTTTGGATCTTTCCTTTCTATTTCATTTTTCTTTTTTATCTTTTTATTATCGTTTCTTAGATTTATCAAGTCATGATATTCGCTTTCATCTATTTTGATGCCGTGCATAAGCTTAGAAGCTGATATATTGTTTAGCGAAGGACTGCATCCTCTTGAGCTATACATACTAAATCGTTCCAATGACGATGAGCTAGGCGAAGACAATCCTTTTGATGTCTGTGGTGTAGGTTTATTTTTACATTCTGTAATGCAAAAAAAGGTAAGTGGAATAAAATTAATCTACACTAATATTATAAATGTGAAAGTTTAGATGTATGGATGTTTGCTACTCTTTCACGCAAAAACTACTGAACGGATTTAGATGAAACTTTACAGTAATATAAGTAAAAAATTAAATAAAATATGAAATTTTGAGAGATAGAGAGAGAGAGATATCTGTCAATAGATGCTCAGCAGAAACTATAACACTAAAAGCAAATAAATTATTTAAATTAAGACATACCTGTTTTAGTTACATGTGAAAACGAGACTGGTTTAAGAATATGAAATTTTCTTCCACTGGGGCTACTGAAAACGTCCGCTGTTGACAAAAAAAGTTTACTGTGACTCTTATTGTGTCTTATTTAGCGAGAAAAAGGAGTGTTGGGGTAAAAGCGGACGGATTATGGTTCAATTGAAAAGATGTTCAAAAAAACTAAATTTTCTCGACATCAACTGTTGAAAATAAATCATTAAAATGCAATGAAAGTGTTAAGAATAATCTTTTTCATAAAGGATGGTATTACATAAAAAAATCCCCACGTCATTATGCGTCTAAGGCTGATATGTTGATATGTGTAGGTAGTAAATAAAACTTACCGCTTGTGCTTTGTTTTCCGTGCACATTTGTTTCCAAATCCTTTTTTAGTTTTCTTAGTGGAAAATATTTCTTCACTGCTGTCACTATCACTGTCAATAACTGCAGGGCGAATTACTCTATTTTCCAAAATTTGTATTTTTCCTTTATTGCTTGCCATTGTTGATAATATCGGACGCTACGACAGAGCTGTTAGATAACACAACACTAACTGGCGGGGCGCGCGCTCTGTGCGGTATCGGGTCGCCAGCTGCCTGGTGGGAGGGCGGGCCGAAATAGGCCCACTGCCGCACTCGCGGATGTTTTTTCACCGTCAGTGCGTGGTAGGTCAATAAAAGCCTGCCGTTATGTTTTGATGGGGAACAACTACGGCATTTACCGCAAGATGAAATATATATTTGTCTCTGTCGAATTTTTACAAACACCTGAGATAATCGTTTCGCACAAGCGAGAGGGACATAGTTTTCTTCGTCCGCACCAGTTCAAGTACCGCGGCAGGCCGATATCGGCCTGTTACGCAGTAAACGTGTTAACGACACGTTTTAATGATATCAAACGGGAATATAACTCGATTTCCCACCTAATATCTAAACGTAATAAACGTTCTGCATGGTTCAGCGCAGTGGGTACCGTATTCAAACATATCTTTGGCACTATGGACGAAGAAGATGCCATAAAATACGACTCCGCCATAACTTTAGTCCAAAATGACGAAAAGGAATTAGCTCGGCTCATGAAGGAGAACATTTTAATAACGACCACTTCATTTGACGCATTTAATAAAACCATAAATAAAATAAATTACAATGAAGAAATATTAAATAATGCATTAAACGGAATACTTAATAATACAAACAATTTATTAATCGAATCAAAGGTCCATTCAATATTTAGTAACCTCGAAGCTTCACTACTCGCCTTATCGTTCCGATTAGAGGACATAACCAATGCTATTGTTCTAAGCAGTCAAAACATCCTACACCCCAGTGTTTTGTCCCCGTCACAGTTGTATAAAGAACTTATTAACAATGATAGGCACCTACCTAGAGACGCAGGGATACCTATAGCTTTAAGTATAAACAATATACATGTAATTTTAAGCATTTCCGATGTTTCCTGCTATTTCCTTAATAATAAAATTGTTTTCGTCCTACAAATCCCTCTCACAACAGACGAAGAATTCAACCTATACCATAGCATAGCCCTGCCTATCCCTCACAATTCAACTAATCCGAACATCTATAGCCTAATCCTACCTTCAACTCCCTACATCGGAATATCTAATAATAAATTAAGTTACTGTAATCTTGACAGTTTAAATAATTGTAAGTCTATACGCTCTGAGTTCCTCTTGTGTAAAATCCAGTCCATATCATTAACAAGTGGTAACCCTATATGTGAAAGCGAACTACTCACCAAGACATTCAGTGCTATACCTATTCAGTGCAAAACTAAAACACTATTCAGTGAAATGGACATTTGGAAACCACTAATGAATAATCGGTGGATTTTTGTGCAATCTCGCCCGAATAAGATAACCATCGACTGTGGTATCTCAGGGTTAAAAGAACCAATTATACTCGGCACGGGTATTTTAAATATCCCCGCACAATGCACAGTGTATACAAAGAGCACAAGGCTCGTGTCATCTGAAGCAGCTGCAAAGGTACCGAAACAAGCAATTTGTTAAGATATGTGTTTTGCTCAATACCGTTCTCAAGAATAGTATTGAGTAAAACAGTTACTTATACAAAGCACCACGTTGCAGGTGACACACAGAACCTGCGTACTGTTATACCCCATCAATGTTAGGAAATCGGTTAACACATCTCTTTCACGCTGCTGCGTCAGCGACATAAAGCCTATATAACCGATTTCCCGACGAACGCCAGTTAGTCTACAGTGAGTCTTCCGTCGGTCTACAGGAAGCCTACATTCCGTCTCAATCAGTCTTCAAGTCTCATTCCAATATCAGTCATCGTTACTAAGTCTTTACTATAAAATATTTCTAAGTCCTAGTTATTATAAGTGTATTAATTTTATTATGAATTTTATTGAATTATATTGTGTCTTGTGTTAAATAGTTTTTTTTTAAAAAGCTCTGTCCACGGTCCCGTATAATAGTACGCTTGTGGCAGACGCTACAATGGCCGCGTTTTCTTTGTTTCAGTTTCTCATTGAAGGGAAACTCTTTCGGGAAATTGCGAAGGATTTCCGTCGAGAATTTCACCTTCAAAGGGTGTGTCGGCTCCAACGTGATGACTCGCTGTTGGCCATGTTTTTCAAGGATTTTCTTGATAAGGGTTTTGCGGAATTGGCGGTGCGTGGCCACGCGAGGATGTGGATGTTCTGGTGCTGGGCTGTCTCTATGTAAAATGTACCCATTGAGCACGTCGGCGTTAAGTAGGCGGCGGAAAAACTTTTTGTACCATACCAAGTTTCGCTTCCTTTCGATGAGATACGCAGACAACATTTGGTCCTTTTTGTCTACACCGCCCATGCGGACGTTGTAGTCGTAGACCAATGTTGGTTTTGACTTCCTATCTCTGGAAGCTGAACCCGCACCGTGGTACGTCGACTCAAGGTAACAACGTTTCGGTCTTTCCAAACCAGGATATCAACATCCCCACTCGTGGCGCTGTGCACGCTGCCAACAGCAAGAGGCTGCTTTATAAGCGTCTTTAAACACATTTTGCCTATTAATCTTAGTGTTCCAACACAATCAAAACCCTTGCTTTTCAAAAGCCTAGAGAGAAGAGCACTATTATAGTAATTGTCCATAAAGACAGTATGCCCCTTGTTCTCGAGCCCCTTAAGTAGCTCGAGAACAAGGGGTGTAATATACCTCAGCTCTTTCGAATCCTCCTCATTGCGACCGGCATGCATCTTAAATCGCCACAGATACCACGAATTAGAATCGCACACCTCGTAAATTTTTATGCCCTTCGATGGTGCTTTGTTTTTGATAAACTGATTGATGCTTAACCACCCCTTCCACTGAGTCAAAGACTCGTCCAATGCGATGCATTGCCCCAATTGATAAAACGCTTGAAATTTCTCATTCAAATGCTTCATAATTGGGGATATCTTCGCGATTTTCGCGCCGCTTTTGGAGAGGTGGCTAATATCAATCTCATTATTCACAAAGTGCAGCATCTGGGAAAGGGCGACAAATCTAGTGTATGTCATGTAAACACCAAAATTCGGGGTATCGGTTACTTCGCCTTTGACGGTCCAATATTCCGTGAGATCTGATTTAAAGGCAATGCTGGTCGCAAGGATCAAAGCAAAAAAGGCTTACAGCTCGTCGGCATCTGTGTCTTTAAACATGCGCAGCCGGCTGTTAGGACCTACACTGCCCTTACTTAGTGCGGCCTCCAGCGATTGCTTCGCGTACCGATTTGTTTCCACAGCTATATCCTCCATTATGTTGCGGTCCCAAATTGATATAAAGGCTTCATAAGGTAAAGCGAAATGTGAAACCGGCCCTACCGACCCTGTGAATTTCTCCCTACGCTGCTGGGGGGGAATTGCCGGTACGGGCAACGACTCCCATTCAAAATTCGCGAGCAAGTGTGGGCCCTGGGTTGCCGATGTAGTACTTACGGATGTGGATGGCGTGGATATTTTTTTTATAGAATAAGGGGCAAACGAGCACCATGCTCCGGCTCACCTGATGTTAAGTGACTACCGCCGCCCATGATCAACCGCAACACCAGGAGAATTGCGGGTGCGTTGCCGGCCCTTTAGAAAGGAGTAAGCTCTTTTCTTGAAGGTCCCCAGGTCGTATCGGTCCGGAAAAATCGCCGGTGGTAAACTATTCCACAGAGAGGTTGTACGTGGAAGAAAACTCCTTGTGAAACGTACAGTGGTGGACCGCCAAGCATTCAGATGGTGTGGATGGTATCGGGACGTTTGCCGTGTAGTGCCTTCACGAAATTTGGCGGCTGGGATTAATCCGAACAATTCCTCAGAGCACTCCCCGTGATAGATGCGATAAAATACGCAAAGAGATGCAACATCTCTTCGCAGCGCCAGTGAATCGCGCCGATCGGAAAGCACTCGGTCGTCGATGATTCGAACCGCTCTGCGCTGGATGCGGTCAAGTGGAAGGAGCTGGTACTGGGGAGCCCCAGCCCAGAGATGGGAACAGTATTCCATGTGCGGCCGAAACTGCGCCTTGTAAAGTTGCAGGCGGTGTGCCGGCATGAAATACTGTCCCGCTCTGCTGAGCACGCCAAGCTTTTTAGAGACCAATTTGGCCTTCCCTTCCAAGTGACCACGAAACTGCACGTCACTCGATATGTCGACGCCGAGGATTCCGATACTGGCTGAGGCCATAAGGGGAGTGCCTTGAAACTGAGGGGATACGACAAAGGGGTTCTTTTAGCGGTTAACGCGCAAAGTTGTGTCTTCTGGAGGTTACAGTGGACTAGATTTAGTCGTCCCCAATCCGAGACTCTGTTCAGCAAAGACTCGACTTCAGACACAAGTTTGTCCCGGCACTCGGAGACGTTTTCCCGAGAAATATTGGCTCGGCCGGTGTAAAGAGCATCACCAGTGCTGTCATCCGCATAGCAATGAATGTTACGGGTATGCAACATATCATTGATATAAATGGATATGAATGGCGCGGGTGTGGATAGCGGCAGGCTAATTGATTCCGCCGATGATGACGGCTCGGTAGGCATGTCCATCGGAGCATCGAAATCCATAAAAGAATCTAAGTAGATTCGTTCGTTTCGAGGACACTGCATATATCCGAAGACGTCGTCATCTTCGTCCATGTCCTCGTCATCATCTGGATCACTTCCTAAAGACAATAAATTTAATTAATATATTTTCGTCATGACTGCTTCCTTTCGAATAACATTAAAAGTCAGTGACTTACCGTAGTTCACAAGATCCGCCAGCTCCGAATTCACACACACACTTCCGTTTACGACTACCAGACCTAAAACAAAACAGACACATTAATACAGACTTGACAGTAGCAATATGGAAATTGATGGCTCTTTCACTTACACGGATGAAAAGAGGTTTACAGATACACCCTTCGGGGTATCTGACGTGTTCGGAATTTCCATGAACCTAAAACGAATTTGTACAATTATTACTGAACAGCTATGTAGCAGCAGCAAGATACAAATATATGTGCCTATTTAACTTACTCAGCTGGTGACCTGCGACGCATATGCCGAGGGTCTGGGAGTCCGTAAGAGTGCCGAACTTGCGATCGATCTGTAAAAAGTTGACATGTAATACAGAGCTTGACAGTATCAATATGGAAATTGATGGTTATTTTACTTACAGAGATGAAGAGGGCCTAGGACTTACACCCTGCGGGGTATCCGGCCTACTCGGAATCTCCATGATTCTAAAACGAAATTTGCACAATTATTACGGAACAGTTCTGTAAAAGCAGCAAGATACAAATATATGTGCCTCTTTAACTTACTCAGCTGGTGAGGGCACATGCGACGAATATGCCGAGGGTCTGGAAGTCCGTAAGTGTGCCGAACTTGCGATCGATCTGTAAAAAGTTGACATGTAATACAGAGCTTGACTTCGCAGCGCAGCTTATTATTATTATTATTATTATTATGTGCGGCCGAACCTGCACCTTGTAAAGTTGCAGGCGGTGTGCCGGCATGAAATACTGTCCCGCTCTGTTGAGCACGACAAGCTTTTTAGAGGCCTTCTCTTCCAAGTGACCAAAAAACTGCACATCATTGGGAGATACGACGAAGGGGTTCTTTTTAGCGGTTAACGCGCAAACTTGTGTCTTCTGGGGGTTAAACTGGGGATTTTAGAGTTACGAGCAATCGCATGAGCTACTCTGGCACAAATGCGACTCACAGTTGGTTGTGTTAAACCATGAAGGTCTTCACCATCATCTTGAATCTAAAACGGATAGGTACAAAAACGTTTACACACTCAGAATGGTATTATTACTTGTATGCTACGAGTTGAGGCTTACTTGACGACGTCCCCAACGGCAAGTAACACCTGCAATTCTGATGATGTGCCACAACGCCTTGGGTCCAGTTGTAAATCCTGCCTGACGAGATCAATTATAAAAGATGACGTATGTTTATTGAAGCGGTATCGCTTTTTAAACTCTTAATCGGGCAAAGAAAGCGGATCATATCTCTTCTGGTAAACCTTACGACGACGATGCGGAGCATTTCCTACTTGCTCCATAGCTTCTAAAGCTTGCAAAGCTTGCATAACGACACTTTTTAGGAATCAAAATTCACAAAATACAATTTCACCAACAATAACCTATACGACTTAGGGCGGATTTGACAAAACGAGAGTAAATTTTATTTTTAGAATAAATTGCTATTTACTCGAGAGTAAGCTCAATTTGCATTCTACCAGTAATTAACCCATGGCTAAAGTCACTATTATCACGAGAGTATACTTATAGAGAGGAGAAGATCTTTTATACGGCCGATTTTGGTGGAGTAAAACCTTAAACCAGGAATAATGAAATGTCTAAATGTTAGGTTATGTACATTTATCTTGTCAAAAATCATTAGTCCGTGTTGATATTCCTTGTTTTTATGTGGTTTTAAATCAAAAGCTCGCCAAAATGGAAAGGTTGAGAAATGTAATCGAAGAATCTGATAGCGACGATGATTATGTGCCAAGGCGTCCAAGGTGGATAAAGGAAAGAGCTAATCACTTCGAAGATTATGATGACAAAGACTTCGCTGTTAGATTTCGTCTATCCAAGGAGGCCACTCTTTGTTTGCTAACTAAAATTGAGCATAAGTTGGAATATTCGTCAAACCGGTGAGTAGGTACATTGTCTGGTACTTACCTATAAATAATGTAGCTACCTGTTTAGTACAGTATCCGTCCACCTACTTGTTTATAAACTTTATCATTAAAACAATATTCAAAATGGCTGGTGGTCTACCTCCAGAATGTTCGACCCATTCTTAAGCCAGTTTGTGACTGCATTGGTCTTGATTCTAACATAATCAATTTTATTTTACAGAAATTTCTCCATATCACCGATAAATCAGTTGTTAGTAACTTTGAGGTTCTATGCAACTAATTCTACGCAGATGAGTATTGGTGACTATGGAGGTATGAGTACCACCACTGCAAACAAAATTGTACATCAAGTGACTGCTGCAATAGCCTCCCTACACAAAGACTTTATAAAATTTCCTGAAACAAATTCTGAAATAAGGAAAGTGCAAGAAGACTTTTATCAGATAGCCCGCTTTCCAAGAGTAATCGGTGCAATGGATTGCACACATATTCGAATTGCCTCTGTTCCGTTACGGTTACAAGTAGGTGGTGAACAAGCCGAATTATTCTGTAATAGAAAGGGATATTTCTCTATAAGTGTGCAGACAATCTGCAATGCTAATCTTGAGATTATAGATATAGTAGCTAGATGGCCTGGATCATCTCATGATAGCAACATATTTAACAATAGTTACAGGAAAGCACAATTTGTATATGGTACATATGGTAATGCAGTATTGGTAGTAGATGGGGGATATGCATCAACCTCATACATGATGCCTCCTTTAGAGAATCCCAGAGGACCAGTGGAACAGCTCTACAATGAATCACAAATCAGGACACGAAATCCTGTGGAACGCAGCTATGGATTATGGAAGTGGCGCTTTCCAGTGCTTGCATTTGGAATGCGTATAAAACTGGAAAGAATTCTGAATGTTATCATCGCTACAGCTGTTTTGCACAACATTTTGAGACGTCGACGAAAACAAGTACCCCCAGATGATTCAGAAATTATCCCCCTGCCCCCTGGAATCAAATTATAAATGATGGACAGATACCCTCTGTTGTGGATGCAGGATCTACCCGAGAATATAGGGCACGAGATGCACTAATATCAGATTATTTTCAAAATTTATTGTGAAAAGTTTTGTTCTATTGGTAAGTTTAATTTTGGGTGTTTTTTTGTTACTAACATGTGTCCGTTATTTTAGCCGGCCCATTGAAACCAAACTTTGTGGTGTGAAAGACTGACTAACTTGAGACAGTTATAGGCAGTTTTTATACAGTTTATCACACCGGCAAAATTATGGGTTTTGAAGGTGGGTAAGCCAAAGGAACGGACACTACTAACATAGTATGTAAGTTTATTGTTACCAAAAAAAATAAATGTTATTAAAAGCTATAAATACAAACTAATCATGGCATGTTGTATATTTTTATTAAATTATTTGAATCATTTGGTTTTAGCGACGCATACACACACCAACAGTCATTGATATTTATCAAATAGGAAATTAGGTACATTATTAGTAGTATATAAGGTAGGAAATTAATTATTACATTTCTTCTGAATTTTCCTTGTTCTCTTCTTGATATTCACTCTGTTTTTGTCTTAACTCCAATAATAACAGCTCGGTTTTAATTTTTTCCTGTTTTAAAATTTCTTTTTCAATATCAAGTTCTATTTGCGCAATTAGTTTTTTTTGGTCTGCCTCTTCCGCAGCTATATTTTTTTGCAAATTTATTGCTTCAATTTTATTCTTGTGGAGCATTTCTAGCGAATTTGTTGTGGAATTATGTTTAGGTCTTCTCCTTGATATCCCGCTTCTTTTGTCACTAGCTGTTTTCAGTGAGGCAGATACAGGAGTCCTTAGTAACTGAGGACTATAATCACCCCAATCCTGCTGTACAGACAATGGAGTCCATGGATCCTAAAAGGAAATAAGTAAAATATTTAATTATCATCAGCATCACACACACATATCTTTAGCCTATGGTCCACTGCTAGACAGGCTTTAGGCTAAATCATCATCATCATATCGTGTGGGACTAGTAGATAGTAGGCCGCAGGTGAGTAACGCATAAAACAACCATAAAGTTCTGAGACCATTTCAATAGGTTATAAATTTTATCAAAATTTGTTCAGCTGGGTCATTAGCAGGTCGTCCCATTTGCAACTCGTTCCACTTAAGAATCTTGTCCCATTTGCAACTCGTTCCATCAATATAGAACATAAAACAACCATAAAGTCCTGAGACCAAATCAACTTGTTACAAATTTTATTAAAATTTGTTCAGCTGGCTAGGCATAAAATGTCACCAACAGATAGTAAAATTGATATGAATTCAAAATAAAATTGATATTTTTTATATGGATTTCAAAACCAAGTACAATATAAATCAACTGTAAATCATTTCCAAAATCAAATAATTATTATAATTTGTATTACTTTGATTTCCTAATTTTGATTTCATTAAAATAGTTAAATATTCTGCAATATACAGCTGAACTGATTTTTGTAAATTTTGTAACAAGTTGAACTGGTCTCAGGACTTAACGGTTATTTTATGTTCTATGTTTATGGGACGAGTTGCGAATGGGTCGACCTGCTAACAACCCTTTGTGGGCAATGCTTGAATGTAACTAACTTATAAACTGACTACCTTAGGTGTTTGTGTTTCACATCCCGACATGGTCACATCATCCATTGGAAGCTCTGAGTTATCTGTAAGAATAGATAATATAAACTTTGATTTGTAATTTGCCAACTATTTTAGAATAGTGAGAATTTGTGGAAACAACATTCGTTCAAAATCAGTAAATATTAATATTAGGAAAATGCAAAAGTGCTATGATTGTATCTTACAATATATTATTCTCGTATAATGTAAATACACCAAAAAAATTCCACTAACCTTCGATTATTATTTGGAGAGATTGCGGTATATCCACATATTGCACAGGAGTAATTGTTGCTTTTTGGCCACCCTCCTCATATTGGGTGGGAACGGCCGGAAGAATTGCATCACTATCATAAGGATTATATAAGCCTAATGCACTTGTGGATATAAGGCTCAATATCTGCTTAGTACAGGGATCCTCTTTTTTAGGTAAAGCTGATCCACCACCTAAAATAAATAAAGTATATATTATATTAAAGGACCTACATTAAACAAATTATATATAATACATAATACTTCATAATTTTGAACCTACCTGTCTTTAGGATAGCCATTCATGTATTTGCAGCCTCTTTTTTGCAGCTTTTTTCATGGCTTCCCATTGTACTTTTAAATTTTAAGCCAGTCGAGGTATCAGGGCCGTTTGCGAGTTATATTCTTGCATAATGATTTTCCACTCTTCGGATTTTTATCGTAAAGTCGTGCCATCGGTTTTTTTGTTTTCTATAATAGGGTTTCGCTACCAACTCAACCAACAGGCTCTTCTCTGATGCCATCCAGTTTGCGCTTCTTTTTCTTTTCGGTGCAGAAATCGTGCACGGTAACCAACTCCGCCAAATAAATCAAATTATATTTAAAAATCGCTTTGACTTGTCAAAGAAAAGAAAATACACACAAAACAAACAAAAATACGCTCGCTTTGATTGAGGTTAGAAAATAGTGACAGTCACAGAGGGTGACAGTGAAGTGACGTTTTAAATCTGCCAAATATAATAGTACATTTCTCAAGTATAGTGCTACGTACAGAAACAATAACTTGTTCGTTTAGTAGCATTATATATTAGGTAATTTCATTCGTAAATCCTATTCACTGCCATAGACAACCAAAGAATTACTATACAAGAATAATTTTAATCTAGGTATATTTTGGTAGAACGTAAACGAAATTATCCTTGAGTTAATATTGAGAGTAAAATTATCCCTGGTATAGTTACTCGCGTATAAGTTCAAGTTTGATCGAATCCACCCTTAAACAATCAGCTGTTCGTTGCTCGCACGCAAATCGGTCATATTTTTCTTTATTACAGGTTTATAGTAGGGTGCACCCTTCTATAACTTATGAAGCGGTTATAGAACACTTATAATGCGTTTTGGCGTTATTAAATGTTCATGAATAGTGTTTTACCGGTACCTCCTTATAACAAGCTTTTTATGAAAGAGACCGTTAGAGTAAACATCAATATTAAAGTATTTTGTTGTAGCCGTGGATGGAAAAGGGGAGATCTCCCGCCAGGCAAGTTGTTCTGCCCGGGTAGCGGTCAACACTCCGTGTGATAGTTCGGAGATGTTCTATATATACTGTTTCTGATTCGGAATTTTGATAGCGTGATTTATGCTTCGGTGTGTTTCGCTTGCAGCGCGACGACAGCGCCGCCACATCACTCCCCTGCTCAGACCGGAGATCGATGGTACAGTCTAGTTGTCGACGAATGTGCATCCATTCCACATGGCACCTTGTCTCAGGGCTGGACAGGGCAGCCGATGTGACACCAACCCTGAATAAACCTGAGCCGTTAAAGACTCCAATTCGGCCATGGTGAGGTGAGTCTTCTCTTCTATGAGGACCCTCAGGAGGTTACGTAAACCCTCACTGCCCTTTACCCAGCTTCTCAATTCCAATACTGTCTTGATATTGTTGTACAGCTTTTCTGGTCCTGGTTCTAGTTTGAGACCCTATGTATGGTGTTCTTGGTCCTCTCTCGTGGAAGAAGTCATTACGTGATTCTCCAGACCAGCTTATGAATATGGCCGGGGGTGCCATCTTTTCTGTCACTTTGTGTTACTTTTTTCATTAAATTCGAAAATGGAAAAAATAACCGATTTTTTTTTACATTTTTTTTCTTTTCTAAGTCTTTTTAGGATCTAAATACAATTTTGCAGTTAAAAGTTTGCTTTTATTTTATTACGCGTATCTTTATCTATCCAATGAGACATCTTTTAAGAATGTAGGACTACTACATCGGTGAATATTGTAATTTTAATGCGCGGGGCCCACCACATCCCACCATATTTTTGAAAGAATTAGTTATTATCCCCCATATTATATAAGGTACCCAAAAAAATGTTTTTGTAAGATTTTATTACACAGTTTGTAGTTGTGATTAATGTCTATAACTATGCTAATTTACAGCTTTGTAGAAACTACGGTCTCCGAATAAAACCGTGGACGGACTGTCGGACATGGCGAAACTATAAGGGTTCCATTTTTCACAAAAAAGAAAAAAATCTGGAATACTATTAAGAGCTGCAATATATTTGACTTGATGTAAGTGCGCAATATATATATATATATATATATATATATATATATATATATATATATATATATATATATATATATATACTACCCCATATCTTCCCGTGGGTGCCGTAAGAGTTGACATAGGGAGGCGGATTAGGAGATAGGCAGTCGCATCTTCCTAATAACGAATAAAAGAACTGCGGTTGTCAATTCGCTTGCCAAGCGTGGCAACTGTGGCATATATCCTCACTGTGAGGACGTCTATGGGGCAGGCCTATCTTCATCAAAAAAATGCAAAATGGCTATAATTCATCAAAGAACATATCCCTACACTCCTGAGCAAAACGGGCTTTGTAAACGTATGAATAGGACTCTGACCGAGAAAGCAAGATGCTAAGACTAGGCAAGGAATTTCTGGCTGAAGCCATTAACACAGCAGTCTATTTACAAAATAGAATTGTAAAAAGTGGATTTGAATCACTGTACACCGTACGAGTTGTGGACAGGAGGCAAACCCAACCTCAGTCATTTAAGGTTTTTTGGTAGTACTGTCATGAGACATATACGAGACCCAAGGAGAGAAGACGTAAGTGGGACAAGAAATAGAACAATGGAAACTGGTTGGTTACCCTGAGGATGTCAAAGTGTATAGGTTATACAATCCTTCAACAAATGCTATTATAACCAGTCGAGATGTTGTCTTCATAAAAGAAAAGTTATCTCATCAAGAAAATATGATTGACATGGAAGTGATAGAAGACAAAGCAGCAGAAAATAGTCCACATACATCTTCAGTGGGAGAGGTGTCAGACCAAGATTTCGATCAAGAGGATTCATTCATTTCGACGAATGACATGGATGAAACCTATGTACCAAAGGAGGAGTCCATGACATCTGAGGAAGAGCAGCAACCAGAAACCACATCAAAATCACAACGGGTGAGACAAAAACCAGAAAGGTTTCGATATATGTGCACAGAACAGTGTAATGAATATTTTAGTGATGAACTGACATTAGAAGAAGCACTAAGAGGACCAGAGAAGGAGCAATGGAAACAGGCAGTGAAAGAAGAGCTGAAAAGCTTCAAAGACAACAAAGCGTGGGAAGTTGTTGATATTCCTGCAAGTGGCAATATAGTTAAGTACAAGTGGGTTCTAAGAAAAAGGTGTGATAGTGAAAATAATGTCTGCTATCGAGCCAGATTTGTGGCTAAAGGGTGTAGTCATAATACGGTGTGGACTATAGTGAAACATTTTCTCCAGTTGTACGGCATACAACACTTAGGTTATTATTCGCATTATCAGTGCAGTTGAACCTAGAAGTAACACATCTTGATGTGAAAACTGCTTTCTTAAATGGAGATCTGTCTGAGACAATATATATGCTAAAGCCTTTAGGTTATGTCTTTACAAATAATAAGGTTTTAAAATTGAAGAAAGCTATATATGGTCTCAAACAGGCATCTCGTGCATCGCATAGGAAAGTGGATGGTTGCATGTTAGCTAATGGTTATATTAAGTCCCAAATAGAGCCATGTTTATATACAAAATTTGCTGGCAGCAGTAAAAAAATCGTGACATTATATGTCGATGATTTCTTTGTATTCTCAAATGATAGAAATGAAACTAGTAATCTTAAGAATGTGTTAAATAAGAATTTTGTATTAAAAGACTTAGGAATTGTAAAGGAATGTCTTGGCATGTCAGTTGTATTTGGTAAACAAAATGGTACTGTGACTTTAAGTCAAGAGAAATATATTGATAAATTGTTGTCTAAGTTCAATATGGTTGATTGGAACACTGTGAATACTCCAATGGAGGTCAACTTAAAATGTAAGAAGGAAAATGATTGTAGTAATGAAAATCCCTATCAGCAGCTTATCGGGAGCCTGATGTATTTAGTTGTGCTCACACGTAGTTTATGCAGTGTCATATTTAAGGCAATTCAATAATTGTAATACTGAACAACAATGGGTTTATACCAAAAGAATTTTAAGATATTTGAAAGGAACAAAAGATTTAGGTTTGAATTATAGTAAGGGCAAAAATGTAAACATTGAAGGTTATGTTGATGCAGACTGGTGCAGTGATGTTAATGATAGGAAATCATATTCAGGATTTTGTTATACTTTGTCTGGGTCTGTTATATCTTGGAGTTGTAGTAAGCAAAAATGTATTACACTTTCTAGTACCGAATCTGAATATGTATCCATATGAGAAGCCTGCAAAGAGGCAGTTCATTTGAGAAATTTACAATTTGAACTTACTAAAAGTTTATAAAATCATTTTATATAATGATAGTATGAGCGCACAGAAATTGTTGTTAAACCCTGTATTCCATAATAAAACGAAGCATATTGATGTCAGATATCACTATTAGAGAATTAATTAATGAAAACATTACAAGTGTTAATTATCTATGTACATCAAATATGCCTGCAGTTTTTTACAATAAGTCTAGCTGCTGTAAAACATTATAAACATTTGAATTCTTTAGGAATTGTTAAAGTGTAATTGTTTCTTTTGTTTATATAGTTTTTTTAATGTCTATATTTTGAGTGGGAGTATTATAAATAGCAAAATATAGATTATGTACCTACTACTAGCGACATCTCGTACCAAAGTGTGAACAAATGTTGTCTATGTGATTCTTTACTTTTGTCTTTTGAAAATATAGTTCTGTTCATTCTTGTACTCACTGAGTCACGTTGTTTTATTACAAAAATTAACAAGAGCACAAGAAAACAGCTGTGTATTATTCTGTGCCTACCCCGATGCATATACATTTCAAAAAGTATTAAGCCAAAAACACGTCCATTTTTATCTATGAATTATATTTCCATATTTCTGTCAGCAGTTTGTTATCTCTACTTGTTTGTTAAATAAAAAAAAAAACATTATAAAATATACGTCATTATTAAGCTGCAATATGGATTTACATCAAAAATATTTGACTATGTAAATGTTATTTGACTTTTAATTTTCACTGGTTTCATGTTAGAGATAAAGATATTATTTTTATATTAAGTATCTGATCGTAGATTACAAAATAATATTACTATCTGCAGAGTTAACAACACATTAGATAAGCATAATAGAAGCACCTGATTCTGTCGCGGGGTATGGTCCAAAAATATTAAGGATATAACTATTACACAAGTAAAAATGGCTTAACTCATTTACAATACTTATGCGAACTGTATATTTTCTTCTCGTACAAGTAATTACTATTATAAATATGTACTACCGTCTATGCTGTCTATCCACTACGGCTGGCATAAATTTGGGGTCTATGTCAGCTGTCCGTGTCTACTAAATAAGCCACATGGTCATAAGCCATATTGTCATTATTTATTTATTCATTTAGAAAACCACAAAGAAGTTTACAATATATATTATGCTTATGGTATATTTCTTTTTAGGTCACACATAGGGTATAAAATATAGAATAATTATGTGTGAGACCTAATTTTGTAAAAGAATTCAACCTTAATTTCTAAAATATTATTTTATCATGTATTAGAGGTTAGAATTTTGTGTATTTGTGTGTTAGCATGTTTGCGCGTGCGCGGGTGTGTTTGTCTATGCATTTTTTTTGGAATTTATTTCTTTATTTAACAGCAAGTGAACTAGCTGTCTATTGTGTAATCTCGTACTGCAAGAAAAGATAATATCCATTGAATAAATTTTTTGTTGTATGTGTCAACCATACGATGAAGTGGCGATCGGATACCGGCGTTTGTCCATGATATTGGCGCAGCGAAGAGGGAGTGAAGACGCAAAGAACGTGTACGAGTACGAGGTGGTATGGAGTAATTAACACGATTTATTAAATCTGCGCAATCATACTTGTTGTTGCACAGGTCATTAAGTAATCTTGCCTGAAGTTGAGTGCGTCGAGACTTTAACTCCAAGAGTTAATATTTTGTTAAATGGAACACATACGATAAACGCTTACAGTGATATTTGTAATTAACGCGACGCAAGTACTTTTTTGTACCATTTCAATGCTATGATTAATTTTTTTATAAAATGGGTTCCACACAGGCACTCCTTACATCAATTGTGGCCTGACCAGAGATTTAAAAATATAGATTAAAGTGATGGGGTTTCTAAATTCAGTAGAAGAACGCATAACAAGTCCGTACATTTTAAAAGCTTTACTAATTATGTTTTGTATATGATTATCAAAATGTAATTTGTTAATTATAAGTCACTCCCAAATCCCTTATATTATTCATCTTTACAATATCTGTATCGTTAAGAGAATAATTAAAGTAGTTTATATTCCGTTTTTTTTTTATAAAAGTGATAACTTTACATTTATTTAAATCGAGTCGTAAATTATTAAGAGCATAGTAATTGTTAAATCTGTCTAGATCTTCTTGAAGCAAATAGTGTTTCTCTATCTTATCCATGCATTGGTATATTTTGAGATCATCAGCATACAAAAGGATTTTTTGGACATTTATTGTAGGTTACCCATATTTATTTTGCTAGGTAACTAGGTGTGTATCTACTTTCGAGTCATAAAACTAATTTAACATAGAATTGGTTTTCTTTTGAATGAGGAAATATTAAACAAAACAAGCATTTTAAATTCAAAACTACATATTTTTTACTATGGGCTTTTCTTACTTAAATGTTAATGCACTAAAACTTAGCATTGAAATTTACCTACAATTTCGTGTACGTTCGAGCGCACGACTTGGGCTGTACAAATCGACGGAAACGAAAGGAAACTACTAAACTTGATGACTTATGAAGTGCACGAGGTGTGGTTACGGTTCATCATCATCATCATTACAGCCCTTCACAAGTCCACTGCTGAACATAGGCCTCCCCCAAGTAATGCCACAAAGCACGGTCCTGAGCCACCTGCATATCTTACCAGGTCGTCACTCCATCTAGTGGGGGGTCGCCCTACACTACGCCTACCGGTACGAGGCAGCCACTCGAGAACCTTTCTTCCCCATCGGTTATCAGTTTTTCGAGCTATATGGCCGGCCGATTTCCACTTCAGCTTATAAATCCGTTGGGCTATGTCGGTCACTCTGGTTTTACTGCGGATATGCTAATTTCTGAGTATCACGCAGAGAAACTCCGAGCATAGCCCTCTCCATAGCTCGCTGAGCGACCTTGAGCGTCTCATAGGCCAGAGTCGTCTCAGATCCGTAAGTCATCACTGGCAACACGCACTGGTTGTACAATCTAGTTTTCAGAGATTGAGGTATACCTGACGAGAAGATGTGTCGTAATTTCCCGAACGCTGCCCAGCCGAGTTGAATCCGTCGATTGACCTCTCGGTCGAAGTTGGACTTACCTAGTCTGACTATTTGTCTCAGGTAAACGTACTCGTCAACAACTTCGAGCATAGTGCTCCCAACAACTACCGGCATATGTGTGACATGGGCATTAAACATGATCTTTGTTTTGTCCATGTTCATCTTAAGACCTATCCGTTGGGAGGCACTATTGAGGTCATTGAGCATAGTGCTTAGGTCCTCCAGCGATTCTGCCATAAGAACTATATCGTCGGCAAATCGAAGGTGAGTGATGTACTCGCCATTGATGTTAATACCGTATCTTTTCCAGTCCAGTAGCTTGAAAACCTCTTTCAATGCGGCGGTGAAGAGTTTCGGGGATATAACGTCACCCTGTCTTACACCTCTTTGCAGTTGAATAGGTTTCGAACTCTGGTTCTGTACTCGGATAGCCATCATAGCCCTACTGTACAAACACTTCAGAACTTAAATTAATTTTTTTTCTTTTTACTCCATATACCGACAGTCAACTTGGCACCGCTGAAGGGACTGTAGCACCGCCCAAATTTCGACGGAATCAAAGGCTTTCTCATAGTCCACATACGCCAGGCAAAGTGGCAGATTGTACTCTTCGGTCTTCTGTACAATCTGCCGCAGGGTATGTATGTGGTCTATGGTACTGAAGACTTTTCGGAAACCGGCTTGTTCGGGAGGCTGGAAGTCGTCGAGTCTGCGTGCGAGACGGTTCGTAATGATCTCGAAAACAGCATGTAGACGCGGCTCAGAAGGGAAATCGGTCTGTAGTTCTTCAAGAGAGCGTTGTCGTCTTTCTTAAAGAACAAGACCACCGCACTTCTGCTCCACGCCTCCGGAGTAGTGCCACCATGGAGGACAAAAAGAGCTTGCGCTAAATTGCTAGCTAAATTGAAGAGCTTTTAAAGGACTTCAAGTACCGGTGTTCCACCCGCTTTCAGAAGCTCCGCTGTAATTCCATCCTCACCTAGGGCCCTGCTGTTTTTAAGGTGCTGGAGAGCTATTCTAATCTCGTTTAGACTGACGTCTGGGATATCATCGGAATAGTGTCGGATAAGACTTGCTCTTGGATCGTTACTCACACTTGCGTGTGGCTCCAACGATGACGTTTATAGCTGCCCATAGAACCTCTTAATCTCACTCAAAATCTCAGGTGTCCCGGAAATGATGCTGCCACACTCAGTCTTCAACCTTGACAGTTGGCTCTTTCTGGCAAACAGATCTCTGGCAAAGACTTTGGAGCCCTAGTTCCGCTCGATCGCTTCTTTAATACGAGCAGTGTTAAAGTTGCGTAAGTCTCGCCGCGTGCATTTGGAGATCTGTCTGTTCAGTTGCCTGTATGCTGTCAAATCTGTTGACGATTGCAGCCTCATCTCCCATCTTACAACCATGAGATTAAGATTGTGATCGAAGAGTTTTTGTGCTCGTGGAAACTGACCGCATGGACCGTTTCCACGAGCTTGTCATTCATATCGTCCACTGCATTGCAATCTTCTAGGCACTGAAAGCGGTTACGTAACTCGAACTGAAAGGTTTCGGGATTCTGAATTAGAGCGCGAGAGGGACGGAACGTTGACTTCATTAGACGAGACCTCTCCAACTTAATGTTTAGGTTCATTGTTCCTCTAACCATTCGGTGATCGCTGCCAGTATTCACCCTTGCGATCACTGAGACATCACTGAACATCTAGAACTGAACGTCAAACTGAACGTCTGGTCGTCATAATGAAATCAATCTCGTTTTTTGTGTAACCGTAGGAGCTCGACCAGGTCCACTTTCTGTGGGACCGCTTCTGGAAGAAAGAGTTCATCATAAAAAGTCCCTCTTTCTCCATGAAGTCGGCCAGCTGCTGGCCCCTTGGGTTCCGTTGCCCTATCCTAAATTTCCCTACCTTCAGCTCACCGTTCTTTCTTGTGTCCGGTTTTGCGTTGAAGTTTCCCATTAACACAACACCGTATAGTGAGTTTAGGAGGAATGCATGGCTCTAGAAATGTCCTACTTTTATTATCGGGATGTTCTGACGTTGGCGCGTAAACCTGTATGACCTTCAGCGAATACCGTTTGGTGATTCTGAGTATAATGTATGCAACCCTCGTCGATACACTCCCAATCTTTAAAACGTTGTTAACGAGAGACTTGTGGACGATAAATCCAACACCTCAGACAGATGGTCGACCTCCCGGTGATACAACAAGTTGCCGGATTCGAGCATCACCATGTACTCCTCCTCTCTTTGGACCTCGGATAATCCTATAATATTCCAGTGCAACTTGTCTACCTCTTCTTCCAGCTCCAGGATCTTCTCGTCAGTCCTCAGGGTGCGTGCGTTAAATGTTGCCAGGTCAAGTCGTCGTAGGTGGCAACCGAACTTCCACCGGAGACTCTAAGCACCCCCTGCCCCGCAGTTACCATGGTCGCCACCGTAGCCAGGAATAGCGGGGCCGCCGGGGACTGTGGGCCGCCTATTTGTGTAATTCTTCATCGGAGGGGGGGGTCTTTAAACATATTTGTTGTGATAGGGTGCGTTGTCGATAACTAGAACAGAATCACTGGGTATATTTGGGATTAATTAATTAACCAGCCATTTTTCGTAGTTATCGTTATTCATTTCATTGTGATAGTCACCTGTAGTGTCCCTGGGTTTGTACGTTAAAAACGCACCGGGTACAAAGCCTTTTTCATTTCCCGCATGAACTATTATCAAACGTTGACTTTATGAAATTGGCTTTTTTACTCATTTTTTCTTATCATCACTCCAAGACTACCATTTAGTGTGGGATGTATGTATGTAAGACTCATCCTAGTAGACGATATTTTTTCCTGATTCGAGAAATTTGCGTATTTTATCGAGATATTCCATTCGCTTGAGACTTACATCGTGCTTTTCCATTAGAACTTTTCGATTATCTTCCATTTAAGTGAACCGAAAACCCATCTCGTGAATTATTTTTCTCAACGTCTTTTCAGACCCATTGTAATTAATAGCTTCAGGTAATTCAGCTTTTAATGATTTTATTGTTGGCAGTTCATTAAATCGTTAGTGAATATCATAACCATTCTTCGAACAACATCGTAATGAAAATCGTCCATATCCAAACGAAATTGCTTTTCGGTCTCTCTTTTTTTGGAGTGCTGAACTTAATTTCAGTAGTTTGTGTTTCGGTACTGACTTCGTTTAATATATTGTTCAAAGTTGTTATTGAAATTCCGGTGGCATTTGCAACTCGCTCTTGAATCTTCTTAAAATAACAACTTACATTTTCATCTTCACAACATTTTTTTAAATGATTTAAAAAAAATGTTGTGAAAAAAATTTCGCGTTATAATTTCGCGTGAATGACCTCGTAAAGGTTTCCCTCTTTTTGCTAACGATGCCATGGTACAACTTTAAATTGTTTAAATTTGGGAGTGTTAACAATTCCAATTATATATTTTGAACTGGGCCCGACCGCACTCTATCGCACTTGAACAACGACTGACAAAGCGTCACATAGATAGTGCGCGACAGAGATAACGCTCTACGAAGCCGAAATTAGCCGATTGTCTCGTTGTCGTGTGTATCGCCGGGAATGTGAAAGTTTGTTTGTTTGTTACTGTTTAGCCGCCTCTACACGATCGGCCATGATCGACACTCGTTGATCGTCTGTAACCGGCAAGGTAATCGCCACCATTATCGTGCAAGCATCCACACAATCGTCGGTGATCATTTATTAAGCGGCAAGCATTCAAGATGGACGTGGAGGTTATAGCTGCAGCTACCATTAATTTAATTTCTGTATAAAATCATTATATCAATGTAGTTGAACGAAAAGTTGTGAAAAAAATGCAAGAAAAGAAGATGGTGGTGTTTGAGCATTCATCGTAATAGAACAAAGTAAATATACCTATACAACTTAATA